>JBAJHW010000003.1:57397216-58012671 GCA_037013535.1 Intellagama lesueurii | reverse complement strand
GTTGGTCTTGCTATCTTCTGACCAGAAAGAAATAAAATATTATATAAGGAGACCTTTCACTCACTCTTTGCTGTAGTAGCATTAGCCATACTTCTTGTCTGATCTTTACTTAAGAGCTAAGAAAGTGGGCAATTACAGATCTGTTAAACACTGATGACTTACTAGGGACCTAAACAGTCACATGAAAGTTTGAACTTGGAATTTTCTTAGAACTTATAGAGCTGTCTTGGAACCACAGTGCAATACAGTGTTGGACTGCGACGTTGAAGATCCAGTCCTAGTCCCCAGTTAGCTGGGATGAAAAATTGGGTCTCTATGGCAGATTCTGCAGTCTAAATTCAATTAAGATATGGCATAGGCAGCTCATGAATGAAGCAAGGATGTGCCCCCCCCCCCAATCTTGGGGAGAGATGTCCTCCATTGGGGATCTTGGAAGATCTTTGCCACTACAGAAGGTCCTGAAATTTGTGATTTTTTTTTTACACACATCTGTCCATATCTGTTTCATGAATGATGGTCCTATTCTGAAGAAGCATATCTTCCATTCCAAGGATTATTTTTTTAAATTATGGGTAATTACAGTTGTAGTACTGGTTCCTAGGCCTGCTTATGTGACCTGATGCTGACTCTTGTTGAGGCTTGTGCTTGCTATATTATGTTTTCTCAAGCTTTTGTCTCTGCATTAAGCCATATAGTACAGGCCCAATCTGCTCTCAGGGCAAAGGACGCACACTCACTTGCTCATGTGGGTTAGGATATCAGTCAGACCCTTATGAGCATAGCAGTGGGTCAACCGAGGAAAATATGGTCATTACTAGAAACAAGGTGGGAGCAAGTAACTGGGCTGCACAAGTCCAAATGTTGGAGCCGCTGCTGAGCCAAGGCTTCAGCAGCATGGCTCGCCCTTTGACTTCCCCCATGGATAGTGCGAGACCTTAAGCTCTCACAATAGTTGCTGGAAGAGAGGGGGGAACGCCAAGTTATTTAAGGGGCATTCCCCCCTCTAGCCGCCCTCTTCCTTCTCTGGCAATGGCAAGGAAAGAGCTCGGCTGTGCAAAAAAAAAAAACCTATTGCGTCTCATCGGCAACTGATTATTGGAGAAAGGGAGGGTAGCATCGGCTCCCTCCCGGGGTTCTATTTTAATTCTTTATTCTTATTTACTGTTATTTTACTCGTACTTACGTAAGAATAGTTTAATTTTTCAACGACGGAGGAGTGCTGGTGGGGCAGTGGCGGCGGCGCGGACGGGCTAAATAAAACAACAACAACAACAACAACAACAACAACAACAACAACAACAACAACAACAACAACAACAACAATAATAATAATAATAATAATAATAATAATAATAATAATAATAATAATAATAATAATAATAATAATAATAATATAATTCTTTACAGCTTAGGCCGGGGACTGGCTAACTCATAGTGGGTCTTGGTGCTGACCGCGGGTGCCAAGGGGCTTTAACATTGGTTAATGTTTCCTTGGGAACATTGTTGATTTTAAATTCCCCCCCCGGTTCTCCCTGTTGACGGCGGCCTCGAGTGTTTGCCCGTAGTGGGCTAATTTGGTAACGAGGCCGGTACGATACAGGGCCTAGTAAATATAATGGGCTTGCATTATATTCATTTATATATTTATAAATATATAAATATATAAATAAATATATAGCTAATAATAATAATAATAATAATAATAATAATAATAATAATAATAATAATAATAATAATAATAATAATAATAATAATACATAAATAACAATTCACAATACAATCTCTGCTAATATTAAATTAAATAAATTAAAATAAAGTAAATAATTTAAAATTAATAATAAATTTACACTATTGTAAAAATTAATTTTGATACTAATTAATCAGTGGCTTGATAGACAGTACAGTGATTCAGGCAAACTAATTTAAATTGATAAATATATTTTAGAATTGGGAGTACACTTGATTAGGATAATTAATTCATTAAGGTAGTGAATACTAATCAAGGTAATTTAGATAGTAAAATTTAAAGTTTTGTTAACCATTAGGACTTTCTTTCTGGCTGGTGCCAAGCGGATTGGTGAGCAGCTAGGGGCGCTAATTCAAGGATTCCAAGCCACAGTGATTACACCTAATTAAAATATCAATAGTTATTAACGTTTGTTGGCTACCCAGCTGGTTCTTACCACATAAGCAGGGTGAGTTGCCTTCACAGAGGAATATAGCTGGGAAACATCAACAGGTTACCGGCTTTATTCGGTACAAATAAGGATCATCACCCATCTTGGCAACTGTGCCACTGAGAAAATTTTGAGCTCTTCTCCAATTTAAATACTAGATTCATAATGACATCGTGGAAGGGCCAGGGCAACAAGAAGGGGAAACAGCCGGCCAAGAAAAGGCCAGTTCCCCAGGTGTCTCCTTCCCAGTCCACTTCCGACGAGGAATCCTGGCCAGTATGGCAGGAACTGCAGGAAAAGATTTCTGGATTAGAGGCTGAAAGGCTGGCGAGGGAAGCTCCACAGCCATGCGAGGTCCAGCCACGCAGATCAGCCAGGGATGCCAAGAGCCACCGTAGGGCCAAACTTAAGGTAATAGCCAATGATCTAATGGCTAGATTTGCTGTTCTTGAGGCAGAGCAGAAACCTGAAGGGACCACCAGATGCGATGTGGATGAGGCTTCTTCAACACCACAGTCTCGGTGTGCTGAGAAGGTTAGAAGGGTGGCAACTCCTGCGTTGCCCGAAACAGTGACCACGAGTCAGGAGGTGAAAGAGGAAACCAAGGAGGTCGGCCCCGATAGTCTGTACGCGGGGGAGGAACTAAGCATGGTGAGTCAGCCGTTGCACCGGGCACGTACTCACCAATCCCCACATGGCCTTGGCTGGTGGTGGTCAAGTTAACCACACCGTTTACACACCATACAATTTACAGAGCGGTGGACTTCCTAACACTACATGGCCGTGCCCCAGCCCACAATTCAGTGGTTGGGGCATGCCATACCCTCTGTTCACATTGCCAGCCCAGCCTAACACGGCAGCTAGCGCAGGGCTTTGGCCTTACCCGTCTGTCCCTGACACGGGGTATAATACCGTGCCATTGCGGGCATTGCCATATGGTGACTACTCAATGCCTCTGGGTGATCATCTCACCCTGGCAACGCAGGAAAAAATATGAAAAGGAGAATATGTGGACTTGTTTGAATTATTGAATAGGAACCTGGAGAAGAAGGATCTTGACAAGGAAGACAATAAATAGAAGGAAAGGCGTAGGAGAAAGAAACCTGACAGGACATGGTCAAATTCGCTTCCTGGGTTTCTGATTTACACTGGGGTGATAGTTAAGGCTCAGCCGTGGAGGGCTCAATCCCTCTTTCAATATCTAGATTTAATTTATAGGGCCTACGTTGACTTTGCTGGGCAGGCGTGGCTTCATTATGATGAATCGTTCCGTATGCAGAACGCGATTCACCAAAATATTCATTGGGATAAGCCCCTGCCGGGTCTGTGGCTTCAGCACATGACCGCTGCCAGGCCAAATTTTGGCGACAGGTTGGACAGCAGACATTTGAACGGGAAAGTCACTCTTGGGCAGAACCCCCACCTTGGAGCAGGGCAGGTGGTTCAACCCCGCCTACTCTGTTGGCAGTACAACTCCAAGGGCACTTGTACAGAGAGACTATACTGCTTCAGGCATGAGTGTTCCATGTGCGGAGGTCAACACCCAAATAGATCATGTTTTAGGGCCGGCGCTCAATGACAGAACAAGGGCACAGGAGGCGGCAAAAAACCCAACAGTGGCGGGGGTACTCCTGGAAAAGGGACCCAGCCCAATTAAAGTTAAAGTTTTGGAAGCATGCCTAAGTTCCTACCCCAGTAGAGAGGACGCTATTTACCTTTTAGAGGGTTTTAAGTATGGTTTAGGATCCCGGCAGCGGGGTTGCACAGAGCATTTTTTGCGTAGAACCTCTGATCGGTGCGTGGGATGGAAGGCATTGTCCAGGGTAAAATAGATAAGGAAGTGAAAGAAGGAAGGGTTCGAGGAGCTGAGACTACCCCTGGCCGAAGAGAAAACTGAGGGACCAGCCGCGTCCCTCACTTTCCTGGGGATAGAGCTGGACACGATGCAACAGACATCACGGCTGCCTGACAATAAATTACCAGACCTTAGGATCAGGATAGCGACACTATTGCAGAAGCGAAAGGTGTCTCTGCATGAGCTCCAGGAGATCGTTGGACACCTAAACTTCGGTTGTAGAGTGGTTGCACCTGGGTGCACATTCTTGCGATGACTGTGCAGTGCCATGAAGGGTTTGCATCGACCTTTGCATAGGACCAGGGTCACACGTGGAATGAAAGAAGATTTATTAGTATGGAGCCAGTTTTTGGCAGAATCTAACGGGATGTCCTTTTGGTGAGGTGAAAATCGGGCTGAAAGCAGACTTTCAGGTTCATTCGGATGCAGCAGGTTCATCAGGGTTTGGAATTTATTTTAGAGGAAGGTGGTGTGCCGGCACGTGGCCCGATGAGTGGCACCAGAACGGCATTACCAGGGATTTGACATTCCTAGAATTCTTCCCAATAGTGGGAGGACTTTGGCTGTGGGCTGAGGAGTGGTCAAATTCAGTGGTACGATTTTGGTGTGACAACCAGGCGGTTGTTTACATTATAAACAACCTTACGTCACATTCAGAACTGGTCATGACATTGGTCAGGGCGTTTACATTTTGGGCATTGCAGTTTAACATATTAGTACATGCCCGGCATGTACCAGGTTTAGAAAATAGGATAGCTGATGCATTGTCGCACCCACAGATCGAGCAGTTCAGGGAGCTAGACCCCAGAGCCAAGGAGTTCCCAGACGTTCTGCCCCCAGAGGTCTGGCAAATTGGCATGAAGATGCAACAAGAGCGATAGGCTTGGCCCTGGCACCAAGGACACGGAAGGGGTACTTGGCCGTGAGTATAGAGTTCCAGGAATTTAGGGAAATGGTCAACCTAGAGCCGGCTTGGCCGGCACCGGTTGAGCATTTACAACAATTTATCATGCATTGAAATAGAAAGGGATTGGCACCTGGAACTATGCAGGGTAGGTTGTCAGCATTAGCCTTTTATGCTAAGGTTAACGGCTATTGGGATTTCTCAGGGGATTACTGTATAAGAAAGATGATTGAAGGATGGTTCAAAGAGAGGGGTAGAGTCCAAGATACCAGGGCCTCCATATCGCCTGTGTTGTTAGAACGCATTTGCAGGCAGTGGGAGCTCTTGTGTAGGGATGAATATGAAATGGTCCTATTTAAAGGGGCATCATTAATGACGTTCTTTGGGGCTCTTAGGATTAGCAAAGTAGTTGCATCCAGAAAGAACGATAAGTCTAGGCTAGCTTGGCAGGACATTAAGGTTGAAGAGGGGAAGGTGAAAATTCTCATTCGGCGATCCAAGGCCAATCAGCTAGGCAAGGGTACCCAAATCACCCTTGGGCAGTGCAGCAGGAATAGCATCTGCCCCGTGAAAGCCTCACAGGCATATTTGAAGGTTAGAGGATATGACCCTGGCTATTTCTTTCAGCACACTGATAATTCACCTTTGACGAAATATCAGTTCTGGAAATTGACAGATTTAGCATTGACCAGGGTAGGTGTCCAAGGTATGAGGTTTGGCACACAATCCTTCAGAATCAGAGCAGCTTCCACTGCAGCAGCCTTGGGTTATAGCTCGGAGGAAATCAAGCATTTGGGTCGGTGGTTTTCATCCAGCTATCGCAGATATATAAGAACACTCCCTGACGTCTAGGCAGGGGCCTGGTCTTGTTATGTCTTCACAGGTCCCATAGGGTCGGTGAGATGGAGGCACATTGTGATTATCAGACACAGCTATGTATACTGGGCAGAGCATTATGCTGCTGCATCCCCATGGGGGAGTGACCTGTGTCTCAGAACCAGAGCACACGTCGCATGGAAAGGGCTGTGTGGCATGCTGTGGACCCAGCTATGCAGGGTGGCGGCCTTCGGCCAGTCTCCACCGATGTGTTGGTGGTACACCTTGGCAGCAATGATTTGGCCAGGCATCCCGGTAAGGTGTTGATCTTGGAAGTTATACGCGACCTGAAATGGTTGAAGGCCAGGTACCTGGCCATGCGTATCATCTGGTTCACAATCATTCCTCAATTGGTGTGGAGGGACGCCAGGTTTTTTCCTCAACATTAACACGGCACGCAGGGGTGTTAACCGTGAGGTCTGCAGAGCGGTCTGCAGTGGCCTTGGATCGGTGATTGGTCACCAGAGGATCTGACTGGATAGGCCTGAGTTTTTTTGGAATGATGGTGTACATCCATCCGAACGATGTTTCATGCTGTGAACATTGTATGGCCATCGACCATCCCTCAGCTGTTATGGAGGGATGCGAGGCATTTTTTGGCCCACTAACGCCGCGCGAAGTAGTGTTAGCAGGGTAGTCTGCAAAGCTGATTGCAGCGGCCTGGGATCGGTGATTGTCACCAGATGATCCGAATGGATAGGCCTGGTTTTTTCAGAACAATGGCATACATCCGTCCGATAGGGGGGCCTGCTTGCTGAGCTTGAGTGGCTCGATGGCGGGCATGGGACTTAGCTGAGCTAGTCCCTATGCTGTGGCGGGTAGTGCGGAAAAAACAGTTTTTTTTCTGGTGAGTCCCACTGCAAAATCAGGTAAGCTAACAGCCCATCGGACCTCCCAGCGCTGCGGATTGTGCAATTACAGTGCTTGGGGGGAAAGATGCGCTGGGCCACTACTGGACCAACAGTCATCAAGGAAAGATGGCTTGAGGTCCGGGGGTGGTCAAATTGTGGGCGGCCGGGTTCTTGCTGTCTTTAAGACCGTGAGAACCTGGGGCCGGGGACTCGCCCATTTGTTGATTAAGGGGTACTTGGAGACCTCTGTGATTTACCTGTTTCCGCACTACGGCAGGCCCCCCCTTTGCCAAAGCATGGCAAATTTGAATTACAATCAATAAAGTGTGGCCCGTGTTTTAACCCATACTATTTGCCTCGCGTCTTTATTCTGGGGTGGGGAGGGCAATGGATTTTGAAGCTCATTGTTTTATACTCCAGTGATACTTTTTGCAAGTCAAAATAGATTAACAAATGCTATATGACTTTGAAAACCAAGTGTGGTCTCCAGATTGTCCTTCTCCTTCCTTCTGCTAAGAGTGACACTTTAGCCTATGTTAGAAAACTCACTGATCGTTTATATATGTCATTGAATACACTTGCCAGAAAGTAAGCATAGCTTGTTAGGCAATACTCTCAATGCAAGATATATTTAGTCAATTGACCAAACTGCCAAGATTGGTTGTGAAACTGTCGATATTGCGATTGTTGAAGACCAGACTAGACACCCACATGTCAGGAAAGTGCAGCAACAATAAAATCAATCATGCTACTGCTCCAGAATTGGCCTGGATGACTCACTGGAGTTGCCTTCAAAGTGAAATTATTCTTGATTAACATAAGCAAAATGAATCAAGCAGCTCAAAGCTTCAGGAAGAAAACATTTCTTCCAATAAGAATGCTCAATATTGACATCCTTGTACTCATCAGGAACCCTTTCATAGCAAAGGCAATCCATGCAAGTGATGAATGAGCAGATAAAGGGCTTTGAAAGACCACATTAGTATTCAAATTGCTTAAGGAGTTGGTTAATGTGGTATGCTTTAAAAAAATGACATGTTAGGAAAGTGGTCTGTCTTTTGATAAATATTTAAGATATTTCATGGGTTTTCTTTTTTCCCCTCCCCTTTTCTTTTTGAGACAATGAGCAATATAGCAGTAAAACCAGCACTTCAAAAGGAAGAAGAATAAATATGCCAACCTATTTTTTAGAGGGTATACATCTTCATAGTAAATAGTATTTGGTAGAGTTTATGGTACTTTAGCATATCCTTCATTATGCTGTGACTGCTTCATTATATTTATTTTTCCCTCACTGAAAATGTAGTGTCCAGTAATGTTCCACTTTTCCCACTAGGGAAGTGCAGTTTTCTTCAGTAGTCAGAAAGTTGCAGCAGAAGTTTGCCTCTGTGTAGGAATCTGAAAAAAACTCTTGGTTTTGCCACTCAGCAACAAGCGGCAGCATTTAATAATCTATCTCCTTGTAAGCTGGTGACAGCAGCATTCTTTTTAAATAACAGGAGTTTCAATTCATTACTGTATCAATATAGTAAATATCTAGCCATATAGCAGTGTTCATGTTATGTGCAAGACTTTCCTTGCACACATGCAGTGTTTATAGTAAACTCACACAAAATTATTCAGAAAGCATTGGTGCTTCAGACTTTCCATGTCAGCACAGCTTAGTAAGAGGTCAAAGACAGAAAAATTAACCTCACTTACCCAAATTAATCATATTGCACTTAGAAGAGGTAGAAATTAATTGTGCATAATAAACATGGGAGCTTCATATTTGTCTCCCAGGGAAGCCCATCAGGCCAGGTCCCTTTCTGCCCCTCAGAACCAGCCCATTCCACTTCCCAGCAGCAGCGACATCACACCAATCGCAGCTGAGTGGGGAGACTCATCTTACCACCTCCTTGCTGGAGAGGTCCACTGCGGGGAGAGTCAGGGAAGTGCCAGCAAGATTACCTCAGTGATTGGTCTAATGTCACCGCTGCTGGGCACACATGTACCAAGGAGCCCAGTGATCTGACCAGGCTGGCTCTGTGGGACAGGAAGAGACCACCAGGACACCTGTGCTCGAGGGCTTCATATTCATCTCCCCCAGGAGATGAATACAAAGCTCTCATGTCTAGTGCACAAATAATATTTCAAAATTCTTTATTGTATTTATAGGAAGAGAAATTAGGAGAATACTCACCAGATCTCTCTAGAAGGAAAAATTCTTCAACAATTTGTCATAGGTAGGAATTACCATTAGCAGTGGTTGTAGCACAGCCCATTTTGCTTTTCCCGAAGTTTTTTTTTTAATCGGCCTGGCCAATATTTTGCTTCCACACAGATGACTATTTTGATCCTTGATAATGGCACCTAATTTCATTTTAGGGCATTCTAGTGGGAGATGAGGCAGCTGCCCAAAAAATGGTGGAGCAAAATGGGTGAAAAATCTGAAACATTACCCATCTACTTCTAATATCATCATCATCATCATCTCAGAAAACCAGTCAATGTTTTTATAATTACGTAGATTGCCTGTGCCTGGTGTTTTTGATAATAATAATAATTTAGACACAATAGAGTGGCAAAATTAGTGCACTGGTCAAAAAATATGACTTGCCACCCTCCTAAAACCCATGGGAACATCAGGTAGAGAAGGTGTCAGAAAATGACGATGTAAAGATCTTGTGGGATTTCCGGATCCAAACGGATAGACACCTTGAACATAACATACCAGATATAGCAGTAATAGAACAAAGAAATGTCTGGATCATTGACATTGCAATTCCAGGGGATGCCAGAGTTGAACATAAAAAATTGGAAAAATTAAAGTACAGAGACCTGGCAATCAAAACATCTCATTGTGGATGAAACACACTTCAGTGGTCCCCGTAATCATCAGGCTTTGGGAACATCAAGAAATTTCACACAGTATTATAAGCAGTTGCAGATCTCAGAAATAACATAATCAGAGCTACAAAAAAATAGCAATATTAGGAACAGCATACATACTGTGCTGATATTTAACAGATACTTATATTTTTGGTTATATAATACCAGTCAATGTTTTTATAATTTTGATTGATTATGCCTGGTGTTTTTTTAATAATAAGAAGAATAAGAATAATCTCAGAATGATTCTCAGAAAAATATTTAAGACAGTGTGTATCTGAGAGACTTTGTCTGCAAACATCCATACAAACTCTGCACAGAGGGCCATTTGGAAGTAAATACACAACTGAAGTCAACTTTTATAATGCAAGATATTTTTATTGCAAGATATTCAGATGTTGTTTAATTTTAAGTTAACAGCAGTCAGGGCAATAATGGCTAAGAACTGGAAAACAGAGACATGCCTATCAACTTAAGACTGGAGATAAAAAAATGTCTGAATATGCTACAATGGCTAAATTTACAAACTGTGTAAACAGAAGACCTGTCAAAGAATTTGAAAAAAAAAGTGAGACAATTATTTAAATAAATAAAAGGGGTGCAAAATATTGCTGTAAAAATACTCGTAAAAAGGAAATCAGATGTTAAAAGAGTAAAAATGTGGACTAAGAATAAGATAGAACTTAAGATGAGCAGAGCATATGTTTCAAAAGGTTAAGTTATTTAAAGCATAGAATAGTATGTTTAGTATAAAATGTAGATTATAAGTCACATACAAATGTCAGTTGTTCTTGATATGCAAGAATTGTACGTAAACTCACTTCCGTTTTCACTACTCTTCTTTCTATATCTTAATAAAAATAAAATAAAATAAAAAAATATTCAGATATTGTTCTGATAGATAATTAGTCTTCAGTTGTGAAAAGATTCACTTAGGACTCATATCTGGGGACAGTTGCAATGCATTAATCTCTTTACTTGTGAAGATAAATGCCAGATCAGACCTAAGTCATCATGTCTTGCTTCCATATATAAATCCAGGCAGGAAAGGAAGTGGGATCAAGAAGTGAATAAGAGGATATTCCCTGAAGGTTTAGTAATAGGATATCAGACTTTTTGTTGAAGAAATCGGGTAGATAGTTTAATAAATTCTTTTGGTACATTCCTTTTTTGACACATTCTTCAGGCATATGCTATTAAAACACTCAGATCCTTTGATCAGACAACACATATTGTGGATGCCACTGGTGATTGGCAAAAGCCCTCTTAGACTGCCAGAAGCCTTAGATGAGAAAATGGCTATGAAGCAGTCATTTTTCAGATTCACAGGCCGTGTCCCCATTAATAAATGATCTTGAGAACCACTTAAGTGCATCTTCTCTCCTTGTTTTACAGCTTTTCATATATCACTCAGAGTTTGGTGGGTTGGAAGACTGAACAGTGAGCTCAGAGAAGAAGAGAAAATGACAAGAACAAAAGTAGCAATAATCCAGAGTCAGAATTAAAGAGTGTAAACACCTGGAATTGATTTTTTTTTCCATGAGACACTGTGGATTTTGTTATTAAAAATTATACTAGATTTGATTTCAGCCAATAGGCCAAGAATATGAATATTGGATTTTGTAATTTTGTTGTTGTTGTTGTGTATGTAACATCTCAATATATACAGTACATAATTCCTCACATTAAATTAAGCCATGGTGTGATGCCATAAATTATAACTAGATTTGCTATATTATGGGCTGTACTGTAGATTCACAGGAAAATCAAATTGGATACTGGTGGTATCATCGCAATTTAAATCTGTATGAAACAGTTCAAAAGTTGAAGTTGTATGATCTGTAATAATACATACTTTAACAAACTGTTTTGGGAGAGGAGAAAAAAAATCTCTGTCTATAAGTATCCATCCAAATGGAGACTGCAGCCAAGAAATCAGAAAGGACTCAGAAATGTAGCAAAGAAGGACCTAGAAAATATAATCAAGTGTGTCCTTTATCAACTATTGACAATTATTTTTGCAGGACCTGGTGGTCCAAGGGTATGGCGCACCAAGGAAACAAAATTAACAGGAAATTCTGTCATCCTTGTACTCTCTGTAACTCCAAGGGCCTGTAACTCAGAATCTGGCTGGCTGCCATTATGATGGTAACCATTTTTATCTTGCATAGTTTGGAAGAATACAGGCTTTAACATAAAGTATCTGGTCCACCAAGGCCCTGGAAAACCAGATTATTAGAAAATCAGAGTCCCCAAAATCCAAAATATTGTAGCTATAGAGAATACACGTTATAAGTCCTTCATCCTTTGCTTATGCTTTGCTATCATTTATTAAAGATGTTCAACTGTAGGGAAAGTTATAGTACAGTGACCTTGCTCGTCTGGAAAGCTAGCTAACTGTTTTGCAATGACTTTTATAAACTATTGTTTTAAGTTTCAATTTTAAAAGCACTTTCATTGTCAGGGCTGCTTTTTCTACATCCTCATTGATTATTTCAACATCCTATACAATTTCGCATCTTGACTCCTTACCACCACCACACAAAGTTTATTGTGGGGATGTCTTGCTCATATGTTTTTCCTGTCGTTAAAAAGTCCTTTGGTTGACCGCCAGTGCTGGAGTTGAACTGCCTCTGGTCAGACACCATCTGTCTGTGATGCCTTGCAGCTTTTCCTGCTAGCCAATCTTCTGTTGTTCAGTGTGTTCACCTGTGTTGATCTGTGAAGATCTGGACATGTTGCTTATTGCTCTAATCTGAAAAGGAATAGAGAGAGAGAGAGAGAAAAGAATTAAAAAGAAAAACAATGTTCTTTCTTTTGTCCTTAGATAAGAGGAAATTGTGTGCCATGCGTCGGCTATTAAAGAAACTTTACTGAGGTGGGTGAGGTTTTTAAACAAACAAACAAAAAATCAAAATTCCAAAGACTAAAAGTCAACTTTAAATGCAATAGGCTCCTTTGAAATATTTCTTTAAAAAGAAAAAGGTGAGAAAAAAGCAATGTTTCCATGTGGTTTTGACATAAAATTTCATTTTCAGGGCTGCTTTCCTATATCTCCCTTAATTATTTCAACACCATATACACACACAAAATTTCACACCTTAACAGTTCAACAGCAAAATACACAAAAAATGTATTATTGAAACACAACTGAATTGGAAGTGTTTTAAAAAATAAGTTAAAAAGTACATAATCAGCTTTTATCTCATTAGTCCATTACCCAAAGCTTCCTTGAATAAAAAGTCTTTATCTGCCAGCCAAAGAACAACAAGCAGGGGCCCAGTCTATCCTCTATTAGAAAGGATGTCCACAGGCTCAGAAAAGCACTATCTAGCATCAGAATCAAACATATGTCTAAGTGTGATGTGACTAAATAAACACACTAAGCTAGTGGATAATTAAGACAAAGTTGTCTGTTGCTAAGAAAAAGAAAAAGCTGCATGTTTCTAAAAAGATAAATAGAGTGCAATGCATATGAATAGATATGTGGTTTCAACCATGGTGGCTGATCCCTTATTGAATTTCCACTGGATGGAAAATTCCATTAGCAGAGAAACAGGGGATCACACCACTTATACAAGTGGTGATAATCATGAAGAGGACCAACCCTGCTCTTTAAAATGGCAAATTGCACAAATTGTGTGATCCCATGTTACCACATGGATGGAACCTTCCATTCATCAGAAAATCAAGAAAATCTTGGCTGATATGTCTCTACTTTAGAATTCTCACTAGACATTTTCTCAGGTGAGTTATGAAGTGCATCTGAAAGTTGTTTTTTTTTAAAAAATATATATATCTAAAGACATTCAGAGACAGCTATGAGTTTTAAGATGATGAGATGCCTTTTCTTTTATAATGTATTCAAAGAACAGAGGGATTCTCCTTTTTGTCATAGTCAACACATATTTTGAAGGAAAACGCAGAAGTAAACGCATCTGTTTGGTGCTTGGGAATATGCTGAATACAAAATGTATTGTGTATAATCTGTCTTTTCTGGAGGTCCTAGGAATAAATGGAATTGATCAGTTCTGCTCCATGGAAACTGGAATGAAGTCAGATTTAAAACATTCTGCTCTGCCAAAAATCCAAAGTGGATTACAGGAGTCAATAACTTCTCAATTCACTATGCTCATGTGTAAAAATGTTAAGTGCATATAAGCTGCCCATGATAAGGACCTAGCCAAATGCTTGAGCCGCTGCTGAGCTAAAGCTTCGGCAGCATGGCTCGCCTTTGCCTCTCTCCCTGGATAACGCGAGACACTAGATCTCACGAGAGGAGTTGGGTGAGGTGGGGGAATGTTAGGTTATTTAAGGGACATTCCCCCCTATCTCTGCCCTCTTCCTTTTCTGGCAACAGCAAAGGATAGAGCTGCGCTGCTTGCTACCAGCTGTGTCACGGATTGAAGCCTTGAGGAACAGCGTCCAGGAGGAGGGGAGGGGAGCATCGGCTCCCTCCCGCGGTTTTGTTGACGTTTTTCTTACTCATATTTAATTTTCTATAAATTAAGATAATTGGATTCTTTTAATTTACTGCATTTTTGGTGACAAGGAAGGCGCTGAACACGCTCTGGCACGAGCAGGGCTTATGAATTATTATTATTATTAAATTATTTATTTCATTTATACCCCGCCTATCTGGTCAATTATGAACACCTCAAAACAAAGAAACAAAAAAGGAATAAAGGCTTGGGTATAAGAGACAGGTCCGGTAGAGATGCCGGTACCTGCTAATGGGTCGCAAGACTTATGCTGAGGTTCGGGTAGGTCTGTAGTGGAGGAAATGAGGTGCGGGCCCATTGAGCCACAGCCGTTTGGCGCATGTGGGTGCCCCGTGGCTCCCGAGCCCTGACTGTTTTGTTTTCTTCACACCCCCTTCCCTTCTTAACGGTCAGAGTGGCGTACTAGCCCTGCGAGAGCTGGTCTTGGCTACGAGGTGCAGTAATTTAAGTGGCCTCGCAGCTATTACCGGCCTGTGTTAATCAAAAAAAAGAAAAAAGAAAAAAGAAATTAAAAAAGAAAGAAAATAATAATAATAATAACAATAGTAACAATAATTATAAATAAAACAGAATAAAATTAATAAAATAAATATATAAATATTAAATTATAATAATTTAATATTAGTATTAATTGTTTCATAATAAATAATTAATACAATTTGAATAAATTAGAGTATTTTAAATTCGATAAAACATTATTTTGTTGTTGTTTAGTCGTTCAGTCGTGTCCGACTCTTCGTGACCCCATGGACCAGAGCACGCCAGGCCCTCCTGTCTTCCACTGCCCCCCGAAGCTGGGTCAAACCCATGTTGGTAGCTTCGGTGACACAGTCCATCCATCTCGTCCTCTGTCGTCCCCTTCTCCTCTTCCCTTCACATTTTCCCAACATCAGGGTCTTTTCCAGGGAGTCTTCTCTTCTCATGAGATGGCCAAAGTATTGGAGCCTCAGCTTCAGGATCTGTCCTTCCAGTGAGCACTCAGGGTTGATTTCCTTCAAAATGCATAGGTTTGTTCTCTTTGCAGTCCAGGGGACTCTCAAGAGTCTCCTCCAGCACCACAATTCAAAAGCATCAATTCTTCGGCGGTCAGCCTTCTTTATGGTCCAGCTCTCACTTCCATACATCACTACAGGAAAAACCATAGTTTTGACTATGCGGACCTTTGTCGGCAAGGTGATGTCTCTGCTTTTTAAGATGCTGTCTAGGTTTGTCATCGCTTTCCTCCCAAGAAGCAGGGGTCTTTTAATTTCGTGGCTGCTGTCACCATCTGCAGTGATCATGGAGCCCAAGAAAGTAAAATCTGTCACTGCCTCCATATCTTCCCCTTCTATTTGCCAGGAGGTGATGGGACCAGTGGCCATGATCTTAGTTTTTTTGATGTTGAGCTTCAGACCATTTTTTGCGCTCTCCTCTTTCACTCTCATTAAGAGGTTCTTTAATTCCTCCTCACTTTCTGCCATCAGAGTGGTATCATCTGCATATCTGAGGTTGTTGATATTTCTTCCGGCAATCATAATTCCGTTTTGGGATTCATCCAGTCCAGCCTTTCGCATGATGTATTCTGCATATAAGTTAAATAAGCACGGGGACAATATACAGCCTTGTCGTACTCCTTTCCCAATTTTGAACCAATCAGTTGTTCCATATCCAGTTCTAACTGTTGCTTCCTGTCCCACATATAGATTTCTCAGGAGATAGATAAGGTGGTCAGGCACTCCCATTTCTTTAAGAACTTGCCATAGTTTGCTGTGGTCCACACAGTCAAAGGCTTTTGCGTAGTCAATGAAGCAGAAGTAGATGTTTTTCTGGAACTCTCTGGCTTTCTCCATAATCCAGCACATGTTAGCAATTTGGTCTCTAGTTCCTCTGCCCCTTCGAAATCCAGCTTGTACTTCTGGGAGTTCTCGGTCCACATACTGCTGAAGCCTGCCTTGGAGGATTTTGAGCATAACCTTGCTAGCATGTGAAATGAGTGCAATTGTACGGTAGTTGGAGCATTCTTTGGCACTGCCCTTCTTTGGGATTCGGATGTAGACTGATCTTTTCCAATCCTCTGGCCACTGCTGAGTTTTCCAAACTTGCTGGCATATTGAGTGTAGCACCTTAACAGCGTCATCTTTTAAGATTTTAAATAGTTCGACTGGAATGCCATCACCTCCACTGGCCTTGTTGTTAGTCATGCTTTCTAAGGCCCACTTGACTTCGCTCTCCAGGATGGTCTGGCTCAAGGTCAGCAACCACACTATCTGGGTTGTCCGGGACATCCAGATCTTTCTGGTATAATTCCTCTGTGTATTCTTGCCACCTCTTCTTGATGTCTTCTGCTTCTGTGAGGTCCCTACCATTTTTGTCCTTTATCATGTCCATCTTTGCACAAAAGGTTCCTTTAATGGCTCCAATTTTCTTGAACAGATCTCTGGTTTTTCCCTTTGTATTATTTTCCTCTATATCTTTGCATTGTTCATTTAAGAAGGCCCTCTTGTCTCTCCTTGCTATTCTTTGGAAGTCCGCATTCAATTTTCTGTAACTTTCCCTATCTCATTTGCATTTTGTTTCCCTTCTCTTCTCTGCTATTTGTAAGGCCTCGTTGGACAGCCACTTTGCTTTCTTGCATTTCCTTTTCTTTGGGATGATTTTTGTTGCTGCCTCCTGTACAATGTTACGAGCCTCCATCCATAGTTCTTCAGGCACTCTGTCCACCAAATCTAGTTCCTTAAATCTGTTCTTCACTTCCACTGTGTACTCATAAGGGATTTGGTTTAGATTATACCTGACTAGCCCAGTGGTTTTTCCTACTTTCTTCATTTTAAGCTTGAATTTTGCTATAAGAAGCTGATGATCAGAGCCACAATCAGCTCCAGGTCTTGTTTTTGCTGACTGTATAGAGCTTCTCCATCTTTGGCTGCAGAGAATATAATCAATCTGATTTCGGTATTGCCCATTTGGTGATGTCCATGTGTAGAGCCGCCTCTTGTGTTGTTGGAAAAGAGTGTTTGTGATGACCAGCTTGTTCTCTTGACAAAACTCTATTAGCCTTTGCCCTGCTTCGTTCTGAACTCCAAGGCCAAACTTACCTGTTGTTCCTTTTATCTCTTGACTCCCTACTTTAGCATTCCAGTCCCCTATAATGAGAAGAACATCTTTCTTTGGTGTCAGTTCTAGAAGGTGTTGTAGGTCTTCATAGAATTGGTCAATTTCAGCCTCTTCAGCATCGGTGGTTGGTGCATAAACTTGGATTACTGTGATGTTGAAAGGTCTGCCTTGGATTCGTATTGAAATCATTCTATCATTTTTGAGATTTTATCCCAGTACAGCTTTCCCCACTCTTTTGTTGACTATGAGGGCTACTCCATTTCTTCTACGGGATTCTTGCCCACAATAGTAGATAGAGTAATTAATTAGGAGGATTCCTTGATCAAGAGAATGAATGAATTAATTGGGTATAGAGCAACAGTGAAGGAGTTGAGATTGGTATCAATTAAGGATAGTGAGGAGATAAGGGTTGAGTCCTGGACTGTTAATTAAATTAATTGAGGACTTACTTCCTAGTTGGTGCTAATTGAATTGGTAAGTTCTTTAAAGGGATTTACTCAAGGAATTGAGTTCATTGCAATTTCAAAATCAATTAAAGAGGAACAATTAATAACACTTATGTGGTTTGAATAGCTGGTAATTACCACATAGTCAGGCTCGGGTTATCTTAACGGAGGAGCATAGCTGAGAGCCATCAGTTGGTTACCCCCCTTCTTTATTGGTGCATAGGTAAGAATTACTATCTGACTTGGCATCGGTATTTCTGAGACAATTCTGTGCTTTTCTTCAGTTTGAGCACTATATACATAATGGCATCTCAGAAGGTCAGGGCAATAAGAAGGGGAAACAGCCTGTGAAGAAAAGGCCAGTTCCCCAAGTGTCTCCTCCCCAGTCCTCTTCTGACGAGGAATCCTGGCCTGTCTGGTAGCAGTTGCAGGAAAAGATTTCTGCATTGGAGGCTGAACGGCTGGTGAGGCAAGCTCCACAGCCATGTGAGGTGCAGCCACGCAGATCAGCCAGGGATGCCAAGAGTCATCGTAAGGCCAAACTTAAGGTGATAGCTGATTATCTAATGGCTAGATTTGCTATTCTCAAGGCGGAGCAGAAGCCTGAAGCAGACGGGGCTTCTCCGACACCATGGCCATGGCGGGCTGATAAGGGAAGAAGGTTGTCAACCCCTGCGACACCTGAACCAGCAACCATGATCCAAGATAGGCAAGATGAAGCGAATGAGGCCAGCCTTGACAGGTTATATGCCAGGGATGAATCAAGTATGGCGACGACTTCATCAGGTGAATTGGCCGTTGCACCGGGCACCTATTCACCGATTCCTGCCTGGCCTTGGGCAGGCGGTGGACAATTTAGCCGCACAGTTTATATACCATATGACATACAGAGTGGTAGGCCTCCCAACACCACATGGTCGTGTTCCAGCACGCAGTTTGGTGGATGGGGTACACCATACCCTCAGTTTACAGTGCCAGCCCAGTTTAAAACTACGGCTGGCGTGGGGGTCTGGCCTTACCCGTAGGTTCCTGACACGGGTTATAACACCGTGCCTTTACGAGCGTTGCCATACAGTGACTACTCGATGCCCTTGGGTGATCATCTCACCACGGCAATGCAAGAAAAGATATGAAAGGGTGAATATGTGGATTTATTTGAGTTACTAAATAAGAATGTAGAGAAAAAGGATCTTGACAAGGAAGACAACAAAGAGAAGGAGAGGCGTAAGAGGAAGAAACCGGAAAGGACATGGTCTAACTGGCTGCCTGGGTTTCTGATTTACGCCGGGGTGGTTGTCAAGGCCCAACCATGGTGGGCGCAATCCCTTCTTCAATACTTGGATTTGATTTATAGGGCATATGTAGACTTTGCAGGGCAGGTGTGGCTTCATTATGATGAATTGTTCCATATGCGGAGCGCGATTCACCCAAATCTTTGTTAGGATGAGCCCCTGCTGGGTCTTTGTCTCCAACATATGACCCCAGCCAGACCCAATTTAGGGGACAGGTTTGATAGCAGGCATCTGAATAGGAAAGTCACCCCGGGCCAGAATCCCTGCGTCGGAGTGGGGCAGGTGGTTCAACCCTGCCTGCTCTGTTGGGAGGATAGCTCCAAGGGTGTTTGTACCAGGAAACCATGCCGTTTCAGGCATGAGTGTTTGGCATGTCGGGGTCAACACCCAAACATATCATGTTTCAGGGCTGGGGCTCAACGGCAGAACAAGGACACAGGAGGAGGCAAAAAACCCAGCAGCGGTGGGGGTACCCCCGGAAAAGGGACCGAGCCCAATTAAGGTTACAGTCCTAGAAGCGTGGTTGAGGACCTACCCCCACAGAGAAGATGCTAATTACCTCTTGGAAGGCTTTAAGTATGGATTTAGGATCCAGGCGGTGGGTGAGCGTAGTGCATTTTTTGCACAAAGCCTCAGATCAGTGCATGGGATGGAAGGTGTTGTGCAGGATAAGATAGCTAAGGAAGTAAAAGAAGGGAGAGTGCTTGGGCCCTTCACAACGACTCCTTTGGAGAATTTGAGGGTTTCACCTTTGGGTATAGTGCCAAAAAAAGGCCCAGGGCGAGTTGAGATTAATTCACCACTTGTCCTACCCGGAGGGATCATCGGTCAACGACGTTATCCCTCAGGAACTTTGTACCGTGCGCTACATCTCCTTTGATGAGGCGGTTCGCATGGTGAGAAAGTGTGGTGTGGGGGCGGAGCTGGCAAAATGTGATATAAAATCAGCATTTTATATGCCAGTTCACCCACAAGACTTTGACCTGTTGGGATTTCATTTTCAGGGATTCTTTTACATTGATAGAGCCTTACCTATGGGTTGCTCGGTGTCTTGTGCTGCGTTGGAACGGTTCAGCTCTTTTATCGAGTGAAAGCTTAGAAATAGGGTGGGCTGTAAGTCTACGGCTCATTATTTAGATGATTACCTTTTCTGTGGAGAAAGGAATTCAGGAAAATGTAGATTTATCTTAAACAGTTTCAATTAATGGCCGAGGAGCTGGGTTTACCCCTGGCGGAGGAAAAAACAGAGGGACCAGCCACGTCCCTCACATTCCTTGGCATTGAGCTGGATACTATACAGCAGATGTCACGGCTGTCCGAAAGCAAATTAGCCGACCTCAGGATCAAGATTGCCGCACTGTTGCAGAAATGAAAGGTATCTCTGCACGAGCTACAGGAGATTGTGGGACATTTAAACTTCACTTGTAGAGTGGTTGCACCCGGGTGCACATTTTTGGGCCAGCTTTGCAATGCCATGAAGGGCCTGCAACGCCCCTTGCATAGGATGAGGGTCACACATGGTTATGAGGGAAGATTTACAGGTTTGGAGTCAGTTTTTGGCTGGGTTTAATGGGATATCTTTCTGGAGAGGTGAAATTGGGCTGAAAGCAGACTTTCAGGTCCAGTCAGATGTGGCAGGTTCCCTAGGGTTTGGAATTTATTTTAGAGGTAGGTGGTGTGCCGACACGTGGCCTGAAGATTGGCATCAGAACGGCATTACCAGAGATTTAACATTCCTAGAATTCTTTCCAATAGTGGGCGCACTTTGGCTATGGGCAGAGGAGTGGTCAAACTCCGTGGTGCGCTTTTGGTGTGACAATCAGGCGGTTGTTTATATCATAAACAACCTTACGTCGCATTCAGAGAGGGTCATGACATTGGCATTTACGTTATGGGCTCTGCAGTTTAACATTCTAGTGCAGGCTCAACACGTACCAGGTATAGAAAATAGACTAGCTGATGCATTGTCGTGCCAACAGATTGAGCTGTTCAGGGAGCTAGACCCCGGAGCCAATGAATTCCCAGACGTTCTGCCCCCAGAGGTCTGGCAAATTGGTGAGAAGACGCGGAAAGAGCAATAGGCTTGGCTCTTGCACTGAGGACATGGAAGGGGAACTCGGCTGTGAGTACAGAGTTCCAGGAATTTAGGAAGATGGTTAACCTGGAGCCGGTTTGGCTGGTGTCAGTGGATCATCTGCAGCAATTTACCGTGTATTTGAATAGAAAGGGATTGGCACCTGGAACTATACAGGGTAGGTTGTCAGCACTTGCCTTTTACGCTAGGGTTAATGGTTAAGGGGGGACATGGTGGCGCTGCAGGTTAAACCGCAGAAGCCTCTGTGCTGCAAGGTCAGAAGACCAGCCGTCATAAGATCGAATCCACGCGACAGAGTGAGCTCCCGTCACTTGTCCCAGCTCCTGCCAACCTAGCAGTTTGAAAACATGTAAAAATGTGAGTAGATAAATAGGTACCACCTCGGTGGGAAGGTAACGGCGTTCCGTGTCTAGTTGCACTGGCCACGTGACCACGGAAACAGTCTTCGGACAAATGCTGGCTCTACGGCTTGGAAACAGGGATGAGCACCGCGCCCTAGAGTCGGACACGACTGGACTAAATGTCAAGGGGAACCTTTACCTTTACCTTAATGGCTATCGGGATTATTCGGCAGATTACCGCATCAAGAAAATTATTGAAGGATGGTCCAAGGAGAGGGGTAGAGTTAAGGACACCAGGGCCCCCATATCACCTGTGTTGTTAGAACGTATTTGTAAGCAGTGGGAGTTTTTGTGTAGGGATGAGTATAAAACGGTTCTATTTAAAGCAGCATCACTGTTGACGTTTTTTCGGGGCCCTTAGGATTAGCGAGGTAGTGGCTTCTGGAAATAATGACAAAGCTAGAGCAGCTTTGCAATGGCAGGATGTTAGGGTTGAGGACGGGATGGTGCAAATTCTTATTCGACGATCCAAGGCAGATCAACTAGGTAAGGGTGCCCAACTCACACTAGCGCATTGTCACATGGAAAGCATCTGTCCTGTGAGAGCCACGATAGCATATTTGGAGGTTAGGGGACAAGACCAAGGCTATTTCTTTAAACATGAAGATAATTCGCCACTGACGAAGTATCAGTTCTGGAAATTGACGGATATAGCGCTGGATAGGGTCGGAGTCCAGGGAATGAGGTTCGGCACATACTCATTTAGAATTGGTGCAGCTTCCACTGCGGCAGCCCTGGATTATAGCACGGAGAAAATTAAGTGTTTGGTTCGGTGGTCTTCATTCTCCTATCGTAGATACATCAGAACACTCCCTAATGTCTAGGCAGGGGCCTGGTTTTGTTATGTCTTCACAGGTCTCGTAGAGTCGGTGAAGCGGAGGCACATTTTGATTTTGGGCCACAGCTATGTATACTGGGCAGAGCAATATGCTGCTGCATCCCCATGCGGGAGCAACCTGGGCCTTGGAGCCAGAGCGCACATCGTATGGAGAGGGCTACGCGGAATGCTGTGGACTCAGCTGTGCAGGGTTGTGGCCTTTGGCCAGTCTCCACTGGATTTGTTGGTAATACATCTCAGTGGCAATGATTTGGCCAGGCATTCTGGTAAGGAATTGATCCTGGACGTTTTACGCGACCTGAAATGGTTGAAGGCCACGTATCCAGCCATGCATATTGTGTGGTCCATGATCATCCCTCAGTTGGTGTGGAGGGATGCCAGGAGTTTTTTCTCCATTAACACAGCATGCAGGAGTGTTAACCAGGAGGTCTGCAGAGCCGTCTGCATAGGCCTTGAATCGGTGATTGGTCACCAGAGGATCCGATTGGATAGGCCCAGGTTTTTTCAGAACGATGGTGTTCAACTGTCCGATTTGGGTTTGGATGTCTTCTTGGAAGACATCAAGGGGGGGCTGCTTGCTGAGCTTGATAGGCTCGATGGGGGACATGGGACTTAGCTGGGCTAGTCCCTATGCTGTGGCGGGTAGTGCGGATAAAACAGTTTTTTTCTGGTGAGTCCCATTGCAAACTCAGGTAAGCTAACAGCCCATCAGACCTCCCAGCGCTGCGGACCGTGAGATTACAGTGCTTGGGGGGAAAGATGCGCTGGGCCACAACCGGACCAACAGTCAACAAGTAAAGATGACTTGAGGTCCGGGGGTGGCCCCATTGCGGCCGGCCAGGTTCTCGCTGTCTTTAAGACCGCGAGAACTTGGGGCCGGGGACTCGCCCATTTCTTGAGTAAGGGGTACTTTGAGACCTCTGTGATTTAACCTGATTCCGCACTACAGCAGGCCCCCCTTTGCCAAAGGATGGCAACACTGAATTATCATCAATAAAGTGTGGCCCGTGTTTTAACTCATACTTGTCTCACGTCTTTATTCCGGGGTGGGGAGGGCAATGTTTGAGCCGCTGCTGAGCTAAAGCTTCGGCAGCTTGGCTCACCTTTGCCTCCCTCCCTGGATAATGCAAGACCCTAGGTCTCACGAGAGCAGTTGGGCGAGGGGGGGGAACGTTAGGTTATTTAAGGGACGTTCCCCCCTCTCTCTGCCCTCTTCCTTTTCTGGCACCCACCTGCCTGCCCTATATTCTGGTGTGAGTTTTCTGGTTGCCTCTGGGGCCGGATAGGAATTTTTGACCCGCATCCTGATTGGCTCTTGGATGTGGGGATTTTTCGCCTATCCCATACTGGAACTGGGCGCTGGCATTTTATGAGGTGGAATTTCGGTCACACAGACGGGTAGTGCGAATAAAACAGTTTTTTTCTGGTGAGTCCCATTGCAAACTCAGGTAAGCTAACAGCCCATCGGACCTCCCAGCGCTGTGGATCGTGCGATTGCAGTGCTTTGGGGAAAAGATGCGCTGGGCCACAACCGGACCAACAGTCAACAAATAAAGATGACTTGAGGTCTGAGGGTGGCCAAATTGCGGCCGGCCAGGTTCTCGCTGTCTTTAAGACCGCTAGAACTTGGGGCCAGGGACTCACCCATTTCTTGAGTAAGGGGTACTTTGAGACCTCTGTGATTTTACCTGATTCCACACTATGGCAGGCCCCCCTTTGCCAAAGAATGGCAACACTGAATTATGATCAATAAAGTGTGGCCCATGTTTTAACCCATGATACTTGTCTCGCGTCTTTATTCCGGGGTGGGGAGGGCAAAGACCATATTTTTACTGATCCCTTTCTACAATAGATCTTTCATGCTGAGATGAAACATTTAGTGGGATGAAACATTTAGTTGCAACTTTATTACAGCCATTATGAGGAAAACTCACCACAACTAATGTGGGGTACTGCTTTGGCTACCTAGTCTCAGTCCACCTCACAAATGACTAAGTCTCAGCTAGGTGGGCTAGTTCCCGACATGGTAGGCCTCCAGTATCAGTTGGTCAACATTTCTCAGATAGTCCCTCTTCAACCCAGAAAAAGATCACCGTAGCCAACTGTGTTGTTTCATCTTCTTGGTTTGCACCTTTTTCTCACTTCACAAACCACCTTATTCATTCATTACATACATAGTTGTCAGAAAGACATCAGTAAACATTAGCAGACATCAGTAAACAGTACTTAGCAGAAACAAGTATGCATTGTTCACAGAGGTGATAGCTCTGAGGAGGCAACAAACAAAGAAATGACCTCATGCATGTGACAAATTTCTTTTCTGCCTTCAGAAAGACAATTAACACTTATTGAGGTAATACCAAACCAAGGGAAGAGAGAAAGAGTAAGAGAGAGAGAGAGAGAGAGAGAGAGAGAGAGAATGCCTGCCAACCCAAACTGAAATCAGGTCACATAGAAGCAGAGTTCATATACATAGATCACAAGGCACAGTTTTTCATAATTCATTAAATTTGCAACCTCAATATTTCATAATGGTTGACAGTCTCATCCTTGCCCTGAACCATTGGAATTGTTAACCTGGTGTAAAGGAGTGATGCCACTTCCCCCCTCCTAGATCCCCTCCCAACTGACATGTCCACAGTCCTATAAGACAAGAAGGGCTCCTCTTCTCTCTGCTTTAAGGACATTCCTATTTCCAGTGTGAGCCTGAAACCCTCTGGAACTACCCTCGACTCTGAGTGTGAGATGAATTATATTAAGAAGGACGGTACTGCATTCCTAATATGTAATGGAAGTGCAACATTATAGTCAGTAAGAACATACTCTTCTTGTCTTCAGTAGGAATTGCTGATACGTGTTGGGATTTTATTATGAAGTCCAAATTGGTAATCAGTTTAATGAACATCTCACTTTTCAGAGACTAGAGTCTACTGTTTTTCTTTAGGGTGTTGTCTAGAATATGCTGAACCAAACCATAACTAAACATGCTGTTAAAATAGGGTATTATGCTCTTCCTCTTGCAGCTCAAACTGAAAAACAAGTGCCTGAAACTCACACTGGGATACAGCAACATTTCATTTTCATCTATGTCTATTTATATTTATGTCAGCTTTGCTAATCCAAATACGTGACATGATTTGGAGAGGTGACATGGTAGATGGATTATCTAGGCACATTCGGAAGTACTGGCAATAATATAGTTTATTGTGTGCTATTGTTTATTGTCACTTTTTAATCAGCTTTATCAAGTAAAGTGGAATGAACAAATACTTGGATTTAAAACCTAGCTGGCAATATCTGGGCTACAGAGGAAGTAATGGTGGCAATTTATAGGAAGGATATAAATCTTAAAAGAACTGGCTGTAGCTCAGTTTAGGACCCAGTATAACAGGAAATTAGCAGTTTTGATATAAGAAAGCTGATACCCAGCAGCTTCTCCTCTATGAAACTGTTTTAGTAGAGAATTGTAGGGGTCTTAGTGTCCTTTTGTGAAAGAGAGAGAGAGAGAGAGAGAGAGAGAGAGATACAACATGCCACTTAGTATCTACAATGCCTAGGCACCTCTCCACTCCTCCACAAAAGACCAAGACTCTGCACACACACAAACATAGTACAGTCAACCCTCGACTTACGAACGGCCCTAGTTGCGAACTTTTCGACTTACGAACCACTCTGACAGAAAAATATAGCCTCGACTTGTGAACTTTACTTCGAGTTATGAACCGAAAAAAAACCCTAAGTCATCTTAGGTTAAAAGGAAAAGAAAAAAGAAAAAAATTCTGCCCCTAGTGGTAGGAACGGATTAACCGGCTTTGCATTAGTTCCTATGGGAACTAATGGTTCGACTTACAAACCGCCCCTCGACCTAAGAACCAAAAACAGCCGGAACGGATTAATTGGTTTTCAATGCATTCCTATGGGAAATGCTTATTCGACTTATGAACTTTTTGACTTAAGAACGTCCTTCCGGAACGGATTAAGTTCGTAAGTCGAGGGTTGACTATATTGGGTTTTTTGCTTTTGTTTTAGACAAAATGGAAATTAGAAACATTAGCCTGCTTTCTTTGTCAAAAGCAGATTGAAATAAAAAAATGTCTATGCAGACTGCCTAAAAGAAGGTGAGCACAAACTGTATATCTTGGAGAAAGTTATTTTAGCAAAGATGGGCCCAACACCAAAGAGATGTTTATTTATTTATTTATTTTTATTTCATTTATGTACCACCCCATTAGTGCAATTCGCTAATATTAGCTGAAATTCAGTAACGAGTTGCAACTAGAGTTGGCCCTTTGAGTCGGTGAGGATTTGGTGAGTGAGCTCCTCCATAATTTCCATTGATTCAATGGACCTACTCTAATTGTGACTTCTTACTGGATTTTAGCCATTATCTGTGACTCATTGCCTGACTCCCCACTGGCAATCACAGAAGCAATGCCTCTGTCGTTGATCTTAGGCAAGTTAACACTATTTTTTCAATTTTTCTATTTATGTATGAGTACATTCTTCAGCTACTGTCCTGTTTGATACATGGTTGAGCACAGAGGTTAGATTGCCTTGGTGCAATGGCAATCTAACAAAGGTGCCAGTTGAATGTGACGAGGCACATGACCAGCACCTCATCAGATGATCACTACAGTTTCTGCCGTTGAGTTCTAGTCATGTTGAACAGGATATTGTCCTTTATCTAGTGTGAGCAGAAGCAGCAGGAGAGAAAAGTAAATGGAGGAAGTCTGCCAGCTCCCCTTCCATCACAATGAAAGAAGCCCTTGTGAAAAACTTCTCATAAAGGTCACCAAAATGGCATGGTGGTTTTGTGCATTGGAGAAGAACAGGGAAAATAAAATAGGTCCATCGTTTGGAAGTTCTTCAGAGTCTTTCTTTGCTGAGGCTTAATTTGTATATCCACTCATTCACATGTATAGCTTTGAATGAAGACCCTTCCCTTGATTTATTGTAATGTGCCATGAGTGACCTGCCGAATTAGTGACATTTGAGGAAACTATGAGATGTACAATAGATATGCATTAATAGATAATACTGTCAATTTGCATTGAAATCACTGTTGGAAAAATAATAGCTCATTTAGAAAATTGTCTGCCGAAAATGCAAAGTCAATTAATGTTGTTAGCCGTGGATTATTTACCAGAGTAAATTCTGCACAACAGACTTGTTTTACTTAGCATTTATGCCTTTCCCATTAACCACCACACTCCACTGACATTTAAAGATAGTCTAAAGAATATCTTTAAGACTACACTAAAGCTAATTACTTTCCATTGGAAAATGTCAACAGTTTAATGACAACTGTTGTATGACACCACTGACACAGTGTAGGTCTCATGAATTTTTATGAGTATTAAATCAAATGGATACACTCCAACATTACTAAAACTGATTAATTAGTGCTACCAAAAGTATATAACATTCCAAGTTTAAAGCAGTCGATGCAAAACTATTTCTTACTACCCAAACAATTTGATTTTGACATACATTGGCAAAATCAAAGCCATATATTAGAGGGAGGGGACTTTCTTCACCATTTGGAGGAAGAGGGAAGATGAGAAAATGTTCCACATTTTAGAGGCCAAACACACTTCTGTTTCAAGCTTCTGTTAACAAAACCTGGTCTCCTCCCTTTTGCCTTTTCAAAAGGGTCTTTCTGCTGCTGACAACTGCTTTCCATGCATGATCTAGCAAGTCTCCACCTCAACAGTATCTCTGTTCAGGATGCTTTGATATGATGCAAGGGTATTCTTGGGAGTGGGGGAATATTTGATCCCAATTAGTCAGTCTGGGCAACCATTCTTCATCAACAATAGCTCTGGAAAATAAGTATTTGTGATGTACAATCATTCTCCAGAATTTTCTCCTGCTTGTCAAAAGCAACAGCAGCTCCTTTCCTCTACCCCTCACTCCAAAAAGTCTGAAGTGGGACATTCAACTGAACAATAAATACAACAGCTGCTGCTGCTGCAGCAGCAGCAGCATGCTGTCAAGTGGATTCTCACTTACGTTCACACTTTTCAGCATTTTCTTGGTAAAGAATTGATTTACCATTCTCTTCTTTGGGAAGATTTACAAGCTGACTCTTCTCCTACAAGCCACCATGAGGCACAGAACTCCTGCAAAATGCTCCATCTCACTGAGCTATCTAACCAGCTATACTCAATTATAGATATAATATATTATATATGACTAGCTAACATATTTTTCCATCTGGAAGCTGCATTACATTTCCTCCATGTGGGATGAATGAAGCCATAGCCTGTAGGGCCAATAGACATGCCACCTGGCTTCTTGTGAGCTGCTTTCTTCACAGGAGGTGCAGCTGTTGAATTGGGGGAATTGAAGCTTTACACCATTTGCAACATAAACTTGGATGTTCTTTTTCCATCTGGATGCATGGCAGTGAGTGCCAGAAAATGACATTGATCCAGCTGTAATCAAAACCATAATGTAAGGATGTACTGAAGGAAAATGCTGAATGTTATTTTCCCTTCCAAAGGTGATTCCTGGCTCCAAACAGTCATACTATGTTTGCTTCTAATTGTTTGTGTTTCTTCCCTGGAGTCTCACCTGTTTTAGATGCAACCTTTCCCACTCTGTCTGTCCTATGTGATCTCACTCTCATCTCACTGTAGTTTTTGCTAGTGTCTGTTTTACAAACCAGTTTCTTATACAATCCCATCTTTTTTATCAGGAGCCTTCTTATGGAATGCTTGAATCACAGCTTGTGAACACTGCCACCTAATGATATGATATGACTGTGTATGCTAGATGTAGACTAAAGTTGATTAAATAAATGTCTGTATTTATAAAACCACACAATCCTTCAGTACATGTTCCCTTAACATCCCCGCCACGTTTCAGACATCCAAACGTTATCTCAGCTACCTAGGTTATAATCCCAGGGAAAGTGTTTCAAGTTCTTTAAGGTTCTTTATAACTGCTTATGGGGTAGTACATCAGAGAAAGAAATATCACAGAGATCAACTGGATTTCTAACGATATCTACGTAGATTAAATCTGAATACTCAGTAAATCACATCAATAAATCCATTCACACCTATACTTGCACACACATACTCTTACATCCCTACTGCAGCTGGCCAGGTAAACAAAGTGACTTGAGGAAGATGGGTGTGCCTTGATGTTTCTGTGGGTGTCTCTCCAAACAAGGACTGACCTCCTTCTTTTACACATTTTTGCAGCTTTGGAATTCTCCACCTAAAAGTTGCTTTCTTGTTTTTCCAGAACACATATTCTACAGATGTTTTCATCCAGTTCCTGTTGATTCTTCATTGTTTATCAGTTCCTCTTTTCATGACTTATCAATTCAAGCATCTGTTTAAAGTTTTCCTACAAGGAACATTCTGCCCGTGGGACCCTTAGCTTGCACAGTTCAGGCACCTTTGTCAGCAAATAATCCTCTTTTCACTTGACAGTGCTTCCACTGGCCTGGCTTTATCCTAACTAACTCCATCTTTGTCAATTACTATTAATTATATCACATATTCATAATGCAAGAAGAGGCTTGCATTCAATCTGTTCAGAAAACGTTACCACCATCTACCCATTCACCACTCATTTCTCTCTCTTTTCTCTCCACATGTCCACTCCTCCTTTCAGATAGATGCCCACACAGCCATGTAAGAGAAAGAACCATCCAATGAGGATAGTACTATATCAAAAGACAGAAGACAGTTCTTTGCTGAAGACTTTTAAAAGAGATGAGTGACGTATTATTCTGGGATGCTTTCACTGTGGATCTCTTGCATTTTTCAGGGCACTGACATAGATAATCCCTGAGGCCCCTTCGAACTTCCACTCTGTGATTTTATAAGTACTTCACCAAGAATAAAATGCAGATTTCAAAACAGAACTGTTCTACAAATGTAGTTCTTTGACACTTTTATGGTGGTCTAACATTCAGCTTGGTATCTAACCACTAAACAATTGGTATGTCATCACAAACTTTAAAAACTGGCATTGGCACCATTATTCTCTAGGAAACTTGTGATCTCATCCTATGATGAAAGTCCAGTAAAGTTTATACTCACAGTTTATACCTAGGAACAAATGCAATTTGTAAGTTACATATGAAGTGCTGCTAATTAATGAGATGCTAATGCCAGGAATATGACCAGTATCTGGTTAATTGGCAGCACTTTGCTATCACAAGTTATACAATTCTACTTATTCATGCATAAACAACCAATCTGCCTGAATGTCTGGAATCTGACTGCAGTGTGTGTGGGGGGGAACCCGACCTGCAGCCGATGATGTGATCAGGAGACTTGGTTCTTAATCTGAGGCGTACCATTTTCATCTAAATTGGGTGCCATATGACCAAACTTCAAGAAATGAATGAACTCAGTCTTCTTTTTTTCCTCCATTGAATCCATTTTCAATCAAAGAAGTGACTAGTGATGGGGAGGAAAAATATGCATTTCGGAGAAGTATGCATTCTTGTTCCCTTCACTGCATCCAATTTTTGGTGCAATGAACTCTGTGCTGTATTTCATGGATGGAAATATACTATGATGGAATCCTCATGTATTAAAGAATCTTTAAAGAAGAGAAGGTGATCATGGCTGATATTAATTCAGGTAGAAGACAGGGAGAAAAGAGTCATTTTCTCCTGTAAAGAATTTGCGCCAGCCATCACATATGTTACTTTTACTACAGGGCAAAACTATGCAAAACTGATCATGTGGTAGTTAACTTTTGTAGCTCAGAGTGGGACCCGAGGGAGCACTAACTGTAGCTTGATACAGAATCAGTGATTCTCAGCATGACGAACATCTAGACTATTAATATTACCCTGATGATTTGAGACTTCAACTTCAAAAATTGGAATAGTAGATCTTACTCACCCATTCATAAACTTTAGCATATTTTAGACAAAATATGCTAAGGAGTTTGGGATATTTAAGCTACTAGACCCATAGGTCCAATATAATTGCTGTAGGTAAACAGTCTAATTTATTCATTTTCATCTATTATACAACCATGAGAAGCCCAACCAATTGTTCATGGTAGTAGGTTTCCAAATTAAAATTCTAACAAATAGAATTAGATAAAGTTAAAAAATGGTCCACGTTTTGAAAAACTTTTCTTAAAAACCGCATTAGTACCACATGTGTTTTCTTTTTGTTAAGATGATAAAAACACACTGTTTGTGATGTTAACAAGATTATAAAATCCATGTATGCTAATTAAATTTATGTACAAATGCAGGAACAGGTGATACCTTTAATTGACCATTAAGAATGTAAAACAAAATAAAAATAAGCAGCAAGCTTTCAATGATAAACTATCTTCTTCAAGGCTGTGTATTAAGTTCTTGTGGATAGCGCCAAAATTATATGCTGTTATTAATGTCCCAAAGCCACATGGCTGATTTTGAGGCCATACCAGATTCTTAAATTTAAATACATTTCTTAAAGGGACAACTAAATCTGAGTGTAGAACCAGAACAAAATGTCTCAATATATTGGAATTCTAACAGGGGATTGATGACTTTTGTGATGTCTGTTGTCATATAGTTTCCTGTACACAATGGTTAGTCCATAGAAATATTGCTGAAAGTTTCTCGGTTATAGCCTTTTCATCTCCTGAAGAATTTAATCTGAAAGACAGTACTTTGACTGGGTTGAAAAAGTCTTAGCATAGCAGTAGATGTAGAGCATAACAGTGGGAAGGAAGCAGATCCATATTTGGGCTAAGACTCAGTGAATTCTAACACAGTCCCTTCTGGTGACTACCTTGTTCATTTCTAGGTATGGAACTTTTATGTAAATATGAAATGGGAGAAACCCACAAAAGAAGCTTTGTTTCATTTTTGTGTTATTTTATCAACTCCCAAAACAGAACATCTTAAACACAAGTTATTTGTGTAACAAAAGAGAAGTACATAAGTTTCTTTCCCCCATGTTTCCCTCTTTCATGTAACCTTTCACCCTTTGTATGTTAAATCACCTGTTAAAGTTTTCATCCAATGGGGTTGAGAGGACTAGTACAAAGTTATAACCTTTCTTTCACTTTTTGTATGTCAAATTGCTTGAGCTTTTATTTATCCAATAGTTTCACAAGAGCTATTGCAAAGATATGGTGGAATGACCAATGAGAGCTATCAGCAGCCAATCAAACACCTGTGGGGGGATCGGTAAAAGGGCCTGGAACCCAATGAAGCATGTGCATTTTGCTTCAGTCCTTTTGATTATTTTTTGTATCTTCCTCCCACTGCTGTATCTTCAGAGATATTATCTAAGCTTTTCTTTTTCTTGGCCCTTTTGTTTAATGGATCATTTTTGCTGCAGACTGGACCCAGTCTGTCTGCTGCTTCCTTCTGGACTCAGAAGAGAAGAGAAGACATCAGATGTGATGGGAGAGATAAATCTACCCATATTCTAGTAGTCTGAGTTTAGAGGGGCTTTGGTTGTTTTGTTTGGCATTTATTGCTTGCTTTTATTGGTTTTGGGGAGAGGTGGCTGTGTGTGTTCCTTTTGTTTTGCTGTTTTTCCATAGCAATTCCCCACCTCCACGCGTGTGGGTGCTTTCTCTATTTGTTTACTTTGTATTTATTCTATTAAAGTTGTATATTTTGGTGGGTTTCCTGGTGATTTTTCTTTCTCATGTACTTTTTCATGTGTGCACCTCTATTTACATTGCCCTCTGCTTCCATTCCAGACGTTTTCCCAAACAACCTTGAGGAAACTGCCTTACCTCTGGCCAAAGTAATTGCCCATCTAATTCAATATTTTCTAAAGCAATGTACTTTTCCTAATTCTACATCCTACTTGTGGGCAGAGAAAACGGGGAGACGATTTCACTAAAAAATTTCTTCAACAATTTCTCACAGGTACTGGTTGGAGCAAAGTGCCCTGATTTTATTTTATTTTACTGATTTTGCACTATCACTGCATATGGCAAAATGACTGTCAGCCAGAATTTACACCAGTAAGTATAATTGCATAAATTCTGATGTATAATTGCCACTAATTTATAAGCTGATGCTCACATTCCTCGTCATGTGCCAACTTGTTAATTATTGACAATTTGCTACTCGGATTTATGCAGTTAAACTTATGCCTGCTTAAATCCAAGAGGACTCTGGCTCTTATGCTGGCATCCTGGCCACCACTGCAGTAAAGACCATAGTTTCCTCTACTGAGGGTCATTTGAAGACAATGTAGCTCCAGTGCAAGGACACACACACACCACAAACAGAGTGCAGAATTATAAAATTATTCTAATTTTTTGGGACTTAAGAAAGGAAAAATCTCAGAATATTCCTCATAACAATGTTTTCTAAGGAAAGTTTGTTCAAAACTTGCCATTCAACTTCTGAATGTTACATTTGGAGGTGTTTCTTGTAGATGCTTTTTATCTCTATGATACAGCACCTTCCTATTAAGCCTTGTCACAGCATGAGGGAGGGCAGTGCTGTGTCCATATTAGCTTCCAAGTTGAAGTTAATACTGTAGCATTTTGTTTTGCCAGAAAAAAGGCTTCAGTTTTTCTGCCTCATTTTGAGGGCTCTTTAGAACTTCTTTTGATTTCACAAAGTCAGAGAGGAGATGATGCATTTGCTTTTATTCTTTCTGTTACAGATGTTTTCCTCATTGTGCTGCTTTCTTGGCTGCTCACTCTTCTTGATCTCAAAAAACCTGCAGAAATGGCATGTTGTCTAACACATGCACACATCGCCCATAGGCTTTTTGGCCTTGTTGTGTAAGAATTATTTAAGACTTTCACCATAAAATGAGACTACAATCCAAGTCTATGCAAAGACTTACCTCATAAGATCTTCCATGGCCTTTAGCTGACGTGAGAAGATTATCAGCAATTTAGTAAGTAAGGGAAGCTCATGAATCCTGAGCCCCACCCTTAAGAAGTAATCTGAAATTTCTTCTCCTTTGCAATTCTTTTGGAGGGAATTTCTGTCTATCAAATTGCAAAACAGCAGTTTTCAGCACAGCACTAAAATGATCTATACTGATGAGCAATGGCTGGTCAATGTTTCATTACTTGGTACCTGACTCTTTGCAAGGATACGCCACAGATTGAATGCGGGAACTTGTGTATGTAAAACATGTATTCTCCTTCTGAGCTGTTGTTTGTCCCCCTAAAACCTTTAGTTTAGCTTTGCCACTTTATTATTGCATTCCTAAGTCATCTCAAAGCATTCCTGTGCCAATACCTGCTGAGTTCACCAATTTGCTATACTAAGGGCACACATCTTGTTTACCAGCTAACCATACAAAATATGACTATGTAACCATAGAGGTCATATAGAGAATACTACAAATACAAACCGAGGAAGTGGTGGAGCAAACCAGTTTAACACATCATAGCCATTACTTTGTGATGTTCACTTCTTGCATGACATTAGCTATGTGAGACAATTTGCTGTTATCCACATTCTCTTGTTGTTACATGCCATCAAGTCCAAATTGACTTATAGTGACCATAACAGGATTTTCAAGATAAGTGAGATATTTACTAGTTCCACCATCGCCACCCCATGAATTTCCAAGGTAGAACTCCAGTTCATTTCTCTATCCACATTCCAGAGGAGGCTAATTATCACAGCACAATGAAGCAACACCTTGAGCATTTTCTAATCCCCATGGGAGATTTGACAGCCCAATTATCCAGGTCTAGAACAGTCTAAATCATGCTAAACAGGATTGCTTTGAAATGTGGTATGTCATGGGGAATCCTTGCATTTGGATGTATTGATCAACCACACTGCATCTGAAGCCACCCTGTTTAGCACAACTGAGATCAATCTACTTTCCCTTTAAAGGGAAAGGGGGAAAAAAACCCTCTCTTCTTTCTTCTCCAAGCTTTGCCTAAGCGAACAAATGATCATGAGAAATGGGAAGATTCCTTGCTGCTCATCTGTGGATGGGGAGGAAGAGGAAGTTTTGCATTTCTTTTTATTTGTTGCCAACTGACACAGTGTATCAGCAAGGCTTTAAAAAGCCCTTTCAAAGCATTGCTGATTAATTGATTAAAACGAAATGCAAAACTTCCTCTCCCCCTCCACAGATGAGTGGCAAGGAAGCTTTCTATTTCTCAAGATAATTTAGTGGCTTAAGCAAAGGGACAGTTTAAGCCAGCCACTTTGGTTCAGTGCCAATGATCATACATGCTGGAACTGAACCAAAACGGAGTCATCTTACCTGCACAAAAACAAACAAACAAAATAGCTGCCCATGACAAAGACTGAAAAAAAAAATGCTGATCAGAGTGGACTGATTTGTAATGGCATATGCATTATTTGGTCTCCAGGAAACCCATTCCTAACCTAAACTAAATTGCAGGACAAATGCTCATCTCATCACACCCTTAGTGACAGTGACATATCAAGATGACATATAGTATGTTTCTTCAATATGACTTCTACAATGTGCACAAAATGCTTCTGTCTCTGTGCAAAAGTAGTGCATTTAAATATACAGTATAAGTATATAAATATATAAATTGCAAGCACAAGAAAACATGCTGATTGATCACAAAGACATAAACAAACCATACAATGCTATTACTGCTACCAATTGATGAGGCAAAGTAGCAGTTATTTCATTCACCTTTTTCTTTTCTTTTCTTCCTTTTTTACATTTTACAAATATGTGTGAAAAACAGTCTAGAAAATGTGCAATGTATCTGTGAGACTAGCACTGGACCTAAGCTATCTCTCCCCCACCATCCATTTTGTATTTTAGTTTTTAAAATGCCTGCTGCTACTTCTGATATTTGCAGCACTTTGTTTCTGTTTTTCCTGTGCACATCACATGGGGTGAATGGCAAATATGACACAAGAATTCTACCCAATGAAGCAGTATTCCTCCCCACTTCATCCAACAATATTGTTGGGCAAATTAAATATAATAATAATCTTAGACCTACAGAGCTGACCCTATGGATCATTGAGTCCAGGCTTTGTCTGGCTCAGTGGGGAACTGAACTCCCAACCCCTGGCTCTGCAGCCAGATACCTAAATCACTGAACTGCACAACTCTCAGTTGGTGGTGGTGTGAAGAAAGAAAACAGAATGAATGGGGGGGGGGGAACTGGTGAGAACTTTGCACACTGGAGGTCAAACAGAAGTTGATAGCACTGAGCTTCACCACCCCATCCCAGGTCAGAGCCCCTTATTTCCCCCATGTTCATGATTTTGATCACTGTTTGAACAAATAACAATACATACAAATATTTTGAACTATTCAGATACAAATAGAATCAGATAGGTGACAGATCTGCTCAAAGTGAATCTACTGTGATTTATAAGACAAATAATTTGCACTTCATTGAAGTGTGTGGTATTCTTACATCATTAATAAAAATACATAATAATCTTCGAGTAAGAATAATTTTTGTGCTATCTTATTTACAAAGCAAAGATGCACTACGTCAGAGTTATGTTACAGTGCTGTATGCGCAAAACACACTATGCAGAAAGGGGAAGAAAGTGGCTAAATGCATGCCTAAAACTGTTCTTAGTGTGCGATATTTTGTAAATGCTCAGCTTTTACAATCAGATCAAACTGACTGAAATGTCACAATCCAATGCTAAGATATTGTTGGTGGTGTCATTCTGACAATAGCTTCCCTCCAGTGAAACACAGTAAACTGTAAGAATATGAGACTATATGATGGCAGGTGCTTTTGTTTAATACATATTAGCTTGCTTAGGGCTTTGGTGCTATAGCTGCTGATCAGTACTCTACTAGCTTTGCTGAGCTGTTAATCCTTTTGTGCTAGTTGCAATGAGCACAGGGATTAGACTCAAAATGGACCCTCCCTGTCCTGAAGGTGTTAGGCATGCATAGTGATATCTGATATTCTCAGATGACTTTCTCTTAGTCACCTTGTATGAATGAGTCTCTGGCAGAAAAATCAGAATATTTCGGCATCTTAAAGAGCAACAAATTTACTCGTACATAGAATGTCATGGACTAGCACCCACTTCATCAAATGCATGAAGGGACAGATGCATACAGGCACAGGTGTTGAGAAAACATGCAAATCGTAAAATCTGAGGGAAATAAAATGCCAAAAAAGTGGGAGTGTATGTGGCAATTATATTGATGCCTCCTTGTATCCTTATTTCTATAGAAAGTAAGCAAAGTGACTCACACGTATCAGGTTGATAATGAAACAAAAATCTTGGCATTGCTAAATGAATCAACAGCTCTACATGTGCATCTGAAAATAAGACGTGATAATAAGTCCTAAATAAACGTTACACATTATTTTATTCATAGTAGATGATGCTGACATCCAAATATTATTGGGATAGTATGCAAAGAAGCTCTTACATTACTGTGATGAATTATTCTCCTGTTGAACATGTCGTGACATGCAAACAATCAAAGAGTACAAATTAGACTGAATTTCCGTATAGAAAATTCATACATCTATCCAAAAATGTCCTGTTGATTTCAATAGGAATCACTCCCATTGTGTCTGTGTGTTGCTCTTTAAATCTTAAAAGTGAGTGATTTTGCAATGGCAAGAAAAGGTTTTGTATTTCAGGAAATGATCACTGTCCATATAGTGAAATGTAATCAAATTACTCTGACAATTGCTTCGTGTATTTGTGAGAAATGGTTAACTGATAAAAAAAGAGAGTCAGGTTCTGGGATTTTCCACTGCTTGGTGTCTCTTTGTGAATGGTAGTCAGCACAAAAGTCTATCCTGTAGACCAGTGGTCCCCAACCTTGGGCCTCCAGATGTTCTTGGACTACAACTCCCAGAAGCCATCACCACCACCTCTGCTGACCAGGATTTCTGGGAGTTGAAGTCCAAGAACATCTGGAGGCCCAAGGTTGGGGACCACAGCTGTAGACCATCTAGATATCTCAGTGGTTTGCATATCTGGCTTTGGAACCAGAGGTTGGGAGTTAAATTCCCTACTGGGCCTTCTTGGGCAGGGGCTGGACTATTATGATACATTGAGTGCTGACGTGGGTGTCTTCAACATTCAGGCTACCCTTTGCAAAATAAACTGTGACATCCTTTTTCCTGCTGGCAATGAGGGCATGATATTGTGCAGCAATATCAGACCATTTCCTGGTATTTTGAATGGTAGATATAGAAGCACAATATCCCACATTCACAAACTGGGGTTATTTGGTCGTTTTGTTTTGTTTTGTAAGCATTGAATGTCTGTACAATTCCTCTCCAAGGTATCTCATTATTTCAAGCTAAACTGACAATAATAAGGAGTTAAGTCCTAGCCTAGCAATTTTCCCTAACCTTCTTTGCACCTCAAACCTCTGGTCTAGAGGGTCAACAAATTCTCAGAAGCAGATATTGATGGGTGTGTGGGTGTGAGTGTCTGAAGGAAAGAGAGTTGCCTTATCCTGGGTACACTGGTGGGCTTCTTCCCTTATAGCATGTATCAATTGGAGCTTGGCTATTATTTGCATCTAATTTTCTTTGTCCAACTTTCTCTGCAGTCATAATTGTTAGCACAAGAGAAAAAAGTACATATCACTACCCTTGAAGGATCTAGCAGATGGAAGAAAATACTAGATTGTCAAGCAGTTCTTGCTAAGTATTCTTTCCATGTAGCTTAATTTGTACCCATTGTCTTGAAATTTGCAGTAATCTTAATGGTAATATCCAAATTGTTTCAATTCAGCATATGTGAAAGCAAAGCGAACGGAAGGAGAGCTCTTTTTTTAAATGAATTCTAATTAGAGAAGAAGTCCCCTAAATCTGTTCTGTGGTTATATTAAGAAATCAAACTGCATAGCAATTTAACCCAAATAGAAACAAAATACAATAATCATCATGCTCAATAAGGCAATACTCTGTTTATTGCGGGACTTTTCTTTTGGATCATCAATAGAAGAAAAAAGAGAGAGATTAATGAAAAGACCACAAAGTAAGAACAAGAATTATTGGCTATATTAGAGTAACTATTAACAACTGTTAGACCTTAGTAAAAAGTTCAGGCATGGTTAAACACACATTTGTCTCCAAGAGACCAGAATACTATAGAGATTGTTTGAAATGAATCATTAAGTACAGTACTAAGAAGCTGATTTATTTCCTATCACAGAACCTTGTTGTACACAGTGACTGCCCCAGCACATGAGATCACACTTGGAGTTCACTTTTTTCACCCTGCCACTTTAAAGCAGAAAGAAGGAAATAACTTTGATTTCAATGCTCCATGCACATTTATTGCATACTATAAATTTGTTTAACTCAGCAGAGACTAGAGCAACCTCACTGTAATGATGAATGGCAAGATATGTGTGCAAATCAGACCCAGCACAGGGCTGAACAGAATTTCGAGAACTGAAAGCCTCCATTATATACTAATATAGTTTTACCTTTGTGTTTGTGCAGTGAATGAATTCATGGCACTTAAGGAGAGAATATGCTGAACATCTATAGTATTTTTCTTTGCTCAGCCTCCAAGGTATCATGAAGTTGTAATTTTGGAATGATGATGAAATTCTAGAACCTTTTAAATGATTATTAAAATTGCAGTTAAGAGAGTATGGCATAGAAGGTCTAGCAACAGTATCCATTCTATTTCAAATGGAATGAATGAAAGAGTTACTCCAGACTATACTAGAATTGAAATCTCCACTACATTTATCATCATCCTCATTCCATCCTCTAGGATTGTTTGTTGTTCAATAAGTATCACCCAGCAAACATTTGCTGTATTACCTTTGTCAGATAAGGACCTTGAAAGCAACTGGCTCCCTCACATAGTGAAGAATATGTGAAGAACACTCACACCACTGCAGTTATGATGGTAGCTGTAGGCATCCTTCAGTCTCGAGAGACTATGGTACCATAGTTACCACAGATGGTAGCATGAATAAAGAAAAACAAGCTACTTTAAATCCTGGTTCATACCTGGAGCTAGTGGAATTTGTTCTCCTTCCTTTTAAATAAAGGCCATGTCATGTAGAAAATGAAGAACTCACATGGAAAGAGCTAGATCATATTAAAATGTATTACACCCATACTTGCTTCAGTAAGAACAGTCAGCATTCATGTGGAAGAGAGGTTTTCCACATTACCCCCCTGTGTCACAATGAGTCTGAACCAGTGAAGGGGGAAGTGGCTCCAATGTCAGTGGCACAGTACATCTATTCTAGATTTTCACCTGTATATTATAGGAACTACACAAGGTGCTGAACCAATTTCAGTGGTCAACTTCCATACCTTGAATAGCCCCTGTAAATTCTCAAATCAAATATAGAATGCATTTACTTCACTGATATTTGAGCCACCAGCTTTCACCAATCTAAGTTGCTGAGATGTAAAAGGAGCCTCGTGGTGCAGTGGTTAAACTTCTGTACTGCAGCCAAAACTGTGCTCAGGACCCTGGGTTCAATCCCAGGTAGCCGACTCAAGGCTGACTCAGCCTTCTATTCTTCTGAAGTCAGTAAAATGAGTACCCAGCTCGCTGCTCCACCAATGTGTACCTTGCATAATTAACTTGTAAACACCCAGAGCATGCTTTGCACACTTTGCTCTATGAACAATTAGAAAAAAAATTCCCACTGGCAATATTCTTGAATGGTTAGAAGCAGTTAATCAGGTACATAAAATCTAACCAGGAAGATCCCATTTTATTATCAGTTTGTATCAGCCTGTGGTGATGTGATGGAAACTTACATGGCCTTATTTACATAACGCCACACATTTCTTTCCTAGCTTTAGCTCCTCCCCACACCAGTGACTACTTAGGTTTCTATAAGCATTCAGAAACTAGCAGGCCCAACTAGATTAAAGTATGGCACACAGTGCAAGCATAAGCTGCTTTGTCATAGAATGAATAAGCTGCTGAGTTGTAAGCCCTTGTGTTGTTCTGTTTAAGCACTGAAGCCTTGTATGCCACACATAAGCAGGTTCCCTGCCCCAAAGCCTTATCATCTAGAGGTCAAGTGATTATAGGTTTGTGAATATAGCACAAAGTAGCAAGAGCAGGAGACCAATATAAATGGAATATATGTACAGGAGCATCGGCACATTTTAGATGTGTTCTTAAACAGTGGGTAGCTCTATGCAGAAAGAAGAATGAGTAAGGGTGAATTTTGTAGGGTTAAATCCAGGAAGTGGAATTAAACAGTACACTGCAATTCTTAGCATATTTTCTTAGATGTAACATTATTTACTGTAAATTAACTTGCCATAAATTAAATTAAATTGTTCATAATGGAGGATCATACTTGAAGTCATGATATGAAACCTTGTGTTAACAGAGTCTTGGCCTACCTTACTGAGCTGGAGCACCAGGTGGTCAAGAGGGTTACTAGAAGTTGGTAGTTCCTTGATGGATGATGATTCATGATGATGGGGAAGATGATGGTGGTGTTAGCTTATTTGCATCAAAATAATCATGGCAAAATTTAAAATTATGATTGTATATTGAATGTAGGCAAAATTAAAACCAATAGAGAATGGGTGAGCGTGCAGAGGAGGTGGGAGAGGGGAGTGTGCATGCCTGCATAACATTTGTGTGGGTGCGGCACTGAACTGGGCCAAACCGTCAAACTGCAGTTTGTGCCCATCTCTAATTTTTTTAAAAAATATTAAGATAATTACACATTGTTTCACCAGAAGCAGGCTACTTCAATAGCGTTTTATCTTGGGTATTTCCTACCTAGATCTTCTTTTGTACAGGTGGTGAGGCATAAATTACACGCACATAAGTGTTGCATTGATTGAATTTATCAGAGTACGCAGTGCTGTTGATAGTGTTGTTTGAGTTTAAGAACTTCCAAATAGAGAGCAGTGCAGAGGCAAAAATGGAAACACAAGACTCAGGTGTGTTTATGTATAAATATCTCTATAGCAGAACAAAAAGAAATTAAAAAGAAGTCAAATCTGGACTTATGTTATTCAAGTTTCAAATATTTGGGAATTTGGAGAACAAAAAGTATAAACCAATTAATATATAGAAATTACAAAAAAATTATTCAAATCAGTAAAAGAAAAAATCAGAAGTTGGACTAAATTGAATATATCAATGTTAGGGAGAACAGCATTAGTTAAAGTTATTTTAAAATATACCACTACAACCTGAAATTAAAAAAAAAAACATTATGGCAAAAAAACAACCTAGAAAGGTTTATTGGAGGAAAAGCGAAAAAATTAAGGTTCATAAACAGTGTTAAATATGGTCAAAGCATAAAGGGAGGGCTAGGGATAACACAATTAATAAAGTATTATGAAGCCTTTCAAATTACTCAAGTAATAAAGTTTATACGGACAGAAGAAATCTGAGATTGGGTTGAAATGGAAAGAGATGAGGATATTGGTGTAGTTAACACTTATATCTATACAATGAAACCAATTAGAAAGAAGGAGCAAGTACAAAAACCTTATACTTGTGAGACATTGAAAATATGGCGTAAATACATGAGATTATTTGCTCCACCTATATCCCCTCTATGCCCTATTCTGGATTATTCAACATTTAAATCAAGAGAGAAATATGTACAATTCAAAAATTGGAAAAGAATTGGAATTCATAGAATAAGAGACCTATTTGATGCAGGGAAACCAATAACAATTAGAAAGTTAGAGGACAAAACAAAAGAAATAAAAACTAATTGGCTACAATTAATACAGATAAGAAATTTGGCAACTCATTTATACCAAAATTATGGATCTATGAGAATGCTCACGGAACTAGAACAATATAGTATAGAAAAAGATCGAAATAAAAGGAAGGGAATAACTTCAGTAATATATAAACATTTGGTTGAGAAAGCATTTCTCAGGGGTATGGGATCTAAAATAAAATGGGAAACTAATTTGAATATCAGTATATCAGAGAAAGAATGGATGGAAATATGGACTACATATCCATATAAATCAATATCAGTCAAAGCGAAAGAAATGGTTTTGAAGGTAGTCCACAGATGGTATTGGTACCCCACAAGATTACACAAAATTAATGGAGAAATCTCAGATAGGTGCTGGAGAAACTGTGGAAGTAAAGGCACACTAGAACATATGTGGATCTCTTGCCCCAAAGTGGAAGCATATTGGCGGGAAATAATTAAATGGATAGAAACATTGTTGAATCAAAAAATAATTAAAAATGAAGCTTGATTATTATTTTCAATATTTAAGGACGGAAATGAAAAATTATTCAATAAAGACCTAATTGCACATCTTATTGGTAAAGCAAGAGTTGAAATTGCACAAAACTGGAGAAATGCTTAAGATCTTTCAGTAAAAAAATTTGAGAACAGAATCTGGCAAATGGTCCTGATGGAAAAGCTGACCAATCAAATTAAAATATAAAGAGGGGAAATAAAACAGGATAAATTTATGAAAACCTGGCAACCATTATTAACATATGGAATTAGCTCAAGAAAAGAAGAATGTGATATGGGAAGTAATTTGGATTGCTGGCATGTAATATTTTAAAAAGAATTAATTAATTATGTTAAAATATGAAATAGTGGATATATAAAGAAAGACAATCTACTGAAAGAATATGTAAGTAATGTGATAGTATTGTACTATAATTCTAACTTGCATTGTCCTCCTATGGATGTTAATAAAATTTAAAATTATTTATATATATAAAAAAAGACTCAGGTGTGTTCCCTTCACCACCAGAAATGTATTTACAAAAATATACATACAAATAAACACCTCTTCAGAATTGGCAGTGAAGAAATGTTAGTCACAGTCCAGTACAGTCCAATAATCCAAAATTCTGACTGACAAAGTGACACACTGCTTCTCCATGAATATGTCCCCACACATAGGTTTATTAACTGCCTGCTTATATACCTGTGTATGATGCAACACTTACTCGGCAAATTTGAGCATTGCACATGTGAAGACATGCCACCTGATTTGGCTAGATGCCAACTAGAATGACTCAGACTTTCTTCCTTTGCTTAGTCATTCTCCCATAATTCATACAGACAATTCCATATTTTTCTGCCATATGTTCACAGAATTTCTCTCACAGTTGCAGAAAATTTGTCCCATATCCAAGTTGCTCCATTTTACTTGGTCATTCTTTGATCTTCCTACTTCACTCTGAAATCTTTTAAGTGACTTCCAGTTGGTCCAGCCAGATGGTGGGAGATACTCTTCAGCATTCATCCATTCACCAAGGTGGTTTGTTTTTCTTCTCCAAAGGTTTAGCTTAGCCTCTTCTGGTTTAATATTTATAGCTTGAGATTAGAGAGCAGACCTACAAGTGTGTCAAGTTTGGTGCTGATCTGAAGTCCACTTTCAAAGTTATACATTTCTGTTTGAGTTTCTCCATGTTTAGAATTGCCTTGTAGAATGTTGATTTTCTCTACCAGCACAAGATCACTGCTGCACTCTGGTGCAGCAATAATTCACAGCATTTACAGGGGATGGTCTAACCCCTCTCCTCTCTGTCATCACTTTCTCTGTGTGGAAAGTAGCACATCTGCAGAGACGATCCTGCTTATGCAAGGGATCTACACATAAGAATCCTGGAAAATTGTAAGTCCTTGTTTGTGTGTAGCACCTGGGATGGACCAGAAGCTCTAAGCATAGAATTAAATCTAGTGCATGCACTGCCCCCCCCAACTTCACACATTTACATCAATCTATGAATAATTATCTTCACAAAAAAATCCCATGGGATATGGATATCCAATCATAATTTACCTAGGTCTCTCCAACATGCTTCAAGAGGGCACCAAGACTGTCTTCTTTCCATTATCACTTTCTCCACATAGAGACTAGTGCATCTCCAGAGGAGAGATTCCTGCTCATGTGTAGGCTTTCCTCATGCACAGCCTATATACTGGCAGGAACCTGTCCTCTGCAAATATGTGGCTTTCCATGGGAGATAGCAACAATAGAGGGGGGAGGGGCTTCCATCTTAGCACAGTGAATCTCTTCTTGTGAGGAATAGCTGAACAACCCTTAGTTTCCACTGTCACTTGTGTGGACCATTGGAGCTGCACATTTAAAAGGAAATTGGAGGGTTTGCTTGCATGGACAGCCTATGTACTGGCGAGAACTTGTCCTCTGCGAATATGTGAAGCATGGGAAGCAGCAACAAAGAAAATGGGAGGGGCATATATACAATTCAGTATATGTCCATTGTCAGGTAGTGAGTATTAAAGTGCAGTTTGGGGCTGCATCCTGTACATAGCATCCTGGGGCTAAGTCCTCTTTAGATGAATGAAACCTACTTGAATAGGAGATTTGTGCTGTAATAATAGTATTTAACTATTACAAAGAGCTTCCTTGTCTAGTTATAACCAAAAAAAATCTAGCATAGAAAGTTTGTCATTCCACTAGGAATGAATAAAATATGGTATGTTGTATATTTTTCCAAAAAGTATTTTTCTTTCTGTATTGCAGAGTAAAGACCTTTAAAAATACCCCAAAAAACTCTGATTGGCTTTGTTTTTCTTGGCCTCTGATAATAAATACAACATCCATTTATAATCTCAGTCTATATTAAATGAATAGGAACCTTTTGTGTAAGTAGTTCAGCTCAGAGATGGACTCCCAAGAAATGTAGTTTATGGCCCATGGCCACAAAGGAAACTTATCATACAGGACATAATCTCAGTCAAGAAGAAATTCTTCAGTATCCATAAAGAGGAGTTTAATTGTGCATGAACACTTAATCAGTGATATGGAGTAACAGCAAGAATATTGATACGAGGAAAGTACATATCTATAAAGTCAGCCTCTAAAGCATGTTCCCTCTTCCATCTCTATATTTGGTTTGTCTCCAGTTCTACCGGGATTTTTTGCATGGTGAGGATTTGGGGCAGTACTAATCCTTTGCTCTATCTATTATTTTTCAAATGCATAGAATTTGTAGATGCTTTAAACACACACATTGTTTGAATATATCCTCCCATTGCTTTAAGTATATTCTGTACACTTTGAACCATGCATATGATTTTATTTGTACTTTAGGAGGTAATATCCCTGTTTCTTTTATTTTCCTTTCCTTCTTTATTTGTTTGTAACACATATGCAACCATCCATCAATTTGGAGCACAAACAATGTCTGTCTCACAGATACTCTCGGAACTGAGAACAGAGATAAGCCCACTGAACCCTGGGACTCCTTACTTTTTCCTATGAGATTCCTTACTTATTCATATTATTGATCTGTTGGTTGAAATATGAGGGGACCAGGAGGATGAAGAGAGGCAAATCCTATTCACTGAGATACAGCAACTTGAGACATCAACCTGTCCAACGTTTCTTTTACCACACAGATAGGAGGTTTCCAAAAGCCAGGGATTGCACACACACCCTGGTGGGCCATTCCCCCCACCACCCAATTTTTGTTCAACATTCTTAGCCCTGTAGAAAGAGAGAGAGAGAGACAAGTTTTGCCCTGATTTATTTTAGGCTCTTGTGGTCTAAAAGAGCTAAGGGAAACATGTCAAAATTGCCTTTCATGGCCTACAAAAGGCATTATTTTTGTAAAATAAAAAAATATTTGGGGTGTGCAAGGGCAGGTGCTGTGAGCTCCAATGAGACTGCATGAAGCTTTTGGATTGCATTTTGCCCAGCCCTACCTTATTAAGTAAAACGAGTATGCACAACCTGTTAGGTCATCATCTTCATGCAGAAGTGGAGCAGTTACATATATTCCTATGTGCACAGAGATGAAATGTATAGACAGCTGAGCTCGATAATTAAGAACTTATGGAGGAGGGCCATGTCAGTCCTCTCTTCTATCCAGTGCAGAAGAAACTACATGTGCTAAATTTGCATAGTGTATGATTGAATCCTATGAATGAATCACATTTTCAGTAAGTCATAACTGCACAAGAGTACAATGATATTATTGTGCAGCAGAGCAAATGACCATTCTACAAGGCAATTCTAAAAATGGGAAAACCCCAAACAAAAAATTGTAACTTTCAAAGTGGACTTCAGATCAGCACCAAATTTAGCACAGATGTATCAGAAAGACCACTCTTGCTCCGTGCCAAATTTGGGGATGTCTGGACAAGGGTTTTCAATTTATAATGTTTTAAAAAGTAAAACTGTTTTCTTCCCATGCAGAAACAAGTGACCCTAAACATTCCCAAATTTAAAACAAAGCATATAAATTGAAAAGGTCAGTCTTCCATGTCTTGAAAGAGAATTGTTGGTGCCACCTGCTTTTTTTTTATTTGGAAGGAATCTAAAGTGCAGGGGCTGAAATATTGATTTTCGGAAAAGTTCTATCAAAAGAGTAACACAGGACTTGGTTATAAACTGAGCATGTGTGGAACAGGCTTACCAGTAAGAGCATTCTGAATTATATAAATTGTTGCAGGTTTGTCACACAGGAAGGGAGATGTTTGGAGGGCAAACAGGCTTGTTTTAATGGAGTAACGATGCTCCAGAAAGGGACATTTTGCTATGTTTTTCCAGGGAATTACCATACAAGTTTCTAAGGCATATTCAAAGTATTTCTGCACTACATTTGGAAGAAATCCAGGCTGTGGGGGCTGAAATATTGATTCTCAAGAACGACCTTTCAAAAGGGAAATAACCACATTGTTATAAGACTAAGAATGTTTAGCAGCAAGAGTGTTGTAAAGTAAATACCTTGTTGCAGCTTCATGGCCCAGGAAGGGAGATTTAATTCTTTTTTTTAAAAAACCCTCCAGTTTATGAATGTGATATATTGTGTTCCTCTATCCACAACTCTAAATGCCAGGAAAAGGCCCAGTATTACTGTACAATATTGTGCCCTTACTGCCAGCAGGAAAAAGTATGCCAACCTTTATATAGAAAAGGATTCCAAACTTTACATACTGCCATTCACACTTGTTGAAATACAACCATAACAACTGATTTGAGTATGGCTGAGAAGAATTCAACTGATGAAAAAATAGGAGTCAGCTTTTGGGTTTTCCCCTTGCTTGGTGTCACTTTATAAATGGTAGCAAGCACAAGAAGGTATCCTGTAGACAATCATGACTGCTGTCATTGGTGTTGTCAACATTAATGCTGCCCTTTCCTATGTAAAAGGGACGTGGTGGTGCTGTGGGTTAAACCGCAGAAGCCTCTGTGCTGCAAGGTTGGAAGACCAGCAGTCGTAAGATCAAATCCACGTGACGGAGTGAGCTCCAGTCGCCTGTCCCAGCTCCTGCCAACCTAGCAGTTCGAAAGCATGCAAATGTGAGTAGATAAATAGGTACCACCATGGTGGGAAGGTAACAGCATTCCGTGTCTAGTCACGCTGGCCACGTGACCACGGAAACTGTCTTCGGACAAACGCTGGCTCTATGGCTTGGAAACGGGGATGAGCACCGCCCCCTAGAGTCGGACACAACTGGACTAAATGTCAAGGGGAACCTTTACCTCTACCTTTGCCTTCCTATGTAAAGTTTGGTATCCTTTTTCCTGCTGGTGATGTGGGCATGATATTCTGCAGCAATACTGGGGCATTCCCTGGCATTTTGAACTGTGGATACAGAAGCACAGTATCCCACACTCATAAGCCAAAAGTGTTTTGAAGATTTGACACTATCTGTGGGGGAATGACTTCTTCCTTTGATTTTGTCAATACCTGCAAGATATGGGCTCTTACATTGCACTGGGGATCAGCACTGGGAATAAAAACGGAATACAAATAAGAGCAACTTTGGAGGTTATTTTGTGTGTCTTATTTGGTTTTCTTTTTTAAGTCTTCTCTCTCTCCACCACCTTTTATTTTCTTGTTTCTGTCTCTGTCTATGCTGTTTATCACTGCAGCCATGGCAAATTGTTTGAATTAAAGAGCATTTAATTAAATTGTAAAAGGCTACATGCTTGGTTCATCCTCTTTTCCTCTAGTGAAAGAATGAAGTCTTTATTTAACAGCCTGGACAGACTGCATTCAGAGTAAATAAAACCTTCAAGCCATGGAGCCAGTTTTTCATTTAGTAACAATGTGCCCTATTACCTTGACAGGACGTCTGGCACACTCCCAAATTAGATGATTAAAAAGCAAGAGGGGCAAGATCTAATTTGGAGTATCTGTTTCCACTTCTGCTGCTTCCAAAGAGGCTGAATTACCTTTACTACCATTCCTGCTAATTCTCACAGTAATCTCCCCCCTTGATTTGAAATTTACTTAAGGCTAGACCTTACAGAATGTATTCTACCTTGGAATTAGTTTCTGAGGACGCACACACACACACACACACACACACACACACATTGCTGGAATGACTGATGGGCAAGTCCTGGTAAGACCCAGCTTCTGCCATTTGCTCTCAGAAAATGCTTGGGTAAAATAGAAATAAACATGAGAAGATAAGATGAACAAGTGAAAGAGTGACTAGAGGGAAAAACCATACTTGGTATGATAGTTGCCACCAGGCTTGCACCTGAAGCATTAGTCTTGGCTAAAAATCGCATCCTGCCTCACAGAACCTGAGTCTAAAAAGCACTATACTACCCTTCACATCAGCAAGACTGGGGACCAGCAAATCCCTGGTATATTTTTTAAAATTCATTGTGGGAATAGAGAATCTTCATACATTACAACATGAGAAGACAGGTGGTTTGAGAGAGGGGTCAGGGAGGTCATATATGTGCATATAGAAAATCCCTCACTCAACAGGGGTGGAGATCTTACATACAATCTGTCTCCTATTTATCATGCTACCCTTTCATCCATCCCCAGAAAGATCAAGACCACTGTTAACTACTTTTAACGACCCATGACAATGGGTGGAGAAGGACTGCAGAAGTGGGATTTTCCCTCACCCCCAGTCCTTTGTCTTTCTAACAAGCCTATTCAGACCAGGGGGATGTGAAACCAACCTGGAGGATATATTGGGGATCTCCTACCAACTCTCCTCAGACTGAAGAAGCTACTTGGATGAGTAGCAAAACGTTTCAACCTAACAAGAAAGAAGTCCAGTTGTCATGACTCAACTTCCAGATAATCCCACCTGGATGACTGAGAATCTTCACATATATATTACAAAGTACTGGGGGAAATGTTCCAGCTAACTCTTTTGCAACTTTTGACTACCAGGTTTGAACAAAGCCTATGATTCACATATGTTTCACCTTTCATGCCAAGAGAGATTTGTGCAGTTCAAGTGACTTTCTGAATATCATGGATCTCACTGCAGGAATCATTGAATTAACATGTTTTATAGCAGATGCAAGCAAAGGAAGAGCATGTTCATTCATGTCTCCACTCTCGTGTTCTTTGTAACCTTTGCTTCAGGTCTTATAAACAAAGATTTTTAAGAACTCATAAATGGAATTAGGAGATTATGATTCCTATCCTTTGGATAGTATCTTTTTCTTTTAGCAAATTATTATTTTCTATTATTTAGAAAATCATGATTCCTGTCTTTTTCTTTCTTGAACTTACTGGCTGTATTTGCTTGCTTGTTGCTCTGAGGTTGTTGTTCTAATAAGTCCCAGCTTCACTTTGGGCCCATCCTTCTTGTTTGACAAGCAATCTGCAGTACAGCAGAGTCTTATTTTCTTCTTGTTAAAGGTACAGACAATGGTTACATCACGTTGGTTGAAACATTCTCCACTAGGTTTATTGTGCAAGTAATAGCCTTTTGAAAACAGTGGGGAGGAAGCTGTTATAACAGCTCCCAGAAGGCAGGCCAACCTCACAGGAATAAATGGCTTTGGGTCCAGTGGTTCCACAATTCAGCTTGTCTTCACCCAATCATACCCTAAGAATACACTTTTATCAGCTTCCACTGGCTGAGAGCACAGCAAACAGGTATTGGCCTTCCCAGTGGCCAACCGCTGGGCAGTCTGTTGTAAAAGAGACACTTTTTTTTTCTACCAGGAGAGAGACAACTCTATCACATCCTCACCCTATCCATCAGCCAACATTAAGGGACAAACAAGGAAAAGATGCTCTCTGTGAGCTAAAATCCAGGGGTCTTGCCTACTATTTGAGCACTCTCTTCAACAGCCACCAAGGTACAGCTAGCAAAATTAGGTAAAAAGCATGTAGCTTATCCACCTAGAAGTGGAGCTAGTCTCTCTACCCTCTCTGATGAAGAGTGGTTCCTGATTTAGACAGAGGATATCCTCTCAGGACCCTGTCCTGATCCACAGAACACCCCATCTCAGACTGGGTAAAGTCATCCCTCATGCTGCATGGGCAAAAGGGTTATTTGGGGTATTTGCACACAGGAGCTTTAGACCTTTCATAGTATTGTCATGGAAGCAGATACGGACCTTGCCAAAAAAAAAAAAAAAAAAAAAAAACCAGGGATGCCCTGCTAACTTTATACTGTTATTGTGACCCTCTATGTATTTTGCTGCTAGCCTTCTTGGGTAACTTAGAATGCTTCCAAGAAATTTAGCAACAGTCTAGCTCTCCCTCAAACAGAAACCAAGATTCTATAGCCAGAATGTAAGACAAAAATATGCACAAATGGTTAAGTAGGGAGTTAGTTCAGTTCATGTTTAGTAATTCAGTTAATTTTTTATCAGAATTTACCAACATTTGCAAAATTCAAATGTGGGGAAAATATGGATTTGCCTGTGTCTCTGGGTCATAGGTGTTAAATTTTGTTTGTTGATGTGGACAGTAGTAGCCTTCAGCCCTTGGAGAGGTGAAGGCTGCTACTTGTTTACTGGACTGTTGCCCTTCCTGGCTTATAAAAGCTGCCAGAGAGGGACTGGCCAAATGGGTCCAAGGGGTAGTGAATGCCTCCTTGCAGCAGAGTAGGATTCTGGCATAATTAAAGGAGGCAGTAGTAAGACCACTATTGAAAAAACTCTCCTTGTATACTGGATAATTACCAGCCAGTCTCTAATGTTCCATTCCTGAGCAAGGTGGTGGAGCAAGTTGTGGTGTCCCAGCTCCAGGGGTTCCTGGATAGTGTTACCAGACTAGCAAGGTTTGAAAAACACCCCTGCAACTTGCATGCCACAGACTGTTTTTAACTGGAAAACTTGTCCAGGACAAGCATAGGTTAAAACAGTGGCAGAGAAAAAATGCCTTAAAGGTCTAAAGGTGAGCCATGGCCCTGAGAAGAAATACAGCTATATAGCTTGTAAACTACCCCATCAAAAGTACATAAGACATGAATACCCCAGCCAAAGAGTCATCACAAATTTTATCACCTTCTTTTGTTTCTATGCTAAAAGGATTGTCTGACAGTCTGGAAAAGCAAATATCCTAGAGCTGTCTGCCTATCCCCCTTTTCCTGTTTAGTATATGACCCATTGTAGGTTCATTGTCTTTGTGATTAGCCAGGTGAGAAGATTAAGATCAGACATGAACAAAACACATGACAAAGAGCCAAGTTGCCAGCCAGCCTGGTAAAGAAGCCCTATAAATATACATACAGCAGCCATTATTAGTTGTTCAGGTTCAGGATTCAGATTGAGGGTTCTGTATCTATCCCTGCCTAAATCCTCTGGATACTCCTGCCAGTTGGAGTTCCAGCCCTCCATAAATCCAAGACAGTCTAATGAGACTAAGGACTGGTAATCGTTGTCACTTATCTATCTTCTGGGAGTATTTTCCCCACACATTGGTGAATCCCCAATCCAACCCTACTTTCTTGTGTGTGTGTGTGTGTGTGTGTGTGTGTGTGTGTGTGTGTTTTAGGGAAATGTCTTTCCTTTGTACCCTCTCAGCCAAGCAAGTTTGCTTCTTTGAGCTTGTATTTCCCCATATTTGTTATACTTCATTCTGAATCTGTGTTATATGTTAATTATTTTGTGTTTAATAAAATTCCCCTTATGCATAGCTCTGTGTGAATGAGATCTACTCAGCCCAATCTATGTCAAGACGCACTATTGCCAACAAAGATCCCTTATGGGTGTGTCTCTGAGTCCATGTGAGTGGACACATGCTCTGAAGAGCATACCTGGTAACAATAGATAAATTACCTAAATCCATTTCAATCTGGCTTCAGCCCTGGTTATGGGACAGAAACTGCTTTGTTTGCCTCGGTGGATGACCTACACTGGAAACTGGACAAGGGAAGGGTGTCCCTGTTGATTCTGCTGCACCTCTCAGTGGCTTTCAATGCCATCAACCATGGTATCCTTCTGAGCCATCTCTTTAGGATGGGAGTTGGAGGCATTGTTTTACAGTGGGTCCAGTTCTTCTTGGAGGGAGAACCCAGAAGGTGGTGCTGGGGGACTCCTTTTTGTCACCCTGGTCATTGGCCTGTGGTGTCCCTCGGGGTTCTATTTTGTCCCCTCTGCTATTTAATATCTACATGAAAACAGTGAGATTGGTTTCCAGAGTTTTGGGGTTTGGTGTCACGAGTATGTGGATAACACCCAACTCTATCTTTCCTTTACATCTAAATCTGAGGAAGCTGTTTCAGCTCTTGATCAGTGTCTGGTGTAAATAATAGATTGGATGAGGGCAAATAAACTGACACTTAATCCAGACAAGACAGAGGTGTTCCTGGTGAGTCAAAAACCAGATCAAGGAATAGGGATTCAACCTGTGCTGGATGGGGTTACACTCCCTCTGAAAACACAGGTGTGCAGGTTGGGGGTGCTCCTCAATTCATTGCTGAGCCTAGATGCCAGGCTACAGCAGTCGCCAGGAGCACCTTTGCACAGTTAAAACTATTGCACTAGCTGCATTCATTTCTTGAGAGGTCTGATTTGGCCACAGTGACACATACCCTTGTAACATCTCAGCTGGATTACTGTAACACGCTCTACATGGGCTGCCTTTCAAAAGTGTTTGGAAACTCCAGAGGGTCCAAAAAGCCACAGCAAGATTGTTAACTGGGGCTGGTTAAAGGGAACATATAACTCCCCTGTTACAACAGCTCCACTGGCTGCCAATCCGTTTCCGGGCATAATTCACAGTGCTGTTTTTAACTTATGAAGCTCTAAATGTTTTGGGTCCAAGCTATCTAAAAGACCCTGTCTCCATCTGTGAGCCTGCATGGGCTTTAAGATAATCAGGGGAGACCTTTCTTTCGGTCCCACCACCCTCACATGTATGCTTAGGAAGACATGGGAGAGGTGTTACCCCAAATGGGTCCCTGTTCTTTATATCCTGGGGAGAGGGACCATGAGAGGAGAGAGAGAGAGCCCAGCCAGACTACTGACAAGAAGACCATACACCAATAATTTTAGGTTAAGCACTATTCATGTAACATTTATTGATGAGACATAAGACATAGGATATAAGACAAAAGGTACCAAGAGGGCTCTCTTTCATACTTCCCATCCACACAAGATACTCACTCATCCAGAAGGCCCTTCTCTGAGGGTGATCAATCCTCAGAAAGGGTGATGGGGGTCATTCCAGCACTGTTCCAAAGCCCACCTGTTTCTTCCTGGGTCATCCTTCTTATAGGTCTTTTCCTTGTGGGCTGTGTTAATGGGCTAAACCTGGGCTGGCACAAGCACATGGGGGACAGACCCTGGCTTCCTGGGCAGATACAATCTGTTGTCATGCAGGAATGCTTCCTTTCATGTGTACAGTTTGTTCCATCTGCCACAGACTTGGCTTCAGCTAGGCTGCTTCCTCTTTCTTAAGCTTGCTTTCTCCAGTTTTAGTTATATTTGGACTTCTTGCTCCAGTTCACTTCCCTCTTGTCTGGGCACAACAACTGCAAAAATCCAAACCTTTGCCCACACAGCAGTCTCTTATTAATAACAAAACTGTCTCTGTCTGCAACTTGCATCTTCTTTGAAGCTCTGTATTAGGCACACTGTCCCATCTTCCCTTGCGATTTCTCCATCTTCTTCTCAGGTCTGGGGTGCTGGTCTTTCTGGAACCCACACACACACTGTCACACTCTGTCACTCATAACAGAGAGTCTTCTCTGTTGCTGCTCCCAGACTCTGGAATTCATTCCCACAGGAAGCCAGGCTGGCCCCATCTTTGTTGTCCTTCCACAAGCAGGCAAAGACCTTTTAATGATGTAAGCTGCCTTAGGTCCTTTTAAGGAGAAAGGTGGGGTAAAAATATTTTAAATAAATAATAATAATAAAAAATTAAGTCAGGATTTATTAAAATTGGCAAAAATTTAGTATGGGAGAAGCAGAAACTGATGGATAAGTGTTCTGTCTTTTTCAATATTAATAATTTGAGAGACTTATGTACCTGGATATGTTGTTATATGCCATCAAGTCACCTGATTTCTTGGCTGCAATTTCCCTTTGGATTGCTGATTCAACCAAGGTATATAAAATGTCTAACTATTTCTATTTCTTCATTGTCAATGTTATGGATATATGTACATAAATGCAATTTTTTGCTTAAAGTACAGATAACACTTTCTAAATGTTCGGCAGTTTGAGCACAAGATCTGCAAATTTTTAACAGCTTTATGAATTCCTTCTTACTGACTTGAAAATCTTGACCAAACTTTTACATATTGGCCAAAATCCCGTTACTTAGTGCATTAATTCCACTAGGGTAGGCTCATTGAATCAATGGGTGAGTCAACTCCTCCATACATTCCATTGAATCAAATGGGTCTACTGTAACTGTGATTTACTATGCTAGAATAAATTACAGTTAGAGTAGGCCCATGTGAAACAAAGGAACTTATGGAGTAAGTGACTCATCAAACTCCCATTGCTTCAATGAACCTCTTCTAATGTGATTTACTATGCTAAGCAATAGGATTTGGACTATTGTTTTCTTCTGTTTTGATGAAACATATTACCTGTTGGAAAATATTGAGGTTTCATGATTAAATACAATGTATCATTCACTATGTCAATGATACAATGACATTGCAGGAGTTTAGTATTGATGGAACAATAATGACATTATATGGTTATCTAGACCTGCTAATAAAATGCTCCCTGTGTTTATTTCTCCTGATATTTATTTTAAGTCACATGGTGAGATATTTCATTCTATTTAATAAGATTCTGTTTTTCTATTTTCATTTCAGTTTCTCAGAAGGGAGAGGTTCTGAACCGTATCAGTTTCCATTTCTCAGTAGAATATATATTTCTGTCACTTGGATGATAACTTTGAGGAATAACTTGAAATACCTTTTCTAACACTTGAGTTCTGTGTGTGAATAAAACTATAATTATATTATTGTGGGTTTTTTCTCTCTTTCTTTTCAGATTTCAGATAGCCTGCACTGGTACTATAAATAAATGGCTGGTTTTCTTTTCCTACTTCATTTATTCCATAACGAAACCACAATGTCTTTGCTTTTCTTTGCTATATATATCCTTTGAAATTCTGTGTATCTCATCTGTTTGATTTGCTTATATATATGTTATGAAACTGAAACTAGGTGTCAAAATTTAATATTTGATTGATAAAAATTTAAAAAGCAAGCATCTGCGTTCTGTTTGTTTTTCCACACTGATTTCCAGCAGTTGATGGCTTATTTGATACTTTTACTTAGGCTTCAGTTCCTAATGGAGTTTTGTCCATGGGATCATTGTTGTTGTTGCACAGTGATTCGATGATAGTTTTATGATGTGTTTATTTATTCTTTTAGTGTGTTCACAGGCCACTTTGAATGCATGTGGAACTATAAAATAAGATTATTTATATCACTAGAACCAAATCATAAATATGGTTAATAGGAAAGAAACTCTCTTAAAGGCAGTGAGAGTGAACTGATATGGTTGTGCTGCACTGTCTTCAGTTGTATATCATCCATTCCTTATGTTCTCCAGATTCTAAAAATAATTTATTTATTTTTCCACCTTTATTTATTTCACCACCTTTCTCCTGATAATGGGACCCTTTCCTTTTATAATCATCTTATTTTCCTGTTGTCACAGCACGCAGGGAATAGTCTTTTTTGCTTTCAGTATGCGAAGTGCAGAAACAGGTAGAACTGAAACTTTGACTGCTAGGTAACAAAACGTAATCCCTCCAGAGATTCATTCTTCCCAGCTGCCATAACTGCACAATCAACATACAAACAAAACCCAGTATTAGCACCCAGTGACCAATTACTAGACAAAAGAAAGTATAGTTGCAGTTTGCAAAGCTATAAGGAAAAAAAAAAGGAGGAAAAAAAATGACCATTACTTCTTAAGGTAGCTGTGCTTTTAATTGAAAAGCTGCTGTATTTTCTGTTTTTATTCCCAAAGACTGTAATTCTGAGAGGTTTGCATACTGGCTAGGGCAATGGCCAGACAGGGTGATTGTCCTGTGTTGAAGAACATTATGTGTACCACATTGTTGCAGATCCTACCAATTGTCTGATTCACATGCTCATATTTCCTTTAGCATGAGATGCTATGTTTCAACCACATATTAGTAATATTTCTTCTCTAGCCTCTTATTCTTACCTGTCATCCTTTGCCCCCCAACCCCGGAATAAAGATGCGAGACAAGTAATATGGATTAAAACACGGGCCACACTTTATTGATAATCATTTAGAAGAAATTTGCCAATCAATTGGCAAAGGGGGGCCTGCTGTAGTGCGGAAACAGATAAAAGAGTAATCATATGGGCGAGTCCCTGGCCCCAGGTTCTCACGGTCTTAAGGACAGCAGGAACCCGGCTGGCCGCTAATAAACACCCCCAGACCTCGAGCCATCTTTACTTGATGACTGTTGGTCAGGAAGTGGCCCAGTGCATCTTTCCCGCCCAGGTGCTGTAATCGCACGATCCGCAGCCCTGGGAGGTCCGATGCGCTGTTAGCTTACCTGATCTTAAAGTGGGATTCACCGAGAAATACCTGTTTTTTCTGCACTACCCACCACAGCATAGGGACTAGCCACGCTATGTCCCATGCCCGCCATCAAGCTGCTCAAGCTCAACAAGCAGACCCCCCCTGGATGTCTTCAAGGAAGACATCCAAACCCAAATCAGACAGATGGACTCCATCGTTCCGAAAAAACTCAGGCCTATCCATCCTTTGGTGACCATGCCACGGTCTGTGAAGGCCTTTCACAGCCGTACACAGCCACCTGAGGAATGGACGCCCCGGGGCCATAACTCTTCATGCAAAATTTAGGTGTCCTACAATTTGCTGAAGATCCCTCAGTGTCACCTTACTCTTCTGCAAGAGTGTTGCTATCCTAATCCTAAAATCCTCTAACTTATTGTCAGGCAATCTTGATGTCTGTTGTACTGAGTCTAACTCAATTCCTAAGAAGGTGAGTGATGTGGTAGGCCCCTCAGTTTTTTCAGCCACTAGTGGTAGTTCTAGCTGCTTTGCTAATGACTGGAACTGTTTTAATATAAAACTACACTTTCCTGAGTTATATTTAACACAGAAAAGGTAGTCATCAAGATAATGGGCCGTAGACTTACAACCCACCTGACTCCTAAGTTTCCATTCGATAAATGTGCTGAATTTCTCAAATGCAGCACATGATACCGAACAACCCATCGGTAAAGCCCTATCAATGTAAAAGGAACCTTGGAACTGGAAACCTAAGAGATTAAAACCATTGGGGTGCACAGGCAGAAGCCAAAACACTGATTTTATATCGCATTTCGCCATTTCTGCCCCAACCCCACACTGTCTAACCATACATACAGCCTCGTCCAATGAGGTGTATCTTACCGAACATAATTCCGGAGGGATAGCATCATTGACTGACACCCCCTCCAGAAAAGAAAGGTGATGAATAAGCCTAAACTCACCTAACGCCTTTTTGGGTATGATACCTAATGGTGACACCCTTAGATTCTCTATGGGTGGCGTTGGGAAGGGGCCAAGCACCCTTCCGTCGGTCACTTCCTTGTCGATTTTGCCTTGTACTACCTGTTCCATTCCCCGCACTGATCGGAGATTTTGCACAACGTATGCGCTGCGCTCTCCTAATGCTGGTATACGGAAACCAAATTTGAATCCCTCTAACAAGTAATTAGCGTCTATTATATTCGGATAATGCTTTAGCCAAGCTTCTAAAACTTCTACCTTAATTGGGCTGGGCCCCTTTACCAGGCGCACCACCGCCGTTGCTAGGCTTTTTTCCTCCTCCTGAGCCTTTGTTCTGCTTTTGAGCGCCGGCTCTAAAACATGTTGTGTTGGGGTGGCGACCCCCGCATGTGCTACAATCATGTTTGAAATAACATGGTCTTTTAGTGCAGAAGCCCTTGGAATTATATTCCCAACAATACATGCGGGGTTGAACCGCCTGCCCCGCAGTAAAGCGGGGATTTTGACCAGGGGCAGCTGTCTTATTTAAGTGTCCACTATCAAACTGCTCCCCTGTGTTTGGTCTAGCCGGTGTCATATGTTGCAGCCACAATCCAGGCTGGGGCTCATCCCAGCGCATGTTGGGGTGGATTGCGCTGCACATTTTGAACGCTTCATCATAATGAAGCCATGCCATGCCGGAGAAATCCATATACGGCCTGTATATGGTGTCTAAATATTGCAATAGCGATTGAGCCCTCCATGGTTGGGCTTTAACTATAACTCCCACATAAATTAAAAATCCTGGAAGCCAGTTTGCCCAATTCCTTTCTGGCTTCTTTCTCTTCCTTCTCTCTTTTTCCTTTTCGTCCTCCTTGTCCAATTCCTTCTTTTCTATGTCTCTGTTCAATAACTCAAACAAATCTACATATTCGCCCTTTCATATTTTCTCTTTGGTGGCCGGGGTGAGGTGATCACCCAGCGGCATAGAGTAATCCCCATATGGAAGAGCGCATAATGGTACCGTCTTATAGCCCATGTTGGCTACAGAAGGGTAAGGCCAACTGCCGGCACTGGACATAGTACCCTGATTTGGAATTGTTAAAGTGGGGTATGGCATACCTCAGCCACTGAATTGTGGCATGGCATATGGCCAAGATGTGCCAGGCGGCCCCATATTTTGTGTGTTGACAGGTGTAAGTGGTGTGGGTGTAAATTGACCGCGGCTGGCCCAAGGTGCCAGGAGAAGTGTTCCACTCACCCGAAGATGTTGATGTTAATCTAGGACCCTCCACGGTGTGCTGACTATTGGGACAAACTTCTACTACTTCCTCCTGGACCTCCTGGCACTCAGTATTCGATGTAGTCATTGCTGACAAAAAGGATCTGCTGCTCCTTTCGGAACGCCGAGGTTTAGGTGTAGATGAAGCGCCCTCAGCCTCGCTCCTGTCAGTCTCTCCAGGTAACCGCTCAGCCTCGAGAACATTGAAACGATCCATTAAGTCATGAGCTAAAGCCTTAAGTTTAGCCCTACGGTGACTTTTGGAATCTCTACTAGACCTACGAGGTTGCACCTCCCCTGACTGAGGTGTTTGTCTTGCAATTCTCTCAGCCTCAAGGGCAGAAATTTTTTCCTGGAGTTCCTTCCAGACAGGCCAGGACTCCTCGTCAGACGAAGATTGAGGAGGGGACACCTGTGGGGCCAGCCTTTTCTTGGCTGGCTGCTTTCCCTTCCTGTTGCCCAGGCCTTTCTTTGACACCATTCTGTATAAAGTCTTCCGATTACCAAAATGCCAATGTGCAAGCAAAAGCAATTGCCAATCCACTAACTAATTATACTAATTTCAGCTGTAGCACCCCCTAGGCATACTGCAACTGCAATCAGACAATGGAGAGGGGGGCCCTAGGCCAAATATCTCTGCTCCACTGTAATTTCTACCTATCTTCTTCTCCTTTTTTTTTGTTTCACACAGCTGGACCAATAATCATATGTAAAGGCTGTGTCCTTCAGTTATTACTTTATTCAATCACTCAATCTAATTAATTACCTTATAATCAGTACCAATTTATAAAGCCTCTTAAATAATCCTTGCTAATTAATTTATATAACTAATACTATTAATTTATAATTACCAATGAACTCTGAACAAAAACTATTAATCAATTATTTATTAAATATTGCAGACTAATCGCCTAACCCTTAAATTAATTACAACAATTAATTATAGCTATTTAGCTAATAAGTAACTCTATTCACTTATAACTTCACCTTATTCTATTTCACTTTAATTAATTTCACCTTAATCCACTTTAATTGATATTATACTTTATTTATAATTATTTATTTATTATTTTATAATTATTATTTATCTATATCTATATCTATATCTATCTATCTATCTATCTATCTATCTATTATTTTTAACTATGTATTATTATTATTATTATTTATTTATTTATTTATTTATTTATTTATAAACTTGCCTAAATCGTAGGTGCCCAAACTGCAACCCAATCCCTATAGGCCCCTTCCGAATATCAAGTGAAAGTACCTGCAGGCGGGAACCCAGGGATGGGGGGGTTGCGCGGTTTTAAACAACGGAGGGCCAACTGCCGCATTTGGCTGAGCCGCGCCGCAAACGAATGGCTAGATGGGAAAGGTGGGGGGGAGGTTGTTAAAACACGGTTACAGCCAAGATCCCTAATGCCCAGATACACACCCTGTCCTGCCCGCACTCCCCGATGTCCTCTTTGAATGCACCAGACTTTAAACTAATAATTATTAACCAAACAATTAAGAAAACAAGACACCCAATTAACGTTCGCACTGAGGCGCCACCCGCAACCCCCTAGCACCTTTTTAATTAAACGGAACAAAGAATTGAAAAGCTTAAACGAATCAAATCTAAAGGAATTAAAAGACGAGAAGCGAAATCTGAATCATGGGAGGGAGCTTGATGCTGCCCTCCCATCTTCCGGAGCACTCCCGTCAGTGATGCAGCCAAATTCGCCAAGCGATGGAGACCTCCTTCTCCTGCAATGCCTGAGAAAGAAGAGGATGGTTAGAGGGGAGAACACCCCTTATATAGCCAGGGGCGTTCTCCCGCTCTTCAAACAAGTCTCATGAGACCCTGAAGGTCTCGTGCCATCCGTGGGGGGGGGGCAAAGCTTAGTCACGCTGCCCAAAGCCTTGTCGGCTTGTCAGCGACTTCGTCATTCTGCCACAATTGTGATCTTTTTCTTTGCCCTTTATAACCCCCTTTACACCTTGTTCATACCCATTTGCTTTCTGGTCCGGAACTTAGGTTATTTTTTTTTTCATTCTTGTTTTCATATAGATGTTCATTCAACTTTTTATATATAATGTTGATAGTCGATATAATGTTGAAATGATTTTGCAGTATATCTGTTTAGGGCAAGACTTGTTTGTATGATGAACTGCAACAATCATTTCCATTAAAACCATAGTTTATGGTTGTCTAGAAAGTTTCTTGCCCTTTGTTGGTATTTGTCCTTTCATGTCCAAGTCTGCCACTGCCCAAATGTGTCTCAAAAGCATCTGGAAGCCCTGCTGAAAGAAATGGTGGGACGAAGGGAGAAGGAAACTGTGGCGTTTTCACCCTTTTGACGTCCCTCACCGCTAGCACCAATGTGGCGTTGGACTCACTCGTGCCTTGGCCTGTCCACCTAGGCTCAGACCTCAGAGCACACCAGGGCAAAACTCCTCTTTTTTTCTTCCACTGCTGCCACCAGGAGATCCCTAAATCCCCATCACTCTTTTAGAAAGAATCAGGTCCACTCTCCAAGGAAATAGAAAGATCTCTTGTTTATTTGCTTATTGGTTTCAGTATTTTAATATTCAGTTCTATTCCTTCTCCCTTCCAATCACTGGTCAATCACTTCTCAGATCTCCTACTATTCCCATCAGTCTAATCACACTCCTATAAATCTCTGAACTCAGCTAATCAAACTCCTTCCAAAACTCTGATCTCCTCTCCCCCTCAGGCTCTGCCTCTTTATACTCTGCCTCTTGGCTCCGCCTCTCAGCAACATAAATATGCCTGACTCACTCTAACTAAACCTGAGCCATGACCACATTTAAAGGAGAACGCTACAGAAACTTCCTTCTGTGACCGTGTTAACTTACTTCAGGATCCATATCCTCCCCACTCAGCATCTCTCTGGAGACAGCTCCACTTTGTTCAGAAAAAACCCCAACCCTCTTTTTGGGGGGAATCAGATGTGGTGAGGAGGGGATGAGACATTTTCCCAACAAGAGTTTCCCCATATAAACTCAGAGTTTCCCTCTTGGCCCAAGAAACTACAGATCTCTTCCTTTCTACTATTTTGGCCTAAGTAAGATTTTACTTATATATCCTATACCATAAATTATTCTGTAACAAAACAATACATTTGAATACAATCTCTTAAAGCATAGTTCCCTATTGTTTAAAATTACAGAAAGTGGATCAATTTTTTGAAAGCTTTTTCTTGTAAGCAGCTGAAGACTGTCTCAACAAGTAGGTGTAAAACAGACACATTTCATAGAAAGTTCTAATAGTACTGACAAGGTGGCGATTTCATGCTATACTGCCTCTTTTTTCTTGTTAAGTATTTCTTCCCATCTAAGACATTAATTGGAGCTAGAAAATTTAAACCGACATCTAAACACACAAGGAATTATCTATCTGTGAGATTTAATCACAGACATCTAAAATGCAAGTGTTAAAGTGGAAATGCTAAAATAATTTCTTTAGTCAGTTTCTTCTTTCTATTTTCTATGTTCATGGTCAAATGTCATTAAATAGTCAAAATGGATTTTGTGCACCATGTATGTGATTTTAATGATTCTGCTCAGCCTCTGGAAGTGATCGACTCACCTCTCCTAATGTCAGGAAATGATGGAACAGAAAGAATGTTGTTTTGATGCCATTGTCTAACTGCTGACCCTTGGATTTCTCCCATTGTTGACTGAATGATTCAGAACTTAGACAGTAACAGGTCATTCAGGAGAAATGAGGAAAGCAGAAGAAGCATAGATGTAAGAAAGCAAAGGCCACAATTATGAAGCCAAAGGAATTGTTGAGAAGATACCTAAATGAGAACTTGGAAAAATGAGTTGTGTCAGAGTAAAAATGTTGAGAATGGACAAAAAGAAGAACTAAGCATGACTTATAGCTGTAGATATATAAATCACATCCTGAAGATCTGTAATTACCAGCTCGATACCAGTAACAAGAAAACAAGAATTAAAACAACCCATTATTTTATCAGTAATTATCAGTGTTTGCTCCAGGTTTGGAGGTAGGACATTAGGTACTCACATCCTTTTTCTGCATCATCTTATTCACATATCCCATTCCTCTGGTCTCAATTTACACCACCACCCAATAACAGAACTTAATGTTCCATCACTTCTCTCATGCCACTGCTTAATTGCCTAGAGAGAGTGCAGGAAAAAAATATTAGGGAAGAGCAGTGCAATCAGGAGACTCTGGGGCTTGGAACTGACTGCTCCCCAAAAATATTGACCTCATGATCAATATCTCCACTTTATTGATAAAAAATATCAGGAATCCAGCCAGCTGCCTCTGTGCATTTGCTTGCTACTGCAGGTGCATGTGCAGAAGCAGTAGCCCATGGACCATCATGAACCACCAGTTTTCCAGTTTGTTCCCATTTCTAGTCACAAGTTCAGCATTTGCTTCTATTTACAGGCACTATGATTGTACCAATTTTTTTTAAAAAAAGCTACATCCTGACAGAATCTCCACTTTATTCCTTAAAAAATGGTGAAACAGAGCATAGAGTATCTACCAGCTCCTAAGTAATTGATTCCACCATCTTGACTGCTTTTATTAAATGCCTTTGTGGTGTATCTTTAAATTATAATGTTTAGTGTGTTTATTCCTTTACATCATTTTGATGTTTATGTCATTAGGGTCCCTTCCTGCTCTGTAGTTCAAAGATTGTTATTGTTATTTGTTGCTGTTGTTGTTGCTGCTTCTGCTGCTGACTATTGTTTTTATTCTTCTGTAAACTACCCAGAGCGGCTTTTGAAGCCAATTGGGGAGGGGATATGGATATAAATAAATAAATAAATAAACAAACAAACAAATAAATAAATGGGTGGAAAGGATCCAACTGTCCACCCATATTTCTCTTCTTGAAAAGTTCCAGACGGTCGGTATGCTTAAAGTATGCTTAAATTTAAAATTGTATGTTTCTTTGGAAGCACACAGTCATTCAAAAGATAATGTCAGATTTCTTACTGTGACCACATATTTCCCTCAATCTCTGCCAGATTTATCAGATTTGAAATGTCATATCTGTGATGCCAGTTTTTTCTTCTCTAACATTACATATGTCTTGGGCATTTCTCCCCAGTTTTCACTTACCCGGTTTAGAATAATTGATTTTGTAATAACTCTTTTCTGCCATTGAAAGGCATTGTAGTTGAGGTGGTGTCAGGTGACACAACCTAGCTGTCACATTGTTCCTTCACTGGCAGCTCACATTTAAAAGGCCACAGTTTAATAAAAATGCTTTTCAATGTAAGCCCTACTAGACTCGGTGAAAGTAGATAGGATTGGTCTGCAAGTTAAGTAATGTTGGAGGAACCAGGTATTTTCCAAAAATGTAGGGTTTATGAAAGTGCCTCTCCTTGTAAAAGGAACCAGTGCAGATTATTGGACAGATTTGTGCATCAGAGCTGGGGTCAAATGCACACTTGGTCATTGAAAGACATGTTGGCTAAGGTAAAACACACCTTGGACATCTCCCATACCTCAAAAACCCTATTTGGGCTGCCATAAGTCAGAAGCAGTTTACAGCAACATCCTTATAAAACAGGTTTCGTTAAATAGGTCCATGCACTCCAAAGGTGTCAGGAAGATCTTTGAACCAGGTGGGGGGGGGGCAAAATTAGTTCCCCCACCCCTTATATATTCTTCCTGCTACTTTGAAAATGAAGTGCATTTGTTGTGTATATGTGCTTCCCCCGGCAATGGAGTCCACATTTTTCATCAGTTTCTTCTTGGGATCCATGATCCAAAAATAACCACTGTTATGAAGCTTCAGGCATCAGTGTACTTGCTGATGCCTGAAGCCTCAAATGACTAGGAACATATTACAGTTTATTTTAAAAATGTGTAGTTGGTATTTCTTTTGTCCTGGACAACTTCAGTTTCACCCTGGTGCATACTTGGGATGAAAAAGCACCTGGTGTCATACCTGCTTCTCTGTTTCGTTTTAAGGGTTTTGAGAAACCATATAAGGAGGTTCTGCTTTTTGTGCTCCAGAATGAAGCTGCAACTACATGGTCAAATACCACAAGAAATGCATCATTCATAAAATGGGGAATTCAAAGTGTTTTTTGCAAATTGCAAATTGCAAAGCTGCAGTATTGTCTGTTTTTATTTCCAAATACTGTAGTTCTGAGAGGTTTGTGTGCTGGCTGAGGCAATAGCCAGATGGGCAATAGTCCTATGCTGTAGCACATTACATGTAGAACATAGTTGTAGATCCTACTAGTTGTCTGATTCACAAGCCCATTATGGTTTTAAGAAGATCAAATCCTTTCCTGTCATGACTTTCATATCTCTAGAGTACTCAGAGATTATTTCTATGGAAAAATGTTTGAGTTTCTTACTTCCTGAGTAATACTGGCTTTGAATACATATAAATGCATGTAAGTTCATTCACATGCCCAAGTCAACACTTTTCATAACCATCCTGTGTGGACTATAGGTCAGAAAGCATCTCTTCATTGAACCAGTTTGATAGAACCAGAGTACTTTGTCCATCCTATCTTTATCTTTTCATAGAGGAATAAAAGTGCCACTATGTTGTACACTATTTTAGAATTACTTGTCAGGAAAGCATGCTCACATAAATGTGATTGGTTTCAACACTGTGGTTTACAGATAGAATGATATTCTCGCCTTGAGTATCTTGGTGAGAGATCTTATGATTACAAAACTCATCTCTTTCAGAGTTGGTAGAAATCAATAGGATATGCTATATGGGTAACAAAAACATTATCCTTGACAAGTCAGTCAACAGAACTAATGCCTTCAATCCTTTTGTATTTCTTGATAGTGAGTCCCTTATAAAAATTTCCTAGGATGGTGCTAGAAACATTTAAAGATGGGTATTCTCCATGGTTTAGTTCTGCTTTTCAGGTTATAGCTCCTAGATGTAGATTGTTGTCTTTGCTGTGTTGAGATTAGGCATTCTATCTAGATAAGCTGGTGTTTCCTGACTTCCTCAAACTTAGCTGAAATAGAAACAGTTTTTCCATGGCACGAGCCATGGAAAGACAGAACTTATTGCCTGCTTCACAAGTTCTTCAAATTAATCTCACATCTTGATACATTTTTGAGAATGCTTATTTTATTGTTTTATTACTTTATACTTTTCTGATTGTTTATATGTACTTTGCATTTGGTGCCAAATAAGTTTTTAAGATTGGTTTTATCCATGCTATTGTGTACAGCCGGAATGGCTATACAGCAACAGAGTATTCATATACAGTCATGTGAAAAAGAAAGTACAACCTCTTTGGATTCTATGGTTTTCCATATCAGGACATAATAGAAATCATCTGGTCCTTAGCAGGTCTGAAAATTTGGTAAATACAGCCTCAGATAAACAATGACATTTTACACTTCTCCATAGCTTTTCCATTTTAGCTTTATTTTTTGTAAAATAAATCATGACACAGTGTAACATATCATGTATTGTTGTTCATCTGAGGTTATATTTACCTGATTTTCAGATGATTTTTATTATGTCTTGATACGGAAAACCATAGAATTCAAAGAGGGTGTACTTTCTTTTTCATATGACTGTATACATGCAGTCATGTGAAATGACTGATAACTTGAAACCAGCTGTTCTGGCCTAAGTGATCAAGAAAGATAATCCCCTTAAAAATGAAAATGTAAAAAAATGTGTGTAGGCTCAGGTCCTCCACATATGTGACATGTGGTCTAAGGCAGCTCCTTCCTGTCATATGCTGAGTCTATATTACTATCAAAACATTTAATGGCAGGAAAAAGTGCTATCCTTAATTATTAAATCTACAGCTTACCATTAAGCTTCAACTGATAAATATATAACTCAACACTATAGAATTTATGTTACGTTGCTTAGGCAACAGTGAAAATACTTAGACTTTTAGCTCATTGTTACAGAACATGGTCAGTCATGAGATCCAGAAGTGCTCCGTTACATTCATCTGAGTCTAAGCACAATTGTGCACTTTTGTGATTCCTCTGTATGGAATCCCATGGCTTTATTTCCATCTTTTATTTGTGTTATATTGTGTAATGCACAGTAGCTATACTGTGCATTCAGCAGAAAGAAAGATAAAATCACACTAGTTCTCATTTGAATAGCTGTTTGACACTATCACTACTTCACTGACAGAGGATTATATGGGGGGATGATACACATAGCACCACTTTTGCATATAGGATGTTTCATCCAGTACAGCAGGGATGAAATAGTGATTTTGGATGCAGGGATTGTGGTTAAGGCAGTTTCCCAGTGATCCTCACCAGAATTGCAATGGGCAGAGGTTTCAATTCTCTTTCCAAGCAAATTTTGTGGAGGCAAGATTAGCCACAAGCTGTTTGATGGGAAACACACTGCTGTTTCCCTATTGGTATTAGCAATAAAAAAATCAGTCTTGGTCTGATTGCCAGGGTGAAAAGGACTTTACTGTCCAGCCCTCTGCCCTGCCAATCCTGATGAAGGCCACTGTGAATAACAGTAAAGAAACAAGAATATGTTTCTCACTGCCCAGATGAACACCAAGAAAGAGACCACAAATTGCCCAAACAGTTTGTTCTGGGGTGGGAAATGTCTACAGGTCCAGGGACAATTCAGCTTTCAGCCAAGACCTTAATCACATCCCCTCAAAAGTGTTTCTTTTCCTCCCTCCATTTTGTTCAAGCCCCAAAAAATATGCTAAAGTTAGCTTCCGGTTTGGAAACACAAAACAAACCTGAATTCACCCCTCAAATGACACTCAGAAGCAAAGAACTTTTTTTTGAAAAGCAAGGTCTCTGCTAAAATAGATGGGATGTGTGTTATCCACCTCAGTTTTAGATCCCTGGCCTCATCCAAGCTACTACAGTCATAATATTTTGGGGCTGGACAGGTCAGTCTGTCCATGTCAATTTTGTATGGGTTCTCTTTTTTTCCATATCACATTTCCATACTCATATGCTTTTTTTTCTTCAAAAAAAGTACTCAAATGTGCATTTAAAATACTATTTTTTCCTTTAAAATACACATTATAATATTTATTTTATATCATATAAAACTTTGATTTTATTTTCCCAAATACATTTTTAAATACATTTCAGTGCTTTGCTTTGGCATTCCACACTGCTCTGTACCTTTTTGACCTGAGACCATTCAGAAGGGATGGAATCTGATAGACAATTATGCTCCAATCCACATATTAAGTTCAGAAATAGGAATTGGCTCAGACTGGAATTCACTGAGGATGAATTCCTCAATTATGGCTATATCTTCACATCTGTAGGACAGCCTTCTCTAGCCTTGTGCCCTCCAAACACATCGGATCACAACTTTCACCATTGCCAGCTAGCATAAAGTTGTAACTCAATACATCTTGAGGACATAATGTTTGAAAAACTAGATAGAAGCAACATATGCATGAGAGAGATGGCCAACCTCATTGTTCATATGTATATTTAAAAGTCTGAACAAAACTACTGTATATATACACAAACTATATACACACTTTTCTGCAAGATCAGGCAGTAGAAAAGAAATTTTAGTAATACTAAAATAATTAGCACATAATATGGGACCTTGTAGGACAGGAGAACTGAATGACAGTGGTCTTAATCTAGAGGCTTCCACTCACTCCATGTATTAACAGGTGCAACATAAAAAGATAGACCTTTCTACTCTACCAGAAATTTGAGCTTGTTTGATTCAAGATTGTTGACATTATTTGCTACTGATTATATGCCTTTGGTTTTAATTAAAAAGTTATTGATGAGCTGGATCCAGATCTAACATTACTTAGGTGTAGACGTTTTGAAACTCATCAGACCTAATTATTGCATATAGTGTACAATAAGTATGACTACTTTGGAACCAGCTTTCTGTATATTTTAACATGGGTTTTCTTTGATACAGCCCAATTTAACTTCATATATTGCAACAGTAAATAACAGTCTTCCCACCACCACACACACTAGGGGACAAAGAGTCCCTGCACACATTTATAAAGTATGGAGAGGCAAATTTGTCATCTAGACAAGTTCTGTCCTTCAAGCAAGACATGTTACTTATTCACAAGAACAATCAGAAAACAGTCAACTTTAATTGATTAGGACAGCCTGTGTAATTGAGAGATTAATGCACAAAGGGATCTAAACTTACATGGTGGGAAGTTGTGGAATTGGTTGAATGGTGTGGCAATATAGTTATGGATAGTTAATTCTGCAGGCCAGGTGTTATGAGAGAGAGAAAATCTCCTTCACAGCACCTCAGGGTTGCAGTATTTACAGCAAGTTTTAAGGCTGTTCTTTTTGGTACATTCAAAACTGACAGAAAGTAGTGTATTTTAAGAGCATTTCCCCTCATGATAAATTGAGATAAAAATGCTTCTTAGCAATACCTCATAGGAAGTAGGAACAAAATGGGAAAAGCTTCTCTTTTTTTGAACTACAGCTTCCACAATAACCTAGCCAGCATATGCCTGTGCATATTCTTTCAACTGCATATATTTTAACCTTCCATCTTTTATAGAATGTGCATAGATTTAAGAGTGTTTTATTTATCCAAAATATCATGTAAGTCTTGTAAATGCACAAATTCTCAAGGCAAAGTGCACTTCTTCTAAGCCTTAGGAAGTAATGAAAACACTGCTTTCACAGAGACTGTTGAAAGCAATGGAATTCTTCTTTGTCCCTAGTTTTCATGAATTCTAGGCACTGCTTATCTCTCCTCTCCAACACACCAATAGAGGAATTCCCAAAACCTCCTCTTTCCATTGGCAATTTCTCCACATGTAGATTAATGTGTTTGCAGAAGAAAAGCTTCTAGTCATGTCTAGGCTCTCCATGTGAACAACTTCCCTGTAAAATTAGGGTTCTTGCTTACATGAAAACTCTTTCTAGAAGCAGGAAACTCTCCTCATCAGACACATCATTCTCCATATGGAGAAAATTATTACAAAGTGGGGAGGCCCTATTTGCTGTACTAGTCACATGTTCCAGAGAACCAGCTGCTAAGTAACACCTGAATAGGGATGAAATCTTATGGGTCTGTGGTGAACATCTCTGATTTGAGAGTTCATAAACCTCACAATTTGGAATTATGTTGGTTGGCTTTGTTCTGTTTAATGCTATGTACTTATTAGGATACCTTTTTAAAAAAAGGTTTTTAAGCATTAGAAACGTACACTTCCTTTAATCTCTCCCAAATTTCCTGTAATTCAGTTTCAGTGGATGAGCCCAGGTTCCAATATTATGCAAAAGCGGGGGGAGGGGGGGGCTGTTCACTATCCACTTTTTCTACACCATGCATAATTTGAAGCATTTTTATCATGTTTTGACTTTGTCTCCACCCCCCATAGCCCAACATTTGTTATTCTTCTTCACTGGAGAACTGTTCCAACCACTGGCCAATTGGCATAACCATTTTGTATAGCTTTTCCTGTGCTACAATATTCTTTCATAACTATAATCTGATATGGCAACTACAAAATGATATATAATGGTTTTGTGTAGTATTACAACTGTGGTTGCATTATAGATTTTTGGAATTGCATATAGGCAGTACTGTCTGTTTGCTTTTCTAATTATGTCTAATTCCGTTCTTTCTAATTATGTCAACTGGTTACCCAGTGGGAGTTATTTCCAAATTAATGCACATACAGTCAGGTTGCAATTTTCTTATACAGCCGTGGAAAAATATTTACCAATGGATTCCCCCACCCCCACCCCCATTGCACAGACCAAACAATCTGAGAATTAAATTGTTCTCTACACAGGTTACAAGCATATTTCACATCCTCTGTGCTTTATGTATTTAATATCTACCTGTTATGTTTCAGTTGCTTATCCAGACCTTTCTACAGTTTGTGCACACTGAAATCAATAGAAGTTAAAGATTATTCTGAAGATAAAGAATGTTCTCTGTTTTTGTTTGATTGTTTGTTTGGAGCATTTGTGTGTGTGTGAGGAAGATAAGCACAAGGTTTTCTGGTCTTCACTGAAAATATGTAGCTTCCCTTTCTTTTTAATTCATTAATGCAAATACATTTATGAGACATCAGAAGATAGGTTCAGTGTGTGATTGATTAGTAATACTATTACAGTATAATGATCTCATTTTCCCCCTCTAGTCAATACTGAATTGCAATGTTGCTTTCAGACTTAAAGATCAATACAGATTAGGCAAAGTGTCCACATGAGAATATTTGGGAGGTTGTCTGTGTGAGCATAACACTGAGTTGTGCTACAAAAACTATTGTGTTCTTTTCTTTGAGAAAGGGCAAGAAGGAAAAGTCAGATCATTTAAAATTAAACCAAGTCACAAGCAACCCCAAAATTAGATTATCACTGCATGAGAGTGGTATTATTGTGCTGGCAAAGCAAATCAACATTCTACAGGGGAACTCTAAAAATGGTGGCAAACAAACAAACAAACAAACAATATAACTTTGAAACTGGACATTGGATCAGCAGTAAATTTGGCACAAATGTAGCAGACAGTCTACTCTTGCTCTGTGACAAATTTGGGGAAGCATGGGTAAAAGGTTTTCAAGTTATGATTTATAATGCTTATTCAGGAACAAGCAACCTTAAATGTCCCCAGATTTAAAAGAGATTGAATAAATTGAAAAGACCACTCTTGCTTATCTTGAAAGAGAATGGTTGCCCCCCCCCTCTTTTATTTGGAAAGAATCTAGGCTGTATGGGCTGAAAGTTGCAGCTTTGTAGGCTGGAAAGGGAGATGAAAGGGCACAGAGATAATCAAAAGACAGGTTTTCTTTGAAGATTCTAAAAAACAAGGTTGCTTTAAAGACAGTGCTCCAGAAAGAGAGACATTTTGCCATGAAACCCAGGGGGACTAGCATACAATTTCATAAGGCATGTTCTGTAGTACAAGGGGACAGAGCAGTTGTGTTTGTCCCATCCCTGAGTACTTTCAGTAGACATTCTCTCATGATTTCTGAGGCCATGCTCCTGACCCAAGTCTTCAAAAGAAAAATCAGCTCCAGGTTTGGGCACTCTGAATATTTGACCCTGTCAATCAGGACCCAATTAGCTGACTATCATGATAACTTTTTAATTAATTCCTGGCCAAACAGGCATTTGCGCTGGGAAAGAGATTATTGTTGTAAAAATTCTGAAAAAGATATTTTAAAAAGAATAAAGTATGCTGCTTAGTGTTTGCTGTGAAATTACTGTTCTTTGCTTTGTGCCTGGGGATGGTCTTACTCAATGTTAACAAAACATTGGTGTCTATATCTTGTCATAGCTTTAACTCTTCCACCTGTCCTGTAGAACTGTCTGGTAATTTAAAAAAACCCAAAGATGTGATGTGCCATCAAGTAATTTCTGATGCATGGTGACTATATGGGTTAATGACCTCAAATATATCCTTTCATTAGCAGCTCTGCTTAGATCTTGCAAACCAACAACATCTCATGTTAGGTTCTTCTCTCTTCCTATTGTTCACCCATTCCTAGCAATATCATTTTTACATATTTAAGTTCTGCTCAAGTCTTGTAAACTAGCAGCTGTGGCTTTCTTCATTGAAACTATCTGCTTCATATTAGGTCTTCTCTTCCTACTGCTCCCCTTTTCTAAGCAATATTGTCTTTTCTGGTCATTTCTGTATTTTCATTATATGTGCTTGGTAGGATACCCTCAGTTGACTCATTGTTGCTCTAGTGAGAGTTCATGTTTGCCTTGATTTGTGTACCCACTTTTCTGCCTTTCTGGATGTCTTTCATATCTGTACAGCTCTCCTCCATTACCACTGTAATGATCCCGTCTCCCTAAAGAGACAACGATCGTGGTCAGGGAGTCCCTCTGGGTGCAAAACTACCACCTTTATTTCCTGAAGTAGGTCCTCTAGGCCTCAGAAGTGCGTAGTAAGCCCCATAGACAAGCCTGAACCTTAAAAGTAACCTTTATTTGCTTCACAAAGCAATAAAACATAGGCTTTGTGTTTCCTTAGAATACACACCAGCCTTACCAAGTAGGACAGTAGGACCTTTTAACTTACAGTAGCAACCATTGACCTTCTTTTATCCACACTGGATTTAGATAGTCTTGCTGTATCAAGAGACTAGATCCTCTGTTTAAGAGCTATATTTCTTTTATTAAGAAAATAAAGTTTCATTAGAATACAGTTGTAGCTTTAAAGGATAAACATTGAGCATATCCATCCGTTACAATGTTTAAATAAACTTACCATTTCTAATTAAAATAAAAGCAGATAGGATCTTTGCTCTATGTCCCTACATGTTGGCATCTAGAAGCTGGGCTATTCCCCCCTTCTTCTTGAAAAAAAACACAAGCCTCTCTGTCTCACATTCCACAGCATTCACGGACCAAGTTTTTTACATACACAAACCCTCTCATTTTACGTATCTTTAGGACTTCCTTCTTCATTACACTTTCAAGCTGTCAACCAATTAAGTCCAAGTAGGCGTAATTCAGAACACTCCAATCACAGCCCAAAGTTCTCATGATCCGAGCTCCAGGTGTCTTATCTTCTCCCAGTTAGTGGTTTTTGTTGCATCTCTTCTCTCTGGACTGTTCGACCTTGTGACTTTGACAAACAACTCTGCACAACAAGCTCATGAAAAAGATCTCTTTCTGAATTCATCTTACACAGCACCTAACAGACTTTATCTTAGTATAACTACAATTCCCAGTTTCCTTCCATTTCCTTACAACCACATTTGAAATGAGTTGCTTTTTGTCCTTATCTTTCTTCATTGTCTTTCTTTCACAAAATATGGATGATTTTGACCTTGGTTTCCATTTACAATCTTGACATTATCTAGGTTTTGATTAGAGATGGGGATATTTGTATTCGTATACGAATAGCCCCCCCACAGGTGGAAATAACGAGGGTTCGGCCTCAAGGGGCCGGACAGTCCACTCACCCTTTCACTGCAAACGCGTGTTCGACGGAGCCTTCCTATCATGCCATTGTCCACAATGGATTAGCTACTCCTGGCAGGAGGCGGGATGACAAGCCTCTCTGCCAGGTTGCTGAGTGGTGTAGAGGAGAATCAGGGGAAGTTTCCCTGCAATTTTTGTGTCTCTAGATGAATGGGGGGCATTCTAGGGCTCCCTGACTTCAGAACCAAAATGAACTGATTTGTGGTTCATTTTTTCAAAAAGCTCAGGAAGTTCACGGTTCATGGACTTCAACGAACCACAAACCACAATGAACCATCATTTTGCTGGTTCATGCCCATCTCTAATTATGAGCCCCAGCCTTGCCTTTAGATGCATGATAGCTCCTGGCATACATGAGGCATTTGGCTTCTTGTACTGTACAAAGTCATGGACTGTTATGTTACTATCCCAATATTTTTGTTAAATGTTTGATGGATTCCTCTGCAGTTTATATTACATCTAGAATAATTCCCACAAATCTGAGCTGTATTTCTATAGCTAAAAAGGTGTCTGTGTGCCTTAATTAGTAATGATTGTGACTTTCCTTATTATTACAATCTAAAGCAGATGTTTTAAACATAGGGCCATTAATCCTTATTAGGAATCTAATCTGGTGGCCTCCTACCCATCATATTTCTCCATAAGACTCAATATAAACTGCTGAAAATATAGCCACTTTAAACCTTTTGTAAACAGCTGAGAAGCATGGTCCTGCATGAGATTTTTCCTGTTAGCATTTTGGTAGATAACAAAGCATGCAAGTAGCACAAAATTCTGTACCCCTTTCTCAATGTTCACCTTTTCCACATCTACTCACAATTTAAAGTTCTTGCTTCCCCTTTTCTCCCTCTACTTACATTACATTTTCTTTTCCCTTTTTTCCTTTAAATTCCTCTCCCCAAACAGCACTAGGCTATAAGAGGCCATAAGAAAGAGGATGACATGAGAGTGCCTTGTAGCCAATCTCTTTATTACTTTGGCATCCCCATTGTATTACTCTAAGTGTCATTTGAGAAATCCAAAGCTCTCTATCCTTCCATTGACTATCAGTGGAAATCAATGAACACTTAGAATTGTTTCTGTTTTTTTGACATAATTGTGTGAGGATTTCTGCTGTTGTGGCCCATTCAGTAGAGGAAAAACATTTCAGCTCTTAATTTTAGACACCTAGTTTCCAAATCAACCACCCTCCCTGTATGTATGTATGTATGTATGTATGTATGTATGTATGTATGTATGTATGTATGTATGTATGTATGTATGTATGTATGTATGGGTACATTTATGTCCTATCTTTCCTTGAATGAGCCATAAGTAGTATCCCTGTCTCTCTTCCTCCCCATTTTATTCTCAGACCAATTCTGTAAGATCACTTAGGTTCAGTGTGACTGCCCCAAGGTCTCCTTTTAGATTTCATAGCCAGAAATAAGTTTTATGTAAGGAATAATATTCAATGATTTTTTAAAATGATACAATGAAAACTTTTGTTTATCCATTTGACATATATTATATCCATATTTCCATATCATCATTTGTTTTTACCTATCACATATTGTTCTTCCATATTGTAGGAACCTCTTTGTAATTTTAGTCTCCATTAAAGTACTAAAATACTGTAATCTGTTCTGTTAAAGGAGAAAGGAAAACAAGAAAGCTAATTTGCTAATTAACCCTTTTGCCATACCCCTTCCATGTTGGCTCCATCTCCTTGGATTTTTTGCCCTTTCTCAACTCCAGGTGTGGGTCCTTCTGCTTTACTACATCATGAACTAGGAGCAATGAAAGGGGGTCTGTCATTGGTGAGTGCTGCCAGTTTAGCTTAATTTGGTCAAATCTTGTCAATTCTATTGGTAAGTATTTGTTCATCTTGGCAGTTTGGTGAAGGAATTCTGTCAAGAGGCAGAAGTAGTAAGCTCTTATGGATGGGCAACTTCATGGTGATTTCTGGTTCTAAAAGCCTTGCCACTGAAGGATTCAGCCCTTATTGGCAGAATAGGGATAATGAATAATTAGAAGATGAGCCTTATCTCCTGCATATATGCAAATCAACACATAAGTGATCCAAGGAAGGAAGGAAGAAAGGAAGGAAGGAAGGAAATAAACGAATGCCAAGATCATAATATATAGAAATGAGTATGTATAACTATTCTTATTCTAATGTCATTTTTGAAAAAGGCTTTGAAAAATATAACTTACCTTGCAGTTATTACAAAACCTAGACATTTCAACTCCCTATGTTGCATGCATATTGGTAACACTTCTTTTGTCTGCTTACACTGTAAACTGCTCAGCAGATCTCTTGTTCACTCATGGATTTGTAAATAACCAAACAGTTATGTGGACATCCACCTTGAGTCTTCTAGTTATTCACCACTGGCTCCAGAATGTTCACTATTTCTTTCTATGTGTATAGTGACTATGGTTTCAGCATTCTTAATTATATATTACCATCTATGTACATTGTGCTTGTGGCTTTGAAATAGTTTCTTAGGTCCTCCCTCCCCCACCCCCAATTTCTTTTTTTGCATCTTTTGGAAATCAGGTTTACACATTGGGGGAGAAGCATAGACTCTTTGCCAGGAGCTCCCTTATAGAGAGTGGGTGGGCAACTGTGGAGGCCTGGAGCCAAAGTGTCACCACAAGACCCACTCTATGAGCCAGAAATGGCCAAAACCAAAAATAACATGCAAGAAATGCAGCCCCTCCTCATTAGATTTGGGGGTTTGGCATTTTGGGAGTCTCCATTCTATTTAAAAAGAACTGCTCCTGGTGGCTTCATGGCATAGAAAAATCCAAATTTGGAGGGATCTGGGGAGATACACGGGGATATCTTTAGGGCCTGAGGACTACATACAGGCTGCTGTTTGCTCAAGTCCTGGTTTAAGCCCTTTAAAATCAGGCCAGCAGAACCAGCACATGGATGATACCAACCTCAGGCAAGGTAAAGCCCTTCAGTTTCCAGTTTGATGTACAGTATATCACAGAAGTGAGTACATCCCCTCACATTTCATAAATATTTTAGTATATCTTTTCATGTGACAACAGTGAAGAAATGACACTTGGCTACAATGTAAAGCAGTGAGTATACAGCTTGTAAAACAGTGTAAATGTGCTGTCCCCCTCAAAATAATGCAACACACAGCCATTAATGTCTAAACCGCTGGCAACAAAAGTGAGTACACCCCTAAGTGACAATGTCCAAATTGGGCCCAAGTAGCCGTTTTCCCTCAGAACAGGCCTCACCATGGTCGACCAAAGAAGTTGAGTGCCCGTGCTCAGTGTCATATCCAGAGGTTGGCTTTGGGAAATAGACGTATAAGTGCTGCCAGCATTGCTGCAGAGGTTGAAGGGGTGGGGGTCAGCCTGTCAGTGCTCAGACCATAAGCCACACACTGCATGAATTATGTGATTTTACATATCAGGACATAACAACAATCATCTGGTCTTTAGCAGGTCTGAAAATTAGGTAAATGCAACCTCAGATGAATAACAACACATGGCATATTACACTGTGTCATGATTTATTTTATAAAAATAGAGCCAAAATGGAGAGGCCGTGTGTGAAAAACTAAGAACACCTAATGATTCAATAACTTATAGAACCACTTTTAGGAGCAATAACTTGAAGTAATTGTTTCTGTATAATTTTATCAGTGTCTCACATCATTCTGGCCCACTCTTCTTTACAACATTGCTTCAATTCATTGAGGTTTGAGGGCATTTGTTTATGCACAGCTCTCTTAAGGGCCCACCACAGCATTTCAATTGGGTTAAGTCTGGATTTTGACTGGGCCATTGCAACACTTTGATTCTTTTCTTTTTCAGCCATTCTGTTGTAGATATGCTGGTGTGCTTGGGATCATCGTTCTATTGCATGACCCAATTTCAGCCAAGCTTTAGCTGTCGGACAGATGGCCTCACATTTGACTCTAGAACACTTTGGTATACAGAGGAGTTCATGGTTGACTCAATGGCTACAAGGTACCCAGGTCCTGTTGTTGCGAAACAAGCCCAAATTATCATCCCTCCGCCACCATGCTTGACAGTTGGTATGAGGTGTTTGTTCTGATATGCTGTGTTTGGTTTTTGTCAAATGTGGCACTGTGCATTATGGCCAAACATCTCCACTTTGGTATCATCTGTCCAAAGGACATTGTCCCAGAAGTACTGTGGTTTTCTAGATGCAACTTAACAAACCTAAGTCATGCTGCCATATTCTTTTTAGAGAGAAGAGTCTTTCTCCTGGCAGCCCTTCCAAATAAACCATACTAGATCAGTCTTGTTCTCATTGTACTGGCTTCTCCTTTTTAGCTTTATTTTTGTAAAATAAATCATGACACGGTGTAATATGTCATGTGCTGTTGTTCATCTGAAGTTGTATTTACCTAATATTCAGACCTACAGTATATCACAGAAGTGAGTACACCCCCTCACATTTCATAAATATTTTAGTATATCTTTTCATGTGACAACAGTGAAGAAATGACACTTGGCTACAATGTAAAGCACTGAGTATACAGCTTGTATAACAGTGTAAATGTGCTGTCCCCTCAAAATAACACAACACAGCCATTAATGTCTAAACCGCTGACAACAAAAGTGAGTACACCCCTAAGTGACAATGCAGTCAAAGGAAAAAATGCAGCCCTCTGGACAGCTACCTTTAATTTTCTCCCAAAGGAGGTTTTTGTGGCCTCCAGTCCCCTCAGCTTTCCCCAGCCCACCTTCCCCTCCACTCCCCAGTCCAGCAGAAGCAATCACAGTGACAAAGCCAACCATGTATTGCTATTCCTGATTTATTTTTTAAATAAGTAGCAGGGGCCTCTTGCACCAATGTAGTCCCCGACCCAATTTTATTTCCAAATGAAAGCAGGCTGTCAGCTGCCTCCAATTTCCATGTGAAAATAAATGCATTGATTGATTGATTGATTGATTGATTGATTGATTGATTGATTGATTGATTGATTGATTGATTGATTGATTGATTGATTGATTGATTGATTGTGGTCAATGCAGTCCCTTGAAGACAAACCAGAATCAAGGCATCCTGCTGTCTTTACAAGTCCTTTGTGAAGGAGCATTTCTGAAAAAAGAAGAGAGAGGAACATTGGATCTGTCACAGCTGCATAAGGATTAAAACTTGGAGAATGAGTGTGTTTTCAGCATCCAGGATGAAGGTGCTTATCTCACATTTGAGGCCACAGTTAACAGTATTATTGGAAATGACCTTGGGATGGAGCCTGAGGATACTGTATTGAGTAAAATGAATATCTGCTTTCTGTTCCAGCATTTATTTTGTAGTACCTGTCATAAAGACATCTACCATTTATAATCATTTAAACAAACACAAAGCAATTTAATATTAAGGTATTTGCGTAATTAAGCAACATTTAGACTCCGCACTGGCATTATTCACACATGACTGGATACTTTCATTTAAAGCCAGCTACTATGGCATCAGGGAAATGAATAAACAATGGTACGGACAACTGGTGAATGCAGTGTTCAGCTGGATAGAATTCAACAATAGAGCTCAAACTCAATTTATTTCCAGTTAAAAAGCAGCCTGACTTCAACTAAAATCAGACCATTTCTATACATACTGTCTAGACTGGCAGCAGTGGAGAAAGTCAGTTTTCTTTGAAAATTTACATTACAATGAATTTAAAAGCAATTCAGGAGATTGGCTTTTGGGCTAACTTTCTGTGTGCAAACGGAAGAACAGAATCTGCCTATCAAAACGATGAAATATAGGAAGCATTTACTATGTGCCTCATACATAATACTGAAATGTCTATCAGGAAGTTGCACAGAACATATTTGCAAAAAAAAAACCACTTTCAAACTTTAAATATGAAATACATAAACATCAACAATTTCTAACATAATTTATAACAATGAATAAATTCTGTTTGGTCTAAATAGAGAAAATCCTTTCAACAGGAATCCAAAAATTGGAAGAGTATGTTTATCCTCACTAAATATAAGATGCATTCAGCATGGATGTAGCAATAGCAAAGCAAATACGTCATCAAGCCTGTGCATGGACCTGGATGTCAGCAAAAGGACTCTTTGCTTACCTAGCTGTCATTAATGCATTTTTTTTTATATGTTTATCAATGTCCGGATTTCTGGAGGGAGGACCTGCTTGGCAGAGTTGGTTTAGCTAGTTTAGAACCTCTTCCAGCTCAGGCATTGTTTGCATGGGTGACTAAGGATGTGAAAGTATCATTTCAAAGGGAGAGGTCTCCCTTAAATCAACTGTTTCATCTGCCAGGGATTCACTTAAGCCCAGCCCCCCAAAATAGAAGTCATGCAGTTGGACTAAACAGGTTCAGTTTGGGCACAGATTGGGGTGGGGCTGGCATACATTTCCCTGTGCATCATCGGGAAATGGATCCCATCAGACCATTTCACACATGGTCCAAATTGTGATCTATGACCCTGTGTGATCACATCTAAACTCCTAAATAGGGGTCAGCTTTCAATATAGACTTGGGGTGATATCTGCTGCAAGTATCCTGCTTCTCCTCCCACAGTGCACATTCACTCACCCTTGATCGGGATGTGAATAAAATTCAGCGGCCACCATTTCTGAAAGTGAGGGGAAGTACATATACTTCTCCATTCAATAATGCTGGGGTTAGAGACACCAGATCCCTGTATAGTTCAAAATCAGTTATAACTCTTATGCCCCCAAAAATGTTCACACACACACACACACACACACACATGTTCTCTTTATCGGGGTTCTCTTCCATAGCACTGACAATCCTTTCCATACATTATCATATGTAAGGAGCCTTATGACCCACCCACCCCATTTAGAGGCTGTATTAGACATGTTGTGTTTGGGGACAAGTAGACCACTTTGATACCTTCAGTGTTGAACTCATGGGGTTCTGGGTGGCCCGGGCACAGTATTTATTGAATATTTATTTATTTGAATTTTTATTTATTTATTTAAAAAATCTGTATAACCAAAATTGTGCTGTTTGCAATTCAAGGGACTTCCTCACTGGCACTGCTTCCATGCTTTGAGCAGCTGTGGGATCAAAGGAAATTTACCATTCTCTGTTATTGCATATCCTGAAGAATGTTATCTTGTCTCACAGATGTTAAGGCATAGGAGCTCTGCTAATTTTTTAATTTGTTTTTGTGGAGGAAAAAAGTCTTCTCCATCCTCCATTTGGCATGCCCTTTTTGTCACACTGGGCTTTCTCTGTGATTCTCAATCCATCTAATGTAGATACAATTGAAGTTCCAGACGTGATGTGAACATTTGGAGGCATGATGCTGAATAAATTCAATTTTGCTGACGGGCAATCATGTGAGTGGAAAGAGGAAAAAGCTTTTTAAAAATTAATGTTTGTGAAATTCCTGATGGTGCTAGAGATGTCAGTAACACTGCCAACCAGTAACAAAGATTTGTTTGCTTATACCTGTCTGGGTGATTACAACCAATATTGTAAAACACAGGCCAGGCTACATTGATTCATGTTTTATGTGCCTCCAGCTTGATCACTGCAAAATAGAACATGTAGGAATTAACTCACAAGCTGTGCTACCATTTCTTAGAGAGAAACACCCCATCTTAAGCATTGGTTTCTGCTGATTAATAAAAACATGATTCATTTTTGCTTCGGTTATTTGGTTGGTCTATAATATATATCAGGCTCATAAACTGAAGAAACAAACATGTGAGGAGAGCAAAATATTTATGATCAAATCTCATAAATGTTTCCTATGAGAAAGCAACATTATTCTTGTCTACAACCTGATGTATACACAGAAGCTGTGCAGAAAATTGTGATCTAGTTTTTCCTGCTATTCAGATTTGAGTTTCTGATCCAAGGTCTTCTGTATTCATATGAGAGGGAGGGAGGGATTAAAGCAAGTCAAAACAGATTTTTTATTTTTGCAGACTGGATTGTAAATTGTGGGTAGTTTCTTTGCTTAGTTTATTTGTTGCATCTGGAACCTGTAAAACATCTGTCTGGAAAAGTAGAAAAACATAGGCCGTCTTTGTAATGCAGTTCATTACCTTTTAAAAACCTTGGATGGCTTTGTAAGGTAATTTTCATTGTTCTTAACTACTGGATAGGAGAATGAAGACTCAAAAGCATCCATTTTCTTCTCCTGGAGTTTAAACTGGCAGCTCATTTCCCAGTCTACAAGGTTAAGGGATGTTTCAGGATTGTCTGCCAGAATTGTAAATCCACTGGATTCTTGGGTATTGTGGGAGATTTTCCTGTTAATAAGGCTAGCTAGTTAATAAGCTCCCACCTGGGAGATGGAAGTGGATAGGGATGTTGGCATGATTGCTCCCGACCACCATCTTTTCTTGGCCATCTCACCATTGAAATTGCTTCCTAGAGGTAGAGCAGAACTCTAGAAGTGTTCTAGATTCCCAGAGCACCCAACACAAAATGTGCTTCCAAGTCAACCTTGTAATTCTACATGAACTAACTGCAGCACTGAACAGCAGCAATTCCCCAAATACATCTTGTTTAGCATATGATATATCAATAAGAGGTCTTTCCTCATCCTGCCCAGAGTTCTAATCTACTGTAACCCAGATAGACCTGTCCTTCAGCAGAGAAGGCCTGATCTACCCACAATTTTGTTAAACTAGCCTTGTGGCTGGACATTGTCTTCCCTTCTATGTCCAGGACAAATGTCTGATATACTGAGCCCTGGTAGATCTTCCTTAATGGTACCAGGTATACCAACCACAATTTCTTCAACTTGATCCCAGCTTTTCATATGGCAGTAGACCAGGCTTCTGGGAAAGAGTGCCCTCCATATTTGGCACCCTTGGGCAAACCCTGGATGCTTCTCCCTGGTTAGGATTCTGTAATCTCCTGTAGATCAATGCTGGAATTCTGATAGCATTCTTGAAGGGAAATTTGACTAGATTTTTGTGGGCTGATTATAAACTCTGGCTGGAGACAGACCAGGCAAAGATGTTAAATGACTGGACTGTTGCTCCAGCAATAGTCTGGAACCAACAATGTTACATAGTCCTGTGGCAAGGTAGTTTCCTCAAGCTTTTCCAAAACTGAGAAATTCTGTTTATATTTAAGCCTTTTTCACAGTTTATGGCTCAAGTTGGACTTGGAAGCTCCTTGTTGCTCTTGGATTTTTTAAAATTCTATTTTATTATTATTCATACATACAAACATATAAAACAACAAAGACACAACAAAAACAACAAAAGACAACAAAAACAAGACATTCATACTACATATATAGATCAGAGATTTCACCATCGTCTAGGTAATCTAATATCATAAACGGGTTCTTGTAAGTACTGATTCACCACAATCATTTCTTCCCCTAAGTTCCTGTCTTCCCCTAAGTTCTGGACCCAATTGTACATCATCTTCCAGCTTTCCTTTACAAAGTGTCTCAGTTGATCTTGTATTGCCTCTGAAAGCATATCTAGTTCTGCAATATCCAGTAGCTTCTTTAGTAGTTCCTCCATCGTTGGTATTTCTCCTTCCATTTTTGGGCCCAGAGTAACCTAGCTGCTGTGTATATATAAAGTAGACTATATTTAATTTTTTTTATCAATGATCTCTGGCATTATATTCAATAAAGACATTTCAGGTTTAAAGCTTAGTTTTTGCTGGACAATTTCTTGTGATATTTCCCAAACCTGTAAACCAATTTTTTTTTTTTGCTTTTTCACATGACCACCATACATGATAATAAGTCCCTGGATTTTTTTTACATTTTCAACAAGCATTACTGATCCCTTCTGACAATTTTGCCAATCTTACCAGAGTAAAATGCCATCTATAAAACATTTTAAGGATATTTTCTCTAAGATTAACTGGTTTAATCAACTTAGAATTATCTTTCCACATTTTCACCCATCTATATCAATGTTATAACCAAAGTTTTGTGCCCATTTGACCATCACCTCCTTCACCCTCTCATCTTCCAGATCATACTCTAATAGATATGTATAATTTTTTTGATTATTTTCTCTTTTGTGTAGATCCATAGTTCATCCACCTGAACTTTCCCCTCAAAAAAGCCCATATTTTTATCCTTTTTATATCTTGATTCTAGTTTCAACATTGACCACCAGTCTGTTGATAGACCCAGTCCCTCTAAATCTTGTTTGTTTTTTCCGATTTTGATCTTTAGTTAACAAGTCTTTATATGTGAGTAGGGCTCCCTCCTGGCTTAGCACTTTTAATGTAAAAGCCTCTATTGGGGCTACCCATATTGGAATTTTCTTATAGATTTGCACTTGAAATTTTTGCCATATTAAATATAGGGCTTTCCTCACAATATGTTCTGAGAAATGTGTCTGTTCTTTGCTTTTTCCATACCATACATATGCATGCCAACCCATCTTTAAATCATGACCTTCCAATTTCAACAGTCTTTGATTTTCTAATGTTATCCATTCTTTTATCCAAACCATAGCGCAGGCCTTGTAATATAATAGCCAATTCGGTAGTCCTAGTCCTCCTCTCTCTTTTAAGTCTTGTAGTGCTCTAAGTTTTATTCTTGGCTTTTTGGCCTTCCAGACAAATTTCGAGGTCAGGTTGTCCAGGTCCTTAAAGTATTTATAATTCAATAGAATTGGTAAGTTTTGAAATAGAAATAGCAATTTTGGTAAAATGTTCATCTTTATTATCGAGATTCGTCCCATCATTGAGATTTGTAGCTTGTTCCAATCTTCCAAATCTCTGTATTTCTTTCTGGGTTGAGAGATAATTTTCTTTCATCAAATTGCTTGTCTTTTTTGTAATAATGACTCCTAAATATTTAACCTTTTGTACCGCCTCAAAACCAGTTTTCATTATTAATTTTCCCACATCCTCTATTCATATTTTTAGTCAGAAATTTAGTTTTTTGGTAGTTTATTTTAAGTCCTGCAACAGCTCCAAACTCTTCTATTGTTCCCAATAGTTCTTCCATACTGTCCAGGGGATTTTCTAGTATCAATGCTAAGTCATCAGCGTATGCTTGTAACTTATATTCTTCTCCCCTGATTCTGAGGCCTCTAATTCCATTATTTCCTCTTATTTGTCTATTCAGAATTTCTATGGTTAGAATAAATAGCAACGGAGATAGAGGACAGCCCTGCCTCGTGCCTTGTTCGATTTGGATATCTTCAGTTGTTTGACCATTAACTTTGATCTTAGCCTTCTGTTTGGTGTATATTGCTTTAGTTGCTTGTAAAAAATTTCCTTCTACTCCCATCTTCTTTAATTGCAGTAGTATAAACTCCCAGTTCACATTATCGAAGACATTTTCCGTGTCTAGGAAGATCAACATCATTTGTTTTTCTGGATGTGCTTCATAATATTCTAAAATGTCTATTATTGATCTTATATTTGATATAAGTTTCCATTTGGGGATGAAGCCTGTTTGATCCTTGTGTATCATTTCTATAAGTACCTTCTTTAATCTAGTTGCCCAGACGGTCGCATATATCTTATAATCAACATTCAAAAGAGAGATTGTTCTGTAGTTCTTAATTTGTTTCCTTTCCATTCCTGCTTTATGTATTAGGGAGATATGTGCTTCTTTCCATGAGTCCAGGATTTTTCCTCTACTTTCACTGTAATCCACTAACTTTTTAAAATGTGGGGTTATGCTTTCTTCCAGTGCTTTATAATATTCAGCCAAGAGACCATCTAGTCCAGGGACCTTACCATTTTTCTGTTTTTTCCATGCCTCCATGATTTCACTTGTTGTAATTGATTTATTTCAATTTTCTAATTGTTGGGGGCTAAACCTCCAATTAGGGAGTTTAGCCAGATAGTTCCATTGTTGCTGCTTCTCGATTTCTTTCTTTTTTTTAGAGATAATATGAATTCTTTTTGTTATTTTGTGTTTCCTTCACTTCCTTATCTACTATTGCATTAATCATTTTTTTTTCTCTTTATTTTTAAATTCTATATGTTAACCATCTTCCTGGTTTATTAGCATTCTCAAAAAAAAAATTGCCTTGCAAATTTGATTTTTTTTTTTTTTTGCCATCTCTTCCTGTTCCAATAGATTAATTTTATGTTGTAATAGATTTTATTTTTTAGGTACTTTACTGTAGGGTTTTTTTTTTTCAGTTCCATTTCTTCATTCTTCAGGGATGTTATTAATATTTGATATTGTTTGCTTCTTTCTCTTCTCTTTTGTGCATTAAAATCTATCGCTAGGCCCTGAAAGTATGCTTTCACTGCATCCCGTATGATTGTCATTTCAGTATCTTGGGGTTTATTAATTTGAAAGAAAAATTCTAATTATTTTTTGATTTTGATCAAAAAGGCTTCATCCCTCAGGCAGTAATTATTAAGTCTCCATCCTCCTCTTCTTAAGGGTTGTCCTAAAGTCATCGTTATTGGGTTATGGTCTGCATATGTATTTGGTAATATTTCAATTTCTTCCACTTGGTGTGTCATTTCTGCTGAGATCCAACAATTATCTATTCTTGACCATGAATTATGTCTGTTTGAATAAAATGTATAATCTCTTTTCTGAGGGTACAGTGGACCCTCGACTTACAGACGGCTCGACCTACAGACTTTTCGAGTTACAGACTTCTCTGGCTGCAAAATTTAGGTTCGACTTGCGGCCGGAGAATCGACCTACAGACCGGAAAATCAAACAAAATGGACCAAAAACGGCCGGTTACGGATTAATCGGTTTTCAATGCATTGTAGGTCAATGGAGCCTCGACCTACAGACTTTTCGACCTGCAGCCACCGTTCCAATACGGATTAATTCCGTAAGTCGAGGGTCCACTGTACTTAGTTCTCCAGATATCAATTAGATTAAGTTATTGTGCCATTTCTTAAAAAAACCTTGGGGATCACATTTCTCCTCTTTTTCCTCCCTTCCACCCATTGTCGAGGTATCTTTTTGCTTGTCAATTATTACATTGAAATCACCCATAATGCATATTTTCTTTTCATGTCTTTGTATCAACTGATTCCCCAATTGTTCAAAGAATCTTTCTTGCACTTCATTCGGTGCATAGATGTTCACCAGCAAGATTTCTTCTCTGTCTTTATGTACCTCCTTCCATCCATTGAGGTATACACTAATTTTGGTTCTAACTCCTTTTTTGTATATATTGCTACCCCTTTTTTCTTTTGTTGATCAGAAGCTGTAAAGACTTTGCCCAATTTAGAGTTTTCTAACAATTTTTTATCTTCTTCCTTGATATGAGTCTCTTGAATACATATGATTTCTGCTTTGGCTTTGAAACGTTTATTAAATATTATTTTCCTCTTCTGGGGTGAATTCAGCCCTTTAACATTCACTGAAAGTATTTTGATTTGTTTAGACATCTGCTCAGCTTTTACTACCAGTTTTATCTTTGGCTTTCTCCATGCCTCTGGTTCTTCTCAGCGAGGGTGGAGTTCTTTGTCTTTTATGTTGAGCTTCTTCTGGTTCCTCTTCTGATTCCCCATTGGAGAACTGTATGTCTTCTTTTGTCAGCTTCAGTTTGTGTTTCATTTCTTCCATGAAGTTCCTGGTCTTCATTTTACTATTTAGATTAAATCTTTTTAATTCCCAATCTAAGAATATTCCTTCTGGTGTTAGCCATGTGAATGGGATTTTCCTGTCTATCAGTATTTTAGAAATGAAGGAGTATTCTTGTCTTTCCCCCTGCATGCTCCAAGGCACATGTTTCAGGATATTAATCTTGGTCCCTCTAATTGTCAGCTCCTTTTCTCTATTGACTTTCAGTATTCTCTCTTTCACCAATGTTCTTAGGAACTTTATATGAATCTTCTTTGGCAATTTGTTTCTCCTTGTAAAGGTATTTCTCACTCTAAAAGTTCTCTCTATTGATTGTTGCAGCTCTTCCTGGGTTAACCCTATTTGTGGGGCTAGTTCTTCCGATATTAATCTCTCTAGATCTTCTGATTCCCGTTCTTCCACATTTTGTATTCTGAGACAATACGAGGCTCTGTCCATTTTCAGGAATACAAGATGCTCTTGATCCTTATTTTTTTTCTTGTTTAATATTTTGCAATTCTTTTTCAACTCCTGTTAATCTCTGTTCCACTTCTGTCATGGCCTGTGTAAAGGAGTCTATCTTCTGGTTATTACTGTCAATTCTGGCTTTTAGATCTGTTCTTAGTTCTTGCATCTGTTCTGAAAGTTGTTTAATTATATTGGTTTGCATATCCTGCATTGTATTTTTTAAAAAGGGTCTTGGCTCATTAGCTTGGTTAGATTCGATACTTGACTAGGGGAGTCATCCTTTTTAGTTCTTGAAGCCATCTTTATCTATTTTTCCCAATTTATAGAGAAAAAAATTAGGTTATTATACAATTCCCCCACAATCACTTTCAACCCCTCAATTTAACACATTTTACATCTATATTCATTTAGAGTAAATATCACCACATAGCATAGTTCATTAGCTAGTCCTTCCTCAATTTTAATTATTATGACCAAGAATATAAATCCTGAAATTTGTCCTGTCCCAACTTGATCACCAGAGAGCAGCAGAGCATCCAAAGTCAAAACCTGTCAGGGAAAAGAAGCCAGATTCTTCATGCCCTGTGAACTGGCTTTTTAGCCCAAGGTTCTCCAGGGTACCTTTCAGAATAATCTGTCTATCGATTAAAAAGCAGAACATCCAGGATAGTATCTGGTTAAAGAGGTGAAAAGGACAAGATGAACCCAGTTCTTTACCCCTGTGAACCAGCCCAAGTTGCCTCTATCATCTCTGCTCCTCCTTATAATCCAGAAGATGGGAGGGTTAAAAGTAAGGGTTTCCAGTCTGGCTACATTGCTTTCCTTCCTCGTGATATTTATTTTTTCTCCTCTTTCCAGCTGCAAGTTAGCAGGTGACTACTAGATATTTGGAGAGTACACAGGGCTGCTTCAGTATTGTTACAGTGTTATTATTCCTCTCTAGGGCTAAAAGAGTTAGAGCTGAGAGGCTTTTCAGAAGTTTCAAAAGTTTCAGCCCCTCCTTCCTCCTCTGCTGATGTTACAACTGAGTTGTTACAAATGAGTTCTTTGATCTTTTCATATTCATTTCACAATGCCTGGCCAGCTCCTTTCAAGTCTCTCCTACTCATCAGCGGGGTAATTAGGCAAATCTTCACTTAAGCAAGATTTCCCCACTAAAGTTTCCTTCATCACATGAAATGTCCACCCCAAAACACAGGCTTCTATGCCTCCTCCCCTCATCCATTTCTTCCTTTCTTCCTCATCAGGGATCCATTTGTGGAAACAGTTGGAAGTTAATAGGTCCCATTTAAATGGTTATTTCTCTGTATATATTCCCTGGGGGCTAGAGTTCAGTACTTACTTCCCCCCTTGCTATACCAATGTCCTTCCAAGGGTGAATATCTCCTGATCCGGGCGGGCTGCACAACTAATTCACCCAAAATGGTGACAGCTGAATCTTCTGTCTAGGGAGAGGAATCGCCCCAAGGGTCAGATTGCAGTCTGTTCCCCTGTGCTTCTTCGATCCCTGCCAACACAGGAGGTGTTCTCCTACACCCTCCTGCCCTCATCTGTTCAAGGGGATCCCGATCTGCTGTATTGCAGCAAGGTTTCCTTGGAGCCCCGAGATATCCTGCTGCACTTGCTGCTCGCCCCACACCTCCTTCCAGATTTATTTTGACTGCTGTGGATTGTAGAGGACTTGAACATGGCTACATCTTCAGTAATGAAGGACAGATGCAATGCAGATCTCTATGGCTTATCTAACATCTGCATTTTTGAAGAAAGATACTGCCTCAACATCACTAAAATTGACATGGTTCTTTTTTCTTTTTAAAAAACCTACATACTACATGTTTCCCTTTCTTTCCAGTTGAGCTGCAGAGTGTCAGATGCTACACATCTCAGAAGTGTACAGCTGCCTGCTTCATTATCCATCCAAATGTGGATTGGTGAGTTGAAATATAATTTTACAGAAAAGGATAGTGCTGGGGTTATGCGAGTTAATTAAGAATGGGAGAATTTGCCACACAATTAGAATGTCTTCTCATCAGTTAAAGAGGTCTGATTTTAAGCCATAAATATATTGTATATAAAAATTAACTCAAGCAACAATTCCATTTATTACTGTATTGATGTGGTTCCACCCCAGAACAGAACTCTGTGTAGTTCTGCTGGTATTGTTGCAATCAATGCTAATACACTGGGGATCCAGGATTTTGAGCTTGGATGTGAATCAAAGCTTTTCAAGTTGAAGATTAACCTCAAATCATGATTAAAAATGAAGCAGAAATAACTTCAAAACAAAACATCTCATTTTTAATTATACTGCTACCTTGAAGATTATGGATACATAAATGATCTGCCAAAATGACTACATCTTGAAAGCACAAAATATAGAACAAGCACCATGCATCTTGTAATTAATTAGAGGCATGTTTTGTTTTGCTTTGCTTTGTATTCTCATTTCTTAGGCAAGTTTCTCAAAGTTCAGCACTTGTGATGAAGTGGCCACTGGAAGGTACAACTGCATGAGTGTCATACAACTGCTTTGGCAGGAATGCTTGCTGGGGGCCAGAATAAACTAAGCAGCATTGCCTACCATGAGCAATGAGGTGAATATTTCCAGCATTTTGAAAGATGCTCCATTTCCCTGGTCCAAGTTGAGTGTGGTTGAAGTACTGATTGTGGTGTCAGGATTTAGATTTTTAGATTTTAAGCTACACAGTTTTATGTCCAGATTCCAAAACCCAAATATATGTAGACTTCAGCTATTTACATTTTACTGTCCTGTTGAATATTCTCACAGTAGCTGAACTGAATATAAGAAACCACTGGTTTATGAGAGGTATCACCTTCCATAAATTCAACCCATATGCAACACAGTTTCTTGAGAGCTCTGATTTGGCCATGATGACACATGCCCTAGTTACATCTTGGCTGAATTTTTGTAATGCATTATACATGGGGCTGCCTCAGAAAGATGTTCAGAAACTCCAGAGAGTCCAAAACGCTGCAGCCAGATTGTTAACTGGGGCTGGTTACAGGGAACATATTACTCCCCTGTTACAATGGTTCCACTGGCTGCCAATCTGTTTCTGGGCACAATTCAAAGTGCTGGTTTTAACCTATAAAGCCCTAAATTGCTTGGGTGCAAGCTATCTAAAAGACTGCATCTCTCCCTATGAGGCTGCACGGGCATTAAGATAATCACTTGGTGGGGACATGGGAAAGGGTCTTCTCTATTGCCGCTCCCAGACTCTGGAATTCCCTCCCATATGAAGGTTTGCTGTCCTTCTGCAAACAGGCAAAGACCTTTCTCTTCAGACAGGCTTTTCTTTAGTGACTGGCAGTCTGAGAAGGCTTTTCAAATTGGATTGTTGTGCTCTGTTGCTTTTAAATGTGTTTTTAATATTGATTTTATTTCCTGTTTTAATATGATACTTGTTCAGTTCTACTTAAATGTTTATATATTTACTGTTTTTAGCATTTTAATATTTTCCTTTTAGTGTAGTAAGTCACCCTGGCTCCTTTTAAGGAGTAAGATGGGGTAAATATATTTTAAATAAATACATAAAAATAACACAAAGAAAGAAAAAGAGTTATGAAATTAAAACAGTTTGCCTTTGGCTTACCGAAATATGAGAATCTGTAATTAAAAACATACAAACAAATTATCTATAGAAAGAGTAGTGTGTTGAGTCAGTTACTAATTAGCTCCATATTGACTTATTTACTACCAGTCATTTCCATCCCATCATTTATAAATAAATATAATTTCCAGAATACTATGGACTTAATGAAGAATAATCCCCAAATTGATTACCTAGAGTCCATGTTTATTCCAATTGTGTGTTACACACTTAGACACCCAGGTGATATACTTGGTTGTGTGTGACAGACAGCTAGAAACTGCAAAAATAATTTGCATAATTTCCTTTATGTGTGCTGTATTTCACTCTAGGATTCCAGCCCTTAATCATTTGGAGACTTCCTAGGCATCATATGAAGAAGATTAGCCCCACTCAACTAATTTGGATCTGTTCTTCTTTAAACAGTGTTGAGCTATAAAGGATGCCCCAAATTGTCTTTTATGCATTAAATAACTAATGTGGCTGAGATTAAGGAAACAGAGGTCAATAAAGAGAATTGGTAAGTAGAAAGTAATTGACTGTGAAAACAGAGAGAGCATCTGGATGTTTTTCATGCAGAGGTGAGTATTATGGCACAGAATGGCCTGTGAGCATGTGAAATCATTGTCGGAGATGTCTTATGATGTTTGTGATATGTCTAATAGCAAAAATGAATTTATTTCTTGATTAACTCTGCCTCAAGGGATCATTAAAAATAAACCATTGCCCCCCCACCATACTCAAACAATCTTCATAAATAAAAAGGAGGACAATTGACTGAGCTACTTCACAATACAATTTGTTATCTTAGTCTAGTCTTTCCTCATTACAGAAGGAGATAGCTATCTCAGTGTTTCTGTATGATGAATCATGAATGGGAAATAATCCTGGATATCTTGCTTGGCATTGTAAGAATGTAAACATCACAGAATTAATAGATTTTACTTTACTGTAAATGTGGGTTCTCTGGAAGGGTTACACTGTATAAAAATGTCATTTATATGATTTGTGGAATGGTTCCTAGTACAGATATGCCATATGAATATCTTCTTCTACAGCTAGAAGCTTAAAATGAGAGTAGTGAGGGGCAGCCATTTTGGTTCAAGTGTCACAAGGATGATAGCAATAGGGAAGGTAGAGGAGAAAGATAAGAAGGTACAATATTCTAGGGCAGAAGTCCCAAGGATTATTTCAACCCATAATATGACCTTATAGAGTGGATTTTTTATTTATTTCATTTTAATAGTTGGTCCATCAGACCATGAAATAAATTACGTTTCAACTTCCATTGATTTTCAAAGGCAGTTCATCATATGGCACAAGCAGACTGTGGTCCAAGAAAAAATAAGTTTGCTGCTGAGACTTTAGAGTTATTTTGGAATAGCAGAGTTTATGGTTGCTTGGAGTCTGCCCAAGATTATTAGTAAATACAGTCCCTGATGTCCATATTTATGGATCATATTTACCACAAGCTTTGTGGTTCTTTGAGAAAAAGGATATCACACAATTAAGGAATCTTGTGTGGAAGACATTAAGTCAGTCAGGTTCTTCTCACAAACTTCCCATCTTTATGACATGAAGCAGTCTTGCATATTTTCTTATAGCTGTGGAACAAATTAAAAGATGCTCAGTTTATAGAAAGATAATGGTCAAAATCCATTTTTTTTTTAAATGTCAGTGTAATGCAATCGGCAGCAAACCCATCCAAGTCAGTAAGTTAGCAGAGGCATTTGATGTTTCACACTGAGTTGCATGACTTAAGACATGCCAACAAGATTTCAGTCAATGTGAAACATCAAATGCCTGTGCTAATGTCTTATTTTCTAGTAATTTGCTGCTGAGATGTCCCAATTGCATAATGTTGGTGGGTGTGGCCACTGAAGAGTTTCATGCACAGCTTTGAAAGAAAATATAATTGGGGAAGTTGCAGCCCACTTCTCAAATAGCATTATAATACCATGTTGATCAGAAGTGATGAACTCAGGAATACTTTGTCAAGTTATTAAATTATTACATTTAAATAAAGTGTAATGCATTCATATATTTTACTAGACTGTGTTACTTCACAGTAGAATTTGTTATCTTAATCTGGTCTTTACTCATTACAAAAGGAGGGAATAATATAGAATAATAACCCATGGGCAAGTCATTATATGCAGTAAACTTCCATTTTACTGAATTTCCTGGAATAATATGCCAGTTCAAGTGTTATATTTAAAAAGGATAACTTTTTGCAAAAAAATAATAATTGCAAAATCTAAGCACAGCTGGTAATGATGGGACATATCAGAGGTCATCAACTCATAAACTCACTAAACATCAGAAGTTACTTGATGGCACATGACATCTTTGGAGGTTTTTTCCTTAATTACCAAACAATTGCATAGTGACAAGACTGGTGGAATAGGTGAAACTGTGATATGATATAGGCACCAAAGCATTGCTAATATTGAGTAAGACCTTCCCCAGCCATGAAGCAAATAACAGTAATTTCACAGCGTAAGTAAGTGAGCTTCTGAATATTTGTTCTCTATTCTTTTTCAAATATCTTTTAAAAATATGTTTACAACCATGCCTGCTTGGCCAAGAAGGAGTTATAAAGTTCACCTTCTGAGAGTCAGCTAACTGAATCCTGATTGACAGGGTCAAATGTTTAGAGTGCACCAGATCTAGAGATAACTTCCCTTTTGAAGACTTGTGTCAGAAGCCTGGTCTCAGAAATCCTGAGAAAATGTTTACCGAAAGAGGCCTGGGACAAACACAAATGCTGTGTGCTTTTGTAATTCAGAAATACCTTGCAGTCTTCTTGCTGGTAAGCCTGTTTGATGCATGCTCAGTTTATTAAAAAGGGTTCTTTTTTCCCTTTTGAAGGGCTTTTTTGGAGGACTAATATTTCAGGCCCTGTATCCTAGATTCCTTCCAAATAAAAAAAGTGAGTGTGCCAACCACTTTTTTCACGATAAGCAATAGCGATCTTCTCAATTTATTTGGTCTGTTTAAATCTGAGGATGTTTAGAGTCACTTGTTTGTGCATGGGGGGAACAGTTTTACATTTTATAAACCATAACTCATCTACACTATACCCCAACTCCCCCAATATTAGCACAGAACAAAAGCAGACTGACTGCTATATCTGTTTTGGATTTGGTGCTGATCCAAAGTCCAGTTTCAAAGTTATATATTTTTTGTTTGGGCTGCCCTCACTTTTAGAATTACCTTATTGAATGTTGATTTGCTCTCCTGTACAATCACATAACTGCACTGTCTTACAGTGTTATTATCTTTGGAAATACAATTTTCTCACTCTCCCTTTCCTAGCAATATCAATAGTAATTGAGGAATTGAGAATCTGTAAGCATAGTGCATTTAAACAAGGTCCTTCTTTTTTTTTAAAGAAAATCCCTGTTCATTGCAGGGGGTGTCAACATTGCTGTTGGAATTGCTGGTCTATTCCATCTTGTATCCAGTTTCTTTTTCAGAAGTTTGGTTCTGTGGCTTTCAAATGCAGCACAGCTATAAGTTAGTGTTCTTAGTACACAGGATTAGTTACACTTGAAGGGGTCTGAAAGGGACTTTTTTCTTGACACAGCAGGACTACACTTACAGAGTTTGAGAACTCCAATCCTACAATAAACAGAACTTGTTATGCATTAAAGATTACTCAGGTAAGCAAGTGTTTGTAGAAGCAAGTTGTTAACACAAAGGGAAAAAATCAAGGTGATAGAGATAGAAATAATATAATATATTGTGTTGTTTTTAAATTCTCAGACAATTCCACATGGCTCCAGTGATTAAAGAAACCAATCACTTTTAAAATATTGTGACAGTACATTTTTGTACTGCATAATTTTTAATCTAGCAAAATAAATATTTGATCATTCCTTTGTATAACAGACTATTTGGGTTACTCTTCCGGTGAGCAACTTGTGAAAATAAAAAGCCTTTTGTCCTTATGAGTTCCACAAGCCAGAACAGATATAATGCTATGGATCTGTGACCAGTTTTCTTGATTTTAATAATAAATAAATAAATAAATAAAAACAAAAGCCTTGAATCAGCTCTTGGCACTCCAGAATTATACTGGAGAAACAATGGGGTGGGGGAGTGTTTTACCCTTTCTCTCTGTGATCTCCCCCCTGCAAACACCCAATTGCTCTGGCCCCATTGCTTCTGTAGCCCCACTGGGGATTGTAGCTGCCTTTAACGTGGGTGCTAGCAAGGGCAACTTACCATCTTTGTCAACCTTAGCTTTTTTGAAGAAGGGTGGAGTAAAGAATCAATATGTTGTTTATGAATCCTTAATACCTCATCACTTCTGGTATGTATATTTCATTAATTACAAGAGTTTTGGCAGTAACCAGCTGGGATAGTTGGTTGTAGAAGGATTAAGATGTAGAAGATTATTGACAACTCAAATACCAATGGAAAGCCCAGGCGGTCTGGGAAACCCTAATCATGGAGACCCTGGAACCAGGAATCCCAGAGCAGAAACAGATCAACAGCTCAAGTGCCAGTGAGAATTCTTCTTTTAAGGCAGCTTTAGATCTCCAATGGATTGAGTGCCTGTGTAAAACATCTGTGCCATTGTGCAGGATTTAAGTGGGATAGATTGCAGCAACATTAGAAATGATATTTAATCTATCTAAATTGGAGGGAGACAAGGAAGGAGAGAAAAAAAACAGGTGGGAGCTTGGCCTGTGTGCTGGTGGAAAAGTAGTAGTTGATGACTCTGAATTCCAATCCCCATCCCGGGTCACATCGCTTTATTTGTTTTTTATTTCCCTGTTTTTTCACTGATTGGCCATATATACAGGAAGTACATATAAATATTTCAGAAGATTCAGCTACAGATTGAAGCAACTGGGCTACAGATTGGTTTGAAGCAAATTGGTTACAATTTGCAAGGCAAATAATTTGGACTGAATCAAAGCACATGGTATTTGAACAATTTTAGGGGCCCTCCAGGTAGGCACATCAAACCTGCTCAAAATCATAGTTCCCAACTTTTTAGATAAATATGATGATCAGGTGGACTGTTCCAACTCTTCACTGAGGATAATGCCACATACAGAGTCATGGTGCTGGCCCACAGCCTCTCTCTCCTCAAACAGCACTCTATTTATTTCAGGACAATGAGGCCTGTCATCCTTAATGGGGTAAGAGGACTAGGGACACTGTGCCACTCAGCATTAAATGGTGGTTAGCCTAAGGTAGGGAAAGGAAGGGGGTGTGGGGGTAGGCTGTGGTATTGGGTGGCTGTGTGGGGTGGTGGCTGCCTTTCTGTTGCTGATCAGCTGCTCCGCGGCCGGTAGGCAGAATGGTGTTTTTTTTAATACGAAGGACGAATAAAAACGGGTAAATATTCATCCCTTCATATTTGTGGGGGGTCTCTGGAACCCACAAATATGGATTGACGAATATTTAATGAATCGGCTATATTCATCGGAAAAACTGATCCGTTTTTATATTCGTCCCCATCTCTAATATATACCATACTACCTCCCCTTCTTATCTGCATCCTAAAGATGTCTAGTCTTGTGAATGCCAGCTTCCCCTGCAGTGAGACCATTGTGCAGCAGATGGTTTCCTTCACAGCTCTGTCTTTTGATTCTTTGTCATCTGGAATCCCCAGTGCAATGGTCAGAGGTGGCCATGGCCAAAACTTAGTTTTACTTTTTTATGGATACATTTTTTTATAACCTCAAATTCAGAGTATTTGATCTATGAAAAAAAAAGTGTGAGTATTGGCAAACAATGGATGCAAAGTGCTTCCTTATCTCCACCAGTCAAATTCCATAGGTACAACTTTTTCTAGTCTAGAGAGTGAGACCATGCTGTACTTACCTACCATATAGTTGTCAACAGATGAGGAACCTCTAGTGCGAAACTTAGTGTTTCTGCTTTTTAAGGAGTGATGTAACAAGGCAATAGCTATTGTAGTTTGGGGCAACCAAACAAACTGTCCAAAAACTGGTCTTGGACAGACTCCAAGACCATATCACAAGAAAAATCTATCTCACAGACAAGTAAAATAACCTGCCATTTATCTTGTCAAGATAAGAAAGGACATGTTCCCCTAATGATGAACTGTCATGCCTTACCAGAATGTACCCCTGGTTATGAACTCTCATGCCTTACCAGAATGGGTCTTCCTCTGGAGAAGACCAGGAGGATCCAGACCAGCCAAAAGAGATGGGGCAGACATGCAGACAGAGAGGAAGGAGAGAAATGCAGGGTTGATGAAACACCCCTCTGTCCAGAGGGGTTCAGTATCATCCTCTGAATTTTCCATTCATTGCACTGTTTCTGTGGAGGGATGTAAACAATGATTTCCTTGCACGGTAAATTAGAAACTTCCTCTTTATTTTCTCTTCAATATAAGCCATCATGAGATGACAGGATTTATTCTCCTTCAGTCTTGGATAAAATTTACATATGTTCATGAGCATATTTTGTGCATTTCTGTTACATGTATACAGTATTGGAAAATGTGATAACTATAACCTTGTGGCATGCAACAGTGAAACAAGCAGCAGTAGAGGAGTTGTTTCAGTCTTTATGAGAAATCAGCCTGTCCTGCTGGATTTGCATACCATTCTCTTGGAACTGTTGGACTATCTTTGAGAGTAAAGTATTAAAACACAGTTAACTTTGCAAGGATTTGAAATGTTAAATCATGTAGCAAAACCAACACTCATACAAGCATAACTCACCTTGAATACCCATTTTGTATGCCCCAACAAGATACGAAAACAAGAGATGCTTTTTAAAAATGCCTACAAATCTCTTTAACCCTCAAAACCAGAAAATGTATTGCAGAATATCCTTTCCACTCTCCTAGTCTTCTTTTATACAAAGATCTAATCCACAAAGCCGAGTAGCTCCAAAGATAAGACCATAAAGCCCTACATCAAAGTGATAAGGGCTTAATTCCTGCTCCCAGGGAATTGGTACTTCCTTTCCTTTCCATTTTCTGTCACTTTCGAAAATGAAACTTTAGAAGCACAGCCCCTGCCTAAGACTGTCCTCATCCATCAAATCAGTTCATTTGTAGGGAGTAATGTTTGTTTTGTGTGCAACTGTGTGGGTTGTTCACCTTCACAAGTGTGAACAACCAGTTTTGCACAGAAGAGTTTTACACAAATTATATTTAGTGTAAATTGTGAGGAGCATTCAGCATCTCGTGAGGAGATGGATTATTTTTGAGGAGTTGTCTCAAATGTCAAGACAGACAGTCTTGACTAGAATCTTGGAAACAGTGATTTCTTCACATTCCTACTTATGTCACTGATGTATTCAATTACCAAATTGATTCAAAAATTGCTACGAATCAATCCCCCCAACAAATATGAATCAACGATTTTTAGTGATTTTTGATTTGTTGATTAATTGGGTGACAGAGTGAGCCCCCCCAGGCACATAGAGACACCAAAATTGCAGGGAGGATTTTTCTACCTCTCCTCTAGAATCCCTCCATGTTTGGTGAAGATTGGGTTTCAGATGCCCACATTATACACTGACAAAGAGGGATCCCCCAGGAAAGTTTCCCCCAGGCACCTAGAGACACCAAAATCACAGAAAAGCTTCCCATGGCTCTTCTCTACATATCTCCCAGTTTGGTGAAGATTGGGTTTCCCAACCCAGCTGCTAAAGAGCACATTCATGGGGTGTATAACTTGGATGTCTGAAACCCATTGTGACGATCACCTCTTTGAGGCACCTACGTTTTGTGCCCTCACAAAGGTCCCAGTCTTTATTTCCCTCACTGCCACCAGTGGATTACCTCTATCCACAATATAAAAGACGTTAGTCAAAACACTTGTCTGGTAAATGCAAACAGAACTTATTTATTGAAGTGTAGCAAAGTTATTAATAATCACAGATGTTCTTCAGTTGTTCATTGAACACAAGCAAATCATTCACAGGTCTCTCTATACATACTTTCTTCTTGCCATATAATTAATTACCTTCTCTATCTATTTCTCTTAACCAGTCTCTAACTCTATTAGTATCTGTTCCTTCTCTCTATGACTAACTCTCTCTCTGACTCTGACTCTTGACTGACTGACTCTTCTCCTCTCAGGCTCCGCCTTTTAACCTCTCTCTCGGCTCCGCCTCTCCACCACATTTGCTTAGTATATGAATAATACATGACTTATTTTGCATAACAAGGGGTGAACGCTACACCCATTCTTCACCAGACTTGGAGAGATTGTAGATGAGAGTAAGAGGACTGGTCCCTGAAATCTTGGTGTCTCTAGGTGCCTGGGGGGAATTTTCCTGGGGGGGCATCTTTGTTAATGTATAACTCAGATGTCCAAAATCCAACCTTCACCAAATTTGCATCACTAGTAGAGGAGAGGCAGGGGACACTTGTCTGTGAATTTGGTGTCTCCAGGTGCTTGGAGCACTATTTTATAGGGTTTTAAATAGAAAAACAAATTTACAGTGATTCATTGATTTATCAGAAAAATTGTAGATTTGTAACTCATGATTCATGCCCATTTTTAGTTCACAGCATAGTACAAATGCTCCTTCATCCTTCTGAATATGGAAGGGGAGAGGTGAATAGCTATTCTTTATTCTCATTTTTACAGATTAACTACTGACAAAAGTGTGTAACTAATAAAATACATTATTTTCTACATTATGATAATAACTGGCTTGTACTGCAGATAGTCTGAGATTCAGATATTCATGTCCTGGAGTTACTGGAAGTGTTACAATCCTTATTGACATTCCTAAAAGAAGATAAGATGGGGGGATTTAGTTCAAAATGCAACTGGCATTTTTGTGGGTTTTTTTTTTTACTGTACTCTGAATAATTTCCAAATGTTTATTAAAGTGAGCATTTGCACACAAGAAATAATTCCATCTACTGTGAAAGAGAGGGAACAAAGCTATAGAGTGATCAGGGAGAACCTGTTGAGCTGTGTTGTGTAAATGTAGTGGAAGAGACATTGATAAGTGATAAAAGCCCATCTGGCCATGATTTGATTTTGATTATTTATTTATTTATTTATTTATGAACTGCTGTTTCCTCTGCACCACTCCCAGCTCTGTGGTGCCCATACAATGACCTGGAGAAGGCTGAAAGGTAATTTATGCTTCTGGTTTTATAATGGTCTTATAAATAAATCACCAAACCTTGCCTTCATATTGTGTACAAGGACCACACAGCTTTTGTTTGTTTGTTTTCTAAATGCCCCAGTGGCTGAAAGCCTAAAACGTTTCTGAGAACAGTCCAAGTGTTTTATGATTCTCTGTGTAATCATCTGAGTGTGAGTGTCCTAAGTAGTTCTACATCTTTTAAAAATAACTTTAATGTACAGCACATGTGCAACAAATGTTTGAAATGCCTTTATCCTTTACAGTCAGGACTATTACATGTTTGAGGCCAAACAATCAGCAAACAGTAATTAAGCGCAGGATTTATGCTCTCCATATGCAGTCTACAAAATAAGAGAGGTTGTTCTTTAAACTCTTTCCACATATCACAGCTGTGATTTATTTTGCTTCATTTAAAATGTCTAAATTAAAATGAATTTAGCTTTAGTGGAAAAATCCTAGATTGAGAGCAATTGGAAAAATAGGAACTTCATATATAAAATTTAGAACACTGTGCCTTGTTAATCCTCAGAATACTGCACCTGGGTTTCTAGTCTGTGGGCTAGAAGGATCACAGATGTTTTCAGTGACAGGATTAAAACAAAGCATTATTTGGTAAATTAGGGAAATGGATTGACGTTTGCAGTTGTAAGCTAGACAATAATGAAATATACCTTTGCTGCTTCATTCACATCCTACAAGGACAGTCTGTGGAACATTTGATTAGGCATTTAATTAGTGAAGTAGCATCTACAACTGTTGTTCTGTGGTACAAAGCACTACCCTCTTGTTCACTTTGACTGCACCTCAACAGAGCATGAAGGAAGGAAGGAAGGAAGGAAGGAAGGAAGGAAGGAAGGAAGGAAGGAAGGAAGGAAGGAAAGGGAGTGAGTAGCATGAGGCACCACACAGGCCTGCACAAACATTTCAGTCATGTGATATTATTCCACCACATTTATTGAGGCCACACTTTCTGACTATAACAGTAATCAAAGAGTGGCAAGAAAAGCAGAGGTAGCCATGTTGGCCATAAGACAAATACCAAAATGTATATTGTGGTAACAGCTCAACCAAGAGACACAACATGCATAACCCCTTTTGAAGTCTCTAGAGCTGTTTATTAGGCAAAATATCAGAAAATGCATCCAGGGGAGAGAAAGAGGGAACACTTCAACTCAAACTCATTATATTCTATATATTTCCTAGAGATGTAATGCAAAAGAAAGCAGAACATGGAAAAATTATTTTTTGGACTGTTGTTGTTGTTTAGTCGTTAAGTCGTGTCCGACTCTTCGTGACCCCATGGAGCAGAGCACGCCAGGCCCTCCTGTCTTCCACTGCCTCCCGGAGTTGGGTCAAATTCATGTTCGTAGTTTCGATGACACTGTCCAACCATCTCGTCCTCTGTCGTCCCCTTCTCCTCTTGCCTTCACACTTTCCCAACATCAGGGTCTTTTCCAGGGAGTATTCTCTTCTCATGAGATGGCCAAAGTATTGGAGCTTCAGCTTCAGTCATTTTTTTGGACTACAACTCCCCAAATCTCTAATATATCATAGCTAGGAAAAAGTAGCATTTCTAAGATGTGGGTGGGACATGTGTTCAGATTTATATCAGGTGATGTGATGATATAAAATTTCACCTGGGCTAGCCCTCAAAGCTTGGTGGATGCAAGAATAGCAGAAAAGTTTGGTTTTTAGTTTTGGAAAGACAACCCTTCATACACTAAGAACTCTGTTTCCCAGACCACTCTGTCAATTTTTAAAGAAATAGTGATTTTTGGTAGAATCTTGCCTTCTCATAATGTGCCCAAAGTAGGACAACCTCAGTTTCACTGTTTTTGCCACCACAGATAGTTCAAGCTTGATTTGCTGTACAACCCACTTGTTCATCTTTCTGGCAGTCCAGGGTATCCACAAAGTTCTCCTCCAGCAACATACAAATCAATTTTCTTCCTTTCAGTTTTCTCTACTGTCCAGCTTTCACACCTATACACAGTGACTGGAAATACAATAGTGCGGATGAGGTTGGTCTTGTTCTCCAGTGACATGTCCTTACACTTGATTTTTTCAATTTTTTTCATTGCTTCCCTTTCAAAATCATGTCTTCTTCTGATTTCTTGGCTGTAGTCTCCCTTTGGACAGATGATTGAACCAAAATATACAAAATCTTTAACTGGTTGTTGTGGGTTTTCCGGGCTGTTTGGCCGTGTTCTTAAAGTTTTTCTTCCTAACATTTTGCTAGTCTCTGTGGCCGGCATCTTCAGAGGACAGGAGTCAGAACTCTGTCTGTGCTCTGGTGCAGTTTGTTGGATAGTTGAGTATTTATAGCTGTGGCGTCAGCTTTTGTCCTTTTCAGGAGATTGGGTGATTATGGTGATCAGTGTGTTTTTTCTTGTGGGTGTATTGTTGTGATAAGGGGGAGATGATCTGTCACTGTGATTGATGGGTGTCGTTAGCTGGTCTTTTGTGTGCAGTGATCACCGGTCCTTGTGGCTGGGTAGAGTTTGTTGACCTTTTGCAGGCTGTATTTTTCAGTGCTGGGAGCCAGGCTTTGTTGAGTTTTAGACTTTCTTCTTTTTTGTTGAAGCTCTGCTGGTGTTTGCGAATTTCCATGGCTTCCCTGTGCAGTCTAACATAATGATTGCTGGTGTTGTCCAGTACTTCTATCTTTTGAAATAGAATTTCATGTCCGACTTGTTTTAGGGCATGTTCAGCTACTGCCGATTTTTCCGGTTGTTTTAGTCTGCAGTGTCTCTCATGTTCTTTGATTCTGATGTGGATGCTGTGTTTTGTGGTCCCAATATATACCTGGCCAGAACTGCGAGGTATCCGGTATACTCCTGCAGTGGTGAGGGGGTCCCTTTTGTCCTTTGCTGACCGTAACATTTGTTGTATTTTTGTGGTGGGCCTGAATACTGTTTGTAGGTTGTGTTTTTTCAAAAGTTTCCCCATGCGGTCCGTGACCCCTTTGATGCATGGCAGAAATACTTTATTTGTGGGTGGCTGTTTTTCCTCTTCAGTTTACTGTTGTTTTTTTGGTTTGATGGCTCTTGTGATTTCATTCTTCGAATAGCCATACTCAACTATCCAACAAACTGCACCAGAGCACAGACAGAGTTCTGACTCCTGTCCTCTGAAGATGCCGGCCACAGAGACTGGCGAAACGTTAGGAAGAAAAACCTTAAGAACACGGCCAAACAGCCCAGAAAACCCACAACAACCATTGGATCCCGGCCATGAAAGCCTTCAAGAATACAAAATCTTTAACTATTTCAGTTTCTTCATTGTCAACACTAAAGTTGTATAGGTCTTCTGTAGTCATGATTTTTGTCTTCATTATGTTCAACTATAGTCCTGCTTTGGCAAGTTCTTCTTTCACTTTCACTAAAAGTCATTTCAAGTCATTCCTGCTTTCTGCCAGTAAAATGGTGTTATCTGTGAATCTTAAATTATCAAAGTTTTTTCCACTAATGTTCACTCCTCCCTCAGCTGAATCTTGCCTGTCTTTCTGTATGATATGCTCTAGTCTATATACACATTTAGGAGATGATATATACATCCTCTTAAATCCTTGAATAAGGGTTAGATACAAATGCAATGAATCTATAAGTAAATGAATCTTTGAAGTATTTTTTTCTGACTTCAGCAACCTTGATAATTTTATAGCAAAATAAATAATTCTGCATATGTTTTACTTACTGTTTTCTTCATCAAGGAATTAGCGAAAAGGTAATCGTAACTGATTCTTTTCAACCTTTGTGAAGCCAGTAGGAACTAGATGAGACCTGATAAAACAAATACAATGGGCATAGAAATAAAGTGTTACTATTGGCAGAAAGCTGCACTATATAAGGCTGATGTCTCTATTAGTGATTACAGAGATCTTGAGCTAATTACTCATAGAATCATAGAATAATGGAGTTGGACAGCATTCTGGCTTCCCTACCCCACCTCCTCTGGGCTCTGCCTCTGAGTGGGCACCCACCAGAGGAGGTGGGGCTTGGAAATGCCAAACACCTGTTCAGTCAGGAAACAAATTGGCATGAACTGTGGACCTAGTGGTTCGTGCCCATCTCTAATCACTAGTAATAACTGTATGTCAGCAAGTAAATTCTGACAATTGGTGACCCCCTTCAGAGTTTTCTAGGTAGAGAATACTCAGAAATGGTTTTCCCCTGTGATCCCAACCTGTTTCCCTCAAACAAAGGGCTCACACGGTTTACGTTCTTTCTTTCCTTTGCTGCCACCAGTGGATTTCCTTTATCCACGCTGTAAAAGATATCATTCAGACATTTGCTGCCAACAGAACTTTGTTTATTTAAGGTTATTAGGGAAAATCAGAATTTCAGATGTTCTTTATTCATGTCATGTTCATATAATCAAGTCAATATACATCCAATTACCACCTGCTTTATGTGTTCACTTTAATCAGTTTATTTTTATTATTATTATCTCTCTTTTCTTTTCTGACTATCTACCTCTCTGCAATCACATCTCTCCTCCTCTCTTAACTCCCTCTAACTGATCCCGCCCCTCCAGTCCTCTCATAGGCTCATGCAAATGAGGTTCCGCTCTGAGTGACAGGAGTGACGTAAGGCATTCGTCACATACCTCCCCCCTAGGAAAAGTTTGTTTTATGGGGGAAACCTTCTTGTTTACCCTCATGAACAATGCAATACACAGACTCTAACACATTTTTACTATTTTATGCTAAATATTCCATACATATATTTCTCTTATACAGTATCTATGCATATATTCTGTTATCAATTCCTATTTTGAGCAAATTAAACTTATTGCTATACACATTTAAACATTCAATACACTTATAACCTTTTGCATCAATTACATCAATACAAATCACAAATCACATTACTTTTACATTTATATACTACTTACCATTAATTTAACAAGCCATTGCATTTTACTTAACATTTCAACACATGAACATAACCAGAACATTTGATATTTGATACAGTATTATATTTGATACCAGTCATTACATATTTTTCTCTTCAACCCGTCAGTCTTCTGGTCTTCGCGACAATGCGTCAGCCACCACATTCTGCATTCCTTTCACGCTGCAAAGTTCGAAGTCAAAGTCCTGCAACAGTAGGGCCCACCTCATCAGCTTGTTATTATTGGCCCTAATAGTTCTCAGCCACAAAAGTGGGGAATGGTCCGTGCACAATACAAAATGTCTTCCCCAGATATAAAGTTTCACTTTCTGTAATGCCCAGACAATTGCAAGACATTCCCGCTTAATTGTAGATAAATGCCGCTCTCCCGCCTGCAGTTTCTTGCTGAGATACGTCACCGGATGATGGTTTCCGTTGTCATCTGATTGGCTCAGCACGGCTCCCAGCCCGACGTTAGAAGCGTCCGTGAAGACGATAAACTCCCGCTGGAAGTCTGGCGCTTTCAGGACAGGACCAGTGGTTAATGCTGTCTTCAGCTTGTTAAAGGCCTCCTCGTAGTCTGCCGTCCATAGGATCCTCTCTGCCTGTCTTTTGTGAGTTAGATCCGACAAAGGTGCAGGTATCTCGCTGAAGTTTGGCACGAAGCGATGATAGTATCCGGCTAACCCTAGGAAAGCTCTTATTTTTTTTCTTAGATGTAGGTCTGGGCCAATTGTTAATAGCTTCTAATTTGGATTCTAGGGGTTTGATTTTTCCTCACCCTACTACGTGTCCCAAATATTTTAGTTCTGAATTTCCCAGATGACATTTACTTGCCTTAGCAGTTAACCCAGCCTCCTGTAATCTCTGTAATACAGTTTCAAGGTGGAATATGTGCTCTCCCCAGGTCTGGCTATAAATTCCTATATCGTCTATATATGCCACTGTGAAATCTCTAAGCCCCTGTAAGGTTTGATCCATGAGTCTTTGGAAAGTTGCTGGTGCATTTTTCAATCCGAAACTTAAGACCCAGAATTCGAACAATCCAAAGGGGCTGCAGAAAGCGGTTTTTTCCTGATCTTTGGGGTCTAGACCCACTTGCCAGAACCCCTTAGTCAGGTCGAAACTGGAAATGAATTGACACCTCCCTATGGTTTCGATCAGGTCATCTAACCGTGGCATTGGGTAAGCATCTGCCTTAGTGACGTGATTCAATTTTCTGTAATCTACGCAAAACCGGATGCTTCCATCTGGCTTATCTACTAACACTATTGGGGCTGCCCAAGGGCTAGAAGAAGGAACGATGATATTTTCCTTCAGCATCTCATCTAGTTCCTTTCGAACCTTGTCAACATATGGCCCCGTTACTCAATAAGGCGTGACAGCTATGGGTTTTGCATCCCCCATGTCTATTCTACTATTTTCTCTCTATATTTAAAAGGAACCACTAGTTGTTTCTGTATGCTTTTTCCTCCCCTCATGGGATTCACTAGTACCTCTCTATATAATAGGTCTTCTTTTATACAGTATCTCTCAGGGTTTTCTGGGGTCAAGGGCCCTTCCTTAGCTTGTCTAAAGCACTCACTTAAGATAGGGTCTTTCTGTTCTTTTCTGAAAGATATATTATTAGTATTTCTCATGGTGATTAACTCAGCTGTATCACTCCTTTCCCTTTCTTCAAGAGGATTTTCATATTTTTCCTCAAGGGCTTTACTCTGTTCTCTTTGGGAGCGAGTTGTTATAAAAACACTTTTCACATGCTCAGTTAGATCTAGTCCTATTAAACGTGGGGCAGGAATTTGATCAGATACTGCCACTTTCCAGCTTCCCATCCACCCCTTATATTTTATGGGAATTTTAGCCATTGGCAATACCACTCTTTCTGCTCCTATCCGTTTAATGGAAATATTTTCATTTTCTATTATATTTTCCTTAGGGATTATGTCTGGATGAAACACTGTAACTTGAGAGCAAGAGTCATTTAAGGCTAGATACTTATTATCATTGACATAAATTACATCACCGGAGCTACGAAGAAGGTCTTGGTTACTTTCTATTATGTAGCATTGGACTATCCTCGCCAAAGGAGGTTGCTCTTGGCTTTCTGCCTTAGTTGTTACTGGGGTTGCTATGGTAACATTTTCAACTGCCTCTGTGGTAGCTCCCTTCTGCTGTATACAATATACTTTCTTTGGCTGATTGGAATTTCCCCCTTTTTGTTGATTAAAGTCCTTTGCCTTTTGATTCTGGCACTGGGCCCAAAAGTGTCCTTTCTCTCCACACCCATAACATATTTTGTTGGCTCTGGATTCAAAATACGGTTTGTCAATCTTTCCTTCAGAGCTATTGTGTTTCAGGTGACTCAGCTCTGGGTATGAGGGTTTGCTTTTAAAATGGCTTCCAGCCGCTTGGGTACTCCTGAGGTATTCTCTACTGGGTGGGGTTCCTCTCCTTCTGTCGTCCCACACCTTCCCACCAATTTTTATTTCAGAGAACCTGGGGTTTCTGATTTCATTTATATCATCTGCTTTTTCACAGGCTTCTTGTACACTTTTAGGGTTTTTGTCTCTTACTAAATATCTTAATTCACTAGGTAAAATTGAATAAAACTGCTCCAGCCCTATTATATTTTTCATTTGTTCTAGAGACGTGACTTTCTCACGCTCTAACCATTTTTCCCGATATTGGACTAGCTTCGCACCTAATTGTGAATACGATTCCTCAGACTTTTTGATTAGGGCACGAAATTTTCGCCTCAGATGTTCAGCATTAATACCATATCGAGAATAAACCAGTTTTCTATAAGCCTCAAAGTCTCTGGCTTGATCTAATGGCATTTGTGAATATAGGTCAGCTAAATCTCCACTTATTTGAGATCTTAATACTACCATTCGTTCTTCCCCTATCACATTAAAATCCCAGCAAGCGCGTTCAAAGGAAATTAGAAATGATTCTGGGCAGTCAGCTTTTCTATACTGGGGAAATTTCTTTAAATCTATTTTTACTAGATTCCCCTCATTAGCATTATTGTTATTATTTTGAGCTGCGAATTCTAATTTCTTCATTTCAATTTGAAATTCCATCTCTCTTCGTCTTTCCTCAGCCCTAGCTTTTTCTCTCTCCATTTCAAAATCCAATTCCTTTTGTCTTTCCTCAGCCCTAGCTTTTTCTCTCTTCATTTCAAAATCCAATTCCTTTTGTCTTTCCTCAGCCCTAGCTTTTTCCAATTCTAATTGATTTTTCATGGCTAGCTCCTGTAATTTAAATTCTCGTTCCAATTTCCATTTTTCAAAATCTTGTGAGTTTGGATCACTTTCTCTCCCTGAGACCCCCTCATGAGCCTGTTCCACAATTAGAGGAACTTCATCCTCTTCCTGAGGTAATCCTTGAGTCTCTTCAGGATCTACCTCCATTACTATCTTTTTATTTCTTTTGGGTGGCATTTTGAAGTGTGTATTTCCTTGAATAATCTGGTTTATTTTACAGAGAGATAGTCAGGCCTCCTTTTAAAATACTCTTTCTTTATCTTTCTCTATGAGATACTATGTATCTCTCTCCTGGCAGCTTAGTATGGCTACTTTCTCTGGCACTCCACCAGCCACTTGTTTCTAGTCTGAGACAGTTTCCTTGCCTCCAGACCCAGAACAAATTCTGATTTTCTTTTTCTTTCAATCCTTGTTCCTATTACCCCAGATCTGTTTTGACCCCGGCTTCTACTTTTTCTCCTCAAGTGCTCTCTTAGCTCTAGGAGCCTTGGAATCTAAGTTAGCCTTCTGGGTCTATCCAAATCCTGAGGTGACTTTTACAGAATTTTTCCTCAGAGTCTTTCTCTTTCTTTAGTCTCCTAAGATCTGAGATCAGAAGCCCCTCTACTAAGCTTTTCCCCAAAAGCTCTGGCGAGTTACCCACTTCTTCACTCCAGATCTCTGACTAACAGACACTTAGACTCAGTAAAATTCAATTTAAACTTCGGCTTTACTGGAATCTTTTTCACATCCCACCGCTGAACACCACTTTGTGACGTTTCCCCTGTGATCCCAACCTGTTTCCCTCAAACAAAGGGCTCACATGGTTTATGTTCTTTCTTTCCTTTGCTGCCACCAGTGGATTTCCTTTATCCACGCTGTAAAAGATATCATTCAGACATTTGCTGCCAACAGAACTTTGTTTATTTAAGGTTATTAGGGAAAATCAGAATTTCAGATGTTCTTTTGTTACCACCCAATTTCGGTCCCGATTCTCCGGCGGGGATAACAGACAAGACAGTGCATTGATCAGTCTATATGTAAGCCAATTTATTAAGCATATAGCTGGGCTCTGTTCCTAAAAGGCGGACCGGGGCCCTCATCAACTATTGGTAAAGCACTTTATAAGTTTCTTACACAAAGGACAATAAAGCACAGCATCCCCTATTGCAGCTATATGCTTAATAAATTGGCTTACATATAGACTGATCGATGCACTGTCTTGTCTGTTATCCCCGCCAGAGAATCGGGACCGAAATTGGGTGGTAACATCTGGTGCCGTGACTCGGATTCTCCGGTGACCTAGCGTCCACAATGGGGGAAACAGGTCATTGATCACCCAGGTCTCTGTAGGGGCCCACCAGCCGTTTTCCCCGGTGAGTGCCCGAAGGGCGATTTCTGGGTGCTCCTCGTTAACATCCAGAGGCTCCATTGAAGTTCTCCAAAGAGGAGCCTGTGGACTCCTAGGGAGTTCCATGGAATACGTTTCATGGAACTCCTGGGGACCCGGGAAAGCGTGATCGTGACAGCTACCCTCCTCCGTGAAGACGCCCCACCCCTGAACTAAGGCTGCGGCCGCCGATGTTCCTCGGGTGATAGCCAGTGCACGAAGGACGGAGCTTGAGTGGATGTGCACCAATGAGCGGAGTGTTTGAAAAAGGGAGTGAAAGAAGGGAAGCGAGACTGCTCCCGGGTTCTCAGGAAAGGGATAAACATAGGCTTGGCCAAGCAAAGGGTTAAAACCTACTGAGCCGCCGCCGGGATGGGCGGCGCCTGCAGTGGGGCACGACGAGACTGCGGGACGCTGCTGAGTTGTGTGAACGATAATTGGAAAAGCCTGGTGGGCAGGAGATCTGGGCTCAAAAAGAGGTGCATCATTAAATTATGCACGGAAGTATGGCCCTTAGCCATTCCTGCATGGCTGAAAGAAGGAAGTTTTTCCTAGCCTGCGCTCAGAGACCTGGCAAGGTGGGCGGAGGAGGAGGCAAGGAAAGGAGAGGAAGACAATATCAGATATGCCACCTGTTTTGTGACTGTGGCAACAGAACCCTGGCGCTTTAAGGGAGCCTCCGAGATAATCATGCAAGAGGCCTGCCAGGATCCGCTTAACTTGAAAACATGGCCCCCTCCTTCGCCAGAGTTCCCGCCTCCTCCGCCGCCAGAGTATCAAGAGCATCGTGAGTAAATTTGGTATACAGAAATTTCTTTGTCATCTGAGATACGTAGGCTGCTTTGCTTCAGTAGCAACCCAGCCAGAAAGATACGAGGGAGATTTAAAGTTAGTCCCTCTGAAAAGCCCAAGACATTGGCAGAGGATGCGACAAAGAGGGGGGGAGGAAGATCATTTGAGATACACAGGCTGTTTTGCTTCAGTAGCAGCCAAGCTACTGTATGGTTCTACCGATTATGTAGCTCCCCCACGACCTGCAAGAATAAAGTTTTAGTGGCAGCTCCTAACAAATACAAGGAAAACAGAAAAAGACAAAGCAGGTGAGAAAAAAAAACTTGCCAGACTCAGCAACAGGAGAGGCATCGGGACTTCCCCTCCCTCCTCCCCCTGCAGGAGCCTCGAAAGGGGGGGGGTGATGATGAAGTCAGTTCCACACAAAAGCGTAGAGGCCGGAGGGAGCTGAGTCCCTCGGCTTCCCCTGCAGTAACCAGGAGAACACAGAACCATAAAGAAAGAATGAAAAGGGGGGCCTTGAGACACTAGGAAAAATTGCTGACTATGGAATCCCACAGAAACATGCAGGGTAATGCAAGATGCAGGATGTAGATCACTTGTTAGCAAAGGAGCAGAGTACGTGTTTGAGAGCCTCTATTGACCTCAACTTTTTGGGATACGAAGGCTTCAGAGTTACGAAGGACAAAGCGCAAGTTGCAAGGACAGAGGTGAGTTATTTGGAATTTTTTTTTACTATTTCCCAAGTTCCCTTCCCAGATACGAAGCGGGGCTGGCGTACATTCCTAGGCATGGCGGGATTCTGAAAATAAATCTGGATTTCAAATTTTCCTGTTTTGGCAACCCCCTCTCTGTGAGGCACTTAAAGGGCTAGGGGACAGAGTGGAAAAGACTCCATGCATGAAAAAGGCTTTCCAGCTCCTAGAGCAGAGGCTGCTCTCTGCCCCAGAACAGCCAGTTATTTGTTCATGAGTGACACAGCGTGGCACTTGGGGTCCTCACATTGATTGGCAACTGGCGAAGGCCTGTGGCTTATCTCTAAGTGGTTGGACACAATTGCCAAGCTGGCCCTCAGGCTTGCGAGCCGTGGCAGCCGCTGTCCTTCTCCCAAAAGGAGGCGCGCTAATTTTCTTTGGGGGCGCTGGCACCAGTCCATGTGTCCTATGCTGTAGCGACGGTGCTGGAGCAAAAGGGGGGCCCCTCTGGCTTTACTTCTGGATAGTCCGGAGCTAAGACTCATTACGAGTATGTGTTTGAACTCTGCCACCCTTCTGCCCTTGCCTTAAGTAGACTCTTATATGGTTGAGGCACAAGCCCTTCCGCTGCAGACCTCAGCCCAGAATGCTGAAATGGTCACACTTACCCGCGCCCTAACATTGGCCCAGGGCTGGGAAAATAAATGTTTGCAGACTCCCGTTATGCTTTTGGGGTGTTGCCTGCTTTTGGGGGACTTTGGAGAAATAGGGGATTGAAGGAAATCAAGGCTCGTGCTGCCAGGATTGTTAGCTAGGCACTTTCTGTGGGAACTCCATAGACACACTCCATGGGCTGTACCATCTGCCTTTATTCATTTCATGTTCATATAATCAAGTCAATATACATTCAATTACCACCTGCTTTATGTGTTTACTTTAATCAGTTTATTTTTATTATTATTATCTCTCTTTTCTTTTCTGACTATCTCTCTGCAATCACCTCTCTCCTCCTCTCTTAACTCCCTCTAACTGTCTAACTGATCCCGCCCCTCCAGTCCTCTCATAGGCTCATGCAAATGAGGTTCCACTCTGAGTGACAGGAGTGATGTAAGGCATTTGTCACAGTGACCCCCTTCAGAGTTTTCTAGGTAGAGAATACTCAGAAATGGTTTACCATTCCCTTCTTCTGGGGTCGCCCTGGGATTGAGCAACTTGACCAAGTCCACACAGGCTGGCTCTACTTGCAGGAGACACAGTGGAGAATCAAACTCCCAGTCTCTGGCTCTGCAGCCAGATACCTAAACCACTGAGCTATCTAGCCAGTTTGGATTTAGTCAGGACTGATACTGTTGTTGTCTTTCCCCTCTCCCCCTAATGTGTTTCATTTTACATTTACTGACACTGATAAAATCTTTTTGGAGATCATAGCAATCTGCACTGATTTTTAACCATCCTTAATATTTAGGCTATGTTGCTACTACCCCAAGTTATATATAGTGAACAAATTTCAGAAACCATGCTTGGCAACTTCATCAACAGACACTAGAAATATCATCATGATCTATCTGAAATCCTGTAAGAAATAATTTGATGTCCATTACCAGAAACATTTTACTGAAGCTATTCATATGCAGGCTACCACATTTTCCCTTTACCAGAGGAACTGTAAACATGGTTTATATCTCAGCTGATGAAAATACTGGTTTTCTAAGGTGATGCACACACTTCTACAAATACAACTTGTGTTTCCCCGTTAGATGCTGACATGTTGAATTAATAATCTCAAATAACCCAGGGTTAAAGACTTCATGTATTACCTATATAATGTATCAGATATATCCAGTAATGTAACTGTATTCATTTTATGAAATGACTGAGTGAAACATTCATTTTGTTAAATGACTAAAAACTGAAGTCATTGAGTAATGAGGGGTTTTATATTATGATGAAGAACTGGATGTGTTAAAATATAATGAAATGTAATGTATGCCAGCACATTTAAACACATTATTAATAGCAAGAATTGATAAAAAATTGATCACACAGTGGGCTACTGTTTGACCAATATTTGTTCTGTAATATATAATTTTGCAAGTAAAAGTAAGGTGGTGGGCACTGAGATCAGTTTTGTTGCAAAGAATGGTGATTTGCCAAATTCATATGAGAAATATATTACTATAATAGTGAACAAATTAGTCTATAAGTATCACAAGATATCCTTTAAAGTGAAGGTACTTAACTAACAGGGTTCATGGACTTTTGAAGTCAGCTTTTATAGAGTTCCTGCTGTAAAGAACAAATTAATTAGATATCAAAATGTCACCTGCAGTGAATAAAATCTCTAAACACTTAAGTGGGGGCACCACATGACTCAAGGAATTCAAAGGAAGTAAATTCTGCTCCAGTCTTCTTACTGTAAGATGAGAAAGCTGAAAAGAAGATGTCATAGAGGATAAAAACAGTCAATGAAATCCTATGTATTGTAAATAAACACTGCTGAATTCCATGGGTCTTACTCCTAGTATGTATGTATGTATGTATGTATGTATGTATGTATGTATAAAACTGCAGCACAACAGTGCAATGCTATATAAATCAGCTGAGATATACTTACTTGATGACTGCAGTCTAAGGCCAAGATCCTACAGTGTCCTTCTCTGTCAAGTGACAACAAAACTGCATCCTTCCATGGTTCTAAAAACCTAGATCAGAAGATTTCCATTTCTTCTGGAACAGGCTTTTCCAGTACAGAGAAAGTGGGATAGGAGGAAATCACTCACTTTTATGGAATAAGAGGGATCCAGCAGAAGTATACAGTCATGGCCAAAAATATTGGCACCCTTGCAATTCTGTCAGAAAATGCAACCCTTCTCTTAGAAAATAGTTGCAGTTGCAAATGTTTTGGTACTCACATGTTCATTTATTTGGTTTGCATTGGAGCAACACACAAAAAAGAGAAGAAAAGTCAAATCTGATACAATCCCACACAGAAACCCAAAAATGCACTGGCCAAAATTATTGGCACCCTGTCTAAATTGTAAGAAAGAATTGCTTTTCAAGCATGTGATGCTCCTATAACTTGTATTTAGACACACCTGTCGCAAATAAGAGGTGTGGGCAATATAGTAATCACACTTGCAACCAGTTAAGATGGAGAAAAGTTGACTCAACCTTTGTGTTATGTGTGACACTGAGCAAAGAGAAAAGAATGAAGTGTAAAGAGTTGTCTGTGGATTTGAAAGAAAAAATTGTGGAAAAACATTGACAATCTCAAGGCTACAAGTCCATCTCCAGAGATCTTAATGAAAATGAATCAGCTGTGAATTCTGTTGCTCCGAATAAAAATATCCATCCTGATGAGGTGTTTGCATAGATTTGCTGTGCCATTTATAAATCATAAAAATCCATATCTTGGATCAGTATTGAAACACAAAAGCACAACTAAAGTAGACAGGTTCACAGGACATCTTTCTTCTGTGTGGCTTTTGTTCAAGAATCACCTGAAACACTCATAGCTTCCTTCATTATGAGATTATTTTTGTGCAAACCTAGAAATGATTTACATCAGCTGTATAAATTACAGGGCTTGCAGAAGAGTGAGTGCTTTTTTTCAAATAAAGTAATGAATCCTGTACCAATACAGATCACCAAATATGCCAGGGTGAATTCTTTCTTACCACAGTGTAGCTTGATTATCTTTCTCATTACACTTTTAGCACACATTAATTGATGTGTGGGGGAGACACTGCCCCTGTCCCCAGTTGATTGTTTGCCTTGGAACTTCACCTCCTGGAGGATTTTATGAAGACCCCAGCAACAGCGTGGCCAAGGGCACATAAAGAGTGAGGTCCTAGGTGGGAGGAAGGAGACAGAGGCGGATGAACTGCACCTGGGTGGCATGGTGTCTGCACCACTGGGCCAGGCTGATTTGTTGGGAACCAGGCTTAAAGGAGGAAGAAAAGGAAGAGATGGAGAAGGGGAGGAGTAATTACTCTCCATGGACTTGGAGGGAAAGGAATGGGCAGAGATATTAGAACAACCTCCTCCTACCTTCTCCACCCTCATGGAGGGCTGCCTGTTGGTAACACAGAACTCTAGCCTGGTGAAAGGGTCCAGTTTGCATGGCTAGAGGAAGAAGACATAGATACTGGAGATATGCATCACTGTTCAGCCCTCCAAGACCTGCCCCATAAAGATAGAGATGCCTGGTCATCCATGGACTGCTGGCCACATCCTGACCCCAAATAAGTGCTGGCAGAGGAAGCAGCACAATGCTTCCTCCCCTTCTCCAGAGCCTTCAGAGATGGAAAAAGCTTGTGGGACTCAGGGATCTACATCGGTTTGGCACTACTGGCCTTCCTTAGAGGGTGTCAGCTGATTGGGGTCAGTATGGAGAACTAGACCTCAGTCACAGACTGGAGATTTTTCTGGAGCAGTAATTGGAACTCAGGCCTAGTTGAGGATAGAGGGCCATAGGGTGCTAGTAAAGTAAGACTCATCTGAGCAGTCATGGGCAGAAAAGTCAGGTGTCCAACCAGCCTAACATTCAAACCGTAATGAGAGTCTAGAATTAATGGAGCCCATGGTTGAAGACGTCTATCTCGCCAACCTCAAAAGGCATAACGGTGACAGAAGGCACAATCTGTGATAAAACTCTTCTGCAATTTAGCATCTGAACTGAAATAATTCAAAGTTGGCATTTTTCATGTGGTATTTTTTAGAACTTATTCATTTTCATGGCAGTCTGCAATTTTCAAAAATAGAGGCCACATCATTCTCTCAATTAAATGAGAAATGTCCAGCCATTGACCTTCTGCAGTCAACAGAGTACAGTCTGAAATGGTAAAAGAAGGGTGGAGTATGTGGTAAAATTAGATGCCAAAATTCATTAGCTGGTAATCATTCACCTTTTGCTTAGTAAATGGTTTTGCATCCCATAGCAATGATTAAAAACACTGTCCCCTCATGCTTTGTATGATAATTTTCAGGGATGACACTTTATTTGAATACCTAGAATTCCTGTGCATTTATTTTTTGTGCAAAGAGCTTAATCTAGACACATGCAGCCAAATGAAGTACCAGAAAGGCTGACAGGTTCGGGTTTTTTTCTTCTTTTTTCTTTTGTCCTTCATTCATTCTTTTAAAACCTCAAATTATTTCAGAATCCAAAGATGGAGAATTGTTTGAAATGTTGGGTAAATGCTGACAGAAACTACCTTGAAACAAAACTCTTCTTCTTTTCTATGTGCCAAATTCAACAATTACAGAAAATATTCCCACCAAGGATAGGACCAAGTTGATCCCGGCTGCCCGGTGTGGATGTGAAAAAGTCTTAGTTTAGATTTTGTTTCTCCAAATCTCACCTGTCTTCTTTTTTGGTTTTTCTTTTATATCAAGTTGCAAGCTTTCCAGTTTCCCCACCACCACACTTAAATTCTTCTGAACTTTTTACTCATTCACCACATTTTCACAACCTTTTTCACTGATTGTTTGTTCATCTATATTTTTTTAAAGTAAGCAAATTGTCAAAGTCCAAGCCTATCTACATGGACAAGGGCACCAGGACCCAGTCTGCCACACAGGGTATCAAGTCCAAAGACATTCACTGCACAGCTGGCCATGACCAAGCAGAGGTGAGAGCAATGGGCTGGGAGCCAGGTTGGAGGACCAGGAGCACAGCGCCAGAACAAGGCACTGAGATGCAGGAGACCAGCAGAAGCAAGCAGGGACCAAGGCAAGGGCAGGAACAGGAACATTGGAGTCCAGACACAGAGATGCTGGAGGCGGGAGCACTGGAACGCAGGAACTCCAGAGCTCAGGACCCGCAAAACACACCACAGCATGGCCAAAGACCTTTGTTGCTGAGACAAGTTCTGGGAGGGAGAACCACTCCTTAAATAGGCCTTCTCTCCAGGTTTCCAGGTGAGCCTCATGAGTGGCCCAGCAGCTGCTACACAGGCCAGGGCCTGAGCCTGCAAACACCAGGCCACTCCTGGCTCAGGCTGGCCCCGATCCTGCAGCTCCCAGGGCGGTGTGGGCCAGATCCTGACACAAATTTTAGCTATTCACATTTTAAAATACATTCACTGCTTTGTGTGCACTGTATTTCTTGGAAACACCCAGTTAGTCTTGTAAATGTGCATATCCTTATGGTGAGATATGTTTCTTCATGTAATAAGCCCCAGAACGTGTGAAAATGCTACTTTCACTGTGATTGTTGGACCTACCAAGATTTCTTTCCATCTCTGGTCCTGTCCAGGCATTAATAATCAGGACAGTCTCTGGGGAAAAATAATCTTATTCCCTGTACTGGCAAATGGATCAATTCAGCAATCTTAATTCAGCAGTAACATGGATAAATACACAGGCACTCCAACCATCCTAAGCACTGAAACCCTGTGTTAAAGTGAACATATCTGTCAGTTTCTGACTCCTCTAGATTTAGGTCTTCCTTTTCTATGCTGGAGCCAAGAATTCCTGTGGCAGTTGTAGAACTCTCAAAAGAGTATCTCAAGCACCCTGCCTTGATCCTAAATGAACGTCTGGTGAGAGTTCTTCACAAATCTAATTCAAACTTCACTTTTGCAGTGTAGGGCTTCCCCTCTTAAGAATACCTTAAGAAGTTGTCAGGTTTTGAATAAGGCTGTTCTAGACTGAGGCAAAGTACAGATCAAATCAGGCACTTCAGGGAATTAGGAAGATGAAAGCTTTGGCTTTTAGTTATCTAATATTGCAAGATTTTACTCCACTGTAAATACTTTAATTAGATGAGGGGGAAAAAGACTTATCTTTTGGTTGCACCTTTTCATACCTGTTTTGTATTAAACTTTGGAACATTTCCCAGGCCATAATAAATGCCACCACTATGAGTGCTTGGATGTTCTCTTTAGTTTTTTATGGACTGTATTAAAAAACTTGAAAATATAGTTTATCAATTGGACAGCAACAATTTTCAGAAGGCTTGTTTGCATTTGGACCATTTATACAGAGTTTTGATTCAACTAAAATATGCATAATTAGACATATTGCACGGGAGGGGGTTAACTTACACCCACAAACACTTTCATTAAACCAGTGCATGTTCTGCCTTACTTTCCCCAGGTTTTAAGACCTTCAGCACAGGTTTTTCTCTCAGTCCCATCATCATCACTTCTGGTGAGAATATGAGTGATAGATAGATAGATAGATAGATAGATAGATAGATAGATAGATAGATAGATAGATAGATAGATAGATAGATAGATTGATTGATTGATTGATTGATTGATTGATTGATTGATTGATTGATTGATTGATTGATTGATTCATGTTTCTCTGTTAGTGACAGAATTATTCTTATTAACATGATCCAGCAACTAGGAACAGAAACAAAATGTTGCAGTGTGAATTCTTTTGTCCTGAGGACGGTCCAACCCAGCAAATCATACTCCTGCTCCATATTGATTTTCTGTATTTCTCAGTCACTCTGTGATAACATTCTATCATCACAAAACATCTTCAGACATCATTTAGATGTTTGTGGCTTTCCCATCACCATGTATGGGTTTGAAAACTGGACAGTTTGTTGTCTCTGTGGCGTGAATCCCTGTGCCAGTGGGGACTCTTTGCCTGCCCTTCCTGAGAAGTGACGGGCAGGTAAAGATGCCTTTTGGCATCTGACATTTGGCTGGTCAGGGGGTGGGACTTGTTGAGCCTCGTTTCAGACTCACCTGCCCCCAGTCAACCGCTTTTGATTGTGGCAACCCTAACCCATCCACCCTGGGTCCAGTTTGGCATATGTGGTCACTTTGGGGATGGATAGGAATTTTCGACCTGCATTACCAGATTGGCATTTAATAGGTATGCAAGTGAGTTTTTGCCTATCCCATACTGGTTACCCATGGGACGTGTTGGGCAGATTGGATGGGGGAAGCCATTTTAAATAGGTCACATGGCAGTACTGTGGAATGGGAGTCAGCTTCAGTGAGTTCCCTATAGGCACATGGGGTGCTTTTTGCACAGCAACATAGCAATTTGGATCCGAGATTCACTTCCCATTATGAGGATTTTCTACAGGGCCTGACCTGGCCACTGGCTGTCCATGGTAAGCAGGATTGAACACCTGGTGGTTGGCAAGGGAACCCCAATTTTAGCTAGCCAGGTATGAGCTGTCTGGGGACTGCTTGGACCGGGGGCATGGGACTCGCCCGTTAGGGATTTAAAAAGGGGGTAAGAGATACCCTGGAGCCTGCCTCAGGAATCCACAGTACGTTCAGGCCCCTCTGCAGATGAAAGGGGGAATTTATAGTTAATAAAGTGGCCCTAGTTAAATCCAATACTTGTTTCTATCTCTTTATTTTGGAAGTGGGTGGACAAAAGAAAGCTGACAGGGGGGGGGAATTATTTATTTGAAATGTGGTGCTGGAGGAGAGCTTTGCAGATATTTTTGACTACCAGAAAGATAAACAAGTGGGTCCTGGATCAAATCAAGCCTGAACTATCTCTGGAGGCAAAAATGTTGAAACTGAGACTGCTCTACTTTGGACACATCATGAGACGGCAGGATTCTCTAGGGGGGAAAAAACAACAATGATTCTTGGAAAGGTGGAAGCCAGCAAGAGAAAAAGAAGACCAAATATGAGATGGAGTGAGTCTCTAAAGGAAGCCACAGGCTTGAGTTTGCTAAAGCAGCACAGTTGAGGACAGGACATTTTGGAGATCAATTATGACAGCCTACGGTCGCTATAAGTTGGAGGTGACTTGTTGGCATATAAAACAACAACAGCAACAATTATTATCTAGAATATCCAGTCTCCTTAGTGTATTTAGAATACTCATTTGCTATTGCAGTTGATGGGACTAGGAAGGAATATTGCCTCTTCATATAACTGTGCATGGCTTAATGGGAGTTTTGCCTAGGAATATAAATTGTGGCTTGCTTTGTCCATTTACACAAGGATGAGAAAAACAAAATTATTCTTCTTATCCTGTAAGACAACCAGGTACTTTGTCGTGCTCTCGAAGAAAGAATGAGAATGATTTTTCTTCAGCAGACTGGTTTATGAACAGTACTTTAACACAACAAATAGAAAATGTTTAAAATAATGATAGCTGTGTTGTTACATTGACTTTTAAGGATTAAAAGCTTTGGAGGGGTTGTTTACCATTTGTTAAACATTCAGCCAGTTTGTGTGTGTGTGTGTGTATGAGAGAGAGAGCGAGAGAGAGCATTTTGCTTCTCAAAGTGAAAAAACCCACTAATGACAGTTTGCAAAAATTGTAGACATTCGGCCACTGTATATAGATGGAGTCCGTGTGGAACAGGTGGTTGAATGTAAGTTTCTTGGGACCATCTTAACAAATGACCTGACTTGGAGTGCAAATACTGCTGCGTTAATCAAGAAGGCGCAACAACGGTTGTATTTTCTAAGGACTCTTAGAAAACAACAATTGACTGAGAGTTTGTTAACCACCTTCTATCGGAGTTCGATTGAGAGCATATTATCCTACTGTCTCTGTGTATGGTTCGCGAGCTGCACAGTGGCAGAAAAAAAGGCAATTCAGAGGGTGATTAAGACGGCCCAGAACATCATTGGCTGTTCACTCCCCTCTTTGGAAGAATTGTATAAGAACAGATGTAAGAGGAAGATATCTAACATACTGAGTGACTCCTCTCATCCGGGATATCAACTCTTTGAACTATTACCATCGAGAAGGAGATTCAGGGTATTGAAAGCAAGGACAAGCAGATTCAAGAACAGCTTTTACCCAAGTGCAGTACTGAGTTTAAATGCAGGGTCATAAGTGTCTGGTGGAAATTTAAATTGCGGAGAGTAACGGGGTATTCATATCTGTATGGAGAGTGTGGTGTATATTTTAATTTTTTTTTTTTTTTTTTTTTTTTTTTTTGTAGTGGTGTTGTCCAGTTTTTACCTTGGGAAGAGCACCTCATTTCGTTGCACCCACTTGTGAGTGTAATGACAAATAAATTTCTTATGTCTTATGTCTTATGTGGATGAGAAACAAAAATTACCCCTTTTCTTACACTTATGTGGAAGCAAAGTAATCTTGTGGAGCTTGGAGATTCCTTGTTGAGATATCTCATTATCCACCCCATTCCTAGAATAAAAAGATGAGACACTTATGGTGAGTTTAAGTAGGGCCACAACTTTATTAGATATTTAAAGTGTACTACTCAACTCCTGAGGGACGTGGTGGCGTTGCGGGTTAAACTGCAGAAGCCTCTGTGCTGCAAGGTCAGAAGACATGCAGTCGTAAGATTGAATCCACGCGACGGAGTGAGCTCCCGTCGCTAGTCCCAGCTCCCGCCAACCTAGCAGTTCGAAAGCATGCAAATGCAAGTAGATAAATAGGTACCACCACGGTGGGAAGGTAACGGCGTTCCGTGTCTTGTCGCGCTGGCCACGTGACCACGGAAGATTGTCTTCGGACAAAACGCTAGCTCTATGGGTTGGAAATGGAAATGAGCACTGCCCCCTAGAGTTGGACACAACTGGACAAATTGTCAAGGGGAACCTTTACCTTTACCTTTACTCAACTCCTGCAGTGGAGCCCACTGTAGTGCAGAACCCTGGGACAGGATACTGGCGGTCCCTCCTGACCTCCTCTCCTGCGCTAACATGGGCAAGTCCAAATCCCTGGATCTGTGCTGTCTTACTTACAGCCCATCTTCAGCCATCAAACACCAGGTGACCCTCCCAGGTTGCCCTCCCAAGCCTCGTGACCTTAGGCAAGCAACGGCCAGGGTCATCCCCCTCCCACCCCCCCACCCCAGCAACAGATCTCTTTATCTACATCACAGGGACACTGGATGGGCTAGCATCCACCTGGTTGGCCCTTTGGAACTCACTGCTAATCTCCTTCTTCCACACAGACTGCCACTGAGATTTATTTAATGCAGTCCCCCTCTGATCTGCCCTAAGCGATTTGTGCAGAACCAGTGTGGGATAGGAAAAAACTTTCCACCCATCTTTTGTTCAATATGTCAATCTGATGAAGCAAGTAAAAAATTCCTATCTGGACCTGAAGCAGGCAGCTAGTCTCATAGTGGATCCATGGGTGGGTGGGTTGCTTCCTCCTGGCAAGAGGAGAGAGGTGACGGCAAGGATGTCTATATAGAGGCTGCTTGCCCTGCCCTCAGCACCCTTTAAGGGGAAACAACAATTTCATTTCCTCTTTATTGTCTCCTTGCTCCCATGGTGTGTGTGTGCAAAGAGTCCCCTCAGAAGCAGCTTTGCTCCCCCCATGGAGTCAAGCCTTGATTTATGACAACCTAAAGCCATGACAACCAAAAAATTAGCAACTATTCTTTACATCTCAGCTTTTCTTTCCTGATAACTACGTGCTTCTGGACTGTGATTTAACTCTGTTAAAAAGGCTGAGTCAGGTACTGGAGGTACTGGATAGATTAATTGGGGAGGGGTAGGAATATGTTGTGTGGTTTCCCACTCTCCATATGTTTGATTTCTCTCTAAAGGATCCTGGGGTGTGACTACAAGACCCCAGCCTACCTGGGGTAGCTGGTACTCTTTCTGTGTTGCAAGAAATCTTGAATTTAAATCCCCTGGAGTGTTTTGTAAATAATGTTTGTGTGCTCAAACTGCTTCCACCATGCTTTATAGTGTTTTTCTCTCTTCCTTAAACACCATTTTCTTGAATGCTAATTCATTTGTGTTAAACCATTACCTATTTTGTATACAATACTTTTTGACTACTTTATAAAGCTTGGTGTTGCTTTTTTTCCTTCATAATTGATCTAAATTTTATAAAAGACCATGGAAATACCTTTTTTGTGTGTGGGGGGGGATCATACTTCTATTATCATGCACTCTCTTCCATTAATTTCACTTCACTTGCCTTATAGTATTTTTCTCCCTGAATCCATCAGACAAATTGTCCCTGGAGCATAAGAGTTAGATTGACTAGGAGAAAAATAACTTTACTGAGACTAGCCTGTGCTTGAATGAACACCTGAGGGTTTAAGAAGTGGAAAGGGGATATACATGTACATATAGCCCTTACTTCCCGAGTAGGCTGGTATTGAAGTCCTCACTCAGGAGCCTGGAACTGATAATTATTTACCTTTCTCATGTTTCTGGCCCAATGCCTTCATCACCCACTAGTAAGTTATTACAAAATATAGTACAATACAAAGAACAGCCACATTAAGAACAGTCTGTCTCCATTTCACTAGGTCAATTGCAGTTGCTAGACTTCCTAGGTGTTCCCACCATTCACTAACATGTATCATTAACAAGATGATGAATGCTGTACAATAAGTGTGTGTGGAAAGGAAGATGAATTAAGATGTTTAAGGCCTGGGTCATACTTCCTTTTATGGTTCATAGAAAGAACAAAATGAGAATGTTCTTCTACTTGTCCATTCCAACCCTACTCTCTAAAAACCAGTCAACATGGGTGATTGGCTGCTGAGGGCACTGAATAAGTTCTGGTGTGGCCAAGCAAATCATTCGTTGAATGTATAAAGAGCAGCCATGTTCCACTCTTCCACCACTTTGTAGTGAAGTGTACAAATAGACCTTCCTGATAAAGCACATGACTTACGTCCATAGAGTTTTCTTCTCTTTGTGTTTTATTACAATTTTTTTAAAGCTTTCCAAAATTCTTAGGCCTAATCCAGCTGAATTTTCAAGAAAGGTAGACCCATCAAATCCATAAGGCAAATAAATTTTGATTCCATTTGGCAATTACATCAAAGGGTTTGTTCTAGCTGGGCCTTGGAATTGAATGTAAGCTATAAGCAATTAAAGTTACCATGCCTACCATAACCAGATTTTTTTAAAAAATAAAATAAAATGGTTCACTTTTTTAAAAAAAGGTTCCTTTTCATCTGATAATATACAACAGAATCAGGTTTGTTTTATGACCCACTATATGGACCAGCCTATTATTGATCTGGTTTCTTTATTGTAAAGTCATATTCTGTATTAAATTACTGAAATCTCTCAACCAGATTAAATAGCTCTATATAAGGCTGGACAGTGGATCAATGCTGTAATGACATCCAGCTTGACAACATTAATCCTTCACTTGTTTTGATATCCGTATGTTTGCATTTCCAGTTAGAATGTGAACTTGCTGAAGTTGGCAACAAAAAGTATAATCTCTGCTATGCTTGGCAGAAATTCATCTTTAATATGTTAGAAAAATGTTAGATAAGATGGTGATCGGCTAGCGGAGGTCTGCGTTTTTCCTCCAGTGTGGTTTGTTTTTTTGTTCTTTTTGTTTTGTTTTGTTCTGTTCTCCGTTCTTTCTCCTCTTTCTCCTCTTTTGTTAATCTGCTTATCTTGCCTGTTGTGCTCTTTGTTACGGGTCATTTATTCTCTGCTTTTGTTTTTTGCGGTCACGCTGCCATTTGTTTTTGTTTGCTGCAGCTTCTTTTACAGTTTCTTTGCAGCTTTTTTTGTAATCTTTTGGCAACTGTTGCAGTCAGCTTCTTTGCTACTGTAACTGTTTTCCTTTCCCCCATTGACTTCCTGTATGGTTGTGCCCAGTTTTGGGCCTGTGGTTCTCCGCCTGCCTCGGTTGGAGAGACGAGATCCGGCTTCCCTTGCATGGTCGTTCCCGGTTTGAAGCTGTGGTTTTGCTGCTGCCTCAGCTGGAGGGATGAGCCAAGCTTCCCGGGTAAGGTTGCTGCCCCGTGGCTACTGCATTGCCAGAGGAGTGGTGAGGAGTGTTATGAAGCCCTTTGAAGAGCTGGGGCATTTGTGAATAACTGTGCTCCTGCCTGCACCCTCGGACGGGTGCCTGCTGCGGAGGAAGCCTTCCACTGTGGGGAAGCTGGTTCGTCAACTGGCAGGCTGGCTTTGGTGAGGACCCTTTGCTTGGCCTCGTGAGGATATCGGTGTTGTGCTGGCCCTGAGAAAGGAGGCCGGTTGCTTGGAATCTGGATGGCTGAGGTTTGGCACTTGGTGTGGAGCTTGGATCTATCAATATGACCCCCCCCCCTGTCACCTCCCTCTTGGTTGGAGGTTCTGACTTTTAGTCCCTGGTGCCTGTCGTCCCCAGCTGCCTTTGAGACTTCTTCACCTCCCCTGGCTGGATCAGGCTTGCTGCCTTTGAACCTGCTGGGGTATTGGTGGCGACGGCCAAGCCCTAGAAAGGACTGGCCATATGACCAACCCTGCTGCATAATAGTGACTGAATCATCTTTGGCAGCGAGCCTGTTGAAGAGGACTGAGACCTTTTACTGGGTATGACGAGAGGGGGTAGACTGGGTGTTGAAGGTCTTTATTCTATTTTTATTTATTCATTTTTTTCTTCATATCTCATTTTTAAATTGTTTAAACTGGTTATTGTTTAATTTAAAATTACATGTCTATTTTATGTTATGGTTTAATTTAATTTCCTAAATTGAATATTGTTGTATTTTTGTTTTATTAATTTGTAATTTCTCTGTTTTTTCTTCCTTTCTCTTGTTTGACATGGAGTTGGAGGGCCTGTCCCCCCAGCGAGGGTCCTTTGAATATCAGTGATTATGGGTAGAGGGAGATATGGCATTGGCACAGTTCCTACCTGTTGCAGAAGAACGGTAAACAGATGTTTGAAGGCTGTTCACTGTTCTGGCACTGTGACCAACCGTCAGACTCGAGGTAGTCAGAACAGCCATCCCTCCACTCTAAATCTGGTGATGCTTAACGCCAGGTCTGTATCCAATAAATCCCAGATTATTCAAGACCTTATCCTGGAGGAGGATGCAGACCTTGCATGCATAACTGAGACTTGGATGGGCGGGGAAGGGGTGTTCCCCTGACCCTCGCCTGCCCTCCAGGTTATGCAGTCCAGCACCAGGGTAGACTGGAGGGGCGGGGGGGGGAGTAGCCATTGTATATAAAAACACTCTAGAGGTTGTTAGGCACTCCGCAGTGGTGACACCAGGTCTTGAGGCCCTTCACGTGTCGATTGGGGCCAGGGATGGTATTGGGATCTTGCTGGGTTACCGCGCTCCCCTCAACCCAGCCATTTCCTTACCAGAGCTGGCGGACTTCGTCTCCGCACACTGTTGGAATCCCCCGAGGCTTTTGGTCTTGGGTGATTTCAACATCCATGCGGAGGCGGAGGTTTCCGGTCCGGCTCTTGAGTTCTTGGAAACCATGGCTTCCTTGGACATGTCCCAACATGTCAATGGCCCCACCCATGTGGGCGGCCACAGCTTAGACCTGGTGTTCTCCCCCGAGTGGAGAGAGTGTGGTCTGATGGTGAGTGACCTTGTGTCGGTCCCCTTGTCATGTTCAGATCATCGCCTAATTAAATGTAACCTCTCAGTGGCTCTCCCTCCCTGCAGGGAGCAAGGACCTATTTTAATGGTCCGCCCTCGAAGGCTACTGGATCCTATAGGATTCCAGGATTCCATGAGAGGGATTCTGGCTGACCTGACTGGTGCTCCTGTCGAGGCTCTGGTTGATGGCTGGCTTGCCACCACTACCAGGGCTGTTGACATGATCGTTCCTAAACGTCCTCTCCATTGCAGAGCTCGTCCAGCGCCCTGGTTTAACCAGCAGCTGCGAGCTATGAAGCAGAACAGGAGAAGGCTAGAGTGTAATTGGAGATGGAAGCCGGCGGAATATAATCGGAAAGCTGTCAGGATCGCAACTAACCATTACCTTACTAAGGTGAGGGCTGCTAGTCGAGCTCACTTTGCTGTCCGGATAAGTGAAGCTTCAAATCAGCAGGCGGAACTTTTCCATATAGTCCGTGATCTATCCGGAACTGGTCTAAGTGATAGGCCTCCTACTAGTATCTCACCTGACCAATTTGCCGCATTTTAAAAATCTAAAGTGGAGTCCATTCGCCGGGAGCTCTCTCCTTTTTTGAACACAGTAGATCGAGCAGAGACGTCCAGCGCTCTGCCTTGCCCGATGAGACTTGATCTCTTTCAGCCTGTGACACCAGATATGGTGGACAAAGTGCTTGACCGCTGTCATACCACCACCTCCTCACTTGACCCTTGTCCAGCCTGGCTAATCAAAGCAGCCAGGCCTACAACCACCGAGCAATAATTAATGGGTTCCCCTTGCCCTCAAGGAGACACTCATTAGGCCCATTAGGAAGAAACCAAATTTGGCGGCAGACAATATTGGCAATTATAGGCCCGTCGCTAATGTTTCTTTCCTTAGTAAAGTGGTAGAGAGGGTGGTGGCTGACCAGCTTCAGGCCCTTCTGGATGAAACCAACGCCCTGGATCCATTTCAGTCTGGCTTCAGGCCGCACCACGGTACGGAAACGGCATTGGTCACCCTGTTTGATGACCTCCTAACGAGGCCGACAGGGGCAAAATGTCTCTGTTGGTCCTTCTCGATATCTCAGCCACCTTCGATACTGTCAACCACGGTGCTTACCATGGAAACTCAGGTACTGTCAGTGGTCTGCACCACCTAATTCCATCTTTGGTGGATCGCCCAGCTGTGTCCCTATCTTGATGTCGGGACCCTCACCACTCTGGTCCATGCGTTTGTAGTCTCGAGATTAGACTACTGTAATGTGCTCTACGTGGGGCTACCTTTGAGATTGATGCAGAAGCTTCAAATGGTGCAGAATGCAGCGGCCAGACTTCTTACTGGGGTGAGAAAACATCAACATATCTCCCCCACTCTGGAGGCCTTACATTGGCTACCTGTTCATTTCTGCATTGATTTCAAAGTATTAATGATGACATATAAAGCCCTAAATGGTTTAGGACCTCAATATTTGGCAGAACGCCTTCTCCCACCTAGATCTACCCATAGCCGCCCAGAGTGGTCAACTGACCAGATGGGCGGGATATAAATAAATAAATAAATAAATAAATAAATAAATAAATAAATAAATAATAAAAATATATGAAAGGGGGGAAAGGATAACTGTATCATCATTATTGGTGTATATTTCTATCCATGAAACACCCTTTAGTGGGTTAGTGAGTCTTTTTTATTGGTTTGCACTTTCAGTCACAATGCAGAAAGAACAGATAGGTGAGAATTTTGTTGTAGAAAAAGGCTACTCCCTGACCAAAGCATAACTAATTATCTCCAGGAATTTTCTGAGTTGTTTCTCCAGCTGCAGGAACGTGATATGGCTTTTCCGGAGGCACACAAGTGCTATGTCATAATGAGCGGCCTGGATGAGAGCTGAGAGACGCTAGTGATAAGCCTGGTGAGCATGCCAGAAGCAAGCCTGATGGTGGTATATTTATCAGGACGGCTCTTGGAGGAGGAAAGGAGGAGACATGAGATGGCTTGAGGACATGTCTGTGCCAAATCTACGCAGACGGGGGCGTTCCATGAAGAATGAAGAATGACGACAGAGGGATCCCAGAGAAAGTCCTAGCTGTAAAGAAGAAGAAATGTTTCCGTTGTGGCAGTGAAAATCACAAATGTGTTAAGTAATGTTATGCCACATTTTAAGTGCATACATAGTTTACACAGAAATTTAGGACATATAAGTTTTGATGTGTTAAAGAAGACCCAACAATGTGTAAGCAATTTAAATTTAAAGAATTGTGATAAGTATTTAGATTGCAATGTTTGTAAGTCTTCTAAATCAAAAAGACATCCAGTAAGCAATAAAAGCAATAGAATAAGTGAAAAATGCTTTAGTCTTGTTCATATGGACATCATGGGTCCATTTCAGGAGTCACCTGGAGGAAATAGGTTCTGTTTAACAATTACAGATGATTTCTCCAGGTATACTTATGTTTTCATTTTGAAACATAAGAGTGAAGCATTCAAAAGTTTAAGGAATGGGTGGCTATGATTGAGTGAAGATTTCAAACCAACATAGCCAGTATTCAGACAGATCGTGGGGGTGAGTTCATGAGTAAGCAATTTAGAGAGTGGCTAAAGAAAAAAGGAATACGCCACAGAATTGCTAATGTTCAAGTTCCTCAAGAAAATGGTGTAGCAGAAAGGAAAGGAGGCATACTGCAGACAGTAATGAATTCAATGTTAACTGATGCAAAATATCTAGAGGTTTTTGGGGTGCAGCTATACAATGTGCAAATTACGTAATGAACAGAGTTTGGAACTCTGTTATTCAGAATACCCCATACTTTCTGTTACATGGTAGACAGCCAACATTAAACCACGTAAAAACTTTTGGCTGTCATGCATGGGTGAATATACCCAAAGGTTCAAGAAGGAAAAATTCTCCTAAGGCAAAAAAGCTGATATTTATTGGTTACCAAACTGGATGTAAAAGTTATAGATTCTGTGACCAGTTTGGAAACGTTACAATCAGTAGATCAGCAAACGTCTGTGAAAATGAGAACTGGTCTCACATTCATGCAAACAATGAAGTTTTCTTGCCAACATCTAATGACAAACAGGGTCATAGACAAGTTAAAGAGGAGAACCTAAGTGAAGTAGAAGCTGAGGAGGAGCATGGAACTTGTAGTGAGACAGAGGAACAAAGTCCAGAGAGAGTGGTTCCTAGACGTTCTCAAAGATCAAATTTTGGAGTTCCACCTCAGAGATTTATAGTAACTAATGTAAATCTAGTTGTGAGTGAGCCAGAGAACTATGAGCAAATGTTAAAATTACCAACAGCCCAGCAACAAAAGTGGAAAGAGGCCATGGTTGCTGAATACAATTCCTTAAAGTGGTAGGAAAAGCCCTCCCCCAACTCTGCGTTGGCTGTCTCTAGCAAGCACGTCATTGCTAGCACCACTCTGGCAGCCATTGATGATGATTTAATCCTCTGCGAGCTATCAAAAATTTAATGCAACTTGCTAGGCACATTGGACACCTTACTACTCCCTATACCACCCCATGGCTGGAGTGCAATGTGTTCCAGCAAAAATAGTGCACATTTTTATTAAATTTGGTGCATCCTGCTAGTTCGGTACATAGCCTGGCAGCCATTGATACTGATGATATATCCTGCTAGTTCGGTACACAGCCTATTTTGAATTTTTTGAATTCAAATAATGTATGATTTCCTTCCTTTCAAATCAAGGGGGTAATGTCGGCGTATATAAATTTTTTGGGGGGTAAAAGGTAAAAAAGTTCCCTGACCCCTGCCTTAAAGGAACATAATGTTGTTTCACCAGTTAAGTTACCAGAAGGTGAAAATGTGGTTGGCTGCAGATGGGTATTCAAGTTAAAAACATTGCCTGATAATACCCAGCAGTACAAGGCAAGGTTGGTGACTCAAGGGTTCACACAGAGGAGGTTTGAGCACTATGACCAGGTGTTTGCTCCAACGGCCAAAAGTGAAACTTTCAGATTAGTTTTGGCTTTGGCTGCATCACGAAAACATGAGGTACATCACATGGATATCTCTACTGCCTATTTAAATGCAGACTTAGAGCAGAGAATGTTCATGAGGCAAATTCCAGTTTTGAGCTGAAGAACACAAGTCTAGTTCTACAGCTACACAAAGCTTTGTATGGTTTGTGGCAAAGTGCAAGAAATTGGAATAATTGTCTAAATACAAAGATAGAACATTTAGGGTTCAAAAGGAGTTTAGCCGATCCCTGCTTATATGTGAAAAATCAGGGGGATGTACAATTGTTGTTGTTGGTTTTTGTGGATGACCTGTGTCTAGTTGTACCAAACAATGCTTATGTTAAGTGGTTTATGTCAGAACTGGGTAAAGAATTCAAGTTAAAACATCTAGGTTTGATATGCAACTATCTTGGAGTTGAAGTAGATAGAGACCAAGATGGGAATTTTTCTATGTGCCAGAAAAAGAAAATTGAAAACTTGTTAAAAGAAAGTTGCATGGAAAATTGTAATCCAGTTAAAACCCCTATGGAAACAAGCTTTCATAGAAATCTTGAAAGTGAGGAATTTCCAGACAAGGAACTATACCAATCCAGAATAGGATCACGTTTATATTTAGCATCCTGGACAAGGCCTGATATTGCAGCTTCTGTTAATATTTTAAGTCAGTTTGCTGCAAAACCTTGTAAAAATCACTGGAATGGAGTAAAAAGAGTACTAAGGTATTTAAAGGGTACCAAAGATAATAAAAAAACCTGCTGTTAAAAGTAGGTGACAGTCTAGAACTGCAGTGTTTCGCAGATTCTGACTGGGCAACTAGTGAAGTTGATAGGAAATCAATTTCAGGGTTAGCTATTTTTTTAGATAAGTCCTTAATAAGATGGAAATCTAAAAAGCAAAGTATAGTTGCAACAAGTACTGCAGAAGCAGAGTACGCTGCCTTGAGTGAAATGTGCAATGAAGTCACATGGTTCAAACAATTATTAAATGTAGTGAGAATGCAAAGTCAATGGATGACTGATGGCACGCAGCTGGAACAAGTTTAGGTAATGCTTGTTAACCACATTCAGCTGCTATGTCTGCAGTGATAGGCTGCTCTCACTATTTAAGCAAGAGAGTGAGAACAGCACTTTGCCACTCAGTTGTGAGTCTGGTGGTCATTACTTTACTTCTGTGAAAGTTATGTTGCTCTGAGAGATCTATGCACAAGCCTATGCATATAATGCCATGTATATATGTCTGACCAATGCTAATATATCAAGTCTAATATATTATGCTATAAGTCTTATCAGAACTCTCTCCGTGGTTTTTTTCTTATACATCCGCGTCTTTGCTCTGCTTATAAAGGGGAGGATTTGAAGCTACCAGATAAGAGACTCTGTGTAACTTGTTATCTTGGGCTCCAAGGTTTATTTTTCCCTAACAGAGTGCACTTGGAAGTTTCATTATCCAAATCTGACTCCAAGCTTCTGGAGAGGCAAACGCCACATCTGCCTTTGGAGTTGGACCCACGCCAACAGGTAGCCCAATCTAATTTTATTTAAAATGATTGACATGGGGATTAATGAGATGTTAAACAGCAGTGATGACAAAGAATCCCCTTGAAATATTCCTCTTTTGAATTTCTTTCCAAAATTTTAGAGCATCATCTGTATATGGGCCTAATTTGTTTTCCTCTGCATTTTCTCCTAGTGATGTGTAGAATAATTGTTGGTTATTTCAAAATTGTGTGTTTTCTCTATATTGTTCCAAGCGTCCATCATATCTTTACATTTTCTTTGCTGTAGCTGTTACCTGCTGTTTTAATTCTTCCATAGTTTCAACAATCGTTTACCTTTCTAGGTCATAAATTTTGCATAGTCTGGCTTTTACTTTTTCATTTTGAAATTTTAAATTTTTAAAAATGTTTTAAGTTGCTAATGTCTGCACATAATTTGTTTATTTTTCTTTCCAGCCGAATTTTCCATTTTGGGTTGCCATGGGTTTTCTGGGGGTTTTGCAACTTGTAACCAAGTTCCATGGTTATGGTAGCTATATTATACATGAGCTAGTTTGTTTCCTTTAGTGTGTTGGTCAGGATTGTTCTGATGACAACATTTGCATCATTCAGTAGATCTTTTACTGATTTACTTTGTAATTGGTGCAAATTGGGGAGCCTTTGTCTTTTTGTGTTCTGGCTAATATGAGTTACTATTTTTCCCCTCAGTGATGTTTGCCATTCTCTCAACTCATAATTTCTGGGTTGTTCCATAAGTTGTTCCTCTCTTGATATGTTTTCTTCCACTATTGTGTCTATCTCTACCCTCCTTTGTCTTCCCTATTATGATCATTGTCCTGTGTTGATTTTGCCACCTTTTCTAGTTCTTGCAATCCCAGTTCTGAAAACACTTTACTCTGGATGATAAACCTTCTCTGGTCCATTAATCGTTGTTCAGTTATGTCACTAATAAGGTGTTTCCTTTTCCAAATTGCCATCATTCTTTTTTGAAAACCATGGGCTGCTGGGTTTGCCTCATAATAACATTTCATAATTTCTTGATCTTTGGCGACAGTCCAAGTTTTGCATTTACATTGTTCCAGTAGCTTTGCAGCAGCCTGTCCTGGTCCCTCAACATGGTCTGCTGAGCCCTGTAGCCTATTTGTCACCAGATGCCCAGGGGCTATAGCATCTGACGTGGTTCTTGTTGACCCAGGCAACGACTGATCCGGTATGGACTTCTGTTTATTTCCTCTCATCATAATTTATGGTTAGTGGACACAGTTGGTCTGGCTTCTCAGCTGAGACCTGTCTAGCTTGGGAGACCCTTCAGCATAGCTCTCAATCTCACTGAAGCACACAAGCCACTCTGCCTCAACAAGGCCTGTGCCCATGGAGGGGATGATGATGATGATGATGATATTATTAAAAATATTTGTATCTCACTTTTTTTTCTTAAAAAGACCCTATATTAGACAGTTATTTCTTTTCATTCACTTTCTGAAAAAATAAATATTGCTTGCTTAATAGAATTCTAGAAATTAATTCTTCACCCCAAAGTGAAAAGCTAATGAAAAAGCTAAACTCAAGCTTGGTGACAACTAAATTTGCTTGATATAATAATAATAATAATAATAATAATAATAATAATAATAATAATAATAATAATAATAATAATAATAATAATAATAATAATAATAATAATAAATACAACCTCTCTCATTAAAGGATAGCGTTTCATAGGAAACAAAGATGCTGTTTATTGTATTATTTATGAACAATGAACTATCACAACCAAACAATATTAAGAAGCATAAAGAAAACAAGGCAAAGGAGACTGAAATAACTGTTCAAAGGCAATTTGGCTGTCTTGTTATTTCCAAGCGCATGAAATGTTGAATATTTTTTTTTACATTTTAGCTATTCAGACAGGAATTAATAATGCAGGTTTCTGTTTTCTCTTGTGCACTCTCTCTCTGAGAAAAAGAGAAAGACAGAGAGATAACAGGATGTAAAATGAGCAGGAAAATTATGTACAAATAAATAAACAAAATAATGAATTAACCATAGAAGGAACATTTCCCCCCTCAAATATTTCATTTATTTATTTACAATATTTTTACCCTGCCTATCTCCATAAAAGGACCCAAAGTGGAGTAAATATATAGATTTGGTGGGATGTCTGCACGCAGATACCTATCATGCCTACATGAGTGTCATTACTACCACTAGCCAGAATACCAAAGACCAAATCTATAAAGGAGTATTTGTCTACTCTTATCTCATGGCATGGTGGTGCTGCGGGTTAAACCACAGAAGCCTCTGTGCTGCAGGGTCAGAAGACCAGCAGTCGTAAGATCGAATCCACACAACGGAGTGAGCTCCCGTCGCTTGTCCCAGCTCCTGCCCACCTAGCAGTTCGAAAGCATGTAAAAATGCGAGTAGATAAATAGGTACCACCTCGGTGGGAAGGTAACGGCATTCCGTGTCTAGTCACGCTGGCCACGTGACCACGGAAACTGTCTTCAGACAAACACTGGCTCTATGGCTTGGAAACGGGGATGAGCACTGCCCCCTAGAGTCGGACACGACTAGACTAAATGTCAAGGGGAACCTTTACCTTTACCTATCTCATGGCACTGGGGAACCTTATTGACTGCAGAGGTTAGCAACTAGGTCAGAGCACAACCTGTGACTCTGGGGCAACATGCAGCCTTTGTTTATTTCCTGGGCACCTCAAAACTGTGCACCCCATCCATTTTTTTCCCAAAGCCCAGCACATCTTGGTTGCTTGGCTCCTGACATTGCTGGTGACCTCTTTTGAGTGGGAGAGCTTCTCACTTCTAGAAACAAAGACCACCAGCAATCTCTAGATCACAGTCACCTGGAGACATGGAATGGTGTCAGCCTGTTTCGGCATGTATAGAAAAGATAAGCATTACCACCTGACACATTAGAATTCAGTCACAACAAGTGGATCACTATCAATTTCCATCCAAATAAACAAACTAACTAAAAGGGGCAAAAGAGGATTGGGCTAGTTTACAAGGTTCACTGAGGAGGAGGGCTCCAAAAGGGTCTAGCAGTCCAGTCAGAGTCCAGATTTCTTTTGCAACTCAACTTTATGAAACTAGATAATTAGGTAACTATAAACTGTGCCAACCATGTAAATTGTTAAATAACCCTTCTCTATCAGTCCACTCTTGGGCAGACCTTCTGGCCAAAGAAAGGGAGGGATTATTTCACCCTCCCCTTATAAGTCTACTGGGTTCAGAATTGCCCCAATTGTTGGATGGCATCTATCCCCACTTCTAACTACTGAAGGCACTTGAATTGCCACTGCCTCCTCCATCCTCTCAGCTGGGTGGGAGTGGGTCTCATTGAGGCCAACTCCATGGATGACTATTGGCATCTTCTCTGTGTGATGGCAGCCCTGGTCCAGTTAGAACTAGATGCCTTTAGCACTTCTTTGGATGACTCCTGTTGGGGCCAGTCTAGTACATCTACCCAGGTTTCTTCTTTCTCTTTTCCTCCCTCCCATTCCTGCTCCTCTTCTACTCACTGCCCCAAGCCAGCCTCCCCCTATTTTCCTACTTCCTTCTCCTTCCTCTTTTGTATCCTTCAACTTCCCTCCTCCCTTCTAGAATCTTTCAATATTGCCTCCCCTTCCTGAATTTCACCCTTTCTTGATGAATTTCCACCCTCAGACCCCTCTGGGCTAGTTTTTTCCTCCACCACCTGCGCTGGAAGCATTCCTTCATGCATCATCACACCATTCTTGTATTTTCCTTATTTGGCAAAGTATTACAAATTTTGAGGCACATTTTCTTACTGTGTTCTTGTGTTCAAATTGCCATTTAATCCAAAGTGAGTAACACCTGGTTTGGATCACTCAGATCTGCTTCAGACTCCATTCTGTTTGGGATTTGGCTAATCAATTATGCAGCCTTCTGAAAAACCATACTATAAAAAGAAAATCCAAATACACTCGTATGCTTTTGTTGTTACAAGAACTGAATTTTTCAGAGTTGATCCAATGGCCAAAATCCTGTTGCTTAGCATAGTAAATTGCAGTAGAGTAGGTCCAATTCCTTCACTGCTGCCCTTCTGACTCCCAATCTTCTTCTGATTTCTTGGCTGCAGTCTCCATTTGGATTGATGATTGAACCAAGGTATACAAAATTTCTAACTATTTAAATTTTTTCATTGTCTTCATTTCTCATTGCTGGGAAGGGTTGAAGGCAGCAGAAAAAGAGCAAGATCAAATCTGAGATGGACTGACTTGAGTTTACAAGAGCTCAGCAGGTCTGTTGAAGACAGAACCCTTTTTGGAGACCACTCCAGAATGGGTCACCATGAGTCAGAGGTGACTTGACAGCACATAACAACAAATGGAGAACCACAGGTGTATTTTATCTGGATGTGTTTTACCTGGAAGCAGGAGGCACTTATTATAAGAACCTGTCTGGTGCTTAGTTCTATTTTGTGGTGAGTAGGTGAACTTCACATATGGCTTCAAGAAGAAGAGAAGAAAACCAAGAGAACCAAGATCTCTCAAGAAGTGCTTATGACACATAAAGTACATCTGAAGGGAAGATGGGGAAGACAGTTGACTGACGATGAGAGGAAGCAGCAATAGTGTTCTTCCAGATGACTCAGGATGGAAAAATATATCAGTCTTGCTTTTTTGTTGCTCTCAGATATACTCCAGTTTTCTTTGTTACATTCACATTTTCAAGTTATTTCCTCTTTGATTATCATATTCATCAATTTTGGTAAATTCTTCAAAAAAAAGCTGAAACAAAATTGTCTCTGACTTCCAGCATCTTGGTTCAATATGCATAGCTATTTCCAGCATGCAAAGGATTATTTCATACCTGGACAACATTTACATATTGGGGACCCTATTTAAAAGAGAAAGAGGTGTCTGACGTAACTTAGCATGGAGAGAACCATGTTGTATCTGCTTGTTACAGATGGGGAGCTTTAAGGGGGAAAAGTTTCCCACATTCACAGAGCATCACAGCCATGGTTAAAAGCACAAGGATTCAAACCAAGACTTTTCAAGAGTCATATATTCAAAAGCCCTAGATCCTGATTATTTTTCATTTCTTCCACATTTGTACTTTTAAAATCTCATGCTTTTTCCATCCTGAATATGAGCAAATTTGCAGTCATTGCTGAATTACTATTAAAAACAAACAACTTCACCATCAGTTCAAAAAGTGTGGTATGGTAAGACCTGTGTATTTTCTCCACAGTTCCACGAGAGCCCATGAAAGATTTAACTAGTTGGATATCCAGGTTGATGTTAATGAACATAGTGGGCTCACTGTCATTTGTAGATAAAATAATACATGAGTCTAAAAAGTGTGTACAGGACTTATAACACAGAGATTCTAATAACCTGTATTTTAAGAAGTTGCCAAGTAATATTTATGTGAAATGAAATCCAGAATCTCTGTATACAGCTGGAGGGCTTCTTGGTATATATTGGTCTACAGTAGTCGCTGTTGAAGGCATTGCTGTTATTGGAAACACATTTTAAAAAATGGTTTCAGCCACATTATTTTGCTGGCATTGATCTCACACTTTTTTTATATGCACAGTGTAAATTACCATGGAATGTCTGTAACGCGATAGTTTAAGAAAATTACTCCTTTGGTCATATACAAAAAGTCAAAGTATGTTCATTGAGATTAAGTTATAAATGTGAAAAATCTGTTCTTCATACATTGTCACAGAAACCTAATTAGGTGAACTTTTAATGCTAATAATGAATTCAGCGTTAAGAATCAGTGATTCACAAAAGGTGCTTGGCTAGTTTAATACTTAAGAGGCTCACATTTAATTAATACAACATGAATCAAAATGTTCAGCCATGCTTAAATTTTGCAAAATTGCAACTGATGAACTGTTGGAAGCTAGGACAGAAGAAAAGATGAATATTAAAATTGGCTGGGAGGATAACTCACAAGTGTCTTTTTCCATCTTTCTCTTCATTTTCAATTCAGTTATATGGTTAAGAAATTGTGGAGTACTTCCCAGAGTTTGTGAAGAAGAATGTTCATCCTTTCCATCATGATTCAGATGACAGAAGGAGGGGAGATATGGGATTTATGTGCTCCTGATGGAGGCTGATGTGGGCCAGGGAAGTGTGTGAGTGTTAATCAACTGTTGATGCTTTGTAGTTACATTTATGGGAGCATAAGTGTTATATACAGCTTTTGAACTACATGGGAGTCTGGAGCCCCAACCCCAGTGTTATTGAAGGGAGGCGTGTATTCTTGAAATGGACTTAACTTCAGGCATGGTTCTAATGAAATCAGTGCTGGGAGAAAAGACAAAGCAGTGAGATAAGTTACAAAATCATCCCTTTTTTCATCCTTTCATGGATTGGAACTATTTAGAGTGCTTATGTGAAATCCTGATTCAAAGTCCACTATTTTATTTTCTCCATTGGTGCATCAAAATTACTTTCAGTTAATTTTTTTTTAATTGTCTACTTTAGTATGTGATAACATGACAGGTAAATGTGATAGAAATTTCAGGATACGGTCCTGTATCTCTCACCATGCATTTAACTGATGTGGCCAAAACCTCTGGCTCATGGTTTCCTAATGCTCACTACCATTCATACTTGTTGAAAAACAGCCCTGACAATTGTTTTCTGTTTGGGTGAGAAGTGGTTAACTGACGAAAAAAGGAGTCAGCTTCTGGGATTTTATTTATTTAATTAATTTATTTATTTATTAGATTTATACCCCGCCCATCTAGACCGAAGTCTACTCTGGGCGGCTAACAATAAAAAATGGAATAAAAACAATATAATAAAGTAAAAAAACAACAATAGTAATGTGGCACAAGATGGGGAAAGGAAAAACCATTCCCTTGCATGGTGTCATTTTGTGAATGGTAGTGAGCAGAAGAGGGTATCCTGTAGACCATCATGACTTCTGCCATAGGTGTCAACATTCAGGCTACCCTTTGCTCTGTAAAGCTTGGCATTCTTTTTCCTGCTGGCAACACAGGCATATTATTGTGCAGCTGTATTGGGCCATATCTTGGCTTCCCCACATTCATAAACCAGAGGGTTTGTTTTTTTTTTGAAAAATTGAATTATATCCCTGTCATATGGGATCTAAGAAATGGGCAATGAAACTGGACTTTATGAGCCCTTGTGGTGGCTGAGAAACTTACACTGCAAGCTTGGAAGGATAAGCATCCTCCATCCAGTACACAGTGGTCGGAGAATCTGTTAGTACTAGCTTGATTTGAACAAGTATCATACAGATGTTGATTTCATGAGAACAATTGGGCATCTGGAAGGCCTACACTGATTTATATTGTACAGTATGAGACATATTTAGCACTGATTACCACTCAATTGTAAAATTTTAATAGTGGTTTATAGTGAGTACTAACATTACTGTATTCATCTTTTTCTTTTCTTTTGTGCTCTGTTTTAGTCCCCCCTTTTCTTTGTTAGTTCAATTTATTTTTGTTTTTTTATGTTAAAATTGCAAAAGAAATAAAAAGTAAGAGAGAGAGAAAAAGAATACACATAAAGGTCAAACCCAGGAACTATAAGTTTAAAAAATGTTTTCTTTAAGGAAAAAGCATTCAGACTTACTGTTTTTCCAAGGAACAGGTGAGACTGGGCAGATGCTTTTCTCTGAACTAAAAGGGAACTGCCAACTTTTAAATCTCTCATGGTCCCTGCCATTAAAATAACACTGATTCACAGGGGTTCATATGGATATCTAGTACTCATCCATCTTTCTCTATCAGCAGCAAAGATACACCTAATAGATGAGATAAGTGCTGTGCTGAGAAAAACTATATTGTGGGAGTTGGGATGTAGGTATCAGGAGAGACAGGAATGAGTCTTGCTACTCATTTGAAAGTGGGATATATAATACTGGGGGATGTTATTTGGGAACTGACATTTCTTAACTAACTAGGAAATTCTGCTTCTTCATCTTCAGTGTTCATATTGTAAATCAGCAGAGAAATCTTAATGTTGCCACTACTCCCTTGCGTCACAAGTATGGTATATAGACCCTCTCTCTGGGTTCATCCTTAATAAATGAGTTGACACAAAAATTAACATCAGTGTGAGATGGTTATTTATTTTATTTTATTTCATTTATACTGTATATCACCCTGCTAGTGCACTCTGGGTGGTTTACAAGATAAAACTTTTAAATCCTACAGATTTTTTTTGTGGGGGGTCATTTTTAGTGAGATTTTGCACTTTTCAGAACTGGTTTGGGGCATTTCTATAAAATGTGCAAAATATAAAAACTGTGATAACTTCTGTTTGTTGCATGGAGTAGCAAAATAGCAGCATTAGATAGGCCTTTACAATCAATCAACTTGTCCTTTACCCAGCCAGCCCAGAATAACAAGGTGAGACACAGGAAGTGGGTTGAAATATGGCCACACTTTATTAAACCACTGAACTTAAGGGGGCCTACAGTAGTGAGAAATCATGATCTGGATCTGGGGTCAGCCTGGCCCCAGACCCAGACCTTCCCTGGGTGAGTTCCCATAATACTGGGTACCCTTCCAGGGCTCAAGGCACCCGAACCTCCCAACTCTCAGCATGTCCCTTACCACAGCAGCAGGGATGAGTGGCCAGCACAAGGGCAGGTGGGTGCAGGACAAAGCCTCAACTATAATCATTCTAAAAGCCCATGTAGCCCCTTCAACCTATATACAAAACAGCTTAAAAATGGATTAAAGGAGATGTGTACACTGATCTAAATACCATGTGACTATCCTGTGACTTTAACCTAATGTCAAAATCCCTGATCCAGCTATTGATTCACTTTCATCGTGTAACCACACCCTTGTGTGAGTGAGTTCATGCACTTATCTTCAGGAAGGGAAAGAGACACTTGCTTTCCACAGAGTCAGGAGTTTTCCACAGAAGTCTATTTTGCACAAGCAGCAGAAATCACAGTACAAGCAAAAATCATACAGTCATACATTTAATGCCTAGATATCATGCTGAAGGTGCAATCTTTAAAATTATTATTAGTAGTAGTATTAGTATTAGTAGTAGTATTAGTAGTATTAGTATTAGTAGTAGTAGTAGTAGTTTTATTTATATGCTGCATTTCTGCCAACAAGGGACCCAAAGCAGCTCACAACATAATAATTGGAGACTTCTTGCTGTCTCAGCATATTGAGGTGGCCAGTGTCACCTAGAATCTTACCCATTAGATTCCATGAGGAGCTCAACTTTGGAACTTACTAACGTTTGGAAATGGAGGAGCTCTTTTGTTTTTCTGAGAATATAGCAATCTTCCCTAAACACTTGCTGTAAACTTTGGTGACAGTGACTGCTAGCACACTGACTGGTCTCATTTCAAACTATTCTTTCCTGGCGGGCAATTGTACATTAGGAAGTGGACAGACCACACGTAGTTCACCTGGCATTTAAGTTTTGAACTAAGGAAACTAACAAATCCCTACAGAGTTGGCAAGCCTAGTTGTCTGTGCAATAACAGGTGGCTAATTGGCCCAGCTGGGACTGAATAAGGAAGATGTGTGGTAGTTGTCAAGGAAGCAAAATAAATCTGCACTAACCATTTCGAAAAAAGGCAAACAAAGTTGAAGGTGGGGTGGGTGTTGGAAGCTGGCCTGAGGAGCAATCTGGGGAATTGTGCTTCTTAGAGTAAAAAGTTGTTTTTAATAGAGGGTTAACTCTTCACAGTATATATATTACTTTTAAGAAACAGTATAACTTTTTAAATCTAATGTTGAAAGCTTAAGGTACAGGAGCTGAATTTCATAATGGATTTGGCTGATTATCTCCTGTTCTTGACTCCTTTTTCTAGACCGAATTTTTCCTCATTATAACAAAGGGTTGAGTCTGATAATCACCTCCTCATATAGCAAGAAGTTCCTGCTGATTTTGTATTTCTGCTGAAGTTAATCGCCTGTGTGTTGGAACAACCGAGGAGATACCTTTGGAAGCTCTCCCCTGCAAAACAAACCTGAACATTACGTGGGGGTTCCTGCTCATCCCATCCTATCCCATCCCACCCCACACCTAACACTTAATCTGGGACTTGGTTGCTTTTGTTTGGATTGTAATATCAACTTTTGGTGTGTGATATGAATGCTAAATCTGTGTTGTGTATCAACAGAGGAATCAGTCAGCTGTGTTGAGTTCCTCAGTTTCTTACTAGCACTCTCTACTCTCTCTTTTTTTTCCATCACAGAGGTGTACACATTTTTGTGCCCATATTTTTCAGGTTGTACACTTTTTTTACACTTTTAAAATGTAATGTTTGCATGTTTGTATGAACTCTTTTGCATTGGCTAAAGTAGTTTGTACATATTTCTTAAGCACATACATTCTTGCTTGGGCATACTATTTAACTGTGTTCACAGGTTTCTGCACATCTTCTGCAACACACAACAAGCCTCTGACATACACCCCAAACACATAGCATCCCAATACAGAGATTTCTGAGAAAAGATTCATTCCATTCTATTTGTACCCTTGGGAAGTACAAAATTGGTATTTCTGTAGGACAATATGAATCCAAGCCATTCCCTTCTCACATCTGATAGCTTACTTTTGCTTTTGCACGATGCTAACAACCAACCTGACGATGACATATATAACATGAGTGAGATTCAAAGACAGCTTCATGCATGAAAATGATAGAAGTTTTCTTCTGAGCATTTGCAGGCAAAGCTCATCACCCATGAGTGGAAATCAAGGCAACAAAGTCTGCAAACCATCCTTTCACAAGTATTCTATTAATGCTGGTTTTGGATTTTAGTTATTCTTTCTCTTCTTGAGTGAACACTTACAGTGGCATCAGTAAAAAAAAACCCAAAAAACAAGGAGCTGCAAGAGGGCACATCTTTGCGAAAGATTTAGTATGATAATTTGTTATGCAATTATTTAGCATACATTTGTTATGTATAAATGGAAATCTATAGATAAGTAATAAGATTTATATAGAAATATGATCTATTTCATCAGAGTGGCAAAGGCTGTGACCATCAAGTCTGTATGCTTGCTTAGTCTGCTAAGCAGAAGTTGTTGATGGACAGCTTTAAGCTTTCTGCTCCCCCTTTTAGTGTCTTTTCTCTCTAGAGTTGAGCTAGGCAGCCTTTCAAATAGAAGACTATTCTCTGTAAAGTGAAAAGCATGACTCCTCACCTATACAATCTGGAGTGAACCCAGCCTAATTTTGAATTCTTCAAAGTTGGTATGATTTGAATTATAGTCTAATTTATAATTATAGTCTAATTTCAGTCACTGTGAGCTGCCTTTTTTAAAAAAAATCAGTCTACTACTGCATCAGATTTATGTAGTCAACAAATACAGCAATTCCAGATATGTTTTCTCAAAAGTAAGTCTTGAATTCAGTGGAACGTACCTCCAATTAAATTACTTACCTCCAATTAACTGTGTACAGTATTGCAGTGCACATCTATGGTGCATTATTGCAGGATGAATTGAAGTTGATCAAGGCAATGAGAGCTCACATGATTGTTAGAACACAAAATGTACCATTGGTGAAGACTCTAAACAGACATAACATGGTACCTTTTTGCAATAAGAGGAGATAAGACACTCTTGTTTATATTGAAAAAGTCCATGCACTTCTTAATCCTTATTTTATGACTTCTTTGTTTGAACCTTAGGGTTGATGCATAAGTAAAAAACTGAAATCCAAGATGATGATGATGATGATGACTTACCTATTATCTAAAACTTATCTATTAAATAACAGCAGTCAATGTTTTTATAACCTTGATTGACTGTGCCTGGTGTTTTTGAATAATAATAATGTTTCATCAAGTCAATTCTTCTCAGGGTTTTCCATGCAGTGAGTACTCAGAAGTGCTCTCTTCTTCTGGGTGCATCCTGGGCCTGTGTAGCTTGCTCAAGGCCATACAGGCTGGCTCTACTTGCAGGAGGCACAGTGGGGAATCAAACTTAATAACCTCTAAACCACTGAGCTGTCCAGCCAGCCCAAGATAGCACACATATATGTCCTGCTAACTGGCCAACATAATGATTTCCAGATTTTTCTATTGACACTTAGTGCTCTGATATCCAAGATAGCACTCAGACATACTACTAGCTGAGTCCCAGACTGATCATATTGCAGATGGATGCAGACTGAATCTAGTAGAATTTTAGTTATATATTTTTTGAACATGCCCATAGTTTCATATCTTCCAAAATGCAGCTAAAGCCTTTCTCACATACCTATTTTTGACATAACATGCACTTCATCTAGTTGCTAGTCTTGGCTGGCATGAAACAGATACCCTTGTAGCAAAAAGATAACCTAGGGAAGTGGGACATGGCTACTTCTGAATATCTCAAAACAGCTGAATCTCCGTTGAATTCACATACTATTTGCCATTTTGTTATTCCTTCTTACCAATACCAGTATCCAATAAATCTATTTAAGTAATGCATAACTGATCAGCTGTTCCAAATAAATGCTGCATTAAGTGTGATAAATGAAGGAGCCTCCCTCCCCCTCCCTGTACATGATTTCTCCTTTAGCTTTCCTTGCAGTGCCAGAAGACAGAAGGAGGATTGAAGCTTGGTCTCCTAGGATGTTTTACTGTTGTAATGGAATTAATAGACCTGATCAAATGAATGATTCATGAATGCACTACTACTTGACAAAACTCCCCAGTGGACTTCAGCACTGACCGGGAACTTTGGGCAATTACAAGCATTAGCTTTTCCTTGATATTAAAAAAAAAAGTGGGTGGGGGAAAGAAAGCACTTTGTAGAACTATTTCGTCAAACTTATAAAAAGAACATAGGCGAGAAGATATCAAGTATTTTGTAATGTAGGTGTAATATAGAATTTTCCATTTAAAATGCAGATGTAACTTAGACTTGCAATCAGAAATATAACCTGAGAAGAAGCATAGCTATGCAGGTCAATTCCATATTTTCTTAAATTCAGGGATTATTTGCTCTGGGTTTCTGAACAGTACAGCATAAGCCATGCAGTCTGCCTTATTCAGAACTTCATACAGTAATAACTCACATCATATTTAGCGGAGCTTAATGTTGTGTAAGAGGGCAAAGGATCACAGCTAAAGATGGTCATGAATTTTAAAAATGAATCACCAAATTCATTCAAAAATTGCTAATTCATAATTGTATGAATCAATGCCCTCAATGAATATGAATCAACAATTTTTAGTGATTTTTTATCCATTGATTTGGTTGGCAATAAAATGCCCCTTCCAGACACCCAGAGACACCCAAGAAGCTTCCTCTGATTCTCCTCTACAATCCCTCCAAGTTTTGTGAAGATTGGGTTTCAGATGTCCAAGTTATATACTCACAAAGAACCGTCCTGAAGAAATCCCCCCCAGCAACTGCTAAAGGGCACTTTCCTGGGGGACACACTTTGTGGGTATATAACTTGGATGTATGAAACCCAGTCTTCACAAAACATGGAAGGTTTGTAGAGGAGAGCCAGGGGAAGCTTCTTTGTAATGTTGGTGTCTCTAGGTGCTGGGGGGGGGAACTTTCCTGGTGGGGCCCTCGTTGGGGGTGTATAATTCAGACATTCAAAACCCAAACTTCACCAAACTTGCCTGGCTTCTAGAGGAGAGTCAGGGAAGCTTCCTTGTTAATTTGGTGTCACTTGGGGGGGGGGGCTGTTTGTTGGGTTTCAAAGTAAAAAAAATCACAAATTCATAATTCATGATTCATTTACCTTGATGATGAATCAAAATGAATCACAATTTTTCTGATTTGTGCCCGTCTCTAACCACAGTCTTGCAATACAGCTCTATGCATGTCTACTGAGGTGCAGGTTTGACTACATTCAGCTAGGCTTGGCCTGAAGTGACAAGCCTGTAAATTCTGTTGAATTTACTGAGACTTGCTATGTGAATATATATATACAGTCATGTGAAAAAGAAAGTACACCCTCTTTGAATTCTATGGTTTTATGTATCAGGACATAATAAAAATCATCTCGTCCTTGGCTTCTCCATTTTGGCTTTATTGTTATAAAATAAATCATTACACAGTGTAATATGTCATGTGTTGTTGTTCATCTGAGGTTGTATTTATCTAATTTTCAGACCTGCTAAGGACCAGATGATTTTTATTATGTCTTGATACATAAAACCATAGAATTCAAAGAGGGTGTAATTTCTTTTTTACATGACTGTATATAAAACTGCACTGTAAGTCATGTTTAAGAAATGGGCATTAAAAATGGATAGAAAGACTGGCTGAACAATTAACAGTAATATATAGGGAGAAAACATTACTGAAGCTTAGTGGCTAGTACAATGAAGACTTTTTAATGTATTTATAAAAATGTTCTCCTTCTGGCATTTAAAAAGAAGTAGCTGAACTGGGAACTCGGGAGCTCTGTGTGTGATGCATTGCTAACAGTAGCAATAAAAACTATTCTAGCAGGTGGCTTAAAAAAGCACTCTAAGCACCACTTTTCAAGTCAGCCAGCTAAAAAAGCACCCTAAGTACCACTTTTCAAGTAAGGAGCAGGCCCATGTGAATTTAGATCCTGTTGAAAATGAGTCTTCCTTCTCACCCCTGTGTTTTCCCTCTCGGTCCCTTGTTAGGTAATTCTTTTGCAAGGACCAACTCTATCATGAAGTATAAGGCACCCATCTCAGGCAGAGGATATTGGCCTCTGGACCTGTGGGTGACATATAGCTTTGCCTGTGGTTTTAAGGTCATGATAACCTAGGACATTTTCATGCCACAGATGAAGAGGGGGAAATTCTCCCATTTCCTCATACAGAAACTAACCCAAGTGGCAGTTAAATTGCTGGTGAGTGATGTCAAGCCATTAGTTCATCAAAGGATGCCAGGGTAGTTTAAGATCACAGGCAAAGCCATGTGTCATCCACAGACCCAATACCATCACACTGTAGGCCAACACCTTCTGCTAAGGGCTAAAAATGTTAAAGGGAGGTTAACTGTGGGAGGAGGAGGAAGGGACACAGGCCTGTTTACTTAACACTTTACAGTAAGATGACACTTCTAAGCAGGCTGTGGAGCATTATTGCCTGCTAAGACAATGGGATTTGTAGTTTCTTCTCCTGAGCTGGAAGTCTGATACATGACATTTTGTTCCCTGAAGCATGAGAACACTAATTTATTGTGCTGTAAATTCAAAATAATTGCCAAAATCACTTGATTGTGCAACTGTTTACTCTATCTGTACTAAGACTAGTAGTCTGTCTCCACTGGAAACAAACAAACAATTTGCCTTCAAGAAACACATATTAAGAGAGGAGAGGAAAAACTAATTGAAAATAAAAAGTTGGGAATATTATTTTTGGCATCCAATGTGGAAGGGGAAAAAAAAGAAAGAAAGGAGTTGCAATCTATGTAAAAGAAAGACTCCAACCAAAATTAATATATGCCTCTGAAGATGGAAGAATAATTATGGTTGAGGTTTCTAAAGGAAAAGAGAGAATATTGGTTGTTGACGTTTATGCTCCCAATGATAATCAGAAAGCCTTTTTTGAAAAACTTCATAAGGAAACAAGATTTAGAGATTATGAGGAATGCTGTATTGTAGGGGACTTTAATGCGGTCTTTGACAGAGACTTGGACTCTACCAAAGTGAATAAAAAAGAAAAACGCACATTAATTCCCAAAGCATTCCTTTTACTGGCAAATGAATTAGAGCTGGTGGATGTATGGAGAACAAACTATCCAAAATCTAGAGATTATACCTTCTATTCAAACAGACACCAATCATGGTCAAGAATTGATGCATGCTGGATCCCTAGAACATGGATGGACAAGGTGCAAGAAACACAAATATTACCCAGGACAATTTCAGACCACTGCACAGTTACATTGAAGATCCAGACCTATAAAAAACCATCACAATGGAGATTGAATACTAATATACTGAGAGATGAGGAAGTAGTGAAGATGATTAGGGAAGAGATGAAGGTCTACTTTCAAAGAAACATAATACAGGGAATGTCATCACAGACCATTTGGGAAGCCAGCAAAGCGGTGTTTTGGGGCATGGCTATAAGAATTACAGCAGCAAAGAGGAGAGAAAGAAACAAAAAATATAAAGGACTTGAGGCAGAACTGAAGAAAGAGGAGGCACAACTGAAACAAAACCCAACAGTGACACAATTAAAACAGAAGATACAGATGACACAACATAAATTGAATATCTTAATATCTGAGGATTTAGCAAATAAATTAAAATTTACAAAACAAACATATTTTGAAAATGCCAATAAAGTAGGGAGATGGCTGGCATATAAGCTAAAGAAGGAAAGGACAAAAAATTGTATTTTAAGCCTCAGAAACCAAAAAGGAGAACTCGTCACGGGACTTAGAGAACTCAGGGAAATTGTGGAGAAATTCTGTACAAAGTTATATACAGAAGAATGCACGCATTCCACGAAGCAGAAAGAGTACATCCAAAGGAAAAATCACATTAAACTATCAAAACAAATACAGGAAGTTCTGAACTGTTGGAGTCATGAACTTAGCAGGCTGATGGACTTTGTGGTGATCACCAGATAATTAGGATAGCAAAGAGTCTCTTAGAGATAGATGTTAAAGAAGTCAGCCACACACGCAGGGATCTCTGCCAGCAGTGCTCCTGGTGGGCGACTAGTAGAAGAGGCAGAATAACACAGAATGGGTTCCCAATGAATTCTGCCCTGCCCTCAGGAGGACTGTGCTTTTATTAACCTTACAAGCTCACAGATAGTGGACAGTATACAGATAGTTTACAGAGTTCAGATAGGACAATGGTTACATCATGCCATTATAATTGGCCTAAGGAAAGGCTCTGCTAGCTCTCCAGCACCTATGAGAAAGAAGAAGAATGGTGGGCAGTCATGCCCCTCAGAAGCAGCTGTGACGTCATCCAGGAGAGTTTGCCCTCTACTGTAGATTAAGCCAACAGCTTAGCAACCTTGGGAATGGCACCCCCACACTGAACCAGCCATATTCAATGCATGAAGTTTCAGAGGCATTTGCAAAACAGAAACTGATGAAATCACCAGGAAGTGATGGGATACCTGCAGAATACTACAAAAAATTTGAAGATGTGTTGGCTACCCCCTTTAAAAAAATGATAAATGAAATACATCAAGAGGGAAAAATACCCAAAACATGGAAGGAGGCGGTCATTACGATTATACATAAAGACACAGAAGCGGAGGAAATATCGAACTACAGACCAATATCTCTCTTAAATGTAGACTATAAGATATTTGCAACAAGATTAGCAACAAGATTAAAGAAAGTATTGGTAGAGGTTATCCATCAAGATCAAGCAGGATTCCTCCCGAAGAGGTATTTAAGATCCAATGTGAGGAACCTCATTAACTTTTTGGAATATTATGAAGCACACCCAGCTAAACAGACGGCAATTCTCTTCATTGATGCAGAGAAAGCATTTGATAATGTAAATTGGAACTTCATGATATCACAATTAGAAGAAATGGAGACAGGTCAGAATTTCACTGAAATAATAAAGATTATCTATTCCAAACAGACAGCAAAGATAAGAATCAATGGAGAATGTACACAAGAAATAGAAATACAGAAAGGAACACAACAAGGCTGCCCATTATCACCATTACTTTTTTTAACAGTAATTGAAGTACTAATGCAGCAGATACAATTAATCAGATAAAATTAAAGGTCTCAAAATACAAGGAGAAATATTCAAGGTTCAGGCCTTTGCAGATGATTTGCTTATAGTAGTTGAAAACCCCAAGGAATCAATAGAAGCTCTAATGGTGGAATTAAAAGAATTTGGTGAAATGGCAGGGTTAAAAATAAACCACAAGAAAAAAAATTATGACTAAAAACATTCAAAAACAGGAGATTGATGAACTATTACAAATTACAAACTTCCAGGAAGGAAGGAAAGTAAAATACTTGGGCATATTTTTTTACAAAGAAAACAAGTACTCTCCTGAAAGATAATTATTTGAAACTGATAGAGGAAATTAAGAAAGACTTTTCTAGGTGGACAAATTTACAATTGTCAACAATGGGCAGAATTGCTACAATCAAAATGAATATTCTACCAAAACTCATATTCCTTTTTCAAACAATTCTGATTGTTTTAAAACAAACAATATTCAAGGAGCTTGAAAAATGCATTTCCAAATTCATCTGGCAGGGGGGAAAACCCAGAATTAAAATTAAGCACTTACAAGACCTAAAAATAAGAGGAGGAATGGGGCTCCTGAGTTGGCTTCTCTACTATAGGGCATCTGCATTAGTATGGATTAAGGAGTGGATAACATTGGAAAATACGAGGCTCTTGAAATTAGAAGGATATGATTTGAAAAGGGGCTGGCATGCATTCTTATGGTATAACAGGACTGAGGATTTTAAACAATTTAACAACCATATATTAAGGAAGGCACTTCTGTCGATGTGGAATAAAGTGAAAAACTAAATGTATATCAAAATACCACACTGGGTGATCCCAATTGAAGCATTTGCTCTACCATATCTGAGAGAAAACAAGAAAATAGTAAGATATAGTGAGGTTTTAAATCTTGATGGTTCTATCAAAACTCAACAAGAGTTAGTAGATCAAGGCATCGAAATGGATTGGTGGGCATGATCACAATTATTATCAAGGTTTGCTAAAGATAATCAACAGGGCTTTTACTTAGAAAATACCCCCCTTTGACAGAATTCTTCTAGAATCAGAGGGAAAATGTATTAAGTTATTATATAATTTTCTGTTAGATTTTGAAACACAAAATGAAGTGGTAAAGGCATGTATGATTAAATGGGCACAGAATGTAGGACATAATATTGAACTGGATCAATGGGAACGAATTTGGAAAACAAATATAAAATTAACTAAATCTGTTGTATTTAAAGAGAATATATACAAAATGTTCTACAGATGGTACATGACCCCCACAACTCTGGCTAAAATAAGCACCCAGATTTCAAATATATGTTGGAAATGTAAACAGAAAGAAGGAACATTTCATCACATGTTGTGGATGTGCAAAGATGCCCAAAGATACTGGAGTAAAGTGAATCAGATGCTACAAGAGATATTAGAAACTTCAGTACCGATGGTACCAGAACTATTCCTATTAAATATCTTGCCAGATATACTAGACTCTGAAAAATCATATTTAACTATTCATATTATAACAGTAGCAAGAATAGTTTTTGCGAAACACTGGAAAGAACCTAGAATGCCACAAATAGATGAAGTGATAGATAAAATCCCTGAAATCGCAGAAATGGACATACTATCATACTGGCTAGATGCAAAAAAGAAAAAAGACCATCGGAAAATTTGGTCACAATTATATACATGGTTACAAGGTACATAGAATAGTGGACTGATACATAGTTATCTGTATGGCTGCAGAAGAGACAGAATTAATTATGGATAAAGACATAATCAATAATGAGAATAACAATATATCTGTCTGAATTTGATTTCTCCCTCTCGCTCACTGTTCATATTTCTTTATGATATGTGGAACTATTACTAGAAGAGAATGTATAGAATTACTATGAAAAATATTGATTTGTAATGTATCCGTTCAAATCCACCCCTCCAACGGTACCTGTAGTGAACAGACCTGCCCTCACCTGTCCGTCCCAGCAGAACATTAAAGCAGGAGCCAATGAGGGGTTGGAAGGTGGAGCCAAGGGGGGAGGGAGCTGGATATAAAGGCTGGTGTAAGGAGTCTGAGGGAGATTCGGAGAGTTTCTGTTAGAGAGAGACTGTATGAAACTTAAAAGGTGAATTAAGAGTGAGTTAGAGATCAATAAGAACGATGAATGGAACAGAGAGTTAAAAGAGTTATAAAGTTAAAGCAGCTTTGAGTGAAAGACAAGTGATTAGCAGCCTGTGATTTTTCTCTTGAATATTAATCGTATGTTAACTTCCCTGATTTAATAAATGACTTAAGTTTCAAAAGTACACGTGTCTCCATGATTAAATTGTATTAAAACAGCAATACCTGGTGGCAGCGAAGGAGGAAGAAGAGCGGGAACCTTTGAAGGCCAGGGGAATAGGGGCTTCAGAGGTGACCGCAACAAAGTGGTGACCAGCGGCGGGATCGAATGTAATCCAGTAAGGCCTAAAAGCAGAAAGGTTCCCAGAGCAGAAAAAGTTATTTTAGTCAGGGGATCTGATGTGGACGGAGTGGGTAACTCCCTAGAGCTTTTCAGGGGGGAAAGCTTAGTGGGGAGGCTCCTACGCTCAGATCAGGGGGCTGAGATAGGAATAAGCTCTGAGTAAAGCATTTCTGGGGGAAAAAAATTCTACCTCAAGCAGAAAGAGGGCTAGTGTCTAGCTTGTCCTGGGCTCAAAGGAGAGAGCTCTGAGGGGACAAATTGGAGGCCAAGGTCAGAGAAGCTGAGGTGACTCAAATCAGCAAAAGCTGGAACTGGTTAAACCAGATAGTTCTGTTTATTTTGGTGGCTAGAGACAGGGAGAAACTTTGTCTCATGCTAAAGACCTGGCTGGGAGCCAGAGGTCTAAACAGAGTATTCTAATTGTGGGTGCTAGCAGGGAAGCAACTTTATTACAGAGTCTCTAACTAACTGGAAAAAAAAGTGTTCCTTTTAAATCTGAGGCTTGTAAAGTGAAGCAGAAGCTCAAATAAATAAACATGACTTCCAAGCGGGGGAAAAAGGCGGCAGAGGTACCTCATGAGGTTTCAGATGCCTCAGATCTGGAGGGGGAAGAAACTCGAGGAGGAATTACCTCAGAGAGGGAAAGGGAGACCTCAAGGGGGGAGGACTCTATAGAATTCAGAAAATGGAAATTAGAGAAAGCACAGGAACGGGAATTCAAGCTGAAACAGCTGGAGCTACAACAGCTGGAAATTCAAGCTAGGGCTGAAGAAAGACAGTGGGAAATAGATCTGGAAAAGGAAAGAATGTCATTTGAACTAAGGAGGATGGAGCTGGCCGCCCAGGTTAATAATAATAACAATAATAGCCATGCTAATTCTGACGAAAGACAGTTGTCCAAGGCAGACCTTAGAAGATTCCCTGTATTTAGGAAGGGCGATGATCCTGAATCTTTTATTAGTCTGTTTGAGCGTGCCTGTGAAGATTTTGAAGTGAAGGGATCAGAACGTATGATTGTGATGAGGTCCCAGATAAGTGGTGAATTAGCTGATATATACGCCCAGATGCCATTGGAATTAGTGAGGGATTTTGAGGAATTTAAAAAGTTGGTATTCTCACGGTTTGGCATCAATGCTGAGCATTTGAGACGTAAGTTCAGAGCCCTGACAAAAAAACCTGAAGAATCCTATTCGCTACTGGGGGCGAACTTGACCACATATCTTGACAAATGGCTTCAACAGGAAGGAGTTGAGTCTGTACAAGATATTAAGAACATCATGGGGCTAGAGCAGTTCTATTCACTGCTACCGGGGGACCTGAGGTACTTAGTAAGGGATAAAAAGCCCAGAGATGTTTCTGAAGCTGGGGGGGTCGCGGATTTTATTTCCCACATTCGAAACCCAAATTTTTCTGAGGTAAAAATGGGAAGAAAAACATGGGATGACAGTAAAAAGGAGCCCAAGGGTTACTTCAAGAACCAGCAGGCAAGTGGCGGCCATTTTGTAGGCAAGACCACAGAACAGAGCCAGCCAAAATACAAGCCCTGGGGAGGGGAGGGAGATAAGACCCTTAGCCCAGAACCAAGAAACTGCAGCTCGTGTTTTGGATGCGGCGAGAGAGGCCATTTCATTTCACAATGTGCTAAAGTCAGAGAAGGGGGTCAAAAGGCCAATTTACCCAAGCCTAAGTCAGTGTACTGCGTGCAGCAAAGCAAAGTTACCTCAGAGAATGGCGAAACCGTAACTCATAACACAAGTACAGCTAGGGATGAGAGGCATGAACAGTGAGCTGAACAGCTGCCGGTAGCTGATATAGTCCATTGCTATTTAATAGAGGCCAACCAGGAGCTTTTTAAAAGTTCTGGTAACGGCATTTACGTAAATGGGACAAAATGTATGGCTCTGAAAGACTTGTGCTCTCAAGTTACTTTGTGCCATCCAGACATAATCCCTCCAGAGAACATAGTGAAAGGTGAAAGCCTGACAGTTAAAGGAATAGGTGCAGGAATAATTACCATGCCAGTGGCTGAGGTACCTATAAGTTATCAAGGGTGGAAAGGATTATGGAGAACAGGCGTAGCTGAGCAATTGCCTGTGCCCTGTTTGATTGGGATCGATCTCACTGAGCATGTCAAAAGTGTTTTAGTGCAGACTTGCTCCCAGCAGAAAGAAGAAGACACAGCAAAGGATAAGGGCGAAATTAATACAGAGCTGGTGGAAGGAGAGTATCCTACAGCTGAATTAATACCTATTAAGAGTCCCCTAGAAAACACCTTTAGAAAGGAACAAAGATCAGATCCCACGCGGGCTCAATGTTTTAAGAAAGTTAGCGAAGGTCAGTTAACCCCTGAGAGTCCAGAAAGGTTCTTCCTAGAAAAAGACCGGTTGTATAGGGAGACCTTAGTGAATCCCAGAAGGGGAGGGGAGACTCACCACAAGCAGCTGGTAGTACCTCTCAAATATCGAGTGGGGATAGTGGAACGGGGGCACGCTGGTACTTTTTCAGCCCATTTGGGCATCTCAAAAACTAAACAAAGAATTGCCCAAAACTTTTACTGGCCTGAGATGGGGAGGCAGATAAAAGAATTTTGCCAGAGGTGTGACGTGGGTCAGAGGCAAGGAAACAGCAATGACAAAACGAGAGCCAAGCTGTGTCCTTTACCTATAATTTCGAACCCTTTCCAACGCATTCGGTTAGACAGAGTTGGACCGTTGCCCAGTGTTACCCAGAGGGGAAACAGATTTATCCTGACTATCGTTGACCATGCAACGCGTTATCCCGAAACAGTTCCCCTGAGAAATATAGAGACTCAGGCAGTTGCTGACGCTCTGCTGAATTATATGTGTCGCATGGGGTTTGCTGCTGCTGAAATAGTCACAGATTTAGGAACCTCTTTCTCGTCCAAGCTGATTAAAATAACCTCCAAAATGAACGAGATGAACTACATTAGGCAGGAGGAGGTAGAGACAGGCAGGAGAGTAGTCCCTGTGAATGTGATCGAACCCTACTCTAGAAGGGAAAACGTTGTCTTGCTGGCATTGAAAGAGGCAGTCAATGAAAGACACGAGTTACTTTACTGGGAAGAGAGGGGCGAACCCAAATCCACTCCAGAGGAGATCCAATGCAGTTCCTCACTTTCCCCAGAACAGCTAAGAGAAGCGAGAGCCTTGATAATGAGGTACAAGCAGGTTTCCTATATCTTACCAAGGGTGGCCTTAGGGGTAGTGCACGAGATGGAAATCAGAGATGCACCCCCACAAGCAGTTCCACCTTACAGAGGACGAACCTGTCTAATCAAACTGTGGAGCAAGAAGGAAACGTTTGTCCTATATATGAGTAGAGAAAAGCCCAAGAGAAAACATGCATGGCCATACTGGGAAGGCAGAGGCGTGACCTATCATAAGCAAAGTGTTTTAAAACGTAGCCTTACCCTGCCAGTGGTGCATAGGGCTAAAAGAATGCGAGTTTGGCTCAAACTCACGGGGTATCACCTAAAGGGTTTACCCAGTAGCATCACGATAGCTGCTCTAGGAAGGGGTGTAAAACTCTGTAGAGCAGTTAAAATAACATGGCGGAAAGAGAGATGGAAGACCGCGCTGATGGCGGGCCGCGTACAGAGAGTTCCTGAGTGCCAGAGAGGTTTCACCATCGCGGGGGTGTCCAGATTCGAACCGGTAGCCGTGCCGAGCCAGGCAGATGACTGCAAGGACCATCATCCGAGGACGTTCCGGAAGGGGAGGCGGCAGGCTGACAAAAGATCCCATCCTTCGGTGGTTCGTGAGTGTCGTGAAGGTGCGGAGGGAGGTGCATTTCACCACAATGCAAGCCGTGCAAGAGGGAAGGACAGTTTTGTATATGCTCTAACCCTCCACCATGACTACGATTCTGGACAGTCGAAAAGGACAAAGACGGGTGATTGAAAGGGAACTCAAATGACACAAAAACTGTGCTGGGAAAAATTGATGGGACAAAAGGGACCCAAAATGTGGTGGCAGAAGCCCTTTCGAGAAGCGCAGAAGGCTGAAGACTAGGGAAATGGACTTTGGTGAAAAGGCAAAAGCAATAAAATGTTAATGGTACCAAGTTAAAGGTTATAAGCTGTATGTTCTAATGAAAAAAAATGTATGTAAGTATTAAAAGTGTTATGTGTTGGTGTTAAATAAGTACCTGAATATATGATTGAAAGGGAGAGTATTGTAATTGAAATAGTAACTGCATTACTAGGTTAATGCATAACAAGCGTATAAGTTGGTTAATTATTACTTGTGGTCAAAGGTGGTAAGTTTTGATGGTAATGCTGTAAAGTTGATGGTGGTCTACATTAAGGCTCCTCGTTGTTCATGAGGGTAAACCACTATAGGTTTTACCCCATGAAAAAACTTTTTAAGGGGGGAGGTGTGTAGCGAACAGCCCTGCCCTCACCTGTCCGTCCCAGCAGAACATTAAAGCAGGAGCCAATGAGGGGTCAGAAGGTGGAGCCAAGGGGGGAGGGAGCTGGATATAAAGGCTGGTGTAAGGAGTCTGAGGGAGATTCGGAGAGTTTCTGTTAGAGAGAGACTGTATGAAACTTAAAAGGTGAATTAAGAGTGAGTTAGAGATCAATAAGAACGATGAATGGAACAGAGAGTTAAAAGAGTTATAAAGTTAAAGCAGCTTTGAGTGAAAGACAAGTGATTAGCAGCCTGTGATTTTTCTCTTGAATATTAATCGTATGTTAACTTCCCTGATTTAATAAATGACTTAAGTTTCAAAAGTACACGTGTCTCCATGATTAAATGGTATTAAAACAGTAATACCTGGTGGCAGCGAAGGAGGAAGAAGAGCAGGAACCTTTGAAGGCCAGGGGAATAGGGGCTTCATAGGTGACCGCAACAGTACCCCTATCCCAGCTGCCCCTTACCTTACCCTACCTTTATAAGGAAAATAAAAAATAAAAATTAATAAAAACAAACAAACAAACAAACAAATATGTTACTGTTTGGAGCATATTATATATTTCAGTTGCTGATGGTTTGAACCAAGGCATTCAGCAATATAATTGCACCATTCAGATTTTCTACAGCCGCTGGCTAAAAGTAAAATAAATGATTCAAGTCTGCTCTGTATTCTTTATTACATGCATTTACACTTTCTAATACCATGGCACAAAATGTCATCCTACTACTCAAATTATTCACAAAGGAAACCAGAAATAGCATGGACTACCACAGAAATCAAGCTGGCTGGATAGCTCAGTGGTAGAGATGGGGACGACTCACCATTTTGGCAAGTCATCCCACTTTGTGAGTCGTCAAAAGTTGACGACTCACAAAGCATGAAGTTACCCCCATGAAGCGATGAATAATGAATATATTTGTCTATTCATGGGGGGTTATTAAATAAAACACCCTGCCCCTGCCCCTGGCTGCCACCACCACCCCCCTGCTGCCACCGCCACCATCCCCACTGCCACTACCCACTGTCACACCACCGCTGCCCCTCCACCCCCCAACCCCTGCCAACACCCCCTTACCGTAATCCAGGCTGCCCTTTGCAAAGATGGCAACTCCAGCTTCCCTACCCTAAATGAAGCTGCAGCCGCCATCTTTGCAAAGGGCAGCCAGTTTCCCTTTTTACACGCCGTGACTGTGGAGGCCTGATGGAGACCTCGGCAGCAGCAGCAACAATTATGGTAAGGGGGTGTCGGTGGGGGAGCTAAGGTAGGGAGAGGAAGGGGGTGGGAAGATAGGCTGTGGGGTGGGTGACTGTGGGGGTGGGTGGCTGCCTATCGGCCCACCAATCAGCTGATCGGTGGCTGGTAGGCAGAATGGTGTTTTTTTAATTACGAAGAGATGAATACAATAGGGAAATATTTGTCCCTTCGTATTTGTGGGGGTCTCTGGAACCCATGAATATGAAGGGATGAATATTTAACAGATCAGCGATTTTCCACGAATATTGCAATTCATTTTTTTATTCGTCCCCTTGTCTACTCAGTGTTTTAGGTATATGGCTTTGGAGCCAGAGGTTGGGGGTTTGATTGCTGGCTATGAGCAGAGCCAGCCTGTATGGCCATGGGCAAGCTGCAGTCCCAGGGCGCCTCCAGAAGAAGAGAATGGCAAACCCTGGAAAAGGTTGGCATAAATCAGAATTGACTTGACGGCACATGATTATTATTATTAACTATCACAAAATTGCCAATATTGGTATTGTCAAGAACAAGTTAGTTGGCCCGTAAGAAATACAATCAACTATCGGGCATTTTAACAAAACCAAGCCACATAATGCTGTTCCTACCCACAGCCCCCACCGTATGGTAATTTGGACCCAGGAATTCCTAGTCCTTAGCTATATTTGTAGTTCCTCCACTGCTTGTGGCTGGCTTGCAAACTTCCTCACTATAGGTTATTTTACTCCATAAAGTGTGCTCAGTTTTAAATGTTCCATTGTCTTTAGTGTCATCATTCCTTGTAAGGAAGGGAAAAAGTTGATCTTTGCTTTATGAAGCACCTGAAATTAGGGATACATTGCAACATGCTGACTATGACATTTCTAACACACTTGACCCATGAAGGGTACTTTGAAGTTGCATTTACACCAAAGGTCTGTGGAACCAATTAAAAATGAAACAGATGCAGGAATAAATTAAATATATGCCTCTTGAATATTTTTATAACCACTTTTGTAATATGCATTATAAAGTAAAGCCTACTCAATTAGAACTGGCAGTTTCATAAGGGCATCTTATATTATCAACTGATGCTGCAGCACTTTTTAAAAATCAGTATGTTTTTAATAACTCTCAGTTAGGTCACACAAAACTCAATGTTCTCATGTGCAATGAGGAAACTGCAATAGGCACTAATTAGTAGCTAATGAAAAAGTCCACCACCATGGCAGGAGATGTCATTTTCCTTCACTGTGTAAGTTTATACAACAATATTTAGAACAGTTAATCTTTTAGCTTGCCTAATCTTGATTTCAATTTCTCTTTGATGTCTTTGATTTTATAAAAAAAAGATATCTTGTTCTTCCTCTTTTGTTATTCTCATCTACTTCCCTGCAATTATTGTTGTAATGCCTCTCTTCATCCATATGTAGAGGTTGCTGAGAGTTGTGCTCAGAATTCTGATGCTATTTCTGTCACCTTTTACACTGACTTTTCATCTATTTACAATTTTAAGAGTTTCATCAATTATTGATCCAGGCTTTTCTGTTCTCTTAGCTATACAAATAGTCTTTTCACATTCTTCTCTGAGATTATGTCTGGTTTTAGTCTTTTAGATCATGGTCAGTTCACCTTTTTAATGTAAATCTGTTCTTTTGGTGGTCTTTATATTGTTCAGGAAAGTCATTTGAATAATATTTTGTCACTATGATTATTTTAGTGCTCTTCTTCAGCTTTTTTCTAATTTTTGATATTAACTATAAATTTATTGTAATTTTTATGTTAATTATAAACAGGACACTCCTTTCTTTGTTCTGTTTTTTTTTTATGAAAGAATTTATCTTCTCAAATGCCTGAAGCAGGTATGTGCAATATGGAAATTCTTGAATTCACAGAATTCTGAGTCAATTTCCTGACTTGTTTCTGAAATCAAAGCCAAATTTTTCAGCCATGTCCTTTCTGCTGTGTTTCCTACTTTTGTCTGCCAGTCATCTGTAATTATTGGTACCCTCTATTATGGTGATCAATTTCATTATGGAAAATTGAAAGAATAAATGCTTTATTTTTCTTCAGCACCTGTAGCTGGAGTATAAACTTGAGTGATGGATATGCTAATAGGCTTTCCAAGAACTCTGATTGATATTACTTGGTCAGACTTCACATTACAGCCCCTAACCAATTGAGCTATGTCTCAGCCTCATTGTTAGAGCCATGCCATCTCTTCTGAGTTTATCATTTCCAGAGTACAGCACTTCATAACTGCCTGATTTAAAATGTCCTATTCCAGTCCCTTTTAATTCATTCATGTCAGGTTCCACAATGTTTAATGTTCTTTTAATGCTTTAAAAAACAGAGGTACACAAAATATGTCAATTGAAACCAAATTCAAAGTATTAGGACACATCCAGATGAGCAAAGTTGGAGCGGTCTGATTTGTGCTTTAAAGGTTCTTGTGTTCGATGCAGTCTATTTTATCTCTCACTTTAAAAAAATCCATCCATTCACACTAATGAATTTTTTTCTCTTATGAGAAGGGTCCAGATAGGTCTTTGGATCACTGCAGTGAGTCCCCTTTTCAATTAATGACAGTCCCCTTCTTATCCCCTTCCCCATCTTTTCTCATGGCCCAGAGCAAAGTAGGTAATGCAAAAGCAACAGCTTCACTTTTAGATCAGAAATCTGTCTGATAGATTGGACTGGCATAATCTTCCCAGGGACTGGAACAACCCTTGGCTTATATATGTAGACCATTAAGCAGGGACAATTTTAGTTTAAGTTGCTTATTTTCCTCAGACCGTATTTGTCCGAGCTACGTTTTCCCAAGGAGTTCTAGTGCTAAATAAAGCAGGCTTTGGAGGGATTCTGCATGCTGCTCTTCACATAGATTCAGTAAGGGTATCTTAAATTTTCTTCTTGTAGCAAACAACAATCCAAATGACAGGTGCAGCATAATACCTCTGTTAGGAACAACAGGAAGTGAAAAGATAATGAGCTAGCTGAAGGATAGGGTTCTTGTCACTGTACATTTTTGGTTTTCATTGTGCCCTCCTTCAGACTGGATGGTGAACAAAGCAAAAAAACAAAAACCCAACAAAGGGAAATTCTTAAGATGCAATAGAGAATTTATTGCAGAATTATTCTGTACCTCAAGGCTAGGGAATGTTTTTATGCCCATCATGTAGGTGGACAGTGACTTACATTGGCTTCAGCAAGCATGAGTAATGGTCAGGAATCATGGGAATTGTGGCCAACAATATTTGAAAGACTACAAATCCTGTTCATCAGTTCTAGTATGCACTCGGCTCAATGAGGCTTTCTTTCAGGTAAGAGATGAAGGATTGTGGCCTCATTGGTGGGCAATTGAATTTCTAACCTCTGGTTCCACAGCCAGATACCAAACTCATTGAGCTATTGATTATTTATTTATTTATTTAACTTATGTGCTGCCCACACTACCCAAAGGTCTCTGGGCGGCTTACAACAATTAATAAAAATAAAACAAAAACAAAACAACAACCTATAATGCTACATTCAATTTTATGGACTGAAATTCAAAATATTTCTCTGGAGAAAGTAATGTTCAATTCAATAATAGTTCCTGCCTTTTTCAATATATTCAATGATTCTATAATTCTGTTCCCTTCTCTGCTTTTGCCTTCGGCTGTTAAATAGAATTCCCAAGCCAAACTTTAAAAAAAATCTGTTGCTTTTAATATGACAATTGTATTCAAACATAAATAGAAGCTTTCATAGTGAGAGTTCATGGGAATGGCATAAACAGGAACATATTACACAATAATCATACATTACATACTCATTCTTACTTCTTACTGGATCTGTGTTCATTTTTTTCAATGAAATAGCTGTGCAGGAGCCTCCCAATTCAGACTGGGAGCCAGTTGGATGATTCAAACTGGGACACCAGTCATAGATGGCTCCAGGCCCCAGTTCACGTGAAACAGATTTGGCCCTCAACTGAAATTTGGAAATCTGAAATTTTGCCCATCCCATTTACTTTTATTGAGAAATCAAAACAGCCTAATTTACTTACTTTTTAATTGGAATTCATGATACAGGGCACTGACGTTGTTAAATATCATTCAGACAGGTCGAAGAGCTGTTGCTAAGTCCTATTACAATTTAATTTCTTGAAGTCAATATGTGTGCTGATTTTCTGCACTATGACAGTGCATGTGTATGCCAATTAAGAAAAGCACACATGTAGACATAAGACAGAAAGTATAGACAGAATGACCACATTGAGCAGCCAATAAAGACAGAAATCAAACTCAAACTCAAACTGAAGGATGATAGCCAGCCACATTTCTTCCTTCCTTCTTCCCACCGTGTATGTGTGTGTGTGTGTGTGTTTATGTAATTAAGTCAGTCAATTTTCACACATTAGGGATATACATTATAGCTTGTCTTGTGTGTGACTTTTTTTCCCTAACTGCAAGAGGGAGAGATATTTATGTTACTCTCAAGTATAGCTTTTCTGTTTATGAGAGTGATTTTTGGTATAAATAGCACAAATACTACAATCAGCACAAAGTTATGATGGCTACTGCCTTGTTGCATGGACCTTTAAAAATTAGAAGTAAGGGATGAGTTGTTTGCATCTAACTAGTCAACGAGCCCATCCCTCCGTGTGTTCTCCAGGAACCTGTGTGGTTTGGTGTCTGTGTTTGCCTAGATTCACAAAGGGAAAAGAAAGTAGTTTTGTCTAAAGAAAATTTGCACAAATTACAGGAAAACTCATGGGTGGGGGAATTTTCACAATGGAGAGACGTGAACCGGTGCTTTTCAACCTTTTCATAAATGACCTGGAGACAGGGATAAGCAGTGAGGGGCCAATTTGCAGATGACACGAAACTTTTCCAGTTAGTGAAGACCAGAAGGGATTGTGAAGAGCTCCAGAAGGATCTCCAAACTGGGAGAATGGGCAGCAAAATGGCAAATATGTTTCATTATAAGAAAATGTAAAGTAATGCACATTGGGGCAAAAAATCAAAACTTTATTTACAGCTGATGGGTTCTGAGCTGTCCGTGACAGATCAGGTAAGAGATTCTGATGAGCTGGTGGACAACTCGATGAAAGTGTCAACCCAGTGTGCGGCAGCAGTGAAGAAGGCCAATTCCATTCTAGGTATCATTAAAAGGGGGATTGAAAATAAAACAGCTAACATTATAATGCCATTGTACAAAACGTTGGCAATGCCGCACCTGGAGCATTGTGTACAGTTCTGGTTGCCGCACCTCAAAAAAGACATAGTGGAACTGGAAAATGTGCAGAAGAGAGCAACTAAAATGATTACTGGGCTGGGGAACCTCCCTTATGAGGAAAGGCTACAATGTATTCTCAAAGGCTTTCACGGCCGAGATCCGATGGTTGTTGTAGGTTTTTCGGGATGTTTTGCTGTGTTCTGGAGGTTTTTCTTCCTAATGTTTCGCCAGTCTCTGTGGCTGGCATCTTCAGAGGACAGGAGTTAGAACTCTGTCTGTGTTCTGGTGTAGTGTGTGTGATACTTGAGAATTTGTAGCTGTGGGATCAGCTTTTTGTCCTTTTCAGGAGATTGGGTGATTATGGTGATCAGGGTGTTTTTTGTTATGGGTGTATTGTTGTGATAAGGGGGAGATGATCTGTCACTGTGATTGATGGGTGTCATTAGCTAGTCTATTGTGTGCAGTGATCACCGGTCCTTGTGCCTGGGTAGAGTTCATTGACCTTTTTGCAGGTTGTATTTTTCAGTGCTGGGAGCCTGGCTTTGTTGAGTTTTAGACTTTCTTCTTTTTAGTTGAAGGTGTGCTGATGTTTGTGGATTTCAATGGCTTCCCTGTGTAGTCTAACATAGTGATTGCTGGTGTTGTCCAGTACATCTGTGTTTTGAAAGCCACTGAACTCAACCACCTGAATTGGGCCCTACAGGCAAATGGCTATTGCAAAAATGAAATCACAAGAGCCATCAAACCGAGAAAATAACACCGAACTGAAGAAGAAAAACAGCCACCCACAAATAAAGTATTTCTGCTATACATCAAAGGGGTCACGGACCGCATGGGGAAACTTTTGAAAAAACACAACCTACAAACAGTATTCAGGCCTACCACAAAAACATAACAAATGTTATGGTCAGCAAAGGACAAAAGGGACCCCCTCACCTCTGCAGGAGTATACCGGATACCTTGCAGTTGTGTCCAGGTATATATTGGAACCACAAAATGCAGCATCCACACCAGAATCAAAGAACATGAAAGACACTGCAGATTAAAACAACTGGAAAAATCGGCAGTAGCTGAACATGCCCTGAAACAAGCTGGACATGAAATCCTATTTCAATGGGCAGCTGCAAGACACGGAGGCGGAGGCTGCCTCTCATGGCTGCCCATTGACTGCTGTTGCTGCCGCCTGATCACCTCCTCCAGCGCCATTCAAGGGCTCCCTTCTTGCAGGGGACAAGGTGGCGACGTGAGCTGGAGGTGAGCCCTGGCAGTGGCACTGGAGGAGGTGATCGGGCGGCTGCGGCAGTAGTAGCAGGAGGTGGAGGTGGAGGAGCAGCTGCACTGGGCCACCCCTCGTGGCTGCCCATTGACTGTTCCTCCGCCTCCGGCAAGGGTCAAAATTGGGGGTCGTCTTATACATTGAGGGGTCATATACACGGAAAAATACAGCAATACTTGACTGTTCACACCTGCCCTTCATATAAGAACATCATATGAGGAGACATTATTAACTCCATATCCTCCATCACCAGACATATGTTTTCTCCATGAGTTGGTAGGCAACAATCGGTGGCTGAAAGAGTTATTCTGTTCATGGACTTGTCGCACATGACTTGGAACCCTAATCTATAACATCAGTAAAGCAGGCTCCTTGTTGTGGAGATTTTGCCCTTCGAACATGTTGGGTGAGGGTTATATTCTGCATCACCATCAGATGAAAACACATTAGTGTTATGGTCATGCAGCTTTGTGTCTGAGCAACCAGCATGCAAATGCAGGCATTTTTCCCCTCCTTATAATCAATCACAAAACACAGAAAGCTAATTTTCAGGCTATCAGAGATTAGAAGAACTCCAGCAGTGGCAGTTGGATGACTCTCAGCACTAGATATTTGCCTGCTTTAGGAACAAGCTCTCTGTAGTGTCTAGTTTGGCCCTGAGGGTGACCATGATGAAGAAGAAACAGAGAAAGAAGAGCTACTGTCATTCCCCCAGAGCTGCCACACGCAACCCTATTCTTCCTAATGTGACTCTGATCATGGAGAAAACTTGAACAAACATAAGTGAGCTGCAGGGGCCATCCATTCCTCCTAATATCCCTCCATGTGACCTGAACACATGTGTACGGTAGTGGGAGGGTTTGAACAGATGCACAGGCATGGGGGGCTGTATCTGCATTGCAAGTGTTAAGTAAGTACATTTTTTTTGCCTGGCACATAACTTATCACACCTGAAACCAGAAGAAAAAAAACAAACTGAACTTAATTAAAGATATTGACTGCTTCTGTTATGTTACATGTTTCCTATGTATTCAGTTTAAATATATTATATTTACCAGACTTCATCTAATGCATATGAGCAAAATGCTAAAGGTTGAGGAAGATACTTGGGCTCCCTGCTGCTTTTCTTCCCAATAAAACTAATTGGCCATGAATTTGTTAGTAGTTGAGCCTTGAAGTGGGATGAGACTGGAGCACAGGTACGGATTATATTAATGAACAATGATGTGTGCAACGAATCATAGCCTTGTCAACAAGATAATAGTGAATTATGTGCTGTTCATGGTTGAAAGACGATGTGACAAGCAGACTGGGTGTAGCTTTGTAAAAGCTGCCAATTGACATTTATATTTCAAAAGTGCAAAATAAAGGAAGCTGAAATGTGTTCATTAAGCAGCAAAGCATAAAAGAGCATGGGGCTTCAATGCAGCAGTGCTCATGAATCTGGAGTTCTTTGTTGAGTGCAGGGCAAGCTTGAGTGGCTTCTACTTTAGTTAGGTGTGCAATCATTATAACAGTCAATTCTCTCTCTTTCTGTCTGACAGATGCACATTTGACATTAATAGAATCCACCAGAACTCATAATGGGTACAAGATGCATGGATCTGTATGAGTGCTGCAATAAATTGTGACTATATCTGAGGACTTACCTTTATGTTTAAAATACTTAGACGTCCTGGTATTATATTTTTCACATTACAGCTTTTTAAAAAATCATGTCAAGATAAAAATGATTTGAAAGAGGGTTGCTTGATCAGTATGATGAGAATTGCGTGGAATTATTCAAAGTAGTTCTTAAAATGGCACTGTGTGGAAATGCACCAGTCAAAAATTTGCACTGTAGCCTTTGCATAAGCTATAACCCTATGCAAAAATTCTATGCAAAATGGAGTTTCCCTGGTTTGTGTATTCACTGAATGTGGGGGGTTTAGGCCATCCAAAATGTTACCCAAATGAGTTACTCTTCTTTATACCCTGGGGGGAGGGACCAAGAGAGGAGAGATACCTTAGCTAGACTACCAACAAGAAGACCATACACAAAATATTTTAGGTTATCTACTATTCATGTAACATTTATTGATAAGGCATAAAACATAGGACAAAAGATATCAAGATGCCTCATATGCACACCATTGACACTTTCCATACATACCAGGACTCTTCTCTGAGAGTTGATCAGTCTTTCAGTAAGAGTTGTGGGAGCAACGTTGCAGCATTGATCGAAGCCCACCTTCTCTTCCTGAGTCATCCCTCTTATAGGCATTTTCCTTGTGAGTTGTGTCTATGGGCTGAGCCAGGGTGAGCATAAGCACACGAGGGGCAGACTCTGATCTCCTGGGTAGATGCGTTCTCAGCCAGAAATATTCCTTGGTCATGGTCTTTGCCCTAGATTTGCCTGCCTCCACCTTTCTTCAGCCAGCCTTTTCCAGTTTAGTTCCCCTTATGGTATATTTGGACTCCTTGTCTTAGTCCACTTCCTTTTCTGTCCGGACAAACAAGTGCAAAAGGTCAAACCTTTGCCCATGCATGCAGTTCTCTGGTTAATAAGAAAATTTTCTTTCTTACAGTCCTTTACAAATTTCTTACAGCCCTTTGCAGATTTGTATTAGGCATACCGTCCCATCATTCCTTGCAATTCTCCATCTTCTGCTCAGGTCTGGGGTGCTGGTCTTTCTGGAACCCCCACACATTCTGTCACTCACTGCCACTCATAACAAAGGTTCAAACTCAAAACTAGCAACAGACTGTGCTTTGTTTGCATGCATGCTCGTTATGTCTTCCTCACTTGCCCTGCCCCTGCCCCACCAGGAGTATGGTAGAAATGGTAATTTATTTTAATCCATTAATCAAAAGAGGATAATATTAAAATAATAAGGTAATTTCCCTCACCCAGGTACCCCAGATTCTCATACACTGGCTATGTATCTTGAACAGAAGCAACTATCCAGTTAGGAGCTCAGCAGCCTGGATGCTGTTATTTTGGATCAGCCATTCTGAAATGTGTTTGGGGGTGCAGCCAAGAGTGGAAAACTGGAGTTTTTAAATGGTTGCCAGTTCAGAATTTCAGCCTGCTGTTCCATTGTTTAGGTAAACAAATAAATAAAACCTAGACCACATCTGATGCTGTTGAAGTTGAGACAAGATGGACCTTCTGAAGACTACTGGATTCCTTGTGGCTGGCAGCTTTCTTCCTTTGATCCGGAAGCATTTGTCAATCGTTGTGCTCAAGAAGACATTGCATAGCTATGAAGACATCTTGTATTACTTCCTTCTCATTCCAGAAGTACTATATTTGAATGCATGTTTTGTTTGTTTTGTTTAGTCGTTAAATCGTGTCCCCATGGACCAGAGCATGCCAGGCCCTCCTGTCTTCCACTGCCTCCCAGAGTTGGGTCAAATTCATGTTGACACTTCAATGACACTGTCCAACCATCTCGTCCTCTGTCGTCCCCTTCTCCTCTTGCCCTCACACTTTCCAAACATCAGGGTCTTTTCCAGGGAGTCTTCTCTTCTCATGAGATGGCCAAAGTATTGGAGCCTCAGCTTCAGGATCTGTCCTTCCAGTGAGCACTCAGGGTTGGTTTCCTTCAGAACGGATAGGTTTGTTCTCCTTGCAGTCCAGGGGACTCTCAAGAGTCTCCTCCAGCACCACAATTCAAAAGAATCAATTCTTCGGCGGTCAGCCTTCTTTATGGTCCAGCTCTCACTTCCATACATCGCTACTGGAAAAACCATAGCTTTGACTATGCGGACCTTTGTCGGCAAGGTGATGTCTCTGCTTTTTAAGATGTTGCCTAGGTTTGTCATCGCTTTCCTCCCAAGAAGCAGGCGTCTTTTAATTTCGTGGCTGCTGTTACCATCTGCAGTGATCATGGAGCCCAAGAAAGTAAAATCTGTCACTGCCTCCATATCTTCCCCTTCTATTTGCCAGGAGGTGATGGGACCAGTGGCCATGATCTTAGTTTTTTTGATGTTGAGCTTCAGACCATGTTTTGCGCTCTCCTTTTTCACCCTCGTTGCAAGGTTCTTTAATTCCTCCTCACTTTCTGCCATCTTTGAATGCATGTACCCTAAACCAAAAGAATAAACTCTGAATATATGCTATTTTCTCAGATGTGATTTGACGGACAACTGTACTTGATTTGAAACTCAAATTACATTATTCTAAAACCAGAAGTAATTTTAATAATATTGCTTACTTAGATCTCTATATATTTTCTATCTTTCTGAAGAAACAAATTGTTAATTTGTTTTCAAAATTTTTTGTTTTGGGGCATATTTTTTCAGCTGTCATTCTGAGAAAATAGTCAAGTTCCTTTATTTCCTTTATTTCTGTGACAATATGAAGTTGAAAGAGAGGTTAAGAAGAACTTGAACATTTTTCTCGAGAAAAATATGAACCTATAGGCTCATGCTCTCTCAAAGAATCATAATTACATGTAAATTACTTCTTTATTTCTCATATATTTATGCAATTTTAAAACAGTTTTAAATAGCAACTCAGCAACAATAAAGTTCAGAGTTTAGATTTTAATGGCCTTTTGGGAACATTTTCTCCAAAGCTCAAATTTAAAAGAAAAGCTGCTCTGTCTTAATAAATCACAGGAAAAAGAAGACAGATGATTAGTGAAATGGAAAAGAAAAGGTCAGATTTCAGGACCTTTTCATTCATGTTTTAAGGTGCATTATTCACAGGCTGCTAGCATTCATTCATCCTACAGAGTCACTTCAAGTGCTAAAAATCAGAAGTATAGTGCTTTCTTAATGTTTTGTGGGTAACATAGGGCAAATGAAACAATGCTTTTTAGTCAACTAATTTTAAAAGAAATGTTGCCTTATTCAAGCTAATGTTTACTGAAGTTCCCAACAGCAAACTGGGCACTGCATTTTGTTGTAGCTGCTGTCTTCGAGGCAGCTCAACATGAAGCAAACAGTACACAACCTATAATGGCAGAGTTATCCTGTTCAGGAATGGTCATATCTGGCAGACGAACCACAGCTGTCAAAAAGCTCTCCAATTATCAAAACCATTTGAGTCTTCAGATATATCTGAAAGTGCTCCCAAGCTACACATTTATTCAGGGAGTGTGCAAGTCCATCTAAGGAAAATCATTTTCCCAGTTCCCAAAGCTGGAAACCATAAAAGCACAGAGATCCTGTCAGAGAGATCAGGTTGATGGGCACAGAATTTTCATGAAAGAATACAGTAGCATTTTATGTCTGTATAATATGTAGTTGCACATAGCCTGTAATCTGGATATGGGGAACAGATTACATGATTCTACAAATGAATGCATAGGAAAGTGATTAAGGTCAATAATAATTGCTCACAGTGATTTTCCATTAATATAATCAAATTAATAGGGTATGGGGGGATTCCACGTTTGAGAAAAGCCTTCATGGAATTCAGTGCCTGAGTTCAGTAATATACTGAATGGAGGTGAAAAGGTTAAGACTAAATCTAGGTAAGGTGAAGTGTTATTAGTCAGCAGAATGCCTGGTCTGTGTATTGTCATTCTCTTTTAGACGAGAACACATGTCTCCAGAAGGATCAGTCATCCTGATTCAAGAGGAGGTGGCATTAGGAAGACAAGCATTTGAGCAACTATGTTTACAATGCTGGCTGCAACACCGTTCCCTAATTGGTAATAGTTATTCAGTTAGAATTCTCCACAAGAGAATACTCCCACTGAAGTGGTTCAAAACAGAACTGCTAATTGCTAATTCATCTATGGTATTATCAACATATCACTCTAACACTGAAAGATCTACACTGGTTACTTATTTTTGTGTTTTTGTTCAGCAATTGGCTTTAACTTGTCAAAACCCAGAACAGTGCATAATAACTGTCTGTCTATCTGTCTGAGGCAGACAGCAATACAATATTTTACTTAAATGATGAAATGCAACACACCCTAGCAACAACCTGGGGGATATTACTGTATAAAAATGCTTGCCACATAAGTTGTGGAATAGCAGTTTCTAACCTCAAAAGACGGATTGAAAAAACTCTGCCTTGCACACTCTCCTGAATCCCTGCAGGGATGTCATACTTCACAGCGACTCAGGAAGACGATGCCGGAGCATGAGGGCAGCAACAGGGAAAGATCTTCCCAAATACATTCAAGCTGGACAGCTTTGATGGTTGGCACCTTTAGAAAGACAGTTCCAGACAATCTCAACTGGCACAGGGGCTCATATTTTATTTATTATTTGTATTAGTTTTATTTATATGCCATATTTCTCCCAACAAGGGACCCAAAGCGGCTCACAACATTCAAATTCACACAATTTTAAAACACAATAAGTTAAATATTAAAAGATAAATTAAACAATATATGATTTAAAATACAATTAAAAGATTAAAACATGAAAATATAAAAAAGACTAAAATTATCTGCTAAAATGGGGTTCGGATTCAGTTATAACTGTTAAAAGCCTGCCTGAAGAGATGGGTCTGTAGCTTTTTTTGGAAGGATAACAGGGAAGAGAAGGAACTTCCCTACTATGCCATAGACAGAACGCTGGGTGGAGGGTCTCATAACAGAAAATAGCATTTAATAGGCATGAGGCAAGGGGAGAAAATCAGAATATGTGATCTACATTACTGGAACCGTTCAGTAGTTAACTTAGATCTGTGAAAAGCCAGGAAAGTTGTACAGTTATCACTTACTTTTCCCCTCTCCTCCCCAACCCTTCTATTTTTTTCCTCCCCTTCTTTTGTTTCTTATGTATTTGTTTTGTCTGGTTTGGGACATCTAGATAGTCCTGGTCAACAGTTTTTTATTATGATGATGAAGGGAATATACTAGCCCCCTCTTCTGTTGTTTTAAAACACATAAAGTGACAATCTGAAGTGGGGCAGAATCCTGTTTTTGTTTTGTTTTATTTTGTTTTTGCACATCCCTTATCACACATGGAAAACAGCACTTTGGTAACAACTGAATATGGCTGACATTGTAGAGTCAATCCTTATGTAAATAGGATTGCTTATGAGAGTGGAAAAGTTAGAGCTGGGAGGTGTGGCAGTGATGGGTACAATGGCTGGTTTACATTTGTGTGACTTTTGTATTAAAAACTTTGAATAAGTAACAGATCAGCAGGAAGCTATCCCAGCATGCATGTCCATGATGGACTTCAGAAAGGCAGTGCAGAAAAAACTTTAAATAATATGCAAACAAGTCGAGGCAATTATTTCATGCTTTTCCTGTTAAATCAGAATTTGAAATTTGATTACTCGTAATTTATGCTTCACACTTTTTTTACTTCATTTGCATTGTTGCAGTGACCAGTGGCTTCAACCAATACATATATTTGTACTGCAATAGAAGTCGAAAAGGAGATATAGATAAATGTTGCACTTCTTATTAGTTTGGTCTCAGAAGTTAAACTGAAAGGTTTATGGCTAAACTGAATGTTCAGTTGTGGTTTTGAACAAAAAGAGCATGAGGGAGAGACTGAAAGGAAGACTTAAATGAGCAAGGACTTTGGGTGAAAGCCAAATAATAAGAAATATCATAGGTAGAGATATACTGCTACATAATTGTAGAAAGATCAGAAGGTTAGGTTATGGAGTACTTTAATATGTACTGAATATGGAAGAAGATGGAGAGCCAATTTTGGGAGGATTTGAGAAGGGACATACCAGGTCATGAAAGCCAAGAGAAGATAAAAGTTCTGACAGTAGTTCTGTAACAGGGTCTCAATATTTTCTACTGGCAATTTTCCTTCTCTCCACTTTTTCATCTCTTTCTAACGTACCATTTACTTCCCATTTCAATTTGTCACATTTCTTGGCCCTGGACAGACAATTCTATTTTATTTTTCAAAGAAGAAAATATTATTCAAAGTAAGCAAGTATGTAACCATATGTTTTTTTTTCTGTGTGACTCACTATGATAGAAGGCTTTCAATTCTGTTGGCACAGAAGGTGAGCAAAGGAAACCAGAAAAGGGAGCTGTCAATCACAGAAGAAAAATTGTGATGAAATCTCAAAACTAGACAAAACTTCTATTGACCTCACCAGGCTTTAAATGTACTTCCTCAGAGAAATGAGAACAACAAATGTTTATTTACTAGAATACTATTTAAGCAGTTATACAACAGTATTCTAAGAAGTTAGGTAGCCTTATTGCAGAATATGGAATCCAATGGCCAGCCCTTAAAGCATCAGAAGCTCACAGATTCCATAGCAGATTCCTCATTGTAATGAAAGCATTACTGAACAGTTTTCTTTAAAGCTTTTTCCAAAGCTAATCAAATCTTTCTCTACCTTTGAAGCATTTTCACATTACCTTTGTTTAGTACATGTATAGATAATGAGGCTTATTTTCAAAGAGCAGTATTCAGAATATACCTGTTTTATGTAGAAGATAGATCTTATTTATCGTTCAGTTTGGTATTATTTAAAATATTATTTTTTATTTTTAAAAGAAAACCTATTTTATACATCACATTTCTTTAATTAAGAACATATTTTGTGTTCTCCTATAAAGTTCCAGTGAGATTCCTTTTCCTCTACTGTGGTTAGGCAGTGATTGTATATTTGCCTTTTAGCATATTGAAATCCATAAATTCAGAAAGAAAAAAAGCTGTTAACAGATGACCTATGTACAGAGCACAGTACTTTCTTTTTTTTCTACTTACATTTGTGGTCTTTATTGCTTCTCATGGAAACCAATCCAACAGAAAAAGAATTATTTCTGAAAACTGAATCTCAAAGCCTTGCTTAGCTATAATTTAAGTGAAACACTTAATCTCTCCTGGTGCAAAAAGGATTAATTTTGTGCTTCTGTATCCATGATTCAGAATGCCAGGAAATGGGTCGATATTGCTGCACAATATTGTACCCACATTGTCAGCAGGAAAAAGGATGCTAAACTTTACAGAGCAAAGGATGGTCTACAAGATACTCTTGTCTTCTAACTACCATTTACAAAGTGGCACGATACAAGGGGAAATCCCAGAACTGGGCTCCTCTTTTTTTTCCTTTTTTTTAAATGATAGGTCATTTTGGAGGTCATTAATTCATATAGTCGACTCACCATACATCAGAACTGACTTGAAACATACCGTATTTTTCCATGTATAAAACAACACTTTTTCCTAAAACACAGGAAAAATTGAGGGTCGTTTTATACACGGAAGTAAGGAGGGGGAGAGGGATCAAAGCACTTTGATCCCTGCTTTCCCCCTCCACGTTTTGCAAAGAAAGTGTAGGGGAAAAGCGATTCCTGCTTTGCCCCTAAACTTTTGCTGCAAAAAGCTGCTTTCCCCCTACACTTTTTGCAATGAAAGTGTAGGGGCAAAGCAGGAATCGCTTTCCCCCTCCACTTTTGTTGCAAAAAGTGTAGGGGAAAAGCAGCTTTTTGCAAAGGAAGTGGAGGGGGAAAGCACTTTCCTCACAAGAAAGTGGAGGGGGAAAGCAGGAATCAAAGTGCTTTGATCCCTGCCTTCCCCCTCCACTTTCTTGCAAGGAAAGAAATTTTGGGTTAGAAAAGTGGGGGGTATACACGGAAAAATACGTTAACATATTTGGAGTTTTTTTCTTAATTACCAGACAATTGTATAGCGACAGAATGGGTGCAATGATTGAAATATGACAGGATATAGACACCAGAGCTCCACTAACATCAAGTAAGATCATTCCCGGCCACAAAGCAAAAGCAGTAATTTTACAGATTAAACAAATGAGCTTCTGAATATTTGTTCTTTATTCTTTTTTAAAATATCTTTTAAAATATTTTTTCAACCAGACACAGAATCTCTTTTCCAGCACCAATGCCTATTTGGCCAGGAAAGAGTTAAAAAGTTTTCCTCCTGAGAGTCAGCTAATTGGGTCTTGACTGACAGGGTCAAAAGTTCAGATTGCCCCAGACCTGGAGCTGATTTTCTCTTTGAAGTCTTGTGTCAGGAGCCTGGTTTCAGAAATATTTACTGAAAGCACTCAGGATTGGACAAACACAACTGCTCTGTGGTTTTGTAATGTAGCAATACTCTAAATACGCATTACAAAAATGTATTCTAATTCTATGGAGATACATGACAAAATGTCCCTTTCTGGAGGACTGTCACTCCATTCCTTTATTTTAGTGGGCTTCTCACATGGAAATTCATGAATATTTTGAAGCTCAGTATTTGACCTGTGTAATGATTTCCTTTTAAAATTGTCCACCCTATTTATGGGAAGAGAAATCAGTAGGTCAATTTCACTGTTTGGATGGGAAAGTGAAATTTCCCTACATTTTCATGAGTTAATACTCACTAGTAGTGGTGGTTTCAGCACAACTTTGTTCTCCCTTTCAAAGGATTTTGATTTTCACAATGCAGATGGCAGCAACAGTTACTACATGGAGAGTGTGGACAGAGTTTTGCTTCCCCCACAACAGCCTCTCCCTAGTGAAATTCTAGGGCATAGTGAGAGTGAGCAACCATCAGATAAAGGTGGATACACTTGGGAAATAATTGAAGTGGCTGTCTACTTCTAAGTACATAAACTAAAAATGTCAAATGTTTCTCGGGGGGGGGGGAGAGATAAATTTTGGATCAGCACTTGTTATTATCCAGGGGTCAGCACCACCCCAGGATTTTGAAATGTTACATTTTTGAGGGGCCATTGTAAACAACATTTTGTCTCTCTTGTAGATGTTATTGTACATCTTTTTCATGTAAGTCCTTAACAGGAGTAAGGAAGGGTAGTATAATGTCTAGCTCCAGAAAAAAGCTAAAGTTGTGCTGTGGTATTTTTTCCTTCCAATTTCCCTAAGTTTCATACTTAAAGAAAGAGGTTTCAATTTTTCTCCCTCATTCTCCATACCTTCAACATTTATTTTGTTGATATTTTGAGTTTGCTCACAATTTGCAAGATGACTATGAGTACTAATGTGATTCTTACAGCCTCTTGTTTTCAGAAAGAAATTGAGGAGAGAAGGAATTTTTATTTACTCCTTACAATGAAATTTTTCTGTGCGATATTCCCCCCCCCCCCGAGAATTCTCTTGGGATTTTTGGATGTTTTGTGGTCATTTTGACAGGATGGAATTTCAAGCCCCATAGGATTATTACAATTCTTACACAGAATGTCATGTTTCCTACACAGGATTTATCAGAAAAGGAATTAAACTGGTCAGCATCTTCACAGGCAAAAAAAAAAAAAAGAGGGGGGGGAAATAAAGGTGAAACTGGGGTCTTGTTTTCACAAGAAGCAGAGACATCTTGACGGTGCAGGGGGAAGTCTCAGTGGGGAATCTCAGCATGGTGAGAACTGAAAAATTGCCAGGAATGAGAAATACCATGAGTACTTGTTGTATCCTTATCTAAGAGTGACACATTTGATTTTTCTGTCTGTTATATCTTGGCTCGTCACTCAGCAGGTTCCTTGGCTGCTTACATTTCTGTTTTGAAAAAGCCCTATGGGAGGATGTACTTTATAATATCTTCCTAGGTCAGAATGGGAAACTGTTGAAAATGGGAAAGTTAGAACTGTCGACTTGCACAGAGATGACAATATATGTATTATAAAAATACACAACATGCACACACTCCTCAGCCATTACATAAGTTTCATACAGTGGCAGAGTCATACAATTACAGAGCTGGATGGGACTTCAAGGGTCATTGAGTCCAAACCCTGACAAAGCCGGAAATCCACAGCTAAAGCTATGGGCATCCTACCTCTGTTTACATATGGCCATCCTACCTGTTTAAAACGTCCAGTAAAAGAAAGTCCAGCACCATCTGAGATAGTCTATCCCATTTTTGATCTGTTCTTATTGTTAAGACATTCCTCCTAGTTTTTAAGTCAAAACCTCTTTTCTTGTAATTTCTATCTGTTGCTCCAAGTTCCACCACCAGAGCAGCAAAAATCAAACTTGTTCTATCTTGTACATAACAACTCTTTATGTTGTTATGTCTTTAAAGACAGTGTTTATGTTACCTGTCTGTCTTCTCTTTTCAAGGTTAAACATACTTAGTTTCCTGAACTATTCTTCTGAGGGCTTGGTTTCCAAATGTTTTAACATCTTGTCTATTATCCTCAAAACACAGTTCAGCTTGTTCATATTCTTTTTAAACTATGGTGTCCAGAACTGGACACAATGTTCCAGGTGATTTCTGACCAAAGCAGAATAAAGGAGTACTATTACTATTCCTTTGATCTAGACACTATACTTCTGTTGATGCAACTATTGCATTTTCATTTTTGTTGCTGACTCATGTTTACCTTGTGATTTACTAAAACACCTTATGCATTTTCACATATACTACTTTAAAGCTAGCTGGAACTCATCCTATATTTGTGCATCTAACTTTCCTGCCTACATGTAGAACTTTATTCATTTTGAACTTTGTTCATTTTGGCCCAGTCTTTCAATCTGTTAAGATAATTGTGAATCTTAATTCTCTATGAGCTACCTACCCCTCTCAATGTGGTGTCATTTGCATATTTGACGACCATCCCTTTCACACTCAGCTAAATCATTTATAAAGAAGCTGAACAAGACCAGGCCCAGAATACCCCCCCCCCCAGGCACCCTATTTATCACTTCTCTCCAGGATGATGAGGGACAGTTGGTGAGCATTCTTTGGGTACAGCTCACAAATGCACCAAACAATAACATCAGGTATCACACATTTTACCAGACTGGCCAAAAGAATACAAGGAAGTTCCTTGTCCAAAGCCCTTCTGAAATCAATATATACTAAATACAAAACATTTCCCCTTTCTATGAAGCTTAAGATTCTTCTTAAATAGATAGAGATAAGACTAGTCAAGCATGACTTGTTTTTGAAAAACACTTGCTGATTAACACGTAGTATTCCTGAACTCTTTTTCAAATGCTCATAAACCAATTTTTAAATTACTTTTTCTAAAACCTTTCCTATTATTGATTTCAAGCTAACTAGACGGTAGTTGTCTCTCACACACATATTCTTCCTTTTCTTTTCTTTTCTTCTCTCTCTCTCTCTCTCTTGAAGATGGGAGCAGCATTTGCATACCTCCAGTCTTCAGGAATGTTACCTCCTCCACAAACTCTCAAGTAAAAACAGAGGCTCTGGGATTAAATGTGCAAGTTCCATAGTACCCTTGGATCCACCCCATCCAGGCCTGCTGATTAGGTGTTCCTGTATCACCTTATTGTGTGCAGTAGCCCTTTAAATGGCTCCTTTATTTTGCTTGTCTTTCCCAAGGATATCCTACCTAGATGTCGCTCTTGCCCAGCCCCTCGCCCGATGTGACGCAGCCATGGCTGTGTCTGTCTCTTCTGTCCAGGCGGGCAAAGGAGCCCTGGCCTGACAGCTATGTGCCTCACGGAGAGGCACTTGCCCGTCCAGTCTGGAATAACGAGACAGACACAGATATATGGGATAACTAGGGCCACAACTTTATTAACTTATTTATAACCCAAACTTTCCCTTTTACAAGGAGGCCTATCGTAGTGCATGAGACTGGTCTGTAACGGGAGTCAACCTTGACCTTCCGATCCAGACTGCCAATCAAGTTCCTATAACTAAAGCTCACTGTCTTACCGTACAGCATGCTTCCATGTACCCCTAGCTGTGGTACCCCAAGTTTGCTTCATCCGGGTCTCCAAACCCTAGCTGCTCAGCATCCCCTGGGGTCCCAGCTTCCCGTCCTCTCAACTAAACCTCTGCTGCTGCCCTTCTGAGAGGTGGTGGTGGTTAGCACCCTCTAGGTGCCTTCTTAGGAACTGACCTAACCCTTATCCTTTTGCACTACCCACCACGGCATAGGGACTACTTAGTATGTCCCATGCACCCCACCAAACTGAAACATTTCAGCCCTAAGACCCCCTTGTAAATCCTTTAGGAAAATGTCCAGACCCATATCTGACAGATGCACACTATCCTCCCTATATAACTCTGGCCGGGAAACTTTAATGAGAGAATGTGTGACAACTGACCCCAGGCCTCGCCATACCGCTCTGCCAACCTCTCTGTTTATGTCCTTCTGGGTCTGATCAATCTGCCTGGGGTCACGTGCGGCCCTCTACACCAAATGTGGAATAATCACCGACCATATGATGTGTGTCTTGGGGCACCATGCCACAAATGCTCTGAGGTCCACTATGACCTGGAGGACCAGCGGCTTGCCCAACCTTTGGGCCAGGTTGTTGCCTCCCAAATGAATCACCAGAATGTCAGGGGGCACATCCGGAGTACCCTGGGATGCCAATTCAAAGAACCCGTCCCAGAACATGCCTCTCTGTCCCCTCCATTCCAAAGCGGCCACCTCTCTGAGGCCCAGGTTGTAACCCCAACTGGTCCAACTGGCACATCTGGCTGTCCAAAAAACATAACTATGCCCACACAACAGAACACAAACTCAGGCCAAGGGCTTCTCTGGATCTGTAATGACAAAACAGAACAAACAATGCAGCAGGACCTAAGACTGCAGCAATGGGCAAACATAAGCCCTGTATTTGTGAGATGACCATCTGCCCACTTTCTTGATATCTTCAACTGTATACCCAAGGGCAGCCGCTGTAGATGCAGTGCCTATTCGAAAAGAATGCGTCCCAAAATGGCAACCCTGTATCCCAGCTTTGCATAAAGCTTGGGAGGTAACTTTCCAAAACTGATATTTTGTTAGCAGTGACGCATTCTCATGCAACAGAAATCCTCCTGCTTCCTCACCCCTAAGCTGCACATACTCCTGTGTAGCCCTTACAGGACAGATCTCAAAGTCTGAACATTGCTCTAACAACAGCACCCGTCCTTTTCCTAATTGGTCTGTTTTTGATTTTCAGAGGTGTATGGAAACCTGGTGTTCTGATAGTACCACATCCTTCCTCTGCAAAGAGGATAGAGACTTGTCATGTTTGGATGCAGCCACTAGCTCACTTATCCTTAAAGTCCCCAAGAAGGCTATAACTGTTGCAGCTCTAAAAAGGCAACTCTCAAATCAGTCCTTGCACACCAATTCCCATGTTCTCCCTAACTTAGCCAGAATAGCAGGTGATATTGGTGTACCATTATCACTAGGTGCAACTCGCTCCCTACTCCACCCCTCAATCATCTTCCAAATACGGAAGTCAATTGAGAGACCTTTACAGCCTTGGGCCCTGGCATAAAAAGCCAGAGCCACCATCCTACCCTGAATGAATCTAGGGGCTAAACCTTTCCTGTGTAAGTGAACTGCAAACTGCATCAGATGGTCATCTGATGCAGGCCAGTCATATCCTAGGCCCTTCTTTTCACAGAAGGCAAAATACTCATTGCACACTGCCATATAGCTATGGTGAGTGCTTGGTGCCACCGCTAAGCTCATGGCTGTGTTAGCCTCAGCCCTCCAAGGTTCCATACCTTGTCTGGTAGGACGTCCTGGTGGGCACTCACCCCCGGTGCCAACACCCTGAAATGGTTCATCTGTTGACGGGACAGGGCATCAGCAATGGCATTATCAATCCCGGGGACATGCCGAGCTTGGAAAACTATATTGAACTGCAAACACCTCAACGTGAGGGCCCTAACTAGCAGCATCACTCTTTGTGATCTTGATGTCAATGAGTTAACAATGTGAACCACTACCTTGTTATCACACTAGAAAGTGACCACAGAATTAGCCCACACATCTGCCCATAACCACAAGGCTCCGACTATCACAAAAAGCTCTTAAAAAGTGAGATCCCTGGTGATGCCTGTGCTGTGCCACTCTGAAGGCCAAGCCCCGGCACGCCACTTTCCCTTGAAGAATATACCATAGCCCTGTGACCCTGCTGCATCAGTCTGCACCTGAAGGTCTGACCCCAACCGTAGTTCCACCCTCCAGAAGGAGGTTTTGTTGAACTTTTCTAAAAACTGCAACCAAACCCACAAGTCTTCCTTCATTCCAAGCAACAATCTCCTCCTGTGATGGGGTCTTGTGAGACCCTTCATAGCATTACATAATCTACATAGGAAGGGCCTACCTGGGGCCACCACTTTGCATGCAAAGTTAAGGTGGCCTACCACTTCCTGCAATTGCCTCAGTGTGCCTTTTCTCTGCACCAGCAGACTTTGCAACCGCCCTTTCAAATCACACAATTTTGCTTCTGGAAGCCTACTGGATTGTAATATAGTATCTAACTCAATACCCAAAAAGGTTAGAATGTGGCAAGGACCCTCTGTCTTCTTTTCAGCCAACGGGACTCTTAGTTCCTGTGCCAATTTCTGGAAAGCAGCCATAAGGCATATGCATTGTGATGTGCCATGCCTCCCCCCCACACAAAAAATCATCCAAATAATGGACCACGAACGCTTGGCTGATCCGCCACTTGAGCATCCATTCTGAAAATGCTAAATTGTTCAAAAGCAGATCAAGATATTGAGCATCCCATAGGTAATGACTGGTCCATATAATAATTTTCTTCAAAAGCAAAACCTAAAAGGTCAAAATCCTCAGGGTGCACAGGGAGGAGCCAGAAAGCCGATTTTATGTTGGACTTCCCCAACTCCACCCCATCCCTTCCCTCCGGACTATGCACACCTCTGCATCAAGTGATGTATAACGTACAGTGCACGGGTCCTGAGGGATCCTGTCGTTTACTGATTCCCCTGCTGAATGAGACAGATGGGAAATTGAACAATATTTACCTACCACCTTTTGGGGAATGACCCCAAAAGGGGACACCTGAAGGTGCATAATTGGCAGGGTCTGGAAAGGGCCCAATACCTGTCCCTCTGCAACTTCCTTAAAAATGTTTGCCCTTACTATGTCTTCTTGCCCTCTTACAGACTTCAAATTGTTTGATCAAGTGGCCACCCGATCCCCCATAGCTGGAATATGAAAACCGTCCCTAAATCCATCGCTCAGAAATCTAACCGCTGCTCTATTAGGGTAATCCCATAGCCACTGCTCCAAAACTGTTACTTTAATTGGACTGGGGCCCTTTTTAAATGTTTGGAGTGCCGGGGGGTGGCTTGCGACTGCTTCCTGGCTTGCGTCCTCCTGCTCCCCCTTCCTTTCCTCAGGGACATGTTGCAGAAGGATGGGGACCACTGCAGCTGGAACAGTAATGTTTAAATCTGCACTGTCTTCTGTTGCAGGACCCCCGGGCATTATAATCCCAGCAGACCAAGCGGGTTTGAACCACCTGGCCTGCTAATGAGCAAGATGCCTATGACTGTGCCCTTTGGACTAAATGTCCACTGTCAAATCTATCTCCTAATATTGGACGTGCAGGTTTCATAGTCCGCAGCCGTAATGCATCATGGGGAATGTCCCAGTGCATGCTGGGGTGCAGTGCTGCATGCATACGGAACCCCTCATCATAGAGCAACCATGCATGCCCTGGGAAATCAACATATACCCTATAAATGATGTCCATGTACTGGATCAATGAACGGGCTCTTTCAGGTTGGGCACGAACTATTGTTCCGGCATATATAAAAAAACCGGGCAACCAGTTTGCCCAACAACGGTCTGGCTTACGCCGCTTTAGCTTCTCCCTCCCTCTCTCTTCATCTTTGTCTTTCTTCTTGTCTTCTATCTTTCTATTCAATAGCTCGAACACATCTATGTATTTACCTCTTCAAATTTTTTCTACCATAGCAAGCAGAAGGTGATCTCCTAGAGGTAGATAGAGACTGATCACCTTTGGGCAAAGCTTGCCATGCCACTGAGTTGTATCCTGTATCGGGAACAGCTGCTTGAACTGCTGCTCCTCCTGCCCCAGCCTGAATAACTGCAGCTGCATACGGGGCAGCGCTCCCAATGCTCTCTAACGCTACCTGCACCCCTAACTGTGTTGCCAGCAAAGGCAAGGCCAAAAGGACTGGCACCGTCTGGCTCCCAGTACCCCACGGCCAAGCACTTGCAGGCTGTGTCATGCCTCACCTGCTTGTGTTTCCACTGATGCCACCGATGACACACTCGCAGGACCTTCCTCCCTCCGTGCAGGTTGATTGATGCTGCTTCTTCCTTCGGCCTCATCCTTAAAGGTCTGTGTGAATGTTGATGCCATCCGAGGCTGGCTTTGCTGTTGCATTGCTGTTGGGATTCCACTTCTTGGCCTTGCTGGGGTGATTGCTGCTGATGAGGCCCCTGCTGGGCCGGACCATTCTTCTTCTAAAATAGCAATTCAAGACAACATAATATTCCCCATCCTTTTAATTTGTGCTAACTTTTGAGCCTTAGACTCTCTACACGACCTCCGAACTGTAGAAGAGCCCTCGGCTCCTCTAGGTTGTGCCCTTTCCCTTTCAAGGACGCTAAGCTTTTCCAAAAAGGACCTATAGTCTGGCCAGTCCTCCTCATCTGATAATGAAATTGCTGGCGGGGAACATGGGGGGGGGGGCTTACGCTTAACAGGCTGTTTTTCCTTTTTTCCCCTCCGTGCCCTTTTTTAGAAGCCATACTCAATATCTGGCAGGCCTGGCAACCTGGTGCTTTACAAACCTAGCTACCTGCTTTCCCTTACTGATGATAGCCAGGCCACCCTCCTCAAATGTCTCTCAATCTGTGGTTCTCTTACCCTGCTAACTTATTTGTATCTAAATTATTTATTTATTTATTTATTATTTATTATACACAATCCAATATTATAATTAATTATCCATAACCCCTCAATCCCCAACACCAGCAGCTGGCTACTCCTATCGATTTTTTTAAATTGCCACTTTGCTTTGTTTATTTATTTATTTAATTATTTGTATTTATTTATTTGTTTGTTTTAAAAAATGGACAAAATACAGATGTGGGGGAGTGATCAAAAGCACAATTCTGCAGGTCTGGGGTCCTAACAGGGCTTTGACCTCGCCCAGCCCCTCGCCCAATGTGACACAGCCATGGCTGGGTCCATCTCTTCCATCTGAGCAGGGAAAGGAAACCCGCCCTGGCAGCTACAGGCCTCACGGAGAGGCACTAATCTTGACAGTATGCCATCCTGATTGTTATATGTAATTGCCTTCCACACCTTCTCTGATCTAGTTTATGGCACTTTCTTCCTTTTTTTTTTGGTCTCTTTCCTGCTTATACATTGCATACTTTTATTGTTCCTAGGATAATACATATACAAAATACTAGAACTCTTCAAATACATTCCCCCATGCTAAGTATGATTTATTTCAATGGTCCCAAATCTCCTCCTCTGGTGAAAAATGATGCCAGGGTATAATACCCATATTCTCATACACAGGGATGCTGATAAAAAATGTGCATATGCAGACCTGCTAGAAAGCCAAATGCATGCTAGTGAAATAATGAAATGTGGGACAGAAAACATGATGCAATGCAATAACATTATAGGAATATGAATAACAAACATGGTTTTAATATTTTATGGTGACTTGATTGTATTATATACTGAAGTGGTGGCGGCACAGAAATAACAAAGGGTGGTATAGAAATAATAAGATTTTTTTAAAAAAAATCAAAGACAGCTCCTGGATCTGACTAATCGTCCTGTAGTCCAGCTTCCCCCCTTTTTTTCTTCCATGACAAACAACCATTCATAACCTTACCATTCATGAAATTGTCTAATCCCCTTTTAAAGCTGTTCAAATTCCTGCCCAATCACCATTACATATTGTAGCAGTATAATCTCTATGGATTGTTTGCTCATTGAGTGGGGGAATCCTCAAGAAAGGGTTATAGTGGTAAATTTCCATTTAGACAGGGAGAAAGATGGACAAGGAAGGGGCCTCTATTCCCACAAAGCAAGAATTAGACCCTGATCACCATGGTATACTATAGGTAGCAGAATGATGATACATGTGTGCAGAAGGCAGCAATGAGAGGACTTATCCCCGAAATGATTGTTGGTATTTGTGCCTGTCCTTGCATTTTATTTTAGGGCCTTGAAGAGCTTTTCTCCAGGACTACCTTTTTTTATCCTTGGATCCCTGCACAAAGGGAAAACTTTGAAAGACAGAGTTGTCCCGAGATTAGGTTCCTTGACTCATCTGGATTAGAGAGACTTTGGGGGCGTTTATTTGCCATGGGTGACTCCTGCTCTGTCACCTTGTTTGTGCACAGACCTCCTGGGCATATGGTGTGTTGCTGTTTTTGCTTGCTTGTTTGCTTGCTTGCTTTCTTCTTCTTCTTTTTTGGTAGTATCCAATTTGGGCTAAGTTTGTACCATTGCTGCTGTATTTTCTGTTATGTTGCTTAAAATTCTAAATCTTTGCTAAATTTATTGTGTCTGCAATGCTCATTTAGAAAATGGCACCATAGAAACAAGAGAATGACACATTAGCACATTTTGTAGTTTAACTCTGTGCTGTGTGAAGAAGTACTTTTTTTTCTGTCCTGAATTCCCAGTCATTCAGTTTTTTCAGATGACCCTGAGTATTAGGAAACAAAGAGCAAAACTTCTCTCTACTCACATTTCCCACACCAGACACAATTCATGATGTTCCCATAACTTCCCCTTTAGGTAAACAAAAAATGCAGCTCTTCTTCATAAGTTACTGTAAATGCTTTAGTCTGTTGATCCTCTGGAACACAGAGAGACAGATAAACACACACACGCTCGCTCGCTCTCACACACACTCTATTCAGCCTTTGGCTGGCTGCACTCCTTGGCAAACTCTGAGCAGGACATAAGTTGCCTCCCTGTTGCCATATGTACACCATTTTGATTGGTCCAAACTTAGGTAAAGGTTCCCCTTGACATTTAGTCCAGTCGTGTCTGACTCTAGGGTGCAGTGCTCATCCCCGTCTCCAAGCCGTAGAGCCAGCGTTCGTCCATAGACAGTTTCTGTGGTCACGTGGCCAGCGTGACTAGACACAGAACGCCGTTACCTTCCCACCATGGTGGTACCTATTTATCTACTCGCATTTACATGCTTTCGAACTGCTAGGTTGGCAGGAGCTGGGATGAGCGACGGGAGCTCACTCCGTCGCGTGGATTCGATCTTACGACTGCTGGTCTTCTGACCTTGCAGCACAGAGGCTTCTGCGGTTTAACCCGCAGCACCACCACGTCCAAACTTACACCTTGACAAAACCAAGCAGATGAAACGTTTACATGTAGTGCTGGTTCAGAACCAATCAGGAACCTGAACAAGGGTGGTGTGGAGAGACATTCCTACGAAACCTCACCTAAAGCAAACTGTGGTGGCAGTGGTGTGTGTAGAGCAACAGAAGAGAAGTATTTTTGGCTCTGAGCACTTGCTATGAGCTACAAAGGCAAAGCTTGGAAACCACTTATTACAAATAATGAGTTCATGAATACTTCAGTATTTGAGGTATGTAACACAACAAGCAATTGCTTCTGTAATTACAAGGTTTGTGTGGCCTCATTATTCAGTTTGCACCACAGGCCAGTGGCTAAATGACTTTCAGCTGCTGTTGTTAGTTTTACTATCCATTTTAATTATTTCTGAATAATAAGAAAATATGGAGTTCCATTTTTTTAAAAGAATAGAACTATAAAACAGTGACTAATTCTGTAGAGCCATGCCACTGTGGGCAGGCATCATCATCATCATCATCATGGAACTGCAGAGCTGGAAGGGACCCTACAGATCAAGGAGTCCAACCCCTGTCCAGGAGGCACAGTTGGGAATCAAACTCCCAACCTCTGGCTCCACAGCCAGATCCCTAAACCGCTGGGCTGTCCAGCAGTTCTCTGGACCACTGGTTATCTATATACTTTTTTAGACAATCCAGAACCACATAAAGAACTAAAGTCTGCCTCTCCAGAAAGACCAGAGCATGCAAGACTACCTGTTCAGCATAAAATGCAGAGAGAAGCTATAGTTATATACTATGGTTTAAAACAAAACCTACATTTCTTCTTTTAATGTAATGGTTTGATTTCCTGAGTGTGTGCTACATCAGCTGTTTCCCCTTATCAGAAGGAGTCAGACATGTCCTTGCTTGTTTATCACATCTGCATTAGATCAACCTGAGTGTACTGAAATGCACCCAACGTTGGCTTACATATTAATGCATTACAGGAACTTTCACTTCCAAGATTTTAACATAGGACAAATTGTGTCAGTCTGTTACTGCATCATCACTGCCCATTTGACTCTTAATTCAAACCAACGGTTTTGATACCTGAAGCCCTACATGGTCTATGAGAAGCCAATTTTACTAGCCATTCCCATCACATCTCTGAAAGTAATGGTTGTAGGTTAGCCCTTGCCAGATAAATCAGTCAAGAGAAATGATGATAGTTGCAGTCCAACAACGTCCAGGCACTTTGATATTGATATTAATCCTGGGGTGTGGTGTATCTACTTATCATTGTGGGAAAATAGTTCCACATGTGCTCCAATACCTTAGATACAAAACAGAAGAAACGTCACAGTAAAGATGAACACGAAGAAAACAAAAATGTCCTTATTGATAAAAGAGGCACACATTCATTTCTTGAATTAAGCTGCAAATCTCAGACAGTTGTCTGTGGCACCCACTTTGACAAATGCCCCTGTTCTCAAATAGTTGCTTGCTTACATTACTTTTCCAGGGCCTTTCTGATATTTATGGCATCAAGGCGTTGCAGTTCCTTTGAATTAGCCTCTGAGTCTGAATAGCTTCTTTTGCTCTGTAGTCCTTTTCTCTGAAATGGATTACTGATGCATTCTGGCATGGCAATTCAGGAGCTTTATAATGATGTTGCTCGACTTCTAAAACAAGACTTCTTTTTTCCAAGCCACTAAAACTTCATCTTTTCCCAAAACCCACTTTAAAAAGTGACAAAGTAACCCATTGCAAAATATTTTTCAAACAACAACAACAAAACCACCACTGGTGGTACATATCTTGATGGATGGCTCAGTGGTTTAGGTGGAGTCAGAGGTTGGGGGTTCAATTCTCCCAGTGTGCCTCCTTGATAGTGACTGGACTTGATGATCTGTAGGGTCCCTTCCAGTTCTGCAGTTTTAAGGTTACTATAAGGTTATAATGTACATATCTGATTATCCTTGTGATTAGGAGGGATCCCTTCTTGTAAACAAATAAAATGCAAGCCAAGAAATTTAAAATATGCCACGTCTTGTAAACTATATGAATAAACAATGACCTTTTGCCTAACACCTAACATGAAATGGCTTGTGTGTCGATGTAATAAAGACATTGCCATGTTTATCAAGCCATTATGAGCAGATGTCACTGAGATGCAAAGCAAGTTTGCATTAATTTTGAAACAGACTCTGCCTAGATCTCACAATATGAAAAACTACTGGAAAAAAAGTTGTAGAAGGGGTAGATGTGTTAATCTGTGCAAGCATTATAGGTAAAAACAAAGTAAAAGAATAATTTTTAAAAAGAGAGCATGTATAAATATTTGCTATGTTAGATCTCTCTTATGTCTGATGAAGTGGACTTGTCTACAAAAGCTCACATTAAAAAATATAACATCTTTTTAATTCTTTACTTTTATTTTGTTTTGACCTATACTGGAAAAAATTGTGGACTCTTACAAAATTCTCTCTTTCCAAGCACTTCCCTAGATGTTGCTATTTTGAATTCCAGATTTCTGCAGAGTCATGGAACATTAGTGTGCCATCAAGCACTGTTTTGGGATAGATTTCCAAATCTTCTGAGTGCTAGACGTGGAAAATTTACTCTAGACACTCAGTTTTCCATTCCTTTATATTTTTCTGTGCCTCATAAATCATGTACATATGAATGAGTACACTGAGACATTCTTCACAAATCTCCCACCCATTTTATGATTATCCTCAAATTCCCCCAGAACATTCATTACTGAGTGGCATATTAATATGACAAATAAGTATTGCTAAATACAGGTGTACCTTGGTTTACGAAATTAATACGGCCTCTGGGACGTTACGTAATGCAGAAATTTCATAAACCGATACGCGGATTGCGCTAGGAACGGAGGCGGCACTAGAAACCTCCAGGCGCAATGCATCCTGGGGAAACCTTTTCATACAGCAGAAAAGAAGAAGAAAAAAGTAAACCGGGGCATTATTTTCTATGGATTTCGGTTCATAAACCAAAAATTACCTAAACCGAGGCTTTCGTAAAGCGAGGTACCGCTGTATGTATTTGTTCTAGAGGGGAACTTTCCATTTTGATTCTTTATCATGATCTGTGTTTTCCAGCTCTAACTTGCTTGTGAAATCCTGAAATAGGGACCTAATTAAATGAAGAACACTCCTTTTTTTCTTCTTCTTTTTTAAGGAATAACTCAGAGGAATTTCTGAGAACATTTTAGGCTTAAATTTAGGGATCTGCATTTGGATTTGGAAATAGTCAGAACTCACTGAATAATGTCATATTTGGATAGTTCCAAATACAGTATATCTAAATCCAAATTTGACATTTCAGAATATCTGTAATACTAATTCCTAATATTTGGAGTCCAATTTATTCCTATAGATTAGAAAGCAAAAAACTAGGTTGCTGCTTGCTAGAGGAAGAAATGAATGGAAACCTATTATTCAGGCATCCTGGAGTGATTTCTGGAGGAATGATCTTAAAGACACTCTGGCACCAAGGGTAGTGTGGGGACAGAAAATTCAGTGTCTTCTGATTGGGGTTGCCATGGTTTTCCAAAGAAGAGGGGTTGTGTGAGAGCAGAACCTATCTTCTGGCACCAATGAAATCTAGAAGCAGACACAGACACCACAAGTTACTTTTTCATATTGCTTTTTTCCAGTTGAAAGGTGGGCATCACTGCTTATAAATCTCCTGAGCATTTACTGTTAGGATATGCTCTGGTGAATGTCTGCTCTGCGGCAGTTTTCTATGTGTCCTTTTCTAAACCTTCAACTTACATTTGCATTCTCTACATCTCATTGTATATTGTTTACTTAATATAGTAAGGAATAAGATTTAGAATTAGCAGATTCATAGTTCAATACATTATAAGTCAATATAAGGGAAATATTATATTAGGTTTAGGCCTCTTGGGCTATATTGGGCAGGGGAATAAATTTTGTTATATAAAGATATATATATTATAAAGTTAATAAATTTGTGTTTCTGTGTATGCAGATATGATGTTTATTGGAAGGCTTTGCACTCTGCTGTAGCTGAATCAGATACTGTTCTTCTTTGGGTAGAGTCTGCAGACAGTATGACACAGTGAGTGTGGTAGAAGAAGTAGGCACTTGGGGAAGACTGCAGGATTTCAGCCTACACCCACTACAGTAGTTTCTATTGAGAGGAGTGAGAGAGGAAAAAGACAGCCTACAACTGCTGTTATGAGCTCCTGTCATCCAGCTGCCTTGTTCAGCACTGCCACTATGAAAGAGCAGCAAACAGCAGTACAATGTGTCTCTGTGTGTTTGTCTGTGAAACTTCTGGTTCAAGGTGGGATAGATAGATAGAACCTCACATATGTTCCAGTGACGTCTTTATGCAACCCAGCCAGGGCATGCAGGAAAGGGGCCAGAAAAGATGGTGAAGAAAGCACTCCCCCGTCTGCCCCCCCCCAAAGAGCTGATGTTCCAGAGAAGGACAAGGATAATATCAACACTCAGATTGAAACTGTCAGCTTGGGCCAGACAAGGACAAGGATGATATTAGCAGTCAGACTGACACTGTTAGCTTGGGAAACAGCAGTGCTGCTGCTTTTGTAGCTGGAAAGGAGATTGATAAAGAGCATGAGACATTGCCTTCCATATCCATACCAAACAGCTCCATCATATTCAAGAAAGGGTTTTCTCCAGCCACCTTTCCCAGCAAATCTCTCCTGTGCAAAGCAGCCTTGTGGTTGGTGAGAATTCCCTTTCAAGTACATACACATCTGACATGGGGAGGAGGATACTGATGGTACTCAGGTGGACACTGTTTTAGAAGCATGGGGCATTGAAATCACCCCTGCCCCTCCAGCTGTACTTGTTCCACCAGTTGCTGGAACAAGTAGTAATGACAGGTTAGCAAGCCTTGTTAGGAACATGCAATCAAACAATCAAAAACTGGAGCTCCCCAGAAGTCAATAGTCTGGAAGCATTTTCGACAGTGTGCAACAGATGCTTGCATGGATGAGTGCATGCACTGTAAGAATGTGCTCATGCGTCGGCAGGGCCACCTCTGCAATAGTAACATACTCAACCACCTGAAGACTCAGCACAGGGCATTACTGATAGAAAATGAAGTGGGTACTGTGGGGGCAAATGGCTTATTTACTGTGAAGGGTAAGAGTAATCAGAGGGCAAGAGTTGAGGCACCAACCCAAGGAAGCAGGGAGGTAGATGGCAAATAGCAGGAGGTGGAAAGCAGAAAATGCCAGACTCACATAACATAAAAATGCCAGAATTATTTATTGCCCAGAGGAGAAAATAGCCCTGGATGACCAGCCGTTCTCTCTGGTGGAAACACTGGTTTCCCTAGGTTTATGGCAGAACTGGCATCCCATTACCAATTGCCATCCCAAACAACTTAGTTGATTGCCAGATTTATATTGAGGTGTCAAGCAACTGGTAGAGCAGCAGTTGGTGAGGGCACAGGTGATAACATTTTACAATGCTTGAAAGAGTGCTAGAGCAGCAAAGAGCACTTCATGATTTGGCACTGGAGACTTCCATTGGTATGGCTGCTCCTCTGGGCAGAGAAGAGCAGGACATTATAGGTCAAGTGATCTATGTCCTCCGAAGCTTTGAGTGCAACAAAGGTTGTTAGTGGGGAGACAGCCATCCTGAGTCAGGTGATCATAGTATTCCAGGGCTTGGTTGACATGATGGAAGGCATTGATGACGGGAGAATTTAGGTGGATGGGGGGAGGGGTTCCATAAAGGAGGAAAAGCATTTTTTTCAGCCTGAAGTGGTGACCCCAGCCAGCAAGCTAAAGTATTTGTTCCATATTTGCCTTCTTGTGGAAGAAGGGGGACTATGTCCTGAATTAAACAAAAGGCAAGGGATATTTAGCAGCAGCAAGGGGGCCATGCCAGCCAACTTTACATCACATTCAGAGCAGTTAGTGAAAAAGGACCAGCTAGCACCGAAGAGTTACACAGAGCAGAAAGAAACCAGCAATGTTCATAGCTTCTCAATCAGCAGTACCAGCAGTTGTATTTCAGAGGCCAAGTCCCTCAAACCTGCAGCAACAGGGCAAGCTTTCTGGAATACCATCTTGACCAGCATGTCAAGGGCCTGTCCTCCAGAGACACCACTGCAGAGGAAAGGCATGGCAAAGGCAGAGGCAGAGGTGTAGATGCAGGAGTGCTGCAGGCCAACAGAGAGTGATCCCGTCTTACTGGGCTGAGAAGGAGTCTGTTTGGGGAGGTCTGGCCACGGTGGCGGTGGGACTGTTGTCTTGCCACCATCTACTTTGCCCAGTGAGAGAATGCTCTCTCAGGCAGATAACATTGTCAGTCCACACTGCTCATGCCTGGGACCTGGATGTGTAGAAAAACCTGCTTTCCTTAAGGTCAACCTACCATTGCTGGGCTTCCCTGAAGTCCCCTATAAGTAAGTGAAAATGGCACACTCTCCTCACAGTAATAGGTCCTTCAGTCTGCTGCCCCCTTCTACTTCTTTCATCCTTCCTACTTCTACTCAAAGATTGTGCTCACTCACTCATCTGTTCTATGCCCTATGCTGTTGGCACAGTTCCCACCCATTATTTGCTGCTCCATTCAGCCTGACAGTGCTGCCCAGGGTATTTGTCCACTCCCCAGTGCAACCTGTCCTCTGCTTCTCCAATGCTGCTGGCATTCTCACTGTTAAGGGTTTAATCAGTATACCAATTACAGTCATTTTGTAATGCCTAGGCACTGCTGGCTGTTGGTTTCCACTCTTTTTTTCAGCACAGTCACTGGGAAGGTGTCAGAGGACACAGGGGAATCTTAAAAAAAACAATTTGCCTGTTTGGATGTTCTTAAAGGGGTGTATGAATATGTATTATTCATATTGACTGTAACAGAGGTCTGGATATATATGGAAATTTGTTTTGTTTTTTTAAATCTGAATTCCAGATCTGAGGGGCTGTAATTCTGAATTCCAAATCCAAATTCTGAATTGGAATTTTGGTACTAGTGCATATCCCTGCTTCAGTTACATTACAGGGCCAACAATGTTTTTTGCCAGTAGAAGCCTCTCAGCCATAATCCTTGGTGATGGAGAAACAGAATTAGCCCTTGAACTACAATTAGGAGGGTCAGGGCCATTTCTGGAATGCTCACTGCATACATTTGTTCCACAGACTAGCTCTGTCTGCTGATATGAATGATTTTTTTAAAAAAATTTTTGCTGTTGGATTACAATGACTCCATTTGTCACTACAGATACAGATTTAACAAGCAGATTCCCTGGCATATTGTCATGCTTTACTGGCTTTTCTTCAACCATGCATCTCCCTCCAATGCATCTCCTTTAATGATGCAAATGTATCATGGAACAAATACTTATTAAATTCCTCATTCTTGTCCACTTGCTCTGTTTCAATGCAATTAAATGTCTCAACACAACATTTTAAAGCCCCACAACATTCCACATTTCCAGTTGTGGGAATGATGAATAGCTCTCCCTCAGCAAAATATCTCTAAGCTGTGTAAATGTTCTGTAGTGTCCTTCACATTTGAGAAGCAAAGGATACAAAGCAAAAGAATGGATACATTGTTAACAAAGATGCAGACAATCTATTCAGTGCTTCAAAACCTTCAACAATTTGGGCAATGTATTCAATTGTGCAATTCGGATAATATTGTGTACTAAGTCATTTTGCACAAAAATAGGGACTTTGATGAAAACACTAGGCAATTTTGTAGAAAACATCTTACCAATGTGAGAACTCTATCCGGACCATGAGAAGATGGGAGAATCAAGGTGATATATGCATAGTTAGTTTTATTTATACATTTTAATATGATATCTATTTAATTCTTTTTTAATATTGTAATAATTTGTTATTTTATCTTTTACCTTTCTTTTAATACTGTAACCTTCCTTAGATCCTTTGGATAAAATATGATATATATAAAAAAAACCCAAAAACACCAAATCTCATCTACATAGATAAATAATTCTCATCTTCAAGATCATTTCTGCATTGAAGCACAGAATTAGCAACCATCCTTTTAACCATTCAATGGTTTGTGATTTTTATGAACACTTATCTGGCTGTCTGAATTGTATATTTTACTGGAATTTTTGGCTGCAATCCTAAACTCACTTAGTGGGCAGCAAGTCCTATTCTAATTCATTTGTGAGGTACTTCAGAAAGAACATGGGTAACATTGCACTGGAAGCTTGATCCAAGATTTCAATTTGTTTCTCAGCTAAGTTCTTCTCAGATTCTAGCTGTTCCAAGCTTTGGACTAACACACTCCAATTCTCCAACGAAATCTATTACCAGTTTTTGTTAGGTTTTTCCTTCAAATGCTACACATTATATATCATTTCACACACACACATATATACAATCTCATCTACATATATATCCTGCCGTTCTCCTTAAAAGGACCCAAGGAGGCTTACATCATTAGAAAACAGTATTTTAACAGTAACAGTCAACATATTGCCATGTTTTTATGCTATTAAATTAATATATTGTATTGTACTGTATTTCACTATGTCTTCCATTGTATTTTATTGTATTTTGATTTGCACTTATAATCTATCAATGTCATCTTATTTTGTTATTTTATTGTTTCTGTCTAGTTGTAAACTGCCCAGAGTGGCCGTGGCTGCCAGATGGGCGGTATATAAATAAAATAAAATAAAATAAATAAATAAATAAATAAATATTTAAAATCTTTAAAAAATGAGTAAGTATAAAAATATTAAAAAAGAATTAAACAAGTATTATATTAAAATGGTAAATAAATTCAATATTAAAACATTTAAAACAACAGAGCACAATGAACCATTTATTGTTAGTGTACTTGTCCCAGATAGATTCAAATTCTTAAATTAGATTACATTAGATTATTTTTGAGGAAATATGCTGTTTTTTTAAAAATTATGTTTCTGCTTTTTAACTACTTAACCATTCTGAAGCTGAGAAAATCCTTGAGATGTTTTAGCTGAATAATGTTATTGTCCCTTCTGTCTCCTTTCTTACAGGCGACAAGGTTGGCTTTCTTATTCACAATAAAAAGAAATAGCTCATCCTTTGGAGGGCACTTAGGATTGGAATACTTTTTCACTTATTAATTTTAAGAGGGCTCTAGTGGGCTATTTTACAAGGTAACTAAATGTGCAGTCAATGTACCCTTTTAAATTTTTATTATTAACAACTTGGTTTTGAAGCCATGAAATGTGACATGGCAACTGCTCATCAGCTACCAGTTATTTATAAATTGGGGTCAATCTTTTCATTTGTAAGGATACAAATATATTTGTAACTTGTTTGCCATGTGGAGTGTTCAGATGGAATACACAGAACTGGGGAGAAACTTCTGTGGCCAAAATCCTCCTGTGTAGTTACGCTGATGTAACACAGTGTAAACTTTTAGAGCAGAATTGCTTTAAGTTGTTACTACAAATGTTGCCTTTTGTATACTCAGTCATGTGCACATTTGCAATAGTGTTCATTTCTTAATGAGGCAATTCAAGTCCAAAAGTTACACTATTTATGCAACTCCAGTGTAACTAAGCAAGAGGATGTTGGCCTGTGCATCAAACAAAGGTTTGATAGCATGTTGTTTGTATTAACCAGCTCCTCTGTGCACAGTGGTTTTGTGTACTATCTAGGGTTCAATGTGACATAAATTCAAATTAGGAAGCATGTGAGATCTCCTTTAAATAGGAAGCTATAGCATTAGGTACAGATTTCACCTAGTGCCAGGATGTTTATAATTATATATTGTTACTGCTAATACCTCTGCATCTAAATTTCTCTCACCCCACTGCCTATATCTAATCCCACTAGTATGCTGGATGTGTGGGTTGATGGGTGATGCAGACTGATAAACTTTACTTCATATGTGTGAGGAAGGGAGTTGTATATCCATGGAAACTTATACTAAAATAAATCCATTAGTCCTAAAGGTCTAACAAGAGTTGTTGTTATTTAACCAACATTTCTTGTTAGTCTTAGTCTAGAATAGCTTCACAATATGCACTATATAGATCTTCTCACCTGAGTAAATTAGGAGGACTGGATGGCTAACAATAGAAGCTCTGAGGAACAGAGAGTAGCTTTCCATGATATTAGGGCTGTTTATAAACAAAGTTCACTTCAACCAAAATTCAGAAGCAGAATTCCTGTAGTCTGGATAATCAGGTGAGATTAACCAAGACTTGGCTTGAATGTGCAGCAGGAGTTTCATACATTCAGTTATTAATCAGCAGGTGCTATATCTGCCTCTAACAATAATGGAGGAGTGCCTCTGTGATGCTGTTCTGGATGGGTAGTAATGATGTGCACTGAGCCTGGAAATCAGAATACCACAGATATTGATACGTCTCTCCTATACGTGTACCCTATTTCTACCATCCTGGTCCAATCAATGTAGTTCAGACCATAACCTGGAGAAGCCAGTATTCTGGCCTTCCAGGAATGTCTGAAGTGGCTATGGTCAGCCAGTAGGGGAAGGGAAGCACTACCACTTGTGGTAGTCAAGCTCCCTCATATGGAGCTGACCCAGACTAAGGTAATTGCAATGAGGCATTTGTTTAAGTGAGGCAAAAGAGGGAAATCACTACTTTTTCATAGAACTAATTATTACGGGGAAAAATAAGGAGACTATCCATGTCATATGTAGTGACAATCAACATCTGCACCTTTAGAGAAACATCCTGATTAGAACCTGAATGTTTGCTATACTGAGACTAGTAGACATGACCAAGAGTACACATTTATACAAGACCTGACACAAACAGTAACAGAAAACCTGAATATTATCATAAATTCAATCTGTAACCTTTTCTTATATTACAATACCCAAATCAGACATGCTTTCATCCTGAAACAGCCAGAAGAAATCAACAAACATTTACAACAAACATCGTTGTACTTGCATGAATGGATGGATGATCATTTAGATTGAGGCCAAAAAGATACACAATGGGAACCAGCTGCTTCAAAGTATCATGAAAGTGTCAACTACAGTATAACCACACACAATAGGAATCAGGCCTGTATGATTCTATGCAGATTACAGTGTAAAATGCCATTGATGAGGTAAACAAAGGAGATTAAAACATGGGGAATTTAAGATAAGGAAACTGCATGTTCTTGCAAATGGAAGGGGTGAAACTACGCTCTCTGTCATAAAAAGTGAAAACAGACCACGAAAGGAAAATGGGTGATTATTTTTCAGTATGGCAGGAAATGAAGTCAAATGGTTGTACTCGTTATTTTTGAATAGCATGACAAGAACTCAATGCTGTACACTCATTGCAACATTTGCCATCTTGAAAGGAGAGGACATCATGAAATTAAGCTTTCTAGTGTAATGGATATGTAGATGTGGCCATGTGCTCACACTGGAATATGGATGGAAACAACAGAAAAGCAGCAAAGAACTATGGATTCTGTTTCATAGATGTTTTGGTATGCACACAATTGTTTTGGTGTTATCCAACAATTCATAGGCTATATATCTGTTTTCATACACACTATTCTTCTTCCTTGTGGATGTTGAAAATAGGACATCATCATGAATATACTGAGATTGGATGTGGCAGCTTTAAATGATTTTGTGCTGTGGAAAAGGACAGTAGAGTAGGGGCCAGCCTGGCCTCCAGTGGGAGAGAGTTCCAGAATCTGGGAGCGGCATGAGGGAGCTCAGCTTTAACTTCACAAAGAGAACATGCACTGAAGAATGTGTGCAAATTATGCAAAATATAGAGGGGAAAATTAAAGCACTTCTTAACTCACTGTCATGTTGAAGGATGATATATATTTTTAGAATGTTCAACAGGATGTTTCACTATTCTTTGTACCCTACGTCGGAGGTTTTGGGTTCAGGTAGGCTGAAGATGCACAGTCTAACATTTTATATACAAGCACTTTCTCTTGCCCCATCAAGACTTCAGCTAAAAAGTGTCAACAGCATTTTGAAATGGAAGCCCTGTTCAGGCATTACACCTGAAACTGGGTAGAGGGCTAAAAGAGCCATACAGATAAGGGTATCCTTGTAAACCTTATTGTCACATTTGTTTCCCACCAAAATCATTCAGACATTTTCATAGGGAAGCAGTAAGGGGAGTCTGTAAGCACAAGCTTATACAGAGGTCTGGTTGAACATGTTTACAGAGCTCCTGTGAATGGAAGCCCTCCTGAGCACCCAAAGATCTTAGTGATTTCTAGTGAGGAGCAGACTTCAGCTTCCATATTTCCCTTGTCTCCACAAATTTGTTAGCCCTTTCCATTATTTCAAGTGTAACTGATAAATAGGGCTAAGTTAATCAATATATTCATTAATGGATACAGACCAAAAGTTTAGGCTGTCAAGATGATTGGCATGAGAATATTTTTAGAAACACATTTCCAATAATTTGGGAATTTTTACAAGCAACACTTCAGCATATCAACATATCAAAACAGCTTAATTAACTCATATTTAATATGATAAACCATTCATCATTAATTAGGAGTTCATTTACTTTCTGTTGAATGAGTTAAATTGTTCCTATGCATTCTCTGCAGCTTAGCAACATAACTGATATCTTCACTATCTTTCAACACGCATGTATTAACTTGGGAGAAGGTAAAACGCCTTGAAATGAGGAGTTACCACAAATTTTCATGTATAACTATAACTTGAATGAATGAACGAACGAACGAACAAACAAACAAACAAACACACACACACACACACACACACACACACACACACACACACACATTGTTGTTGTTGTTTAGTCGTTTAGTTGTGTCCGACTCTTTGTGACCCCATGGACCAGAGCATGCCAGGCCCTCCTGTCTTCCACTGCCTCCCGGAGTTTGGTCAAATTCATGTTGGTAGTTTCGATGACACTGTCCAACCATCTCATCCTCCGTCATCCTCTTCTCCTCTTGCCTTCACACTTTCCCAACATCAGGGTCTTTTCCAGGGAGTCTTCTCTTCTCATGAGGTGGCCAAAGTATTGGAGCCTCAGCTTCAGGATCTGTCCTTCCAGTGAGCACTCAGGGTTGATTTCCTTCAAAATGGATAGGTTTGTTCTCCTTGCATACATACATACATACATACTATTTCCAGTCAGTAGTAATATTTTGGTAAACACTTTTTTCCAATCAGGATTCTGCAAAGAGCAGGTATAAGAAACAATAAATTAGGGGTAATACTAAATAAGCTTCATCTCCCCACCCACCTCCATTGCCAAACAAAAGCAAAATGAATTGCCTGGAAAGTATTTTTCACCACATTTTTTTTAAAAAAATCCATTTTTATTAAGTTTTTTTCCACTTCCTTATTTATTTATCAGCTTTTTAACTATCTGTTTTCTTTCTCTTTTTGTAATACATTGTCTATACGCTCTCAGGTTTGGGGATGTGATCAACTACATTATTGACCGCCCAGGTCATGAATGTTAATATGATATCTGCATAGACATATGGGAGTGCTGGAGGGGCAGAGTCATGAAATATAAGAGTCTCTGCAGGAGGAGCAGGGAGGAGATTGAGAGTTTAGAGAGAGTTGAAGAGTTTTGGGAGTTTGATTGGGAGAGTGGTGGTTGAGAGTGGATGAAGGAGGATGTTTGTTTAAGAGTTAACAACGTTGCTTGTTCTGTCAACATCTGTAACAATAAACAATTTCTATTTGGTTCTTGTAAAATGACACATTGCCTGGACCTCTGTGATTAATAATAAACAATGTTGATGTAATCAACTGATGGCAGCTGAAAGACATGTAGCGTGAGCTCTTAGTTTGGTGAAACAAGCAGGGGCCACATGGGAATGTGACACTGATACAAATAAATACAAATGGCTAGTGGCCTAGTTATACTGCATGAAGAAATATAGAGAGGAAATCTGGAGAAAATTAAATTTTGAGTCAAAATGTCTCTCATCTGCTTCCAGTGTCAATCACCTGCTTCTGTACAGCTTTTGGTAAGCCTTCTTAACACTGAAAATGTAACCTTAATCATTTTGTCATTCCCAGAATTCATCATACAGTAGAATAGTAGTTCAAACTTACCAGCATTTAAAGAAAGTGTGCTGCTTATATACCACCCCATACCTCTTAGAGGACTCTCCGGGCAGTTTACATTTAAATTATGCAGGCTACAGATTTTACTCTGCAATTTAACACAATAGTAGATACTTCATTTATGACATCTACATTATTATTATTTTATTTGGGATAAGAAAAACTCTAAAGTGTATAGATGTATCTATCCATTTGTCCTTTCTATTTTCCTTCTAAGGTCAGAATAAAAATCAAAGTTGATCTCTTCACCTGTTAGCTTCATAAACCATTCAGTACACTTCTTTGATAATATTCCTGGCTTTTTCAGAAGTCCCAAGAAAGCTATAAAAATATAAGCTATTCCATTTGTGTTCTGCTTTTGTGATAGAGACTGTTTCATCTTAATGGTTCTTTCTCCCATTATTTTTCTCTGTGTGCTCTATTGACCCGCTGAAAATGCAACACAATTATGACGCTTCAAAGCTGCTTTATTCTCATGAGATGTGCAAGCCAAAAGAACATGTCACCAGACAAGCAATATGAAAGATTGGTGGCATATGGGCACATCTGCTCTTGTTGCTTTTAATCCTCCATTTTGCAATAACCAATAGTTCATGCCATGCTAAATACAATATCTTAAAGAGCAAGTTAATAGCAGGCTTGCTTAAGAATGGCTGAAATGAGTTTTCTCTTGCAAATACGTCTCATATACCATGTTGGCTGCCTAAAATAAATAATCTGGGGCTGTGGACAGGATTTTCCAGGAACAAAAAGTTCATATCCATTGTCCATGTGACATTCAAATTAAATATAGAATTCCACAATCATTAATTATAATCTGTTCTTTACGGAGGCTCTAATTTCATTAAATTATACAAAAAGTGAAGATAAATCAATGTAATACCTGCCCATAACAATTAAATTCTCTTCTCTCTGTCCATGTAAGATAAAACTGAGGTGAATTTCTTGACCCAGAGACTTTTTCAGCGATCCTCATTTCTTGAAGCTTATCTTTCGTCTTCCTAGCTATTCTTTCAGATGTCAATTTTGAAAACGATTACTGATGCAGTGAAACTCAGCACAAGCAGCTTCTGACCCTCTTGTGGTTTAACCTTCTCAGGAAGCAACAGTCCAGTGTGACTGAAATTTTATGCCCCTTTTATTATTACTAAACTCTGTTCCTCTTTGATCTCAGATGTACCACAGAAACTGGAACAGGAAGAACTTTGGCACTTGTGAGCTCAAGAAGCCCTTTCAGCTCATCATTGTAAAAAATGTTTTATGAAGATTCTGAGCCATGCTGAACACTACTTTCTTCAATCTGTCTGTTAGATAGATAGGGCAGGCAGTAGACATGGGAGCTTTGTATTCATCTCCTGGGGGAGACAAATACGAAGCCTGCCAGCAGAGGTGCCCAGCATTGGTTACCTGCCCCCCAGAACCAGCCCGGTCCACTTAGCAGGCTCCTTACCAAGAGATGAATATGAAGTTCCCATGTTTAGCAGGTAGTCTAACAAATGTGCTGCCCTAGTGCTAGTGCTAACATCTTTGTTAAAAAACATGGTTGGCAATTGCCCCCCATTTTAAGTTATAGACTTCATGGACATGCTAGCTATGAGCTTATGTTGCCTATCCAGTGAATGTAATGTAGAAATGGCCAAGAGAGAGAGGACAGAATGGGAGTGAGCATGGCCAGTTATCAGACAGGTAGGAGAGAGAATGCAGAAGAAGGAATTATGTTAATTCAATCTTTCCAAAATCTTTGGTTTAAAAATTAGGGATATTACTTCTGTATCCACAGTTCAAAATGCCAAGAAATGACCAAACATTGCTTTGCCATATTGTGCCCATGTTGCTTTGATGTACCTCAGCAGGGCTAGTGGGGAAACCAAGTCATGATATATCTATAGCGAAGGCCTCTCCTTAGTTACAGGGAAGGTGGACTATGGCATACCCTGCTACAAGGCAACTGCTATGGCAAACTATTCAGCAGTTTTGAAATGGGGTTAGATATCAAAGTAAAATTACTTCATATATTTAAAATATTTTCACCCCCACCTTTCTCCTTAAAGACAGCTTACCTCATTGAAAAGAGAATATTTAAAGGAACTTTTTTTCCACTTTGCAACTCTCCATAATCTTGCTATGGGGCACTGCGCAGCTGTTCTAAAATGGTGACTTTCAGATTTTCCACAGAGTGTCCTGGCGGATTGAAATGGCTGGAGACAGATTTCTGTGTATTGTGGTTTCTGATGTCAGATTTGTGGCCATTGATTGGTTTCTGTAGAGATTGTCCTGTTTGTTCTGTGTAGAGTGCAGAGGGGCATTGTTGGCAAAAGATGGCATAGATTGCATTAGTTGAGGAAGAAGTTCAGGTGCCTTTGATATTGTGTGTGGCATTGTTAGGTCCTGTGATTGTGTTGCCAGAATAGATGTGTGGGCAGAGTTGGCATCTGGGTCTGTGGCAGGGTTTAGTCCCCCTCTCTGTGTTGCTCTTTTGTAGTCCATTGCGTGTAGTATTTGCTTGAGGTTGCTTGTCTGTAGGCAAATATGGGTCTCCCACCAAGGGCTTTGGAGAGTGACTTGTTCTTGTCAAGGATGGGCTGGAGATCACTTAAGATGCATGTGAGTGGTTTCAGTTGTGGACTGTAAGTGACAACTAGCAGTGTTCTGTCATTTTGTCTTCTGGGTCTGTCTCGCAATACATTACTTTTAGGTATGTGTTTTGCTTTGTTGATTTGTTCCTTGATCACATGGGGTGGGTATTGTAGTCTGAGGAGTGCATTTTGCAGATCCTTGAGTTTGGAGTCTCTGACTTGTGGGTCAGAGCAGATGCAATTGTATCTTAGGGCTTGGCTTTATACGATAGATTTTATTATGTGTTCAGGATGGAAGCTGGAAGATTGCAAGTAGGTGTATCGATTGGTGGGTGTCCAGTACAGCGTGGTGTTAAGCCCTTGGTGGGATGTGAGTACGAAGTGCTCATTTCTAGCAGCAACCATTAATTAGTAATGGTAAAAAAGAAAAATAACTGTCCAAGCATTAGATAATGTAGAAATGATTCAGAATGGTGACTAACATATGAAGAAATGACATGGGTTGGAAAAAAAAGTGGTCCATCCTTGTGCAGGATTAGATTCCCAATAAGCAAATAGTATAGAGGAATAAGACCAGAAACACAGTATACTGGTCTGATGAAGTGGACTTGTCCATGAAAGCTCAAATTAAAATATAATAGTCTTTAAGGTGCCACAATTTTTCTTCTTCTTTATTTTTCTTTTCTTTTTGCCTAATATACAGTATACTTACTGACTGAAATAACCCTATTATTAAGCTTTTTCTCTGTTCAGTTCTAGATATTGTCCTCATCTGTCTTTCTTGAAGAGATGGTCCAGCAAGTAAATATTTTTCATCCTCTTTCCCATTTTATTTACATGTTATGTTATTTAAATGCTGTTCTACTTTCCTCCCATTTTCCGGCAATGCAATCATATTACTTTGCCATCAGAATTGACTTTCAGGTTATTTCTGGGCCCTGTTTGACACTAGTGCACTTGAAAAAGATATTTTAATCCCCTCAAACCATGTTTTGTTGAAGATACAATACAGTTGTGAAACACTTCCCACAGAAATGCTGTCCTGGAATCCGTGTTGTGTGCCTTATTGATGCCATATGAGCATTTTGTTTTCCAAAGCTTCTCAATTTGAAAATGTTTCAATAATTCAGTCTTTTTTGTTTTGTTCTACACTACATTACTGAGAGGACTTCCATTAAATGAGGAATTTTCATATTGCAAGATTATCTCCAAGCAAACATGAAATAAGGAGTACTATTTTTTCACATGAAGAATTCTTTGATTTCCTTAAGTTGTCTCTGTGGAAAATTCATGCCTTTTCAATTGCAGAAACAAAGTACATACATGTAGCAAGCACAGATCTGATTGACTGGTCAAAAAGACAAAACCAACCAAACACACACACACCCCAATTCTTGTTTTCTTTCCCAGTTTTATGATTCCCCAATCTTACCTGCAGATAATAGAAGGTCCATTGAACTTCAAAATTTGTCAAATGACCTGCATCCTTTGAGTTTGAAAGGATTTGGGAACAAAAATCCCATGACTGAGCTACCAAACATGAAGCTTTGTTCTTACCGCTACTGTTTGCAGGATCAATAGAAAGTTAGAAAATGGACGCACAGAGATGGACAAACACAAACAATGCAACAATTGCTAAAAATAATTCTCCCTCAAGATGGCACCTTTTCAGTGTATCTCTGCTCTACCAAACATAGCCTTATGGTGAGGTTCCTTCACCGAGCATGAAACACCAAACACAAATGGGAGTGATGACTTTGGATTCAGGCCTAGGATCTTAATTTTCACCAGTCTTAGTAAATAATGTGGGGGAAAGCAAGAATACAGTGAGATCCTTTGCAAACCAAGTTAGGAATAAATGTTCAGGTTGTTTTAAGTAAAATAAATGGGACAGTGAAGTCAGTACCCTGTGTGCCTTATAGAAGCACAAGTGCCAGAAATAATTACCATTCTCATATACCTTCCTGATGATCCATTTGTTCATGGATAGATTAAATGTGGAATACAAAGACACAGATAATAGACTTTGCCAATAATGACCTGGCAAACCTGACTGCGCATGAATAGGATGTCACATTAATGCATGAAAAATGTAGCTGTCAAAAGTTGTTTTACATGAATTTGACATCAACCTTTTCTAAAAAGCATTTTGATTGATAAGGGAGCCTTGAAATACAATAAAGAAGAAATGTAATGCTCAATATCTTTCCATCTATTGTTACTTGCCTCTTGGATTCTTTATAACTTTTACCAGATTGTAACTTTCTTTGCAGCTCAAGAAAAAAAAGGAAGGTGCTTCTGCTCTTGAGTTTGGTTCTTTTTTTTTAATGGGCAATAACATTATTGTACCATCAGAAGGCAATGATATCAGGGAAAAAAGAATTCTTCCAGTTAGATGGGAGTGGAAACCAAACTCACCATTGGCCAGCATAGGAAGACGCCAGAATAAAAGCATAACATTGTTAACATTAGGGAGGAGAAAAGAAGAATTAAAATACTGCTAGAGGATAATTTCTTTCTCCTTGCTACACATCAGTGGTTCCCTATCTTGGGTGCCCAGATGTCCTTGGACTACTCCCAGAAATCCTGGCCAGCACAGCTAGTGGTGAAGGCTTCTGGGAACTTTAGTTCAAAAACATCTGGGGATCCAAGATTGTGAACCAGTGCCATATGTGATTAGATATTCCAACCAAGTTAGAATTTAATCATTTGAATTTAGCTGCAATCCAACATTCTCCCACTTGGGAATATATTTGCTGGGACAGTGAGACTTACTTCCAAGTAGATGACACATATAGTTTTGCTAGTACTCACTCTGTCCTGAAATTTGCAAAGCATATACTGCTTGGCTATTCTCGCACCCAACTAGATAGTCAGTCCTATTTTTGTTTATTCATTGCATCATTTGCATCCTCCTATTCCTGAAGAGAAGCACAGTTGGAGGATATACAGATCTGATATATTACCAGCCTGAGAAATGTGTAAAGTATATCTGGCTGGCAATGGCTGCCTAAAACTCAAGCAAACAATTCATGGAAATGTTAAGTCTTGTCTTGCCAACTATAGTCCTACTCTCTAATCAAAAGCCATAGTTTAACCCAATACCACACTATAACTGTCTTCAACAATCTAACTACTATACTGATTTGGCCATGCTATCAAATACAAAGGGAAGCTACCAAACAGATATAATAAGTGCATTCATATACTTACATACCTGCAGAGAAACATAACACACAGGGTGACATAACTGAAGGAACATAATTTCATGTATGTTTATATAGGAGTTGAAACCAAAGAGAAACATCTTGGCATTGCTTCATTTCTAGGCAAAATTACTCCAAGCTTGTACCTGGAGAGTTTAATTAGCACCCTGTGCAATCCCTGCTAGTACATGGGCTGATTTTTCCTGACAAATTAACCCTTTAGATACATTTTTCCTGATGTGGCCCACTATAGTCACTGTTCCAACTGTCTCCTGGTATCTGCATAGTGACGTTGGAATAGATCAAATTGGGATGGCTGTTTCCCCCTCCTTCACCTCCCTCCCATTGCTGGAATCTTGTGGTTACTTGAAGGAAATGCCTATTTCATATGACAATGATAACACACTCAAGAAAATAACTTCAGTGAGACTGAGGAGCACACTATGGGAGTAGTTCCATGTTAGGACTGGTAGATTTTGAGGAATTATTACTTATTCATTTGTTCGGTTTATGTTATATATACCATTCTTTTCTTCCTATAAAAGAACCCAAGGCAGTTTGCAAAGAATTAAAAAAAATATTGAAGCAATTAAGCATACAATAAACTATTGCATTTTAAAAAAAAGTCAGACATTTTGGCCAAATCATATTGTGTATCTATGCCAGTGAATCAGGAATTATATTACTAAAAGCAGCAGACTGCTGGTAGTAAAGAGTCCTGTTTCAATTTTGGGTTGCACGCAACAGGATATTGGCCACTAAGCTTTAAAATGTAATGAGTGAAAACCCTTTAAAACAATTTAGAAACTCACTTTAAAAGTTAAAGGAAACAATTCTCCCATCAAAATGCCTTTCTTAGCAGTGATCTTCCTGTTAGAAGATTGCCTTTGCTTCCTTTGCTTGACAAAGGAAAGACAGCAAGGAGGAAGGAGTTCAGCTTGGCCTCCTATGGAAGGGAGTTCCACGGCCTGGAGCAGCCACCAAAAGGGCCATTGCTTATGTGTGTTTGAAGCATGCTGTGAGGGCAAAGGCCTCCCCCAAAGTTCTTAAAACACAGAGAGGTTCACATGGGAAGATATGGTCCCTCAAATAGCTTAGATGCAAGTTGTCATTTCCAGATAGTTCTTCCATGCACTTGACCACTCAGTCAACTAGTATAACCAGACATGCATGCCTAGCTTCAGCAAGTGAGTCAACAGGAAAGTGCAAGGAATGGCATTTTTCTTTAGCTGGTTCCACTGTAAAAGGAATTAAGCCATGCAGATTTTAGCAATTTCTTTCAGAAAGCAATGGGAGAAAAAATGGAAAGAAGGAGATGGGCAAGACCAGGGTCTTATTTTTGCAGAAGCTTAGAAATTTCATTCAGGCAAAGGGGATGCTCTTCAAGAAGTCGTTGCATAGTGAGATTTCAGAAATCTCTGCAAGAGAAATTTTGCGAGCATTCATCATGTCAATACTTTAATATCTGTAATTACAAATACCTGCTCTCTCTTACCAAAAGTAACTTTAAGAAATCTCTCTGGAGACAAGGACCATAGTGTATGTTTGCAATCAAAAACAGCATGGGGGTGATTTTTGGTGCAAAATAAAAATACAGTGGAAACTTGGGAAGTGGCCTTACAGTGAATCAGATGTCTGGTTCATCTATCCTCATATTTTCGATACTGATTTGGATCCTGTTGTGTTGCACCAGTCATGGATGGTGCAACACAGTTTGAACATTTGACATTTTTACCACTCACCCATGGAGGCATGCAACACTTGGATGAGTGTGAGTTGCATTGTATTGATAGCAATCAACACTTGGGCAGTGGGAAGCTCCCACACTACTGTGCCTGCAAGGCTTTTTGCTTCACTGGTGTTCAACGGGATCTTGGCCATTGACCACCGGCAGCATTGAAGGCAGGATTCTTTCCTACCCCTTCCTGGAGATACCTAAGAGTGTATCTGAAACCTTCTGCATAGAGAGTACGAGCTCTTTCATAGAACCACATCCCTTCTCTGGTGCCATAGCTTTCCTCCCAATCAGGCTGGAGCAACTCATTTTTGGAAAATGGTCAAAGTGTTCGGTTATAGGCATATGTTTTCAAGTGTATGCTTAATGTAATGTACCTTTTGCCCTTTATCTGAGAGCTATACTGGTATCTTAAGGTCTGTATGCACTTACTCAAGATTATATGTGCTTTCTCCTCCACTCACATAGGAACTAACCTATGCTGTTCACTTAATGTAAAACAGTATTTTACAAAGATGATTGCCCCACCAAATGCACGTGATTATAAAAGTACAAAGTCTACCAACACACATGACAATTAGAACAGAATAAGTGATAATATAGGCTTTTGAGCTTATGCTTGAATAATTGCAAATTAGATAATAACACTGTATAGTAATGATAGATTAGTTAACGAAGAAGTACAATAGAAGCATCAGTGGCATCTTTATTAATAGTTATTGAATTGTTATCATCACAGTGATAATGGACTTCACATTATATTAGTGGTGACAAGATTTTCTTTGAATTGCTTGTTTCTTAAAATAAACAGTGCAAAGGCATGGAAACTCCTTATTATCTTTCTTGAAAATGGGGAACCATATAAGTCTGCAATGAAGTAGACATCTTCTGAGGATCCATGGAATATGTTTGCCCATTCTGAGACCTTTGGAGCCACACTCTATCAAATTTCAAAATCCCCACCAAAAAAATTGCATGACACCTCCAAATACTTTTGAGAAATGTAATATCTCCCCTTTCCCTGCAATTTTGCAGAGCTCTTGACTTGTTTGGGGCTTTTTCAAAAGAGAAAGTGAGCAGCTGGTTTTATTGACAAGAGGTCTTTTCTTGCCCAAAACAGGCATGGGAGAAAATGTACACAAAAATGATATTATGATAAAGTTGTGCTGGCTTAAATGTGCTGGGCTTTCGCACAATCAGTTGTACTTCCCCAGCATGACTGAATGCATCAGTGGAAGTGTTCTGGGGATTGCAATTCTGCCTCAGCCATTGTGCAACTAGCCATGGATGCAACCTCAAGTTGTGCAATGGTATTTTGGCCATTGCATAACCTAGAGGCTTCAGCGCATGAATTGCCATTTGAGAGATGTTTTGAGGTGTATAGATGTGTCAGAGTTGGGTCCTGATCTTGCACTGGGCTGCAGGCCACACTTACCTACCCTGGTTTATACAATATTGCAAGCCTTGCCATTGAAAAGGACTCCTGTGTAGGAAACCGTATGTCAGAATGCTTATCAAGTATCTGAGATGGAAAATGGTGCGCTTACAGATGTTGCTGGCCTCCAATTACCATGAGCCCTAAAAATACATCCAATGGTGTGAGATGATGGAATTTGAAGTGCAATAACATCTGGAGGACCACATGTTATCCAATGGTGATATGACAAATTCAAATTAATGTGACTGAATACATTTTGGGAAAATAATTTTCCATTCTGAAAACTGCCAACTGGAGTATTATATTAAATTTATCCAATATAATTCCTCAGTTCTGTTACTGTTTGCAAACTTGGGGCTGAAATCAGATATATTGTGCTTCTTTTCTCCAGTCTACATGGAGCTATGAAAGTGCAGCCAATTTAGGCAAATTGACAGAGCTGTCCTACTTATTCCTAGGTAAGTGGGTATGGGAATGAAGATTTCATTTCTCTGAAGGAGCTAATGCCTTAAATTTAGATGAACATTTCCCTCCAAACAGTCAATCAAAGCAATTAATATTATCTAATGGATTTTATCTCTGTTTGCTTTTTGACTGAAGTGATCCTCCCTCTGCCACACACTAATAAAATGACACAGTGCTTGGAAATTGCACATTTTGGATGTGTTAGCAGGGGTGTTCTAGGAGTTGTATTCCAAAATATTAACATTTCCAACATCTGCAATTTGACTGTACTTGTGTCTACACCCTGTGACATATATTGTTGGGCTGGTAGCATCCCTCAAAGGGAGTGAAAAAAGAAAACACAAATTAGTAATTCAATGGTCCTTTGGCTGTCACTGTGCTTCTTATTCTTCCAAGAGCAAGACACTCCAAGTGTCCAAGTGCAGCATCTGTGATTCAGGGGCTATGTCTGGTTGACAAAGCTTCATGTACATATGGATCATAGACATTTCAAGAATAGGACTGAAGCTTGTAGAGATCATTACTTTTAAATCCTGAAGGTTAGGTACCTATGGAATTAAAATAAACACTTAGAAAGGTTGGCTAACCAGGTGGACAGGATATATACACAGCTGCAAAACCATTTTTCTGGATTTGACAGTGTAGACAAAAATAGTGCACCTCTTAAGAATTGTTGCAAGAAGGAGGTACACTTCACTTCCATAATCTGCACATCTGCAGGGGCATTTCCCCCCCACCCACACACACACACAAACCAGCTTCAGTTAGAAGTGGAAAATGTATTAATTTAGGCAAATTGCATAAATAAATAGGCACATTAATGGGGAAATCATTTAAAATTTGAAAAAAATTTCATGTCAGAAGACACATGTAACTTTATAAACTGACGTGAAGCATAGATGGGAGGAAAATGTAAATGGTATTTGGAGAAATGGAATGAAATCTGAGAAGTTTTCACATCTCCAGTTGTATGAGAAAAAGTTGTGAGCTTCTAAGCAACAAACTCTAGTGCTTCGACAGAATATTATCGTATATCTTGCTTTTTTCCGGAGTCACCATGTGTGTCCAAAGAGTCTGTATGAGCTTTTGTTTGCCAAACAGTTTTTTTTAGTCAGTCTGGGACAAATTCCATTAATGTGTCCATCAAACTAAAGATGGGCATTGATGCTTGGTATGAAATGGATAGCACTGCCCTCTACTTATTTGGGTGGGATCCAGACTCAATTATATGTAGAGTAGTAAACCTATTTAAATAAACAGGACTTGTTAAGCCCTATTCAGCCATTATTTAAGTGTGTGAGAGGCTAGCTCTATCCTTCTCTATTGTCACTTTCAACACATGAAAGTGACCCTTTCAAGGATGGGAGGCTGCTATCTCATGTTACCTCTCCCTATGTACCAGCTTCCCAATATTCAGGTTCTGGTGCACATAAAGAATCTACGTGGATTGAGCAGTCTCATGCTTTTCAAACATGTTGAAAGCAACTAAGGAAGGGCCAGCGTCAGCATGGTTTTCTCATTTCATATAAGCTCCACATATTTAATAAATAGGACCTTAGTCACATCCACTTCTGTGCGTTAGTTTAAGTGTGAGTAAATCTGAATCCAAACCATTATTATGTGGGAGGTGGAGTGGAGGGACAGTAAAAATCTCGGTGACCATGCCTTTGTTCTGACTTGGAGCACTTTTTTAATCTTCACATATATCACAACACCTATCTATGAAAATCTGTGAATTTGAACATGTTCACCTCCTGCTCATTAATATATCTGCTATTTAATTTGAACTAAATAGCCTGGGAACAGATGTGGGTTTTCCAGAGAAATAGGTTTAGGACTGGAACACCAGATCCATATTTTAGATTTCTCAACGTACGATGCATTGTATTGGTTTTGGTGGATTAATCATAATTCACTTCAGTGAGTGGCCCATTAAATCTATTGTAAAATTTATGCCCAGACTATGAGTATAGTGAGGAATTTAGGATAAAGTGTTACTGGAATAGCACAAGACAAGGTCTTTTCTCCCTCTTTCATCTCAGGTATTACTTTAGCCATTTTGTTTGAATGAGAAGTTCTGCTTCTCAAAGCAAGCATTTGGCTGCCATTCACTCTAGACGTGAAAGTGTCTGTGCGTGTGTGTATGCATGTTTGTGTCTGTTTTTCAAAAATCCATTTCAAGGATTTGCCAGTGGAGAATGCACAGCATCTTATGCTTTACCTGAAACTGAATGTTTCTTTTGCAAGTTACGCAGCTGGCACCACTTTTGATTTTAAAATACTCCAGAAAAGCTGCACCTGAAAAACATGAAACATTACTTGCACTAACTGCAATCATTTCAGATTCTCTGAAACAGTGGGGAAGGGTGTTCATCTCACCATCCTACAATCTACAGAATTTTCAGTTGGAAGAATTCCAACTGAGGCATCATGCAGGTTTCCTCTTTTTAAAAGCACTGTTCAACGAGCCAACCAAAAGCACTGTTTCTCTTTCTTCAGTGCACTGACCCATTGAGTGAAAACGGCCCTGATTCTTTATGGTCAGTAAGCCTGAAGGAGGCTTTGAAAGCACTTTCACAGACCCTGCCCTGGGTGCTTTACCAACCACATACCTAGAGGAATTCTTTACCTCTTTGCTTTCATAGAATATCTGCTGTCATGTTATGGAGTTATGTACTACTAATGGACATCCAAGTTCCCAGCCAGCAAGTTAGCTGACCTTAAGATTTGCATAGCCACGCTGTTACGGCAGACAAAAGTGTCCCTGAGGGAGCTTCAGGAGATTGTTGGCCATCTTAATTCTGCCTGTAGGGTAATGGTGCCTGGGCGTGCCTTTTTGCGATGGCTTTGCGACGCAATGAAAGGCCTTCATTGCCTGTTACATAGGACCAGGATTACATGGGGTATGAGAGAGGATTTGTGAGTCTGGAACCAGTTTTTAGCTGAGTTTAATGGAATATCTTTCTGGAGAAGTGAGATAGGACTTAAGGAGGATTTTCAGGTCCATTCGGACACCGCAGGTTCATCAGGGTTTGGAATTTATTGCAGAGGTAGATGGTGCACTGGAAAATGGCCAGACGAGTGTCACCAGAGATCTAACATTCTTAGAATTTTTTCCTATAGTTGGCGCATTATGGCTCTGGGCAGGTGAATGGGCGAACTCAGTCATACGGTTCTGGTGCAACAATCAGGCTGTTGTTTATATTATAAATAACCTCACGTCCCATTCAGAACGGGTTATGTCATTAGTCAGAGCATTCACATTACGGGCTTTACAATTTAACATTTTGGTGCAAGCCTGTCATGTCCCTGGTATAGATAATAGCCTAGCTGATGCATTGTCGCGCCAACAGATCGAGTGTTTCAGGGAGTTAGATCCAGGAGCCAACAAGTTCCCGGAGGTTCTGCCCCCAGAGGTCTGGCAAATTGGTGAGATGATGCGGACAGAGCAATAGGTTTGGCTTTGGCACCAAGGACATGGAAAGGGTACTTGGCTGTGAGTATAGAGTTTCAGGAGTTTAGGAACTTAGTAAATTTGGAGCCGGTATGGCCTGCTCCAGTTGAACATCTTCAGCAATTTATTGTCTATCTGAATAGGAAGGGACTGGCGCCCAGAACTATACAAGGTAGATTGTTGGCTCTCGCCTATTATGCCAGGATTCACGGTTATCAGGATTTTTCATCAGACTACTGCATTAGGAAAATGATTGAAGGGTGGTCTAAAGAAAGAGGTAGAGTCAAGGACACTAGAGCTCCCATATCACCTGCTTTGTTAGAAGGCATTTGTAAGCAGTGGGAGTCACTATGTAGAGATGACTATGAAGTCACGTTATTCAAGGCTGCATCTTTACTAATATTCTTCGGAGCCCTCATGATCAGTGAGGTAGTAGCTTCGGGAAAGGGAGACAGGACCAGGGTAGCCCTGCAATGGCAAGACGTTAAGGTTGTGGATGGGACGGTTTGAATACATATTCGCCGATCCAAGGCCGACCAGCATGGTCAGAGGGTCTACATTATGTTGGAATGTTGCCACATGGACAACCTTTGCCCGGTGGCAGCCACAGATGCATACCTGCAGATTAGGGGACAGACCCAAGGATATTTCTTTATACACAGTGATGGGGTGCCATTAACAAAATACCAATTTTGGAAGTTGACCGATTTAGCATTAAATACGTTTGGAGTGCAGGGAACGAGATTTGGCACAGATTCATTTAGAATAGGAGCAGCATCCACAGTGGCAGCCTTAGGCTATAACATAGAAGACATTAAACGGATTGGGCGGTGGTCTTCATCCACCTATCGTAGGTATATCAGGACACTACCTAATGGCCAAGCAGGGGCCTGGTTCTCTTCTGTATTGCAGGTATCTTGGAGGCAGCAAGGAGAAGGCACGTTATGATCGTGGGCCACAGCTATGTGTTTTGGGCAGCTTGCTATGTGGCTGCATCCCCGTGCGGGAGCTGTCTGGGCCTTGGAGCCAGAGCCCATATTGAATGGAAAGGACTGCGTGGAATGCAGTGGTGCCAGCTGTGCAGAGTGGCTGCCTTTGGATAATTTTTCCCAGATGTTTTGGTGATACATCTGGGTGGCAACGATCTGGCCAAACATTGTGGAAAGGCCTTGATCCTGGATGTGCTGCGTGATCTCACATGGCTGAAAGCCACGTACCCGGCGATGAGCATCATTTGGTCAACAATCATCCCTCGGTTGGCTTGGAGAGAAGCCAGAGAATTTTTACCCATTAACACTGCTCGCAGGCGTGTTAATCGGGAAGTCTGCAGGGCAGTCTGCAGCAGCCTTGGATCAGTGATTGGTCACCAGAGGATCCGTTTGGATAGGCCTGAGTTTTTTCGGTCAGATGGCGTACATCTGTCCAATGGTGGTTTGGATGTCTTTTTGGAAGACATCAAGGGGGGCCTGCGTGCTGAGCTCGATAGGCTCGATGGCAGGCATGGGACTTAGCAATGCTAGTCCCTATGCTGTGGCGGGTAGTGTGGATAAAACGGGTTTTTGGTGAGTCCCATTGCAATTTCAGGTAAGGTATAGCTCATCTGACCTCCCAGCGCTGCGGATCATGTGATTACAGTACTTGGGGGGAAAGATGCGCTGGGGCCACACCTGGACCAACAGTCAACAAGGAAAAGGTGGCTTGAGGTCCGGGGGGGGTGGTCAAATTTGGGCTGGCCGGGTTCACGCTGTCTTTATGACTGCGAGAACTTGGGGCCAGGGACTCGCCCATTTGTTGGTTAAGGGGTCCGTTGAGATCTCTGTGCTTAAACCAGATTCCGCACTACAGCAGGACCCCCCTTTTGCCAAAGGATGGCAACAATGATGGTTTCAATAAAGTGTGGCCCGTGTTTAACCCATATTTCTGGTGTCGCGTCTTTATTCTGGGGTAGGGTGGGCAAATTATTTTGGCAGACACTCTAACCTATGAAATGTCAGAAATCATATAGTTGCCAGAGCTGTCTCACAAAGCCTTCTGTAATACTAATTCTTAATCTTGGTAAAATAGCAATCATATAAGCAAACAAAGGATCTGTATTCTCTAACATGTCTCCGTATTAGGGGCAAGACCTTCCATAGGTATAATTAATAAAAGAATGTTTCTGCTAGTGTGCACATGCAGAGAGAGAGAGAGAGAAATGGGTATTCTATTTTGAACCCTTGTGAATACATCATAAGGTTTCCTTTCTGGTCTTTTTTGACAACACCATTTCTGGAGTATGCTCATATCCCTTATGTCATTGAATGTCATATCTTTTGTTTGCGACGAGTGTCTTCTATTATGTTTTAGGATTTCACTAATGTCTATTTGTATCTGATATGATGAGCTACCTTGTTGTAGTATTGTTGCCTTGTGCCAGATTCTGTCATTTTTGTTCAGAGGTTTAATGTTTCCTGTATCCATGTGTGTTCATGGTGCTTCGTCCACTCTCACATTGTCCCTTGATGTGTCAGCTTCTTCAGGAATCCACAGTTCTCTGAAGTGTGTTTACACAATTAAGGTATGTAGTTGGACTTTACCAAAAATCTCTGGAACCTCTTGATATTCTGGAGTCCTGGAATGTCACAAACAGCTCTTATTTTATCTGGATCTTCAGTGAGGTCAGTAAATGGCATATTTTGCCACTGTTTGTTCCTATTCAGTTTGAGGTTGTTTCCTCTGCATCTTTTCAGATATGTCATTAACTTACATATATGGTCCTACTGTGTTTACTCCTATCCCACTATCATCATATCACTGCTGTTATCCAGATTCCTAGTCGTCCTTCCAGAGTTTGCATCTATATGTTTGAAACACTTTAGAAGCATGACTGATAGCCATTGACTTTCTCAGTGAGTGGTATCTTTGTGAGTGGTGTGCAAATGTTGCCAAATTATTAGATTCTTCATCAAGCTCAATGAGCCAGAATCCATGTTTGATCATAGGCATGGGATATAAATGCTTTTGACAGATCTGGCAATACAGCCAGAACAGCTTGGTCAATATGGCCAGAATCTTATTGGTGCATCAGCCATTACCACTCACATTCATTGCCACATTCCACATGTGTAGTGTTCACTCTAGCTTTAGTTTTTCTTTTCTGTTTCATGGACACTTGGATGTCAAGTCATCAAACTTTGTCACTGTTGTGGCATTTCTTCCCATACCATGAGCACCCCTTGTTTTGTCTCATGTTTTCCCCCCACAATACCTGTATCAATTTGTGGTGTTCGCTATAGGCCTTGTGTCTAGTTTTTCCCTCTCATTCTTCTATATTGCTTGGATGAGCCCCATTTTCTTTTTCTCCAGACTGTACTCCTATCCTAGGACAATTCAGCTGCCCTGCAAATCTCCAAGCTTCTCTCTGAAGTCAGTTTAGTTTCCCTCAACAATCTGTTTCTTCCTGGAGCATCCTGGAGTACAGTCACTGTCCAATTCCTGTATCAATGAGTCTGTGGTATCTTCAAAATTGGAACTGCCTGCCAGCGTCTTTAAATTGGTGCAATATTCTTCAGAACTTTATCCTATTGCTTGCTCATGTGTGAAAAATGATATCTTTCCACTGTTTCATTGTTTCTGGTGCATTTAACCAATGCATATTGTGCTTGAGGAATATTTGCACACAGTGCCTCACTTCTTTCCCTTTCCCTTTCTCAAGTATTTTCAAGTATTTTAAAAAGTTTGATTTTCACAGCATCCTTTTTATCTGCCATTGCAGTATCCACCTACAGATTAAAATCCTCTTTCCAGCTTTCCAGACTTCGGCTAGTTTCAGAGTCACCTGGTAATTTCAGCTGCCTTTTGATTTGGGCTCTTAACTTCCTTGATTTCTTGTCCTTTCTTTTCCTTCCTTGCTTCCTTTTTTAAATCATTTGTAGTCAAGGTTAAGCTCATTGCTATGGTAGTTAACATTCTGTCACCATTGTTACCATGTTTGATGACAGTGAGCCATCCTGTTGGGGAAGATTGGCCCCTCAGCCCAGCTCCTGTTCATTAGCTGGGGGTTGCAATACAAACACAGAGTGAATCTCCATATTAAAACAGTAAAACTTTATTGCTTTTGGAAGCAGAGAGTCACCAGCGCACAATATAAGTACAAAAGTGAGTCTCTCTGAGCAAAAAGACAAACACACTGTTATACTTCTTAATGGAATTTTCCAGCATAAATAACTGAGCATGTACAAGAATGCATAAAATAACTGCTGAGAAAGCAACAATAGGAAAAAAAAACCCAATGCATCTCATTCTAATAGGCTGTTTAGACTGCATGAATCACATGTGATCAGGAAATGCTCTATTAACATGCCTTTACTTGACCTGACCCAGTGAATCAAAATATCACCTTCAGTTTCTGCTTTCATGCCCAATTAGGGACACTTGCTTACCACTTACACATTCTTTCTCTCCCACACCTGCCCTAACAGTACCCCATAATGTCCACTTTCATGCAAACTTTAAATTTATTTAAATAATGAGTTTAATGAACCTGTCCTGTGCTATGATCCCTGTGTCCTAGAACTGAAGCCGCAGGTGCTGCTTCCACTTAGGTAATAGGACATAGGAAGATTCCTCTTTTCATATTCTTCCATATCCTGGAAGAGTGTGTTCAAAGGGAAGAAAGTTTGGCCTTCCTTTAAAATTAAGTTCATTTTTGAGAATGTCTGTGTTAAGTGGCCCATATGGATATGGTACCCTTCTGAGTTGTGATATCCTTGTTATGGAACTTCCTTCTGGAACTTCCTGCATTTCTACCATATACGCTTGCCTTTCTATGGACAACACAAAAATGTATCTATCTGCATGACATTTCAGGGAATAAACAAATTTGAATTGTTTTATACCGCTGTATGCTTGTATTACTTTTACTATATTTTAGCAGTTATTAACATTATTAGTTACATTTTAACAATTATAGTTGGTAATGTTAGATATTTATCATTACTGATTTGATTGGCATGTTCCTATGCAGATTGTTAGCTCCCCCAAACTCCCACAATGAAGAGGACAAAGAGAACATGGAAGAACACTGTTCCATCAAGTTAAAGACCCGTCTCAGTGTTTGTCAAACTTTTAAAGCCATGTACTCCTTTGAAAAAGGTGGAAATCTCTCCCAGAATTTTTTCTGGAAATATCTACGATGGTGACTGAGGGAAAAAAATTAAAAATATTTCTCTGTCTTCACTTTTTTGAAAATTATCTTCACATGCAACCTTACATACCATCATAACTCAGTGAGGAAAAATGGTGAAAAATGGCTAATAGGAACACCATTGTACATTATAGGATGATGGAACTAGCTAATAAGCTAGTTTTTAAATTACGATGTTAGATAGGACCTTTTCCCTATAATACATACATTCCCCTGAATTCATGTTGTGCTCCTCCTGGGGGTATGCCCCTTCAACTGAGAATCATCTGCCTATCAACTAATCTAGCATCCTGCTTGAAACTCACAAATTCACTAATAGCACATGAAAGCGATAGCCCTCCAACACTGCTGACCCGCAGTGCAGAATTTTATAAATCTTGATTCTGTCCCGCTATGTTTTTTTGCCATTGGTGTCTCTGAAATTTACTCTCACGACCTCACATGTTACTCACACCTAAATTAAACTTAGTAATTTTATTGACTAAATATTCACAAATGATTTTTTTACTGTTCATCCTTATCTACTGACACACACTTTACAATAGCTTGACATCTCAAAGGCACCTTTGGTAATGGAATTTTATTCAGCCTAATTTGTTCAAAATCATTATCTATGCAGAACTTCCTTGTTCTGCTGCTGGTGTCATTGCTTCAGATAACGAGGACAATCTTATAATTCGAGGACTTATTGTATTGCATGGTTTATCTAATCTTAACAAACTGCTTGCATATATAGGAATATAATAAAGTAGATGTTAGGGAGAAAGTCTGTTAGTCTCTCTAGTCATTTTGCACTATTCCCATTTCATAAAGTTAAATAGATTGAAGAGGTTTTTAAAATCTTTTTTTTTTAAATCTGCAATTATGCTTTGAGGAGCAGGGACAACACGCAGCCAACTTTCCAAGCAAACAGAGTTAACAGTTACAATTCCAGTTCACAGATGACAGGAAGGACATCCTTTTGCACGATTGTTCAGGGAGTAAACTTGGGCATATGGGCTGCAGAATAAGGGGATTCTATTGAAATCAGCATAGATCAGAATAGAAGTGTGTCACACGCAGGAACAAATTTATTTGATTTGATTGATTGATTGATTAAGAGTGAAGAACAAAAAGTGAGCCAGTCTAGAATTCAACTCAAGTCACACATACATAAACAAAGAAGTGATAAGGCATTTTAGTCATGGAAGGAAGGAAGGAAGGAAAGAGTAAGAATGAAGTATAGCTCATTTAACTAATTTATTTATTTTATTAGACTTTTACCCCACCCATCTAGACCAAAGGTCTACTCTGGGTGGCACCTCAAGGGAGGGTACATCTGAACTGTTTTTAGGGGATGGAGAATTGTGAGTGTGTTCTGTAAGAAATTATCAGGGTGTCTCTTCAGACTGTGCTTAATTCATGTTATTTCCCCTCATGCTGTGTCAAAACCTACAGTCATTTAAGGGGCATTCTGGGGTGATGATGCTCCCATAAATTGGACATGTATGAGACTTATGCATAATATTCCCTTCACTTCTGTAAATAATAGCTAGCACAGGTTTTCTCATTCTAAGTTTGTAATTAATGCTCACAAATTCTTTTGTCTCAATGAATAAGTATGTTCTAACTCATTGACACACCCTGTTTAAAAAATGGTCAGCTTCTGTGAGGTTTTTTGCTCCTGCATGAGAGCAAAAACAGAATGGCCAAAATTCTGTTACATAGGTTACGCCTACAGAAGGCTGATGGTGGCACCAGCAGCAGGAGAGTTGTGGTAATAAAACTCTTTCTTCTTCCATCCTACAGCTCCAAAAGCTGCCATGCAATAAAAAAGATTGGGAAGCCTTATTCTGCAAGTCAAGCAAACAGTGGACAGAAGGAGGAAGTCTTTCATTACTGAAAGTCTCCCCTGTGGTGATATCGACTGGGATTAATGTTGCAGGGTTTTCATGTGGCAGCTTCAGCAACTAAATATTTGCATTTTGTACAAAGACTTGTATTTTTCACAAAATTGAAGGAACAGAGATTTAGGAGGGAGATAATATTTGCTAAATGCAAAGGGGGGGATTGTAAAAAGAAGAGTCACTTTACCTTCTGGAAGAACATCAAGCTTTATCAGACATCTGGAGCCATCAAACACAGAAACTGGCTTGGGGATGTGCAATTTTTCCAATGCAGAAGGTGTAAGTCTTGCTGTGATATGGTGCATGGAAGTATATGGTCCCTAGATAGGCCTCACCCGGTTAGAACTTTATAGGACTCAAAATGATAATACCCTGTTTTCCCGAAAATAAGACCTAACCTGAAAATAAGCCCTAGTATGATTTTTCAAGATGCTTGTAATATAAGCCCTACCCCCAAAATAAGCCCCAGTTAAGTGAAACCCTGCCCTCCACCATTGTGCAGTAACCAGAAGAAGATGACATGACTGTATTTGAATAAATGTCGATGGTTGTACATGAAAAAAATAAAACATCCCCTGAAAATAAGCCCTAATGCGTTTTTTTTGGATCAAAAATTAATATAAGACCCTGTCTTATTTTTGGGGAAACACGGTATTAAAAGTCCGATAGCTATAGGAAATGATTGTACAGAACTCATGAAGGACTTGTAGAATTATTAGCTGCAGAATTATTAGCTGCATATTAGCCGCATTAAGGTCAAAATACACCCGTCTTCTTTTGTAAAATGGAAAAACACTCTTAAACAGAGTGTTTAAGATTATTTTGAGGTTGGTTTTTTTAAGTTTTATTGATATTTTTTAATCAATTTGAAAGATCAAACTAAAAAACAACATCTTGTATAATTAGATGCAAGCCCTGTATATTATATGCACACTTGTGTAAATCTACCTGAAAAATATCTAGGCTGAAATCTTATACCTGTTTTTCCTGGCAGTGGGTGACAATGAAGTCTATGGGATATTATTTAATTTATTTATTTAAAATATTTTTATTCCACGTTCTCCTTAAAAAGGACCTAATGCTTTAGAGTATTTGTTATTTATTTATTTATTTAAAATATTTTTACCCCAAGGCATCTTACATAATTAAAAGACAATATTTAAAGCAACAACAATGAATATACAAGTACAAAAAGGATCAAACAAATAACATACTAAAAATATAAGCAACACCAAAACACAATCAAAGCAGTAAGGTGCAATAATCCATTGTTTTAAACAGGAAGCCAGTAGCTCAGAGAAAGCTTGCCTGCTTGCAGAAGGACAGTAAAGACAGGGCCAGCCTAGCCTCCTGTGGGAGGGAGTTCCAAAGTCTGGGAGCAGCAACAGAGAAGCCCCTCTCCCATGTCTCCACCAAGTGCACCTGTGAAAGTTGCAGAACCAAAAGGCCTTTTCTGATGGTCTTAACACTTGGGCAGGCTCATAAAGGGAGACATAGTACTTGTGATAGCTTGGGCCCAAGCCATTTGGGGCTTTATAGGTTAGAACCAGCAGTTTGAATTCAGTCAGGAAACAGATCAGCAGCCAATGGAGCTGCTGCAACAGGGGGTTATGTGATCCTTGTCCCCATTCAGCAATCTAGCTGCTGCTTTTTGGACCTGCCGAAGTTTCTGGACACTTTCCATAGGCAGTTCTACATAGAATGTGTTGCAGTAATTCAGCCGGGATGTAACTAAGGCATGTGTCACCGTGGCCATATCGGACCTCTTCAGGACTGGGTGAAGCTGGCACACTAGTTTTAATTATGCAAAGGCACTCCTGGCCATTGCTGAAACCTGGGCATCGAGGCTCAGAGATCAATCCAGGAGCACTCCCAAGCTGTGTACCTGTACTACCTTGATCTGTACTACCTTGCATGACTGAAAGTAAAGCTGTACCAGATTTCTTGAGTTTCTGTCTTATCATCACAGGTATCTACTCTTTCCAGTAAGAGAATACAGGCTACATATCTCTTCATTCCAACTGTCGGGCTCAAATTCAAAATAAAAGGTGGTAATAAATGCTGGCTTTTGTGTAGGTAACCAATACCGATTTCTGAACACAGATGGTTTTTCCTCGTTTAATCTCTTTCTTTTCCACTAGAAGGAAAAGGTCATCAGTAAATTAAGAGGTTAAACACAAAGTAGCTCAAGAGCTGTTTCACAGATAACTTCCAGACACACCAGGCATTCTGCACATGAGTTTTGACTTCCTTAAGCACACACACACGACTAAGATGCTGTTATTCCTATAAAAAGTTTTTGTTCATGATGTGCAGTCATGACCATTATTCCAAAGAGCTTTCAACTCTAACAGAATGCAGCCAAGCATTGCTGGCTGGCTATTTCAGTCTTGCAATTGCTTCTTGGATCTCAATGTGGTATAAATGGCATGGGCAGTTTTCCACAAGCCATTTACTCCCGATTAATCCTGTTCAAGTCAATGGGTTTGCTCCCAAATTAAATGAGTTCTGGATTGTAGAAGCAGTATCCTCGGCACAACTCTTTCTATCCAGCCATTTCTTCTTGTGGATGCCAAGCCAGCTGTCAGAAGTCAGATTATGGTGGTACGGTGGTAGGAGTGGGGGGTTCTTACTCTAATGCTTCATAGTAACATTATGATGAGCAGATACTACCTTGATGAGAAAAAATAGTTTTAATTCCACACTTCAAACAAGATTCTTCTGGGACAGCTTTACAGCACATAACATATGGACTAATAAACAGTACAACATTTATAATTTATAAGAACTGAAATGGCATACAAGAGCAGCACACAATGACATTTTTCTCATGTGAACAATTGTGGTTAAGGATCTAAATTCTGACCAGTGAGAACAAACAATTTAAAAACTTTATTCCCTTCTAACTACCGTGTTTCCCAAAAATAAGACAGGCTGCCCTGTCTTTCTCTACTCAGCTGAATAAAGAAACAGTTAAAGTATCTCCTCCTTCATCTTGTTGATTGGCAAAGCCCTGATAAAGACAAAGGAAAGAGGGCTTGGCTAGCGGAACCCAACATTACCTTTCGCCAGAAATCATTGGTGAAGGCTGCATCATGGCCTCGGGCGACAAGGTGTGATCTTCAGGGGTCTAGTGTGGTTGCCGCACCCCCCAACAGTTTGAAGTCTTGGGTGGTGGAGGGCTGAGCAATCACCCCCATGTTTATAAAGAAAAAAGGCAGAGAGAAAGAGCTGAAAAGTTCGTGTCATGAGTCTTTGTGTCATGAGTCTTTGCAGAAGCTTATCCCTCACTCTGGCTACTGGGGGAGGAGAATCTGGTGGTGATTCAGCTGTCTGTGATTCTGATTGCCCAGCATTTTCCTCAGCTGTAATTAACCCCTCAGATTCCAGATCTTCTTCAGCTGAACTCATGACACCAGAGGCCTGTTTGCAGGGTGAGGAACCATGATGCCTGGTGAGAACGCTGCCACATTTGACCTTTCGTTGAGCTCTGGCATTCGGCCTCAGGGGCCAGCTAGCCCACCGGTCCTGCCTCTTCTAGTGGGGTATGGGCTGACACCATTTTTAGGAACTAGTATGCATGGTGTCATGGGGGCAGGCACTTTGGTGCAGCCTTGGATTGCACCCTACTTACAGTGGTCTGTGGTTAACTTTGGTGATGGGGATTGGGGCCAGGGAGGTAGCTAGTCACTTTCCACCCCCAGGGTATAATTCTGTAGCTAGGGATGCGCTCCCTTCAGGGGACCAGTTATTGCCACTTGGAGACCATCTTCTCCCATCAACAGTATAGAAGATCTGGGAAGGAAAAAAGGTAGATGTTTTTGAGCTTTTGAAGAGAGAAGTAGAGAAGAAGGAGGGAGTGCAGGTAGAAGAAAGGGAGCAAGAGAAGATGAGAAAATGTAAGCCAGACAGATGTTGGGCCAACTGGTTGCCAGGTTTCCTCATTTATGCAGGGACATTAGTGCAAGCGCAACCAAACAGGGCCTTTCCCCTGTTTTTCCAATAGTTGGATTTAATATATAGGGTTTACATGGATTTCCCAGGACATGCATGGCTTCCCTATGCTGATGCGTTCTGTATGCACATGGTAATTCATTGTAACATGCAATGGGATGTCCAGCACAACACCCTTTGGCTGTGTATTATGACACCAGCTCGCCCGGTGCTGGGTGACCGCTTTGACAGTGGTCACCTCGTGCAGAGAACTTCATAAAGAACAGTTTCCCATGCCAGGTGGTTCAACCTCACCTGGTCTGCTGGGAGTTCAATGCAAAGAGATCATACAATAGGCATTCAAGTAGGTTCTGGCAGCAGAGTTTTGCTTGTGGGGGATCGCACGCATCCGTGGCCTGTGTGTGGGGAAAGACGGGATCTGGATAAAAGGACCTTGGAGGTGGAAAGAAACCACCTCATGGGGCCCCAAATTTACCAAAAGGGCCCCAACCCAATTAGGTTGGCAGTGCTGGCCAAGTGGCTGAGGGACTACCCTGATAGGGAAGCAGCTTGTTATTTGTTAAGTTTGGGTTCTGCATCCCAGTTATAGGGGAGAGGACAGCGATGCTGTCTAAAAATGTTGAAGTCTGTGCAGGGTATGGAAAGGGTTGTTCAAGCAAGAATTCAAAAATAAGTTTTAGAGCGCAGGATCTTGGGGCCATTCCAAGCTCCACCAGTCCCCAATTTCTGGATGTCCCTGTTAGGGGTGGTCCCAAAGAAGGCAGCTGGTGAATATCGTTTGATTCACCATCTGTCTTATCCAGAAGGGGATTCAGTAAATCAAAGGATCCCGCAGGAACTGGCAGCATCTGGGACACGTCCTTTGGTTGTAGCATTCTCATTTGATAGTTATTTTTGCATGGATAGGGCACTGCCCATGGGATGTTTCATATCTTGTGCTGCCTTTGAATGTTTCAGTTCAATTTTGGAATAGGCGCTCAAACTCTGGACCAGGGTGGCGCAAGCAGTGCACTACTGGATGGTTATTTATTTTGTGGGAAAAGAGGCACCAGTCAGTGCAGGAGGCTTATGGTAGCCTTTCAGGAAATGACCAAGGAGCTTGGAGTACCCTGGGCCAAAGAGGAAATGGAAGGGCCAGCAATGGCATTGATTTATTTGGGGATAGAGCTTGACATGGTTCAGCAAACCAGTCGGCTTCCTGAAGGGAAGCTGGTTGAGCTGCAGATTAGACCAAGGGAGCTGCTGGGTAGGTCAAAAGTAGAGATGGGAGTATTCGTATTTATATACGAATATGAATATCCCCACACAGGTGGCGTTAACAAGGTTCTAGCCCCATGGGGCCGGACAATCCACTCACTGATCTGCCGCAGACACGGATGGCGCTATTCTACGAATGGCGCCACAGCTCGCGATCTGCTCGCCACTCTTCGATGTTGCAGCGAGGCTTGTCCTCCTCCCTCCTGCCAGGAGTAGCAAGCAGATTACGCACTGCGGCACCATTTGTAGAATTGCGCCATCCGCATCCGCAGCAGATCGGTGAGTGGACCATCTGGCCCCATGGGGCTGGGGTCTCATTAACACCACCTGTGCATGGATATTTGTATTTGTATACGACTACGAATACTCCCATCTCTAGTCAAAAGCCATGTTATGGGAGTTGCAGGAAGTAGTGGGCCACCTTAATTTTGCCTGCAAGTCAGTGGCACTGGGAAAGGCCTCCTCAAGTGTGAGGCAATGGTGGGTCTACACAGGCCACCCCATCATTGATGACTGTCGGCAGGGATGTAAGAAGATTTTTGTGTTTGGCTCAGTTTGTAGACATTTTTAACGGTGTCTCCTTTTGGAGAACCAATTTGTTTTTGGGGGGCGAGTTTCAGGTTCAGACTGATGAAGCCGGGTCCCTAGGATACGGTATGTATTTTCACAGGAGATCAGGTGCTGGAGTATGGCCCATGGACTGAAGTGAGCAGAGAGTTAGTCACGATTTAATCTTTCTGAATTTTTCCAGTAGTTGGGGCCCTGTGGTTATGGGGTGAGACATGGGCTAACTCTGCAGTCACATTCTGGTGTGACAATTTGGTAATGGTTCATATAGTTAATTCACTCACTTCAAGGTCGCCAAGGATCATGATTGGTATGGGCTGTTACACTGCACTGTTTGTGCTATAACATCAATTTTCATGCTCGCCATGTGTCTGGCATTGGTAATGTACTGGCTGATGCCCTGTCCTATCAGCAGATCAAGTGGTTCAGGGCTTTGGCCCCAGGCATGTGTACTTAGCCAGATGTAATGCCAGCAGAGGTTTGGAGCCTTGAAGAGTGGAAGTAAATCGGGCCATAGCCTTGGCAGTTGCTCCTAGCACACAAAATGTATATGCAATGGCATGTGAGGAATTTTTCTCCTTTCACGGTATGGAAGGGTTGAGTCAAGACTCGCCTGCCCCGGTGGAACATCTCTTACAATTTGGGAGTCACCTACATTGTAGGGATCTAGCGCTCAAGTCCATTATGGGTAAAGTGGCAGCCTTGTCATTTTATGCCAAGGCATAAGGATTCCCAGATTTCATCTCTGATTTCCTTATCCAAAAAAAGAAGAAGGAAGGCTTGGGGAAGGAATAAGGTGAGGAAAAGGACAAGAGAACCCCCATATCACTAGCTATGTGGCAGCAGATATCAACTGTCTGGTCTGAGGCTTGCAAAGGTGAATTTGAGGCATGTCTATTTAAGGTGGCTTCTTTAGTTGTGTTGTTTCAGAGCATTTAGGATAAGCGAGCTAGTCACAACATTGAGGACTGATCGTCCCCAGAGTTCTGTCGTAGTGGTCTTCGAAATCATCATTCATCTGAGAAGTTTAAAAGACTGATCAACAAGGGAAAGGTTGCAGTATCAAGTTGGGAAAGTGTTCCATAGCGGAATTGTGCCCTGTCTGAGTCATGCAGGAGTTCCTGGCACAGAGGGGTGATGGTGAGGGTGAGTTGTTTTGTCATAGAGATGGGACTCCTTTAACTAAATATCATTTTGAGGGTGATTTCCCAAGCACTTCAGAAGGCTGGAATTAGGGGATGGAAGTTTGGGACCCACTGTTTTTGGATAAGGGCAGTGTCAACAGCTGCTGCAATAGGCTACAACGTAGAGTGATTGAGAAGGTGGGGAGACGGGCTTCCCACAGATATTGCACATACGTGCACACCCTGTCATAGTTCCTGGTGCTGGCTTGTTCTCCATTGTGTTTTTCAGGTCTGGAGCTCCCATTGGGACAGATCCAGGTTTTATTGGTTGGCCACAGTTTCATGTTCTGGGCAGCCATAGTTTGTGCACTGTTCCAGTTGGGGGCAGAACCTGGGCCTGGGGGCCAAGGCAACATTGAAGTGAGAGGCTGGAGAGGACTTTTAAGGAATGACTTTATAGACCTGGTCCCTCAGGAATTCATGGAGGTGTCTTTTGAGATATTGTTGTGCACCTAGGTGGGAACAATCTGGCTAAGTGGAAAGGCAAGTCCCTTATATTGCAGGTGACCACGGATCTGTAGGCATTTGCAGCCTAGTTCCCTGCACTGTGTGGTCAGAAATGCTACCACAGCAAGACTGGAGGGTTGATTGTGACTAGAGATGGGGACGAATATAAAAACGGATCGGTTTTTTTCGACGAAAATAGCCGATTCATTAAATATTTGTCTCTTCATATTCGTGGGTTCCAGAGACCCCCATGAATACGAAGGGATGAATATTTACCCATTTTTATTTGTCCTTCGTATTTAAAAACAAAAACAACCATTCTGCCTACCGGCCGCTGATCAGCTGATCGGCGGCAGAAAGGCAGCCACCCCCCAGCCACCCAAACCCACCCCCTACCCCTCCACCCCCTTCCTTTCCCTACCCTAGCCCTCCCCCACCCCCACCAACACCCCCTTACTATTTAAAAAAAACCACCATTCTGCCTACCTGCCGCCGATCAGCTGATCGCCGGCAGTAAGGCAGCCACCCCCCACAGGGACCCAAACCCAAGGCGTATTCCCCCACCCCCTTCCTTTCCCTACCTTAGCCCTCCACCACCAACACCCCTTTACCTTAATCGCCGCTGCGGAGGTCTCCTTCTGGCCTCCCTAAATGAAGCCATGGCATGTAAAAAGGGAGACTAGCTACCCTTTACAAAGATGGCGGCTGTGGCTTCATTTAGGGTAGGAAAGCTGCAGCTGCCATCTTTGCAAAGGGCAGCCTGGATTCCCTTAAGGCAGGCTAAGGTAGGGAAAGGAAGGGGGTTGGGGGGTAAACTGTGGGTGGGGTGGCTGCCTTTCTGCCACCGATCAGCTGATCGGCAGTGGGTAGGCAGAATGGTGTTTTGTTGGGGTTTTTTAATAGGAAGGGGGTGTCAGCGGGGCTGGGGGAGGGGGTGGCAGGAGTGGTTTTTTTAAATAACCCCCCACGAATCGACGAATATATTCATTATTGGTCGCCTCATAGAGGCAACTTTGTGCTTCGTGAGTCATCAACTTTTGACGACTCACGAAGCGGGATGACTCGCCAAAATGGTGAGTCGTCCCCATCTCTAATTGTGACCTAAGGTGCATTGACAGAGAGCGGTGTGGTGTCAACCGTGAGGTTGCTAGAGTGGTCACAGCTGGACTCAGGTCTGTGGTGGCGCATCCAGACATTCATATGCAGCACCCTGAGTTATTCAGAACTATGGTATCCATTTATCTGACATGAGTCTGGAGTTATTTTTGTGTAATGTTCAAGGGGGCCTTAGGGCCAAAATCTCAGTGATGGTGGGGGCATGGGGCATACTGTGTAGCCTGTATGCAGTGGTGGGTAGTGGCAGAAATCATGAGTTTGAAGGTGAGCTCAAGTGGGCACCCAATAGGGGTGTGAGCTGTCCCACCTCACAGTGTTGAATGCCTGCTGGCTTTGACACTGGGACGGGGAGGAGGCGGGGGTGCCCTGGGGCACTGATCGTCTTGAGTCCCAAGGCTTGCATCTTTGGGTGGCTTCCAGATTTTACCAGAACTTATCAGTTAAGGCCTGTGCCTATCAGCAAGGCTGGCCCCAGGCACACAGCATGACTCCACCTTAGGCCCCCTTTTGAAAGGGGAATTTTGTGTTGATGTGTTAACCCATCTCCTGTGTTGAGCCTCATCAGTCCGGGCTGGGCGGGCAAAGAGATATAATTTGTAATGATATAGCACATGCTTTGCATTGAAAAGGTCCTAGTCATGCCTTGACATCTCCAGGCACAGAAAAGAAAGACCCCGGTTGAGTGTTATTGCCAGGCAGTATAGATAATCCTTTATTAAATGAACCAGTGGTCTGTTTCAGTTTAAAGCAGTATCCCATCGTTCATTGAAAACTGCATCCAACAGCATTGCATTATCTCTCCTTGAAAGGTATGATTTTTAAAAAAACTGCCAACATTGTGGAATATTTGGCAGATTTTATAGCTGGTGGCACAGTTTCATTAAATTGCCTGCTTGTATAGAGACTTTCCTTTCCATTGATCTTGTATGTTAGATAAATTTAGCACTTTTCTGATGAAAAGACTGTGTGAGAGTAATGGTTTAATAACAAGGCATCATTGATCATATTGACTGGCTCTTAATATCCTGGCTCACTGGTTTGTCAATATGTTTGCTTATTTAATAAGCTGCCTATTTTCAAACAAATTTACTCTTGTTACTATTACAGTTTGTTTTAGATAAGAGCACAGAGATCTCTGCAGGATCATCTGGAATGATACCTAAGAATTGGTTCACACATTCTACTAAATCCAAAGTGTGTTTACCACATTTTCCCCATATTGTGATTCTATGTTTTCATGGCAAACTAATGAATGAATGAGATATCTACATGCCTTTAAATGTGTTGTTGTTGCTTAGTCGTTAAGTCGTGTCTGAATCTTCGTGACCCCATGGACCAGAGCACGCCAGGCCCTCCTGTCTTCCACTGCCTCCCGGAGTTGGGTCAAATTCATGTTGGTAGCTTTGATGACATTGTCCATCCATCTCGTCCTCTGTCGTCCCCTTCTTCTCTTGCCTTCACACTTTCCCAACATCAGGGTCTTTTCCAAGCCTAGATGGAATATTTAAATGTGTAGCCATGATCAATTATAGAACTGTTTTGTATGCAAGTATTTACATACATCTCCACACATAGATGTACTGTTGCATTCAAGTTGTGGACTGTGTATGTGCATGTATGTGTGCATATTTTGAAATAGCTAGAAATGACTGGATTAATCTCACATTCAAGCATTAGGTTGATACAATATTCTACTTTACTCCCTCCCTAAACAACCCAACATTCCAGAAACACCAATTTGTTTTTTTTAGCTCAGTTTGGCATATTTCCAGGTACATAGGTATAGGATGGCAATTTGCCTGTTACAGCATCTTTTGAACATAGGGATGTCCTATATATTCCATCTGAGAATAGTTGGGAGGCCAACAGTCTATAAACAGATACAGCAATTCCAGGAATCATTTGTTTTGATCATCATCCAAGTCATGTCTATGTAGTCACATACATGTATAATAATAATAATAAAGTTTATTGTGGTCATATGACCCATACAGAAATTGAAGCCAATCAGTACAAAAGAAAGAAAAATTAAGGTAAAAAAGGAGTGCATCTCTCTCTCTCTCTCTCTCTCTCTCTCTCTCTCTCTGTGTGTGTGTGTACATACATACATGTATATGCACATGTGAATATGTATGTGTGTGCGCACACATGCGTCCATGCATCTCTCTCTCTCTGTGTATAAAAATATAAATTCTAGAGCAATCGGAAGTTGTACTGTACCAGATGGAAACTGGTCCATCTAGCTCACTATTACTTGCTTTGACTGACAGTAGCTCTCCAGGGATTAAGATAGCATTATTTTCCAGAGATTGTCAGAAACTGAACAACAAACCTTCTGTAATTGTAGAATGTGTTTGCATATTTGTTTGTGATTGTCACTGGCATATAATATATGGTATTTTCATCTGCTCATTTCTGTTCATCTATTTGTAAATAGCACCTAATTCTGTAGGCAAGGAAAAAAATACAAATGTTTAACTTGTTGCAAGTCTTATCAGAGACTACCTTATTCTCTTGATCTATAGCAGCTGGAATGTACTGTAATGACCTGCCTTTTTCTATATCATATGAGCTTATGGTATTTTGTTGGAAAATTGCTGTCCAGAGATATTGCCGTTATTCCAGTTCTAGTGTTTTTGTCTGGGGAGTTAACACAGAACTACAAGAAACTGTGAAAATAGTTTAGCATAATATGAAGGCTGAAATCCTAAATATATGTCCTAATCTGAAAGCAAGCTTGATCAAGATTAGTAAAATTTACTTTCAAGTACATGCATTGCAATTTACAGGTGCACTTGGCATTTTCCCAATGGCTTCCATTATCCGGTGTTCCCAGAGTTTTGCAGGAAGGAGGTCTGATGGCTTCTCCTAAGGATTCTAACATGCTCCCCATATGTGGCAAGCATATGGTATAGCTTTACAATAGTGTTAAGTAGTAAGAACATGGCAGGTTTTCACAGAAATACCATTATGGGAGGAAGTTGCTTTAATATGACAAACAGCTGCTTAAATAAGTGTTGCCCACCCAGCCCAGAAATAAAGAGGTGACACACAGGTTGTATGGGTTACACTTGGGCCACAGCTTTATCAACTATTTAACTAATTCCCCAACTACAAGGGGTCTGACTGTAGTGCGAAGTCCTATTAGAGGCCGGAGTAACCTATACCTCTGGACAATTCAATAGAGCAGGGCGAGCTCCTATTTCTGAATCGTGCTGTTCGCCTTCAGGTGCTCATTGCAAAGGGTAACCCACCTTCTCAGCCCACCGAGTCTCGTGACCCTAAGTGGGCTGCTGTTTGAGAGGTCCCCCTATATGGAACCACCTCTCCTCAGATGCCAGATTGGCTGTATCTGATAGAGAGATGGCATAATATTCTCATCACGTGCTCACTGTGAACTCACCCCCTCTTTGTCTTTGCACTACCCGCCGCTGCAACCAAATGACATCAACTATTCCGCAAATTAACTTTTTAACCGCACCCATCAGTTAAGAATGGGATGGGCGAAAACACACTCACATCCTATGGCCAATTAAGGATGTGAGCCAAAAATTCCCATCCGGCTCCAATAGGCAACCAGCTAATCTCATTCTTAAATTAGGGTGGGTGGGAGGGATTGCCGGAAAAAGCAGCAAAGAGGCTGAGCTATGACAATGGAGGCTTACCAAGCCTCCGTCCCCCCCTCCCCTCGGAAGCTGCGTCGTTCAACCATGACAGCGCTTTTCCAGGCGGGAGGGCAAAGCCTCCCCACCATTGTGACTTGGCATAATGGCGGAGAGGTCATTGCCCACCCAGCCCAGAAATAAAGAGGTGACACACAGGTTGTATGGGTTAAACTTGGGCCACAGCTTTATTAACTATTTAACTAATTCCCCAACTACAAGGGGGCCTGACGATAGTGCGAAGTCCTATTAGAGGCCAGAGTAACCTATACCTCCGGACGATTCAATAGAGCAGGGCAAGCTCCTATTTCTGAATCGTGCTGTTCATTGAACAGCACACCTTCAGGCGCTCATTGCAAAGAGTAACCCACCTTCTCAGCCCACCGAGTCTTGTGACCCTAAGTCGGCTGCTGTTCAGGAGGTCCCCCTATATGGAACCACCTCTTCTCAGATGCCAAATTGGCTGTATCTGACAGAGAGATGGCATAATATTCTCATCACGTGCTCACTGTGAACTCACCCCCTCTCTGTCTTCACACTACCCGCCACGGCCAGGGGCTATTTATATGCCCCAAGCCCACCACCAGAGCCGAAAATTTTAGCACGAAGGCCCCCTTGCAGGTCCCTGAGAAAAAGGCCCATACCCAATTCCGATAAATGAACACCGTCTTCTCTGTACAAACCACGCCGGTGAACTCCTATGTCCAGATGCCAAATCACAGCTCCCAGCCCAGCCCTCATGACTCGACCGACCTTGCAATTCACACCACGCCTTGCGCAGTCAATGCATCTAGGGTCGCAATCTGCCCTCCATACCCAACGTGGAATTATATTGGACCACAGAATTCTCATTGTAGGAAACCTATCCTTTAACATCTGCAGGTACTGAATAACCTGCAATATCAAGGACTTGCCCATTCTCAAAGTCAAGTCGTTTCCACCTAAGTGAACCACAATTACATCCAGGGGCTCGCTGTTAATGCACCCCAGAGTGTACTCTAATAGCTGAGGCCATAACATACCCCTCCGAACTTTCCAGTCTAATGAGGCACTGGCCCCTAGACCTAAGTTGTGACCCCAACCAGTCTACAAGGCATGGTTGGCAGCCCAATGAACATAACTGTGACCAAATATAGCTACCCGTAGATGATAGGAAGCTGCCTTGTCACCTGAAAAACAAATACAAATTCATAACTAATGTGGGAGAGAACGAAGTAAGACTTGAATCTGTGTGACAACCACCTTCCAACCCTCTTTATCTGCTCTTCACTGTAGCCCAAAGCAGCTGCAGTGGGCGCTGCATCTATTCTGAAGGAATGGGTTCCAAATTTCCAACCCACAATGCCTGCTTCCTGCAGACCTCTTGATGTAACTGCCCAAAATTGATATCTAGTAAGGGGCAAACCATCTTTATGGTGAAAAAGATCACTCTCTGAATCGCCCCTTAGCTGCATAAAGTCCAAAATAGACTTAACTGGGCAAAGGTCCTTAACATAAAAAAATCCCAAGGTTATAATTTGGCCCTTTCCGTACTGGTCAGTTTTGGATTGGCGGAGATGTAACAAGACCTTGTCTTCGGAGACCAATAAGTCATCAATCTGCAACACCGTCTTAGAGGTGTCATCCTTAGATGTCCTGACCAGTTCACTAACCCTGAAGGCCCCAAAGAACGCAGTCAGAGTGGCCGCCCTAAATAATTTGACTTCAAACAAATCTGTGCACACTTCCTCCCAGACCTTATTAAGTTTAAAAAGAATTTTGGGTGACATTGGTGTGCGCTTATCATCTTGCCTACCCCTCTTTTTGCTCCACCCTTGAATCATTTTCCGGATTCTAAAATCGCTGACTGGATCAGGGCAACTGTGAGCTTTAGCGTAAAACGCAAGGGCAGACATTTTTTCCTGTATCGTACGAGGAGCCAAACCTTTCCGATGAAGATAAACCCCGTATTGTTGTAAGTGATCAACTGTCATAGGCCATGGTCGTCCCAAGCCTACCCCGCTGCAGAAAGTGAAAAATTCCTCACATGCAGCTGCGTAGCTGTGCCTGGTACTGGGGGCAATCGCTAAACTTATTGCCCTGTTGGACTCAATCCTCCAATGCTCCAGACCTCCAGAGGTAATGTCTCTGGACGAGCTTGAGCTTCCAGGGCCAATGCCCTGAACCGATCGATCTGTTGACAGGACAGGGCGTCAGCCAGCTCATTCTTAACGCCAGGCACGTGTCTGACCTGAAACAATATATTAAATTCCAAACACCATAGTGTGAATGTTCTTACCAATTGCATAACCCTTGGAGATCTAGACGTAAGTGTATTCACTACGTGAACCACTGCCAAATTGTCACACCAGAAGGTGACTGCTGAATTGGCCCAACAATCCGCCCAAAGCCAAAGGGCTCCAAGGATCGGGAAGAATTCCAAAAACGTGAGTGTAGCGTTCCCCTTTATTATGTCAATGGTTCAGGTTTGGTTATGTTAATTGTTCATGCATATTCATGTTGCTGAGAGGTGGAGCCGAGAGAGATGGTATAAGAGGCGGAGCCTGAGATGGAGATAGAGACAGATGGAGAGATAGTTAGAGAGAGATGAGTAGAGATAGAGTGTGGAGTTTGGGGAAATCTGAGGAGGGATTCTAGTTAGGAGTGTATTATCAAACAGAAAATTGTTATTAATAATAAATTTACCTAAAGAAGATATTCATGAATTATTATCAAGTTCTGTAAACAATAAACACGTTATATTTAAAATACTTTGAAGTGTGGACCTGCATCATCTTCCTGAAGTAATGGTGATTTAGTGATCACCTGGTGGCAGCAGTGGAAAAGAGGGGATTGTTTGCCTTCGTGTGCTCTGAGTCTTGACGGTCAAGTAAGGGGACGAGGGTGAACGCCACAGTGAGGTCACGGGTGACTTCAGAGTCACTCCATTCCTCGGGCCGTAGGCTGGCACACCATCGGCCTCTAAAATAAATCTCATAGCCTGATGATCCCGCAGCATCAGAATGAACCTGAAATTCAGTGCCTAAGCGCAGCTCATCTCTCCAGAAGGAGAACCCATTGAAACCATCAAGGAAACGTAACTGGATGCTCAGGTCATCCCTCATACCTGCTCAAATTCTCCGCCTATGATGCGGTTTCGTTAAGCCCCTCAAAGGCTTTCCTGGGAGCTATGACCTTACAAGCGAAGTTTAAGTGGCCCACAGCCTCCTGGAGCTCCTTTCATGTAACTTTTTTGCACTGCAGCAAGTTCTGAATTCTAATCCTTAGATCAGTCAATTTACTCTCTGGCAGCCAGCTAGATTGCTGGACAGTATCACCAAAAATGTGATCACTGTGGCTGGGCCCTCTGTTTTCTCTTCTGCCAAGGGTACACCAAGCTCACCAGCCATGACTTGAAAAGTGCTCATGAGGGCTGTGCACTGGCCAGATCCTGGCTTCCCACACACACAAAAAAATCATCCAAATAATGGACGACTTGGGAATGCCCCGCTCTATGCTTAAAAACCCATTCCAAGAATTAGCTAAAGCATTCAAAGGCTGCACAAAAAATTGAGCAGCCCATGGGCAGTGCCCTATCCATATAAAAGAAACCCTCAAATTGAAAACCCAACAACTCAAAATCTTCCAGATGAACCGAAAGCAGACGGAAAGCAGATTTTATATCTGCTTTCCCCATTTCAGCTCCATGCCCACAGGACCTGACCATCCGTATGGCTGCATCAAAAGACATATAATGGACCATGCAGAGCTCTGATGGGATTCTATCATTTACAGAATCTCTATCAGGGTGTGAGAGATTATGTATAAGGCGGTACTCCCCTGGGGTCTTCTTAGGGACCACCCCAAGGGGAGAAACCCGCAAATTCAGCATGGGGGGTTCACGGAAAGGTCCAACTACTCTGCCCTCAGCCACCTCCTTCTTGATTTTCAGCCTCACCACATCTTCCATGCCCCTAACAGATTTGAGGCTGCTAGCCAAAGCAGCCTGTCTAACGCCCTGCACAGGAATTCTAAAACCAAATCTGAACCCTTCTAACAAATAACTGGCTGCTTCCTTATCTGGATAGTGACACAGCCATTCTGTTAGTACAGTCAACTTAATTGGGCTGGGGCCCTTTTGCAGCAGTCCCTGATCCTGGTGCAGGCTTCCTGGGTCCTCCACCATCCTTATTTCCTCCAGCACCAGGGCGTCCTTTAAAGCAGACATTGAACCATGTGATCCCCCGCATATGGAGCATTGGTACTTAAACCTGCAAGGCTTCTTATTTCAAAAACCCTTTGCGTTGAATTCCCAGCAAAACAGGTGTGGTTGAACCCCCTGTCCCACCAACGTGCGGGGAGCATTGCATTTTTGTCCTGATATTTCTTCTTCCAAAAGGTTTGAAGCCATCTCTGAAGCTATCCTTCCCAGACAAAGTGGCCATCTTACCTTTCAAGTCTCTCAGTTTAGTACAAAAACTCCATTATGTAATTACTTTACAATCAATTATCCATAACAAAAATAATTTAGAAGGTTTAATTTGTCACTGCAGATGGAAGTAGTAATATGGTGTATATTGCAACAAAATACTGTGGAGAAATTCAGTTTTTTTGTGTTAGTTGTCTTCTGTCAGCAGAATGTAATACATAGGTAAAGAAATGCTCATATACTCATATACTCAAATACATGCAGAAATAAACAGTGCTAGATTTCTATCCAACAGGACTCTACTGAACGAGAGTATGTGATATTATTCAGCCACACCCATCTGAGTGGTGTCTGTAAGATTGCATTGCATAGTTCTGTTTGTCTAAGAAGCTCTTCAAAGATGAAGATTTCATTAAGGAAGCAAAAAAGCATTCAGATGCTTCACACTTTGAAAATGACTTATCAATTTCCAAAAAGTTATTCTCAGAACATTAAACAAGATTGCCTGCACTGGGTGAGCATCAAGTATCTGAAATTTGCTGCCATTCAAGCAAAAGTATGGAAAACTGCAGAGATTTGATCAATCGTCAAAATGGTATATTCACCACATAAAGGGAGAGCTGGAAAGTGAGGAAGCATTTTGAAATGGCAAGAATTTTCCAGAATGCAAAGTACTGAAGGATGGTATTCTGCTCTGCATATAATTACAATCAACAATGATTTGAGAGGAAGATTCTCCCTACCACACTGGAAACTTCTGGGTTTTTGCTTTTTACTCTTTAACTTCCTGAACCGCATTCTTTCCCCCTCTTTCCCCCACTTTGAGTCTAGTAATAAGTATGTTTCAGCAGTTTCTATGGGGATCCAGCTCTAATCCTATCTTGTCCTGCTCAAGCAGTGCTTTTGATTAAAAGGGTTTCACAGGATTTAAAGCATTCTGCTGGAATTGTTTGAACTGCACCAAAGGCCAGGCTGGTGTCTTCACAGCTGTTTCACCATAATAGTATTTAAGCACAGGGTGGTTTCAAATAAATCAAGGGGATGAGGGAGGAAAATTAGAGATGGCAAGTTGTTGAAATTAATTTTCACATCAGATTTGCCTGACATATTCAAGATACAAATAAAACAAAAACACTATGCACATTGATGGCCTTTTATTAATACTAGCATTTATGGCTTATTCTCAGGCAGCACCTGTAGCTCAAAGGTACCACATGAAGTTCAGTCCTGCTTGTGTTTAAGATCTACATTAGAGATGGGGGTATTCGTATATGAATATTCCCACGCAGCCGGAGTTAGCGGGGTTTTGCCCCCTGGGGCCGGACCATCCACTCACGTGTCTGGTGGCAGTGATGGTCTTGTTCATCCTTCCAATCACTCCTGGAGCCCCGCTCTCTTCCCGCTGGGCTAGCCACTCCAGGCAAGGGAAGGGAGGACGCATCTTCCTGAATGGGTGCTGAGTGGCTAGCCGAGTAGGAAGAGAAGAGGGCTCCGGGAGTGATTGGAAGGATGAGTGAGGCCGCTGCTGCCACCGGATGTGGGGGTGGACAGTCCAGCCCCAGGGGGCAGACACTCGTTAACTCCAGCTGCACGGGGATATTTGTATACGAATATGAATACCCCCATCTCTAATCTACATATAAGCAGGAACCCAGGATTCCGACTCATCTGTACAGCTTACAAGTCATTGTGAACTTATCTTCAGACTTGTAGCTGCTCTTGTGAGTGAAGCACTGAGTGAGGGGGTGAGGCTAATTTCTCTCCCCTAATCTTGTTGATGGTTCTGGATTAGAGGATGCCTGTACTGGGTTTATGTTACATTAAATTATATTTAACATATTATATATAATTTCTACCCCAACTTTTTCCCTGTACCTTGCATCCCTCATCAAGAGTCTTCAATAAAGACATCTACAAATGATTAAAAAATATATATTAAAAATATATAGTGGGATTCAAGGCAGTTTACAGGTGTCTGTCAGACATGTCTCTGTTGTGGGGGCCATAGACTATGCCTTCCACAGAATTCTCTTAGTCCTTTCTATCCTTTTTCATTCAATGGATCCTTTCACTTTCTATGCTCTCAGCATATTTGTTAACAGATTATTTTTACTCTCTTCCGAACACTTCCCCCCCCCCGAAAGCATTCAAAGTAGATCAAAATAATCCTAACATTGATGTAGCCTGACTTTCCCTATCAGCGGAACTTTGGGTTGGAAGGACCTCAGTTCCCCAGACATTCCTCACTGAGGCATCTTTGCAAGTCTAGAGGTAGCCTAGGTGGGAAAGAACAATGAATTTAGCCAGTATCCTCCATTTACATATTTATTTTAAAGTCAATCTGTAACACAATGTAATGGAGTCTAGTAACTGTATAATCAAAGTCTGTCTCTTTGAGCATACAGTTACTAGAATCAGGCTTTGAGGGCCAAAGAATATCCCATCAATAATATTATCTCAGTGGGTTCTTCTTAGTCAGTGGTTCTTTTTTACTTTCTGTATTCTCCTTGTATAATATACTTTTTAAAAAACTTTCCTTCAAATCCCTTGTGCCTCTCTCAGACTCCCAAGAATCTGCCTCACTTTGCTTTCATATATACCCTAAAATATTTTAAATTACTTTCCTCAACAGTATCGAAAGGTCAGAAAAGAGGTGTATTTTAATAATCTAATGGAGTCTACACTGAACAGAATTACATGAATAAATAGCATTAATAATTCCAAATTGTTCCATTTGATGTGTGACAAGAAAACCGATTGTGACGATCGCCCACGTCACTCATGCCATTCATATTTATGAGCTGATTTGCATGAACCTATGAGAGGACTGGAGAGGCAGAGTCAGCAGCTACATGAGGTTTGGCGGGAGAAGGAGGAGTCAGATAGGACTGGTTAGTCAGAGAGAGAGGGAACAGATACTGAGAGATAGAGGCTGGTTAGTCTGAGAGAGAGGGAACAGATACTGAGAGAGATAGAGCTGGTTAGAAAAATAGGTAGAGAAGGTGGTAATGATATAGCAAGAGAAAAGAAGTATGTACTGAGAGAACTGTTGATGATTTGCTTGTGTATAATGTTTATCTGAGAAACTTCTGTTATTATTCAATCTGCTTCACTTCAATAAATAAATTCTGTTTCTGTTCACAAGTCAAGTGTTCAGACAAACGTCATTTATATTGTGGATTGAGGTAATCAACTGGTGGCAGCGAGAAGAAAACACAACGTGAGGGAAAGACAAGCAGGGGCCACAAGGGTGAATGCCACAATTGGTGTCCCACGGTGGGATACGAAATAATCCAGTAAAGCCAAAGTTTAAGGGTGAATTTTCTGGAGTTGTGGGTACCTTTTAGTCAGAGGTCTGTGGTGAAGAAGTGAGTGACCTGCTAGAGCTTTTGTGGAAAAGCTTAGTGGTGGGGCTTCTAAACGCAGATCTGGGGGAACTAAAGATAGGGAACCGACTCTAAAGGAAAAATTCTTTTTTGTTTACCTCAGGATTTGAAAGACCCAGTGGGCTAGCTTGAAACCCAAGGCTCTGAGAGATAAGGGAGCACTGGTGGATAAAAAGCAGAAGCCAGGGTCAGAGCAGATCTGAGGTGATAGGAAAATAAAAGGCAGAGGCTTGAAAATAGAATTTGTTTTGTGTCTGGAGGCAAGAAGGTTGTCTCAGACCAAGAAACATTGTGGCTTGTGTGTGAGGCCAGAGAAAGTGTAGCCATCTTTAGCTGCCGAGTGAGAGCTACATAGTACCCCAGAAAAATGCTGGGGAAAGAAAACAGCAGTAAAAGTGTTTTAAAAAGAGGCCTGACTAACTCAGCAATAGAAATCAGTCCCTCTTATCAAGAAAGTACATACTTATGCCACCCAAAAGAACTAAAAAGCCAGTAATGGAGGAAATTGATCCTCAAGAGGCACAAAGTTTACCTCAGGAAGTGGAGAGAAATGGAGACCCTCTAGCTCCAGTGGAACCGGAGGAGACTGATGAGGGTGCCTCAGAGAGAGAAAGTGTTCTAAGCTCCCCAGATTTTGAAAAATGGAAACTAGAACCAGAATTTAAATTGAAGGAGCTAGCTATGAAAAACCAATTAGAATTAGAAAAAGGCAGGGCTGAAGAGAAAACTTTAAGGAGCTACAGCTCAAGAAATTAGAGATTATGGAGAAAGAAAAGGCCAGACAAAAGGAAATAGATTTTGAAATTGAGAAAGAAAGGGCCAGAGAAAAGGAGAGGACTGAGGCCAGACAAATGGAATTAAGACAAAGAGAAATTGAATTAAGACAAAGAGAAATGGAATTTCAAATACAGATGAAACAATTAGAATTAGCTTCCAAGAATAATAATAACAACAACAACTCTAGTGAGGGAAATCTCTCAAAAATTGACCTAAAGAAATTTCCCCAATATAGGAAAGGAGATTGCCCTGAATCTTTCCTCATTTCATTTGAGAGAGTGTGCTGGGACTTTGAGATTAAGAATGATGAAAAGATGATAGTGTTGAGATCACAAATAAGTGGAGATTTAGCTGAGCTTTATTCTCAGATGCCTCTGGAGGAAGCTAGAGATTTTGAGGCATATAGAAAGATGGTATATTCTAGATTTGGCATAAACGCAGAACACCTTAGAAGAAAATTTCGTTCCCTTACCAAAAAGCCTGACGAATCTTATGCCCAATTAGGAGCTAAATTGATTCAACGTTTGGACAAATGGATGGAACGTGAAAATGTCACTTCTCTAGTCCAAATGAAAAATGTAGTTGGTTTAGAACAATTTTATTCAGTGTTGCCAGGAGAATTGTGTTATTTGGTCAACAACAAAAATCCTAAAAATGTATTACAGGCATCTGAATTTGCTGACTCCATTAGTGAGATTAGAGATCCTCGATTTTCTGAGGTAAAAAATTGGTAGAAAAGTGTGGGACGACAGGAGAGGACCCCCACCCAGTAGAGATTACCTCAGAAGTACCCAAGCTACTGTAAGCCATTTTGGAGACAGACCCTCATCTCCAGGGCACAGTTATCTGAAACCTAATAGTCCTGAGGGAAAAGTTAACAAGGCCAGAGAGCCAAGGTCCTCCTGTGACCAGGGTTGTTCAGTGCTTTCTGATGGAAAGTAATCAGAATCTTCTACATAGCTCAGGAGATGTTATGTTGATAATAATAAGTATCTAGCGCTCAAAGATTCCTGTTCACAGGTTACAGTATGTCACCCTGATATAGTCCCTAAGGAAAATATGTTAGACCATGAAAATATTTCTATTAAAGGGATTGGTTCTGAAATAGTGGTGCTGCCCATGGCAAAAATACCAATGAGATATAAGGGATGGTCAGGAGTTTGGAAGGTGGCCATATCCAATCAAATTCCTGCCCCGTGTTTAATAGGTCTGGATTTAGCTGAGCATGTGCAGAGTGTTTTTGTGACAACTCGCTCTCAGGGAAGGCAAATTGAAGCCACTGAGGGAAATGATGGAAATCTTCCTGAAATGAGAGAAGTGAGAGAGACAGCTGATCTGGTTATTTTGAGAAACCCTAAGAATCTATCTTTCATCAAAGAACAAAAGTAAGACCCTACCTTCAATGAATGACTTGCACAAGTTAAGGAAATTCCACTGACCCCTAAAAATCCTGAATGATGCCCCAGTTTAGAGGAAAACCCTGAGATAGTAGAAATGGCTGAGGTGGTCATATCGGAAAATTCTAATAATACTTCCTTTATTTTAGAACCGAAGGAAGATACCACCCTGATTCTGTGTTTAGAGAAAGCCAAAGAATCTCCCTTCCCATTATCTCCTGAACACCCAGAGAGGTTCATAGTTGATAAACCCCTGTTATATAGGGAAGTTTTATTAACACCTCATAGGAGTGCAGATGGACATCTCAAACAGCTAATTGTCCCTGTAAAAAACAGGGAGAAGTCCTTAGAAGTAACAGAGCCAAGCTTGGGGGGTACTCATGGAAAGGAGAAAGGATTGTATGAGGCCCAGGAAAGAGCATTCTGTCCTGAGGACAAAGTGGTGAGGCTGAGACCCATAGAGGGGAGTGAATTGCAGTTAGCAGGGTCAGAACCTGTGGATTTGTTGCAGCAGAACTGGAGGGCTGAGGAGTCTAGTTGCTCTGCAGCTGCAAAAGCCCTTAAAACCTTGCAATGCAAACCCCTACCTAAGAAACCAAATATTAAAGATATAGAACCAGATGGTGAAAATCTCAATGCGTCTAAAATAAACCAAGTGTTTGAGATTACACTTAAAAGAAACATGCCTGTGAATTTGGAGGTGACCCACGATAGTGGTCCCCCACATATGGAGAACTTCGTGACAAATGTACCTGTGGGTGAATTTGTTGGTGAGGAGGAAGGAATAAGCAATAAGATCTCAATGAAGAACACAGTCATAGCTGTGCTGGAGAAGGGGACGAAACTGCCTAATCTTCCCACAGCTGAGAAAATTAAGCCACTATTCAGTGAGAGAACAGGCTTAACCCAGAAGAGATGAGCTGAGGACATCCAGTGGACTTCAGAGTGCCCGATGACTGCCAGTCGACAGAAGAGAGCGCGGACTTCAGGATCTGCCTTTGTTGTGCCGGACTACAACCGGGGGTTCACAATCTGTGTGGAAGCATTGAGTGTCGGACTTGGAGTGGTGCTGTGCCAAGCGAATGACAGCGGGAATCTGCACCCAGTGACTCTGATCAGCAGGAGATTCCAACCTGGTGAGAGACATTGGTCTGCCATCGAGAGGACGTGCCTATCGACTGTTTGGACGCTGCAAAGACTGAAGCCTTACATTTGGGGGAGGAAGTTCATCCTTTGCACTGACCCCTTCCCTCTGGTGTGGCTACAAACTATGAAATACCCTAACAGTAAGCTTGCAAGATGGACACTGAACCTGCAAGACTTTGACTTTGAGATCCGCAGCATAAAAAGGACTCAGAATATGGTTGTTGACGCCTGGTCTCGAAGGCCAAATGACTAACAGATGGATAAAAGAGTGTAATGTTGTATTAAATGTTCTGTTTGTGCACTAGTTATGAAATGCAATTAAAATGCAATGTCTCGTTGAATGCTGATGAACTGAGAGGTGTATAGAGAGGGGAAGTAATAATGGTGGGTAGCGTTATTAATGTAGAGGTGATGTAATCTGTCTTAATGTGAGTAATGCAAATGTTTATAATTGCATTGATTGTTTTAAATGCTTAAAGTAATAAGTTTTATCTAGTAAACATAGTAATAGAGAGAAAACTAGTATAAGGTATGTATAAGTATATGGTAAATATGATGTGTTATATGTTGAAATATGGTATATGATTTAGGACATAACTGGTAAGCATATTATTATGATGGTGTTTTGTATGAAATGTTCCCTGTATGTTCCATTGTTCATAAGGGTAAACTATAAGGTTTTCTCTCATGAAACAAACTTTTTCTTAGGAGGGAGGAATGTGATGATCACCCACGTCACTCATGCCATTCATATTTATGAGCTGATTTGCATGAACCTATGAGAGGACTGGAGAGGCGGAGTCAGCAGCTACATGAGGTTTGGCGGGAGAAGGAGGAGTCAGATAGGACTGGTTAGTCAGAGAGAGAGGGAACAGATACTGAGAGATAGAGGCTGGTTAGTCTGAGAGAGAGGGAACAGATACTGAGAGAGATAGAGCTGGTTAGAAAAATAGGTAGAGAAGGTGGTAATGATATAGCAAGAGAAAAGAAGTATGTACTGAGAGAACTGTTGATGATTTGCTTGTGTATAATGTTTATCTGAGAAACTTCTGTTATTATTCAATCTGCTTCACTTCAATAAATAAATTCTGTTTCTGTTCACAAGTCAAGTGTTCAGACAAACGTCATTTATATTGTGGATTGAGGTAATCAACTGGTGGCAGCGAGAAGAAAACACAACATGAGCCTTTGTGAGGGAAAGACAAGCAGGGGCCACAAGGGCGAACGCCACACCGATGATCAAGTTGCTAGAGAAAATAGAGAGATGATGCAGGTGGCATCTGTTGCAAAAATGACAATTTATACTATAGGCTCCTGCATGCAAAACCAGACATAAGACCACCAACCACACCAGAGAAGTTGGCACTAGCGAGGGAATATATTGGATAAAATACCTTGCTGGCTTCCAAGGATGAGGGAGAGGAGGACATGGAGGAAACCAAAGCCTTCGTAGTCCAGGTAACACTGGTACAGGCTGAGTGACTATCAGAGACTGGAAGGAGAAAAAGGCCAGTGCAAGAGCACTGGGGTGGAATACAACTAATGAGTTTCTAACAGGGGTGAAGCTGGGCATGCTTACCATGGCATATATTAACAGTATGCACACTTGAATTTTCAAAAGGCTCAGTTTGACACATGACCAGAATTCATTTTCCTGCCTATGAAACTCTGAACATGCCTCTGAAACAAAAATGGCTCCATTATGGAAAGCTAATATGTAAAGGACAAAGTGTGATGCTAGCCATGAAAGATGTGCATAGATTTTAATTAGCTTCCTGGCAGTAAACAGAACTCAGGTGAATCTGTACATCTGTAAAGATACTAAAAACCAAACATTTATGGCTAACTGTGATTTACAGCTAGCTATAGTTGAGTTACAAGAAATGGAGAGGCAATTTAGCTCTTGACAAAATCCATTGTAGCTATCATTTTCCTTGTTCCAGGTTAGCACATAATATTTTGTGATGCTATTTTAGCCCAAAGTTTGCTTTCAAAGAGCTGATGCACATTCAACATTATACTTGATAGTAGACTAACCGTTATGATAAGAAAAATGCAGAAACCCTCAAATCAAGCAGTAAAATAAACAGTCCAGTGGCAGTCATTCACCACATAGACTTAAAAAGGTCAATGCCATTAAAATTAATACTAGAGCCTGCTGTTTAAATACATCATCAATGCTAATGCAATTCCCCATGTGGGGATTTTTTTAAATAATACCATAACACTTTCCATTCTTGATTGCAATTGAAATAGTTAGGCACACATGTTTTTGTACATTTACACACCCACACATAACACAACCCACACATCTCTATTACTAAAATCTTATATTATTAAAATGTTGACTACTTTAGTCAATATGGAATAAGAGACTGAATCCAATCTCTTTTGCTGTTCCATGAACAATGATCCATTGCCAGCCTGATTTTTTTATGATTCTCTAATAGTTTCTAGGAATATGTTTATTTATGTGTTTATTCATTCACCAAAGTTCATCAATTTCTACATATTTGGGATGGAAACAATTTTACATCTTAAAAATTCAAATGGGGAGGGAGATTCAGAAATTCATTCATCCAGAACCAAGCCTTAGTCTATCTCTGAAAAAGCTGAGTTTCAGTTCCTATGTACAACATTCTCTTTACTCGCCACCCCCGAGGCATTAGGATGATGATGCTCAGTAGAAACTGAAATTTCTGTCCCTTATCTGACGTTCAGCCAACTCTATTTGTATTGACACCTTCGCTTCTTATGTCCATTACACAGTGGTTGGCTTTCTGCCTACCTCTCATCTACCTCTGTAATGTGAGGTAGATGCTGCAGACTCAATCTGTGTATCTCATTAATTTAACTTGCATTATTTCATTTGCTTTGAGTAAACAGAATAGTCAGTGCTCTTGCTTTGAGCATACCAGGTTGGTAGCCATCCATCTAAATAATTACATTCAATTCAAATTACATTACATGGCCTCATCATCCAGTCAAAACATGTCAAATGAGTGGTGCTGAGCCAACCGGAAATGGTACAAATTGTCCCCAAAGAGAAATGCTGTTTTAGCTATAAATTGAGGCAAAAGGAAAATAGACCACATTCATTATTAGCCTTAACAGAGCATCACAAATCATTTGGGTCATTCTGCCAAAGGATTCCTAGTAGCCTCACCAGTGCTTCTCTGGACCTTAAATCCTTAAAGGAGATAGGAGAAACTATCCCCCTCCCAAAGTAGTACTTTGTGATCATTACAGAGCTGTGTCTAGTGCCAGTCTCTTCAATTTAACCTTGTGTCATGGGTAGGAAGAATCCATCATTTTAGGTCTTTTAAGGAGACAGAATCTCCCAATCTGTCATGATGGATTCATAGAAAGAGGATTAGACAACTACATTCTGAATCTTGTTGTAGATTCATTTATTCTATAGAAGATGTGGAAAGTGCCACAATGCTTTTGGTAGTGATTGCCTTTCATAGTCCGAACACTGTAGAGATAATGAATGTATCATACTCTTCTAAGAAGATATAGGCTGCAATTCTATCCACATAATTATTTGTTATATTTTCATTAAAGCTGTGCATCAGCTTTGGCTGAATCCCAAACTGAATCAGCCTAATTCGGAGCTAATTTGTAGGAAGTCCAGATCAAAGCAGAAAGGTCAGATTTTGGGATGAAGTGGAGTGGTCCAAAGGGATTTAGACTAAAATGATTCAGCACTTCAGACACCTAAAATGAGGAGGAGGAAGTCTGACAGCAGGGAGGGAATATATGTTTGCAAAATAGTGATGTGATCAGGAAGGGAAAGAAGGGAGCTGGACATTGCTCACTGATTGCTGTAACATGCAAGGCGAGGCAAAATTTTCAGCACTATCGTCCAATCAAAGTGTTTAAAGGGAAGAATTGTGTGGACATAACAATGGCGGTCTGATTGGCAGTAGAAGGAAGGAGGCTGAGGCAAGAACTGCACCTCCACTCTCTAATCACAGTACTTGCAGAAAGGAAGTGTGTGAAATAACTGAAGTTACATAATAAATCATCTTCCTTCCTTTAGCAGTTAGTGCATTATTTAGCAGATGATAGAACTGGTGAGGGGAATGATTGCTCTGAGTCTCTGTCTTCATTTCCCATAGCTTTGCTTTGTGAATTACAATAGTTTCACCTGATCCTGTGTTCATTCATTTATTTATTATGTGTACATCTGTGTTTAACTTAGGCAGTAAATTTTATTTTCTTTCCCATGTTGCATTGGCCCTAAGTGTTCTATAATATTGCTTTCTCCATGTAGTTCTTTTCTTTGCAAAAATTCTCTCTTCATTCTTTTTTGCATTGTGTATGAGTGCAGTAGGGGCGTGCAAACACAATCCACTCTGATTCCATCCAAATTATTCATTTTATGAATAGCAGATTTGCTGAGAGCTGATTTTTACCCCCTCTGCTTTGATTTGCATCCAAATATTCAAAAGTATTTGTACTTAAGTTTAGGAGTCCACATTGTGGGGGGGGGGGAGAGACTCTGACGTGGGATGGAGTGAAACTCCATGTCAACAACTACTGCTAGTGGGCAGGCAGAATTGACACCAGTTTCCTTCCTTCCTCCTTGCTGTTGTTCTACTTATATACCACCCCATTGAACGAGCTGCTGCTGAGCCAAACTTCAGCAGCGCGGCTCACCTTTGCCTTCTTCCTCGGAGGTTGCGAGACCTCTTCAATCTCGCATGAGCAGCTAGGTGGGAAAGGGGAAACAATAGGTTATTTAAGGGCTGTTCCCCCCTCTCCTCTTCCTCTTCGTTCGCTGGCACCCACCTGCCCACACATTCTAGTGTGAGTTTATCTGGTCGCCTTTGGGGCCAGATAGGAATTTTTGACCCATATCCTGATTGGCCATTGGATGCGGGGATTTTTCGCCTATCCCACACTGGAAAGGGTGTGTTGGTACGTTTGAGGCAGAATTTTCGGTCACACAGGCGGGTAGTGCGGAAAAAACAGGTTTTTTTGGTGAGTCCCATAGCAATCTCAGGTAATGTATAGGTCATCTGAACTCCCAGCGCTGCGGATCGTGTGATTACGGTGCTTGGGGGGGAAAGATGTGCTGGGGCCACACCCGGACCAACAGTCAACAAGGAGAGGGTGGCTTGAGGTCCGGGGGTGGTCAAATTTGGGCCGGCCGGGTTTCTCGCTGTCTTCACGGCTGCAAACCTTGGGCCAGGGACTCGCCCATTTGTTTGTTTAATGGGTCCGTTCAGACCCATGTGTTTAAACCTGATCCCGCACTACGGCAGGACCCCCCTTTGCCAAAGGATTGGCAACATTGATTATTTCAATAAAGTGTGGCCCATGTTTAATCCACAATTCTGGTCTTGCTTCATTATTCCGGGGTAAGGGGGCAAAGTGCTAGATCACTCTCTTGATTGTTTACAACATAATTGTGCGAACAACAACACCTTCCTTCTTTCTCTTCAGACTCCCCTTCCCCCTCCCTTCTTAGGAACCATACAATTTACTAAAATATACTCAACAAAAACATTGTTGAAGGGGAAAGGAATGCTCCTGGTTACATGGAGTGGATGGAGTACCTGATCACTGTACTATGCATCCCAATTGCCACCCACCCCATTCTGTGGCACAGCAAGAAAGAAATAGCCAAAGTACTGCAAAATTAAAGCCAGTAGCAGGCATAAAAATAAAGTACAAGACTGGGGATGAGAGATAGCTTAAGCCCTAATGTTAATGTGATTTACCACACTCAAATCTCATACAAGACTCAAGACTTCCATGACATATTCATGCACAGACACTCAATCAACTGGATTCTAAAATGTAAAGCAAAATGGGATCTGCAGCAGCCTAAAAGAAGAAGAAAATTCTACTGCACACCCACCCTACTGAAATTAAAGTGATGCAAATAGCAATCTCACAGAGACTAACACTTTTCCCTGCCCCCGTCAAGATGTGTGAAATGGGACAAAGAAATTGACTGGTTGTTCAGAGACCTCCAAGAGGCTCTAAGTGTGTAAATACAAACTGAATCAGGGGTATTTGTATGTTTCTGAGGTGGAGATAAGAGCTACAGGTCATAGGGCAGAGCAACACCACTACAGATATCTTATGTTAAATCTGTCATTCACACCTTTGATTACAAGTGGGCAACAAAGAAGAAAACTATGGAAAAATATAGAGGGTATATATTTTTTTACCTTATAAATAATCCCCCCTTGCCTTTCTTGTTGTACAAGCAAAGTCTTATGGCTGCAGAACCACTTATTTCAGATCCAGGGAACAGGAAGGGCAAGAGCAGATAGAAAGGGCGGAAAGTACAGAACAACAGTCTCCCTAAGAAAGGGGAAAAATTACTGTACCCATTGCCTTTTAAAGGCATTCTCTCCTTTCTCAGTGGCTTCTTTAGGAAGCTGACTGGGACTTTCTCCTGAAGGCTGGGAAAGAAAAGAGGGAAAATAAAAAATAAAATAGGCTACCATTGGTGCCCTTCTGTCCTGCTTGACCAATTGCATCTATGAAACTGGGCTTTCCATTAGCATTTTCCCACTCACATCATGGAGTTTTCACAGAGTACAGGGAAAACACAAATATTGGCACACACCTGGAAGTTAAAAAAATGCATAGGGTGGCTCAGTCTTGAAATTTCATGTACTTCTGTGCAAAATAAAAAATTGTATAGCTGATTCAGCTTTTTAGTGAAGGTCAAATAGAGGCTTGTAATAGAAACTTACAAATTGATTTAAATCTGGGACACAAATTGAATCAGCTAGAGCCCAAATCATGCTGACCAAAATCAGGATCCATCCAAGAAAATGGCCACCAAACTGAATCATGGGACCTACTGTATGCACTGTCCTAATTATTATTCCACAGTGCAGGGAATCTCTAGGCAGAGCAAGTCAAAACTCTGGTATCATTCCCTGTAAACACAAGGAATGCTGGAAGAAGATACATATATATATGTATTCCCAATTACTGTCCTGCTATGTAGAGTCTGTTATGTTGGAGGTGACTGGGCACAGCTTATACCGCAGAAGATGTGTGTATCTGAATGCAGAGGAGTTTACAGACAAGAACCTCTTCAAGTTTCTGGTCCTTTTCTTGTTCTGATCTATGCTAACCTTCCTTCATCCTTGACTGATACTGTTTGATGTCTTTTTTTTCCTCCTCCCATGTCCTTTTTGAAGCTATCTGGAGAAGGAAAGAAGAGGCATCTTGTCTTTATTCCTGAAAAATGAGGTGTCAGTCAAAGTTATCTTAGTTAGCCAGAAGTAAGACTTCTGTTATCTTTCCTATCTCAATGTATTTCTTTATATTCACTAGCTTCTTCCCCTTAGAGTAAGAAGCATGGAGGTGATTTCTTAGCAAAGGAGGAAGTATGCTTTTACCCACCATTCTGGCATTCAGGGGCTGAGCTCCACAAATTAATGTAGCTGTTGCTTGTTCTTCCCTCCTTGCCATCAGATAGGTCTACAAATAACAGTTTGTTGTCTCAAGGCAGAAAACATTCTCCCACATGCAATAACTGAGCACTAGCAGCTTGTGTTTCCAGCCTCTGCTAAGGCTTTTCAGTGTGGGCCTTTCCATCAGCTGCCTTTCTATCATCAGTACTCTTTGTGACTTGGAAGGCCAAAGCTAGAGCAGCTACATTCTGGCTGGCTTCTAGTATTCCACCTCTTCCAGCTGTCTTTCCCCCCCCCCTCCCTTTGTTACTGGCATCTTTTATCCAGTTAAAACAGGGATAAAATTATCCATCTTACCTTAATCAGCTGCAGCTGTGGCTCATCAAACCTGTCAACCTGAAAAGCAGCTGTGCCATGTCCTTATGCCTGCCCTCCAGTCAGGCCTTCTTCTTCTACCTGTCCACCTGCTCTTGCTACCAGCTGAATACCCATGATCTTTCACATTCACTTTTCCTTCAAAGAGCTCAAAACAATACATGTGGCTCTTCCCCATCCTATTTTATCCTCCTAATTATCCAGTCAGGTAAATAGGCTGAGAAAATGTGAGTGGGCTAAGGTCTCTCAGTGAGCTTTATGGCCAAGTGGAAATGTGAGTCCTAGTGCAACACTCTGCCTGCCAATCCTGCAGTCATTCACCTTCCACTAACTCCTATTAGATCCAGCAGGGATTCATTTTGATTAGACAAACTATTGGAGACAAACCATCATATCATCTTGTCTGGGTTCAGTTCTTATAAAGGCTGCCACTGTTATTAGGCAGAGTGAGGTGAATGCCTTCATTAGCAGATGCAGGTGAGGGGCCTTGTAGAGGGCAGCTGTGACAGTTGCCTAGTTATTCCTTCTGTTAAGGTTTTGAGTTTTGGCTAACCTGTTCTGCACCCATTGAGCTAGCTTGCTGCCCTTGAGTAGACATTGGGGGGAATTTGATTGCAGTTCTTTCTTTCCTTCCTTCCTTCCTTCCTTCCTTCCTTCCTTCCTTCCTTCCTTAATCATTGCCCACTCCTGTTTCAGGAGTACAATATAGCGGATTCCAGATGTCATGTGTAGATTTACTGTGTAGAGAGAACCCTCTGTGAAATGGCTTTAATCCATGCCTATGCAAAGCACACAGACGTTCATGCCATTTTTTGACATTTGCTACGAAGACTGATTCTATTATGAGCTGACTTTTGGATATCTTTAAAGGAGAATCTCATCAGTACACAGAAAAGAGACCAGGAAATTTTATTTGTGTGGGGGAAGGGGAAATGAACATTATTGTACCTCCAGTCTTTTGGTTCATAATGTGGCATTGGGATAGAATAGGATATAGAAGGGACAAATCCCTCTTGGCTAGATTTGTTCATGGAAGGAGAAAGGATTAGGTTTTGAAGAACAGTCTTCAAAATCACTTTTAATAGCCTTCAGGAGACATTTGAAATGCCATTGTGCTATGATATTTGGCTGGATATCATTCTGAGTGCATCTTGTCTGGGCTTTTTAATTCAAGCAAGACTGCTGAAAAATGACACCCTTAAAATCCAATCCAAAGCAACTGAAAGAGAGCTAATAGAATGGTTTTGTTACCATTTTTATGCTTTCTGTTGCTGTCTGCTAAGAATAAATAAGGAACCAGACCCCAGAACCTGTAGTAATAAGATGCAATGTGCTCTCAACTTCATGTTGAAGAGGAAATTTTTGTCTCTCAGCAAAATGCTTTGCTCTCTTATACCATTTCTTGTGCCATCATGGTGCAGCTGCTACTTTTTCAACAAGTTGAAAGAAATAAAGAAGGGGCTTCTCAGTTGTTACTGCCTTTTACCTAGAATTTTGACTGAAACTTTAGGTTTGGAACAAAGGCAGTTTGTTCATACTCATCACTTTGCCCTCTCCCGACACTCCTTCTTCAGAAGAGATGTCAGATATGGATCACATTCCATTTCAAATCATTTCTCAGATTGCCTTCAAGAGATGCCAATTTTTTGTAGAACGAGATAAAGAAATATGGGAAGAAAGAAGTTTGGGAAACATTATCTGTAGGACATGCAGTTTTCCTTAATATTAGACAGAGCAAAGAAGGTATGAATAGGAGGTACCTATTGTACTATGTCCATATGAAAAAAGGAGAAAGATACATAAGGTCAAGGAAGTGCAAGGCCATAGGAAATTGCCTTATACTGGGACAGAATATTTCTCCATCTAACCTAAAATTGTCTACTTTGACTGGCAGAGTTTCTCCAGGCTTTCTGGCATTTCACTATAATGTTTGCTGTCTGACCTTTTAATTATAGCTTTGCACAAATGACTATTTCAATTTGCTACCCTATTTCTGGGAAGGGCAAATAGTGGAGCCATTTCACCATGCTTTTGGCGGGGCAAGATAAATTCTCCAAAAATTTCTAAGAGGCAAGGCTCACTACTATTATTCAGGCCCTCTCCTGAAGGTACCTAGATGTCACAAAGAGGGAGATAGAACAGGGAACAAGCCAGTAAAAGGGGCAAGAGGATGGCTCCGATGCCGGCCAGGCTCCCATGTAGGGTGGGGGATTCTTGTTGCCTGAAAAATTAGGGTGCAGGAAATACTTCATTGTGGTTATGTACTTCTTAGAGTGCAAAACAATGGGCTAGTATGGGAAATGGGTACAGAATTCGTTAGTCTCTGGAAATTGTTACCCCATGAGCCTGGGGGTGCTCCTTGTACTGAGATTAGGGGTACCCTACTTACTAGGCAACCCATTTGTGGCTAGTGCAATGACCTGGTCACTGAGAAGATCTGGAGAATGGTGGTGGCCATGCAGCTCCTCTTGGTCTGCGGATTGATTGGAGGATGCTGAAGGCATTGGAGGCCTCCCATTGGCCAGCCACAACATTTCAAATTGGGCTCTTGAAGGTGATGAGGTCTTTACTCTGGTCCGCCTCTCCAGCTGAAAAAGGGAGCATTTCCGCTCCCCCAGCCAGTTTGCAGTTTGCTGGCTTTTCCACCCCCTTCCTTGTTTTTATTGCTAAACATTTATTAATTCTGAGGTGTTGGTTCCTGTAGGGAAAAGGATACAGAACAATTGTAATGTGGTATTGTTTCCTGTAAATTCATTATGGTATAACTTTTTGGTGGTTGTGCAATGGGGTGGATCCAGTTGGAGCAAGCGGGACATGTTGCCTCCAGGATATTAAGGGATTCCCTTTAAGGGGAGCTGATGATGGGGTGTAGTTTGGTCTAGCTCAGGGCCAGAGGCCCACCTCCATTCCCAGATGGCAGGGAGCCATGGAGTATGCCTGCATGGTCTCCATGGGCTGTCATCCCTCATGATGATGCTCAGTGAACTGGTTGATGGGTGGGTGGCATCTTGAAGCATTTGTGTCTCTCAGTGCACTGGATCCACCCCTAACACTGGGCCAGAAAAGCTGCTGCAGTAACTAATAAAGTTGTGGCCTTTCCTTTCAAAAGTGTGTCAGTGTGTTTTGTTATGGTAGACATGTTATGCAGCCTGGGCCTGTTCAGCCCCAGGCCAACAAATGGTGTCAGGATTCTGTCAACATCTGAAAACAATACAAAATTGCCTCCAAAGATTTTGGCACCATCTTAAGCTCCAGTGAAGAACCATCTTTTGGTTAGCAACTAGGGAAGAAGGAACCAAGGCCAATAAGAACACAGGAAACTTTAGGGGTGTCAATGGAACCCATTGTACCCAGAGAGAAGAAGCATTTTCCCTCAATATTTTTCTAAACTCTGATTCCTGATCCCCTTTCCCTCTCCCTAATCCATCCTTAATTAATACTCCCCCTCCCCCAAGCCATTCATGGATCCTCCACCTTGGTTCTGGGAAGAGGTCTTCCTGAATTCCCGAATCCTCTTTGTTGGATTATGTAGACAAAATATGTTAGTTTCTCTTTCCATTATATTTTGATTTTGTGGCTTTGCTGCTATGTAGGCAAGAGCTCTTAGAGCTGCATCCAAAATAGTCAAGACTAGTAGATGTTTAGGTGGGGCTAAATAACACTTCAAGCAGCTGTTCATTCTATAAACAGTGATTTTGTGTGCCATAGACAGTCCATTTAAATTATTAATGCATTTTGTTTCTTGTATTCTTTTAGACAGCTTTAGTGAGAATGGAACCATAGTCTACTTTGCATGCAAAAGTTTCTGTATATAACAATATTTGAGCTTATGATAATATTGTAGGGTGTATCTGTACATGTTTTTCCTCTCTGTTAACACATCCCATCTTCCTTCTGTGCTGCCCACATTTTCTGATCTGAAGAAAAAAAAGTTGTGAGAGGAGTTACCTTATTTTATTTTTCTGTGGGTAGAATAGAAGAGTGAGAAACTGGGAACAGGAGATTGCCAGCTGCCCCAGTATGCTGAAAGACAACACATAATGAGACATCTTTCCTTGGCTGTCTCATAAGTAAGGTAACCTCAATAATTTTGAACCTCACCCAGAAGAATTTCTCTGAACTTTTCCCTCCTTTTAAATTATTTTTTAAAATCCTTTTTTATCAGATTGATTCACAGTGGTTGGAATGATCATGGAATAAAGTATTAGCACCTGTCCCAGGTCTTCTACTTTCAACTGGACAAACCATAAAATTGAATGTGGGATCTTTAGCACACAACACATCTACTGTATCATCAAACTACACCCATCTCCAAAGACATAGACAGGATAGTTATATCTTTATGAAGGATTCTTGTGGGGACTAGGAATGTAAACTGCCTCAGTGAATGTGTGCAAGAATTAGAAAATGAATCTTATTTATTTATTTATTTATTTATTTATTTATTGGGTCATATGCTAGATGGAAATATATTTTCTGTTGGTCTCAAAGAGTTATGCACTTGTCAGAATGCTTTTTTAACAGTAGTTGTGCTTTTGTTCCATAGACCTTTAAGAATGTGAAGCATTAGATGGGTTGTGTGCTGTTTTTGAGCAATCAGCCAGTTCTTACGACTTTGTTTTTATTATTTTTCTCTCTGTGTGTGTGTGTTTGTGTGCGTGTGTGCTTTGCTTCTCTAAGAGAAGGATACTCATACTGCACAGAGATATTTCACATAAATCATAAACACACACACGCAATATATATATATTGATTTACTTGTTCAGTGAGATTGTCAAAGTGCCATTTGAACTTAATATTAAAACAGAAATATACTCATTTTGTTAATGAGCATCTGATTTCCTAATCTCTGTGGAATAGCTCTGGCATAGACTTCTCAACTTAACACAGAGAATGCGCAAAGGAAGTAGCAATGAAAAAGCTGTATTTTTGTCCTTCATGATACAGATGTAAGAAAGCTATAGGATGTCAAACTGAAGAGGGTTTTTTTACTGGAAGTTTCCTGTATTATAAAGTCTTCAGCATTCCAAAAGAGTTTGTGCTTCAGAGAGTTCAAGAGATGAGCATTATTTTGAATCCACCTGTAAAATTTCTGAAGATTGTGTGACTAATCAGTTCTTTTGATTCCACCTCTTTCCTGTCAGTAAGTCAAATATTAAATATATACCTCTCATCTTCGAAACTAATGCAACCAGAGAGAATTCATTACTGTCTAGATGTTTGAAAACCTCTAAATCCTCCAATTTCAGTGATAAATTAGGTTGCAGTGGGGCTAAAACTTCCATTTATCAAAAAGTTCTGTTCCAAGAGTAATCCCCCATACAGTTACAATTGGATATAGATTCAATAAAATATTATATCTTCAGATAATGGAGGTGCCAAAATCGAAAACTATGGAAAATGTCCCTTTATTAGACCTGTGCTGTGTTTATAGTTGTGAGTTCGTAGTCTAGTGAGAGAAGAAAGTTTATGCTTTGGGCTGGCAGGATAAATCTGGAATGTTGACAATTGTTTAAAATTTTATTTATTTATATACTTAAAATATTTTTACCCCGCCTTTCTTCTGAAAAGGACCCAAGGTGGCGTGATCTGTAAATAATCTTTTCACACTTTACTTTCCTTCCTCCAAAGTTAGCAAGTCTGGTCATGTACTGCAACATAATATTTTTCAGCTTCTCTCAGAAGGTGGTAAAGTGCCCTTAACCCCACAGCTGCTCTCATGTATTTCACACAGACAGAGGCATTATTTCTATATATAACATGGTAAATAATTTTTAATATTTTGTAAATCTAATTATGGTGCCAGTAAGAAAATTGATGCTCAACATTCTGCAACAAAAACTTTTACCATATGTGGAGCAAGATATGCCAAATTTTCAAGTTATAATTGGAAAAGGGAAAGGCACTGGAGATCATATTGCAAATACAAATTGGCTATAGGAGTATACCAAAGAATTTAAGAAGGTTATTTTGCTTCATAGTTCACAGCAATGCCTTTGACTGTATGGACCATGAACAGCTATGAATTATTCTAAATGGAATGTTGTGCCTTAACACTTGAATGATTTAATGCGTAACCTATATTCCATACAAAAATCTACCATAAGAATAGAAGGAGAAAATGCATGGCTTCTTGTAGACGAATATTTCAGACAAGGATGTATTTTATCTTTCTGCTTATTCAATCTGTATGCAGAATCTGTTAAATTGAAATGTTGATGTTAATGTTAATATTTCTTGGGACAATGCTGGAAATGTTGCAAACTATTGAGATCATTGGAGAACACTTGCTGCCTTATGTGCTCTGTGCAGGACCTAAAGATGATGATGATGAAATGTTGATTAGCTTCAGATGAAGAAGCGAAAATTGGTAGAAGAAACATCAATAATTTAAGATACAGAGATGACACCATAGTACGGTCAGTGATGAATGATTTGAAATGACTCCTAATGAAAGTGAAAGAAGAAAGAGCAAAAACAGAACTGCTGCTGAATTTTACGACAAAAAACATGTCTACAGAAAAATTACATAACCTCAGTGTGGACAATGTAGTCATTGAAATTATTAAAGATTTTCTGTACCCTAGTTCAATCATCAATCCAAATGGGGACTGCAGCCAAGAAATCAGAAGACTGAGACTTGGAAGGACAGCTATAAACTAGAAAAAGATCCTCAAATGCAAAGATGTGTCACTGCAGATGAAGAAGAAGATTATTTATACTTCATTAGAAATTTTAAGCATGCACAATATCTTTCCTACAACTACAGAGATCCATAGGGAAAACTTTCAGATGTCATTTGTTTGAGGTTCTTTCAGGGAGGTGTGCCTCATTTGTTTTCTGGTCATTTCTGGTCATTCAGGTACCAGTCCTTTCAAAAAACCTGACGAACCAGGCTGGTTCATGTTTCATTTCACCAGCCAGTTTGGAGATCGGATTTTGCTGAAACAAAATGAAACATTAAACTTTTTTCACTTTGGTGTTTCATTTGTTTTGGCACAAGGGGATGCCTGCCTGGCCCTTCCAACTGCCCCGTCACCTCTGCCTTCCTCTCATGCCGCCATTGCCAGGAGCCTCTGGGAAGCTGGGCCGCTGCTTCTGAACATGCCCCTGCCACCCAGCTGGTAGGCAGGGGCATTCTGAGAGGCAGCACCCACCTTCCCTGTGGCACCGGTAGTGGAAACAGAAGAGGTGGCAACAGCAGGTAGTGCCCCCCACAGGCATAAACTGGAAAAAAAAAGAAGCATGAACAAGTTTGTTTTTCAGAGGACTCATGGTGATTCATGGCTCGCAGTTTCCCCATTCATGTCCATCTCTACACATGAACTAGGGCTTATGGAAAGTTTGATACAATGCTGTGCTTTTGACAATTTGTAGAACCATTGAACTGGTACTTTAAAGTATTTGTAAAATTTTATTTATTTATTTATTTATTTACTTTTTTCTTTGTGTTATTTCATTTTATCTGACTTTAATGATTTTATGCCGGTCTGTCTTCTTTACTTGTGTTTTTCTTTGTTTATGCTGAAAGTAAGCCGTCTTGAGTACTACCTAATAGTGAAAAAATGAGATAAGAAGGTAGTGTAACAACACTACAGCATCAATAGATTTTAGAAAAGAGGCCTACATTTCAGAAATCATTGCAAACATGTCATACCAAATCTCATCTCTTCCCTTCTTTGTGCAGTGCTGGCAAAGAGGCCAGAAAGATTTATAGTCAGGCTTTTAAAGACATCTTGCAGATACAGTGAGTGACCATATAATTTTTGTTCTCTAACTTTTTTAAAGCAATTGCACAAACAACCCAATCTTCTGTTTCAGGTTTTGATTACATAGTGAGCTCAAAGAAGTTAACTGCTAACATTATACTAAAACAAGAAAATCAAGACAGAAGTAAAATTTCAAGAAGTAAGAAAAACAGAAGAAAAATATATGGATTTTGCACTCAGAACTAGAGATGAGGACGAATATAAAAATGGATTGGTTTTTTCGACGAATATAGCCGACTTGTCATATATTCATCGATCCATATTCATCAAATTTTAAGTCCCGACAAATACTACCCTAAATGAAGCCGCAGCCACCATCTTTACAAAGAGCAGCCAGTTTCCCTTTCTACAGCTGTGGAGGCTTGATGGAGACCTCAGCAGTGGTGACGATGATTACAGTAAGGGGATGTTGGCAGGGGTGGGGGGGCTAAGGTAGGGAGAGGAAGGGGGTGGGGGTAGGCTGTGGGGTGGGTGGCTGCCTATAGGCCTGCCGATTAGTTGATCGGTGGCCCAGTAGGCAGAATGGAAAAGCCATAGGATGGCGCTTTTTTCTTCATATGGGGGTGTCAGCGGGGGGGGGTGGAGGGGGCAGCAGTGGTGTGGCAGTGGGGTGGCAGTGGGGTGGTGGCGGGTGGCAGCGGGGGGGCCGGGTTTTCTTAGTAAACCCCCACGAATCAACGAATAAATTCATTATTCATCGGTTCATGGGGGCAACTTCGTGCTTCGTGAGTGATCAACTTTTGATGACTCACAAAGCAGGACGACTCGCCAAAATGGTGAGTCATCCCATCTCTACTCAGAACCCTTAGAGAAGTAAAAACATTTTCAAAAATAAAATGATTAATGTGAGCCATTTTTTCTAACACAACAAACTACCAACTATATTGAATAATTATACTTACAGTGGTTAGGTCAACAGTCAGAGGTATGCTATTGTTATTGCATTCAGTAACCTTAGTAGATAAGAACTACACCCTTGTTCAGAGGTATCAACGTCATATTAGGGATTTGAAGGATTATAGCTAAATTTATTGTTTCTTGACAGAAGTCTAGTCTTGATGAAGCTTAGCATACATACAGCTGATCAAAAACATTATGCAGAAATATCTGTCTTACAAATCTGAAAACTCTTGCCGAGTACAAGACTAAACTGAATCTCATGGGGAAGAGTTTTTAAAAAAGAGAGAATTTACATTCCTGGTTCCAAACCTGCTTCATTTATTCCTTATTGAAATCTATTTCTCTAGACGTTGAATCAGTCTTATATGTGATTTTTTTAAAAATTGAAACTCCAAACTGATATTAATTGGGGGAATACTGTTAGTTACTATTCTTCTCACAAATCTTTGCTAATGATCCCTTTTGCTTTTCTTACTGGAGGAGATTGGAAGGAAAATAAACACTTGTTTTTATAATCCTTAAACTTTTATAAACAGGTGTAACTATTTGAAGGGGTAATACTATTTCCTGCGAGAGAAATTGCTTTTCTTCACTCATGAGTAATCTCATGGGTCTTCTCCCAAAACTTAAAAAAGTCACAGATTTTCATAGCATTGATGTAAACCTTTTGGGACTAAATTTAAAAGTTGCACAAGTCAAAATATCTTTCTTCTGAGGAAGAATTTTATCTCTGAATTTTGCTGTTCCTCTACTAGTGAAAAAGAGAATTCATCAGTTGAGAGTTTTTGATGCAACAAATGTTTTACTGGAGTTGTCCTCACAATTTATTATGTATGTTGCTAAGTTTCTTACTCTTATTCAGTGTTATCCAGAAGGAGGAACTAGAAATCATTTTACATCTAAATCCTTCTGATTAGATGTGTGTGTGTGTGTGTGTGTGTGTGTGTGTGTCTGTCTGTCTGTCTGTCTGTCTGTCTGTCTGTCTGTCTATCTATCGTTTGGGCATGAATACTAGATAACTATGTGCATATTACTGCCTCTTAAAAAGTGTTGAATATCACAAGTTTTATCATCTATTGCCTTCATAATGGTATTTTAAATATATTTATAATATACAAAATGTCTATCTGACTAATGTCCCCTGCGCTCTGATGCATACAACAGAAAATAACTCCCGGATGCGTATCTAATATGACTATGTATAAACAAAATATAAAATCAGCTGTCCATGGACAAGGTGCCAGTTATTTGTGAAGATTTGCAACTATCTTCTAGGTCAGACTACAGAAAAGTCTGCCATTGCTCTTTGGCTTTCGGCCATATAGCAGATATTTTTTATCTACCGGTAAAAATTTTGGCCAACTCCGTAACTCTGTGAAGACACATTTATTTATCTGACAGACTTTTGTTTAAACAAGAACCAGATGAACAATTCTTTTTTATCCTTAGAAGTTGTTCATATGGCAAATTACATCTTACAGATATAGAATGAGAGCTGTCATAAAGAAAATGTGAACTTTTTGTCAGTTGGTTATGTGTAGGTTGAAGTATGAAAATTAATAACATACTTCACTGCCGAAATGTCCAAGCAGTTTATACTTTCTTCCACTTACAGTCACCTAGTCATGTATATGTACATCACACCTGAAGAAAGGCTGAAATGTCCATTATGATCCTCTCATCTCTATCAACCAATAATTTGTGTACCTGAAAGCATGTTTGGACTCAAAATCATTATATTTGCCACGTTTGGAGCTTATACAAATCCCATGTTTTGGCAGATATACAACAAAATAGGTGGGAAGTGTGCTTGGGTTGTTTGTCCACCTCTGCTCTAAGATCAGCAATTTCCAAGCCTGTGGGATATTTGTATGTAATAGACAATTATCCAAGCTAACTAAAAGTCACGTCTCCTTATTTAGAAAAGGGATGTAAAGGAGAATCACTAAATTCTTGCTTCTCATTGATTTAACTTGTTTCAACAAAACAAGACATCTTTGCAATAAATTTTCAACCCTTGTTCAATTGGTCACCTCTTGGTGAGAGTGAGATGGGGAGCACTATTTTTTTTCCTCATGAGAGTCTATAACTTCCACAAACTATTCTTGCACAAAACTGCTGTTCTTTCCAATATAATAAATGCACTGTGGGTAAACAACCCCTACAATGTGTCTAATCCCTAGAAGTCCATGTAACATTGCAACAACCATCTTAATACAGCAATTCTCTGTTTTGCAATTTTCATTATCAGTCTTATTTGCACATTTTAAGGGGCAGGGAGCAAACCTTTGCAGATTCTTGTCCTTACATTTTCCTTGAACAAGAGAGAATTCAGATCCTTAATTTGCAACTTGTGAAGCTTCACAAAAACATCCATAGAGCACCAAATATATGAGATCATGTGTATAGGCTTTCCAAAAGAAATCTACATACTGTGAGAGACACACCAGTTCTGAATGGTGTTTTAAAATTGTTTTATACTGCTTTGAAGTCTACCTTGAGATCCTGTGATATAGGGCTGGCAAGAAATGTTTAAATATATATATATATAGTAATCTCACAGGATTAAATAAAATAATGAACACGTGCTTATGCCACCTTTGAGCTCCTTGGAGAAAAAAGTAGATGTAAGTGTAATTTTTAAAAAAAGAATAAGTTGTGCATCATTTTCCCTATGACCCCTCCTTCGTGGATGTTTTCTTTCCTCTGAAAATTGCCCTGATGGTTTTGAACACACTGGGCGGGGGGCAGCCCTATTCATACAACATGTATGAATGTGTGTTTCAGTGACCTTCACACTCCTAGTTCAGTGTCTGTAGAAAGTCTACATCTGTCTAGCTTTATGCATTTAGAACTTTCCATAATCAAGAATGCTGCTTTTCCAGGATTTCCAGTTGTGTGAAGAAGCCTTAAACCCACACAACTCAGCATGTGTAAGCTTTATGTGGATATTCAAATCAGTGTCCCTGGACTGGAGTGTGACCTACCACCCTGATTCTATTCCACTTCAGTGTATTTTCATTCCATGAAATTATGTATCAGTAAATTTCTATCTTCGCTTTCTTCATGGGAACCAAAGGATGTACAAATCTTCCCTCCCATTCTAGTATCACAGCGACCACATTAGGTAGTTTAATCTGAGAAAGGGGATTGGTGCACATTCAGCATCAAGTGAGCTTCATGGTTGATTTGACTCCTCAGTACTAGTTCAACACTCTACCATTACACTATGTTGGTTCTTAAAATGGCTCTGAACAGGGCTTTGGTAACAGGTGGAATGTGTAGGAAGTGCCTCCAAAGTAGGATTGTCAACAGACCAGCAGAAAGTAGCACTCCAGCCATTTGAAGGATCTTTGAGAATTATTTTCAGGAAAGGTGATTTCTTTCCCAGTTCTGATCTGCCTAAAACCCATAATTTTTACATTTTGTTCACATTAAACCTATGACTAAATAAAGAGCTAGGTTTTCGTAGTCAGCCCCAATTCATCATTTCACAGACTGCTACATGTTACAGCAACCTGCCTTTAGTTATGCCAGGTTTTTTGTTAATCCATTCAGTGTTATCTGCTGTAATGGGTAGTAGCTCTCCTGTGTCTTAGGCAGAGATCTTTCTCATTACCTCTTCCTCAAGACGTCTAGCTGTCCTTCCATTGTTATATCTAATATATTTCATGTTGTAGTTCAATAGGTTGTATTAATGGATTGGAACAAACAGAAGGAAAGGCATGTACAAATACTTTGAGTAAATATACCAAGAAATTGGTGAAAACTATAGATGGCAGGACAGCAGACTGTAGATTTTCTCAAAGGGTTCTACAAGAATATTTCTTATTATTGCCTGCATTTGCCAAGCACTTTATAGCCAACCCTCCACAGCAGACCAGATTGATTTCTTTCAATATTTTACAATTAAATATGGGCTTCATTAACAAATCACTTACAAAACAGTTGTGTTTTTCTTTAATAGATTGTCCAAATAGCTCTAGCAAGGCAATGTATTCTGTCTTTTCCAATGTACTTTTGGCTCTGTTTAGTTTTACTGCCTTCTGTTTAGCATTTATTTTTTCCTCATCCTTTTCCTTGCTGATGGTTTCATTGAAATTATATGTAATTTTTGTCTGTTCATCTCTTGCCTTTAGAATCACTGAACTGAAAGGTTATTAAATAAAATATAGTGGTTGATGACTATACTAACAGCCTCCTTCTACTTTCAGTTCCAAGTGATCAAATTATCATTATGTCCAATTTAGGCAAGGCAAGTACATTTGCAAAATGATTCCTCATACTTTTGTAGTGGCACCACACAAAGACTTCCTTTGAATGTGGAACTTCATGTGTGTTGCATAGTCTCTAAGTACATTCAGGAAGTCTTCACTGAAGAGTTAAAAGAAAATCTTCACATATATTGTGGGAACTGTTTTTCTAAACATATCCTCTTGGCCATTGGTTCATGGGGAGGAACCTCCGTTTTCTTACAGTTCCAGTTTGGCAAGAATGGCTTCAAATGCAGCTAGAAGTGGTTTTTGTTCTACCTCATGTTCCCCCTCCCTTTCTTCATCTGTTCTTGCAACATGTAAATGTTAGATTTGGAAAAATTATCAGAAATGCTGCAGCTGAAGGTCTAGTTTTGGGTCATGAATAAAAGGATCAAAAGGGATAGAAGGAAATGATGTAATCAAAGTTTGTGCTGGTGATCTGCACTGCTTTCCTACACAACCAGCTGCCTCTGTTTCTTCCCTATAGACCTTGTTTCTGTATTTCCACTTAAGCCTTCTCTTTCTCCCTCTCTTTCTGTGTCATGTCTTCTGATTAGGACACTTCAAGTGATCTTTACTATTGGTTGATGAGACAAGAAATTGCTCTGACTAAGGGTCAAATACACATTCTAGAAATCTATTCTTGAAGGAATGGTCCCTCCTCAGGTCTCAACTGTACTTCTCCAGCCTTGCCCCAGCTGGCTCAATTGGGGAGACATCCTCAAGTCCATCTCCATCCTAATTCTCATGAACTGAGACTGTTCATATCTCGGGTCTTCCTCAAAGGGCCATTGCTGCCTGTGTACCTGAAACTCATGATTCACAGTATCCATTCAGGGGACCCAAATACCAAATGGTGCCCTGTGAGGCTCACTGCTACCATCCCTCTCCTTGCACCAGCCACCAGACTGTGGCCTATTTAAACATGATCCTGATCTGCCCCTCGTGCTTCATGAAATTCAGAATGGGATAGACAAAAAAATCACATGGGTCCCATTTGTTCAATACTCTATTCAGAGTAACCCAGGCCCAAAATTTCTATCCAACCCCAATAGGTGAGCAAATTTCACTCTGGCTCATAGGGCAGGCAGGCAGGCTATCCAGCAGCAACAACAAAGAGGCCGTTCACTGTTGGGGCAGGGTTTGCTTTTTAAGGTGCCCTGTCCTGCCCTCAATGCCAGCAAGATTGTGGCCCTCTTGCATCAGACATCTGCTCTGCCTCCTCATTATTGGAGTAGGTGAATACTCCCCCTTCTCCCCAGCTTCTTAGCAGCAGGAATTATGGAGGCAGCATTTTTCCTCCATCAGTTTGATACAACAAGTCCTTCCATTAGCTATGGGGCTTTATTCTCGTATAATAAGGGAGGCTCAGGTGCTTGTTGCTTAATATTGATGGAATTTTGGCACAGAATTACAAATCCAGGAAGAAAGCTTTTATGAGAATCTTAAAAATAGAAAAACCCTGCTGTCTCTTCAAGTATTCTTTAAGACATGAAATTATAGGAAATAAGCCAGAGGATGGCAAAGAGCAGACCAGCGGAAAACGGATGTGTTGTTTGGAATTGATTAATGGGATCCTTCCTAATTCTTCCCCTGTTGTAATGCAGCAGGCAGTGTACCATTACAACCTGAATCCCCTTCTTGGCAGCAAAACATGACATTCGGTAACAGCAAAGAACAAGCTACTTTACAAAGGAGACGCAGTAAGGGCAATTGTACAGAGCACAGTTTCTCACACATCAAATCAAAATGCAAAATGTTCACATGCAAGTAAGAAGAAGCAATGAAAACCATCCATTTCATAGTATCCAATGAATTGTGGAACTGCTAGCAAATTCTTTTCAATGCTTTCTTTTTGTGTTTCAACTACTGCTCTCTGGTGCAGCAACCTTTATTATTTTTTAAAACTCTAGGTCCATGGCCACAGGAGTTTCTGCCCTCCACGTCTCTGATACATTGATTCCATTATTGCTCACACCTTCTATTGGCCTGTAGGTAGCTTACTATGAAAAGTATAAATGTTGTGTTTATGATTATAGCCCTGTTCAGAAAAGAATAGGTGTTGTGTTTATGATTTTAGCCCTGTTCAGTCATTTTTACAATCTAGAATCATTAGCATGGTTAAATTGGAAAAGCAAGTCCCACACCATCCCTTGTCTCTTTACTCATGCAAGCAATGATGTGTCTAAAGAAAAGAAGGGTCCTACTCATGTGTAGCTGTATGAAATATTTGTTCAGCCATAAGGGGTGGGAATAAGAAAGAGCAGGGCTGTGAGTAAGATGTTTGAATCTTGGAAAGAGTGGGAGAGCTGAAGAGGCCGGAACTGCTGTTGTTAGTTGGACTACTAAGGCCCTTGCCAACTTGGTTTAGGTATGATTTTCATATATTTGTGTTGGAAGACTGAAGCTACATAATGAATTCATGAATTACATACAATTGTATTCATATTTTATTTGGGGGTTTTGAAGATTCTCCTGTGTTATGGATACTCAACCTAGTTGAGGAAGATATCTCAGATTTCTATCTGTCATTGAAATCAAAGGACATGTGAACTTTGCAAATTCTACAAGCAACGTCTCTATTGGTGCTGTTGCCAAGGTCTTGGGTGCACAAATTGTAGCATTTTGTTTTTGTTATAATTGTTCATATTGTTTATTATATGAATGCAAATAAGAAGAGACTTATTCAGTGAATTGGTTTGTAAGATTCATCAATAGTAAGAAAATAGCCCCATAAAATGTAAAAGTGTTACATAGTCTCTATATGTAAGCCCAACCCCAAATCATCCATAGTTCTTGCCTGTAAATAGGGCCTAATCATGAGAAGGTACCTCTCCTCTTCGTGCTCAATGCTTGTGTGAGCAAGGCAACAAAGAAGAGGGCAGAGCAAACCCCTCCCCTCTAGCCATAGTTATGATTTTGGATAACAGAACAAGACTATTGTCCATGCAAGAAACAGGAAGCATGAAACATGGACATTTTGGACAATGTTTTAGTGCTGTTTGCTACCTTCTCTTCCTACCCTTTGTTCCTTCAAAAACTGCACAAACAGGAAAAACCAGGACAAAGAATCTCCCACCAGCAAGAAAACATGAAAGAGATCATAGAAAGCTGGCTTTATTTTGAGAAAATAGCCAACATCTATGTTCCCTCTAAGCTTTGTGTGCATGCATGCAGAGCTCCCTCAGGGCTGCACACTGGCAGAGTTACTGCCTGTTTAGTTCCAGTTTTGGCTGGAACTCTGCACACACATGCACGGGGCAAGGCTCCAACCCAGCAGGGCCAAATTTAGAGGGAATATTGTCCAACATGTTTTGAATTTAGTCTTCTTCAGCATGTTTTGGCTATGTTTTGTTTCTTCATCTCCTTCTTCTTGTTGCCCTGCAGGTTGAATGGGAAATACTTCCAAAACACCAGAGATCTTTGTTGCTACTGCATTTCCCACTACTCATCCCAATTTCATGAGAAACTGCAGTGTTCTGCTCCTGTCGGACACACAGCTGTTAAAGACTCATTAATACAGTGGTGCCTTGACTTACGAACTTAATCCGTCCCAGAAGATGTTCGTAAGTCAAAACGTTTGTAAGTCAAATCAGCATTTCCCATAGGAATGCATTGAAAACCGATTAATCCGTTCCGGCTGTTTTTTGTTCTTATGTCGAGGTGCCGTTTGTAAGTCAAAGCATTAGTTCCCATAGGAACTAATGCAAAACTGGTTAATCCATCCTCTACCACTAGGGGGAGAATTTTTTTTTTTAATCTAAGATGACTTAGGTTAAAAAAAAGGGCAGGAAAGGAGGGAGGGAAGGAACGAACACCTTTTAAACAGAACACCTTTAAAACCAAGCAGCTTTAAACCAAACCAAGCACCTTTTAAACCAATTTTTACATTTTAAAATTACAGTACCAGGCAGTACCAGGCAGTACAAAGTCCATTTCCCGCTTTCCCCGCATTTTTTTTTGTTCGTAAGTCAAAGCTCCGTTCGCAAGTCAAGGCAAAATTTTGCAAACGGAGCTGTTCGTAAGTCGAAATGTTTGTACGTCGGGGCGTTCGTAAGTCAAGGCACCACTGTATGTGAATGTGAGTGTGTGATCTCTGCAGTGTTCCAAACAGCCCTATTTTTCTATGAAAAGCTTGAACTAGTAGCACAGAAAGCTCTTGTGAAGGTCACATTCTAGAAGAGAGACAAATAATAACAGGCTCTGAAATCTGTCTACATTTTATCTAAGCGACACACTTTTACATTTTGGAGATTGGTTGCTTTTTGTATTTAATTAGTATCACAGAGTGTCATGGTTTTTGTTGCTGCTATTCTGTTGTTGTTATTGGTCGAAGCTTTGTTGGAACTGTGCCCAAAATAAGAAGTATTGCATCCATGCCCTGTTAGCATGCTTTTTTTGTGGTATCTGGTTGGCAGAGCAGTAATTTGGGTGGGGCAACCAGAGCTTTGACCTGGAGCAACAAAATTCAGAGGGTGCAAAAATCCATTGCTCAAAGAGCACAAAACCATCAATTTGCACTTGCTGCTATAAGGGTGCAAAACTGCCCACTCAGATGGGAATAGATTCTGTGTTCATTCTTACCTGGGCAGAAGGAAAAACAAAACAGGCAGGTTCAGCATAGAACCAATGCAGCCATTCCTCTCCCTTCTTCTGTCCTCTATCCATATATGCTTGTGTCCTGTGGCTCAAGCTTAATCAATAGGACAATAAAGGCCTGGGCAAAAAATTTTTTTTTAAATTGCTCTATTGGTTTGTCACAGTAGGAACAAAGGTCCAGCATGGTTCTTCTTATGTTCTTTCATTAATGAAGATCTTACCAGTCAATGAAATGATTCCATTGTGGTTTTTCCCCAGTGGTTTTTGAAGTTACTGTTCTTTGATGCTCCAGATTGTGAAACACATCTTTTAAAGTATGTTGAAAACAATTTGTTGGATAGATTGATAAGCATAATTCCTATGAAGACAGAAACATGGGCTGCAAAATTCTCAAAACAGCTCAAGAATTAACATATCTGTATTCTCGAAGGCTTTCACGGCCGGGATCCAATGGTTGTTGTGGGTTTTCCGGGCTGCACCCACAAATAAAGTATTTCTGCCATACATCAAAGGGGTCACGGACCGCATGGGTAAACTTTTGAAAAAACACAACCTACAAACAGTATTCAGGCCCACCACAAAAATACAACAAATGTTACGGTCAGCAAAGGACAAAAGGGACCCCCTCACCACTGCAGGAGTATACTGGATACCTTGCAGTTGTGGACAGGTATATATTGGAACCACAAAACGCAGCATTCACACCAGAATCAAAGAACATGAGAGACACTGCAGACTAAAACAACCGGAAAAATCGGCAGTAGCTGAACATGCCCTAAAACAAGCTGGACATGAAATTCTATTTCAAAATACTGAAGTACTGGACAACACCAGCAATCATTATGTTAGACTGCACAGGGAAGCCATGGAAATCCACAAACACCAGCAGAGCTTCAACAAAAAAGAAGAAAGTTTAAAACTCAACAAAGCCTGGCTCCCAGCACTGAAAAATACAGCCTGCAAAAGGTCAACGAACTCTACCCAGCCACAAGGACCAGTGATCACTGCACACAAAAGACCAGCTAACGACACCCATCAATCACAGTGACAGATCATCTCTCCCCCTTATCACAACAATACACCCACAACAAAAACACGCTGATCACCATAATCACTCAATCTCCTGAAAAGGACAAAAGCTGTTCCCACAGCTATAAGTTTTCTCGGCGGCCTCGCCCAGCCCACCTGCGCGGCCCCGCTGCCAGAGGGCCGCTTTCTTGGCGCCTGCGCAGTCGAGCTAGAGCGGGGCCCGTCTCGCTCTTGGAAGGGCGGGAGGTGCTTCCCTCAGAGCCCGTGTTGTTGTTCTTATTATGGGCTCTTATGTCGAAGGGCTTCTGGCGAGCCCATGAATGGGGGAAACCTCCTCTGACAGGTTCTCTCCTGAGCGATCTCTGCCCAGGCCGTGGATTCTCCGATGGAGTCGCTCCATCCCATGTCCAGCCTGCTCCTCTTCTCCTGCTGCCGCCTTCCACTTTCGCCAGCATCATCCTCTTTTCCAGCCAGCCTTGTCTTCCTGTGGTCTGGCCACGAGAAGACCCATGGAGCCATGGGGTGGCAGAACTGGAAGGGACCCTCAAAGGGCCATCAAACCGTAGCTGAAAGCCCATCCATGGACATCCTATTCAAAATTTGACTGTTTTATGATATGTTTTATTGTAAGCCGCCTTGAGTAGACATTGTCTAGAAGGGCGGGATATAAATCTAATAAATAAATAAATAAATAAATAAATAAATAATAAAATATAAATAAATATAAATGCTCAACTATCCAACAAACTGCAACAGAGCACAGACAGAATTCTGACTCCTGTCCTCTGAAGATGCCGGCCACAGAGACTGGTGAAACGTTAGGAAGAAAAACCTTAAGAACACAGCCAAACACCCCGGAAAACCCACAACAACCATTGACATATCTGTTTCAAAATTTTAGCATATATTAGTAGTCCTTATTCAGGTATGAAAACGTATTGCATGTGGGGAAAGTAAAAGGCTGATTATGATATACAAGAGAGGGTTATGCAACATTCTGGAATAATCTACTTGGAGAAATTTCTGCATGATGACTCTTGCATGTTACTGTGGTTGCTGGTGCCTTCAGTTTCAGGGACACTGTAAATTCACATCAAGTTTTAGTATGCATTTCACAGAAACTATCCAGGATGCTGAATTATATTCCTAAATTAAGTTCAGTATGTTGAATAACTCCTACAAAGTGCAGAGTAAATCTTGGCACCCTCAAAACTGGGGATATAAATTGCAAAAGTTATTTTTTGGGGTTTTTTTTTTTTTACAAAGATACAGTATATGAGAAATAGAAGTAGGAAATCAGTAGCGCAGGGGAATTAGCACAGTCCTTAGCCACAGGTCCTATGGTCTTATGCACATCCTCCTGTCCAGTTCATTAGAAAAAAGATCTAAATAGGCTTGAACAAGAAACACTCTTTGCTCTTTGCTCACTTAGCAGGAAGACAGAGGATCAGCAACAGAGGATAAGGGCCATTGAAAGGCTTTTAAACTTTAAAGAACCTACTCTTCCATTGCCTTAAATTACACTATATAAACATGAACATGGTTCCAATGGCACGTATCTAAGCAGCCTTGCATTGTGCTGAGTTTACTTTGGAATGCATGGTACTGAGCTGATATCATGCATATAAGCTCTTGTGTCAGAGTCAGCAGGGGACTAGACATGTGTGGTTGGTGGGAAAATGTCCAAATTAGTAAGAACTACATTAAGAACTACATATGTACCGTATGTACACTTGCATACATGTACCCTTCCGTGCCCCCCCAACTTCTGTTAGATGTGACTCTACAAAATATTGCTATATCAAAAAGTATAACTTAGTTCAATCGTGGTGCATCTGTACAAGGAGAAAGGTGAGGTAAAATTAATTGATTAATTAAAATTGTAAAATTATTTCAAAAGAGATGTAGACTCCACTTCTTTTGAGTGTGTCAGAGAAGCCAAGAACAATGCCGTCAGGAGGCTATCCTCCCTTATGAGCCTGGACTCCTAGCAGGTGTAAAGTAGATATGCAGGGGGTGAACAAAGATAAGTTAGGTCCTCTCTGCAGTACTGCTGTAGCTTAACCTACTCATATCCCACCCATTTCACACACACAAGCACTAATTCAATTGGATTGAAATCTGCAACTGCCTGAAAGCAAAGACAAACTTTTCCAGGTTTTTTTTTACTGTGCCTCCTGAAAACTAAAGTAATTCAACTAGCAATCTGTCTCTATTATCTCTAATATGGATCTTGCTTCTGTGTAAGATGCTCATTGCCTTTGTTTTTGGCAGTAGCCATGATTCTTGTTCCAGACTTCCATTGGAATTGAATTTTGAGTTAGTAACATTCTGATAGTCATGGTAGATAAGGATATATGGTCAGAAAACTTGTGGAGACCTATGTCATATGGGTAATGACAGAATTTTCTCAAAGTGTTAAAGTGAAGTGGAACATTGGCTACCCCATGTAATATCAACACCCTCTTTCAACATGGCTACCAGATTTGTAGAATTTTGCATCCAACTCCCCACTACCCCATTCGTCTGTAAAGGTGAGGGTCCTGATGGGGAAACAGCTTTATATACCACCAATTACCAGCCTTTTATCTGACTCAGAGGATTTCCCTGTAATAAGATCTGTCAATATTCTCAGAAAGCAGACTGTATGAATACATTGTAGAAATAAGTAGGAAAGGTCTCCTTTCCTAACCTCCTCTATTCTTCCAGAAATCGGTTTTGTCAAGCAGAAATGTAATATAGTGACTGTGGTAAGGTACATGGCCTCAAGCATCTCCTCTCCACTCCATTAACCAGAAGGGGCAGAGGGGAGAATCATAACAAATGTACATTTCACACTTTAAAAGTAATAGAGGACATTTAGTTTTTATGCCTTCCTCTTTGTCTACAGCCTGAGTATGCTGTCTTCTATCTTGTTATTTTTCTGCTTCTCACCTCTCTGTGTAATGCATATGTCTCTTTCCTCCCACAGGTGTAAATTTCCCTACTGTATTGGCCAAATGGTTTGAGGCTTAAATCGAAGATTAAGAGTTATTTACATTTTGTTTTTAAGGCCAGTAAAATTTATGGCGTTCCTCAAAGTCCTTTCTGTTATCCCTGAGTCATTTGTACTTTGACTGCACACTTTGAACATGGAGATGCTTTCACAAAACTGCTTTATTATATGAAAATCAACAATAGATACCTTTTCACACTACAATTCCATGTAGAACTAACACATATGAATTAATGAACTCATGGGAATTTCCCTGTCTATGCATTCATTGTTGCATAAATGATGCTGAAGTCACTCTTCTGTCTTCAACTCACATGAAGTTACATAATCATATTATTTATTCCAAGGTTATCTTGATTCTAGTAATAGATGGGGCTCCTAATAGGTTCCGTGTCATAGATTTTCTGTCTCTACTCTTATCAGTTATCCTCTGTCTCTCCACATAGTTGCTGTTTCCTGAAGGGATCAGACTGAGGTCATCAGGTGCTATACATCTACTTGCAGCAGCTCTGTCAGCCATTTCTCAAGGAAGGTTACATCTAACACTTGTGTCATCATTGCTAACTGGGATTGATATTCTAGAATGTTCTTCTTCTACTACTTCTTTTTACCCATCTTAGTTCCTTAAATTATGTACGACTAGAATTATGTGCTACAGCATTCCTAAAAATTGTGTGGCTTCATTGCTATCTGGGTTCTTCCCTTCAATGAAATGAGGGATTTGTATGGTTGTCTGGAATTGCACAAATACTATCACTTACCTGGATAAGAACCTGGTCTGAATGTCACAAAAATAGCACAGAGTTGCTTTAACACCTTTCTGTACCCCCTATTTCAGAATATACCAAGTTAGATGCACATCCCTGGTGTTGAGTTATGTGAAACAGGTTGAATTTTAAAGAATAAACATAATCAGTGTTGTCATTGTTTTGATTTTCCAGACTTTCAACAGTTACTAAAATAAAAACAAATTTTGGATTGGATTGCAGTGATTACTGTTTACTGGTTTTGCAGAGGGAAAACAATATCAAGGGTAGTGTTAGAGTAGCTAAAGCCTACTTCATTTTTGGTAATAAATTAGCACATTAAGCAACTAAGCTAATGTGTACGCATTTGTTACCATTAAACTGTTAATTATGCTGTGCTAAAATAAACCTAATGGGATGGACAGGTCAGTGAGTCCAATACCTGGCTGTGGAGCGAGATGTTGTGAGTTAGATTCCCTGTTGTGTCTCCCAGGAGAACTACAAGCCTGTGCAGCCTTGAGCAAGCTGCACAGTTCCTGAGTAACCCCAAAGATGGAGATGGTTAAACCATTTCTGAGGATCACATACCTAGAAAACCCTAGAAGGAGTAACCATAAGTCAAAATCCTTGAGAGCATTGTTAGAATAAACCAGTTGACATCTTCTACATTTCTGTCTGTTGTTACATGAAACTGTTAGCTGCAAGACATGCTCTTGACCTATATGCCTATTTTATATATTCTTCATATAGAAGGCTCTCTCTACTGTAGAAGATAAAAAAACATGATACAGAGGCTCTGAGACATTGGAGACCTCTAAAATATTTAAAAGGCTTCTATTTCATTTTTTCCCTTTCCCCCTTTTTATTTGAAAATTAGCACCTTCTGTGGGTTGAAAGCAGTTGTAGTATATCACAGTGACTTCCTCAAATATCTATCAACATATTTGCTATTTCTTGTAATTATTTTCAACATTGGAAGTAGAATCATTATTGTGTCAGCTCAGTTCCACAGTCCCATTAAACTGTCAGCATTAAGTGTCCCATGAGTTTTCAGTAACAATATGTCTCAAAGAGATTTGGTATCAGTGGAAGTATATCATAGAATCAGGTTAATATAACTGATGCACACTTCCACTGAAACAACTGATAGGGCAAGTTTCAATGCCTCATATCTGATACTGTGATTACGATATTAACATCATTATTTTATGTGTCATGGCAATCTGTTCATTCTGGAAGCAATTTACAGGGGAGTCTTTCTCTTGAAGTGCCCTATTGCCATACATATTAATGGAAGTATTTCAGATTGAACACTGCAAGTGCGACAGACTGGCAGTTCCATAATGCAAAGGGAAGATTTCAATAACACAATTTCCCTCTTTTTCCTACTGCTGTGATGCACAATTCAAGACTAAAATTTAGACCAAATGCTACACAATTATAGACAAAGTTTTGAGTAAATATATCTCCCAATCTAGTGTCAGGTTCACTAATAAGGGTTGCTTTTAACTAGACAGATAAAAATGATGCCATTAGGCTTGTTTTTTCTTTCTTACAAGTCTTCATTTCTTTCTACTTCATCCACTGCAATAACACATACTGCAATTTGTGATAAAAGTTTTCTTCCACTCTATTCCTTTGATCCCTAACACCCAACTGTGCTGCAACTCAAATGCTGCTACAAGTTAAAAGTTAAAGTTTGATCTGAACATTCCTTTCTGTTAGTAGGTTTTTGATCATATATCTTGCTATAGATTGTCTTTAAAACACCATAAATACTCTGGAGGACTTCTTACACAAGACCCAGAGTTCATAAAAGTCAGATAACAGAAAGAAGACAAAAAGTTGGAGAAGCAATATCAATGTTTTGTTTTGTTTTCACCAATCTAACGATAGTTATCACAGATTCAGAAGCTGATGTAGTTGAGCAATCATGTGTTTTCCCTTTCAGACACATGCCAGGGTAGCTTTTAACATGAAAGAGATAATAAACTAATCAAGATTCATGTTGGGCTGAATCCAGAGAAGTTCTGCCATTATCTCATATATTTATAACCAGACAGATGAAGATGCCTGTTTCACATCAAAAGAGATCCTGGCCTGGCATGCTATAAAAGGGTTATGAAGTCTTTAATTTGGGCCAACCCAACACAGATCAGACTGAGGTACAAAATAACACAACCCCCCTGGTTGTCATGTCAAATGAGGGGAATGTTCTCTAGTTATCCCTCAGTTAGTCCGTTGCTTTTTTTTTCTGGTCAAACAATGGAGAGACAATATCAAGACATTTTCCCAGTCAGCAGTATCACTGTGGAACATTTCCCCATCACTAGGAGGGTTGTGTTATTTTGTACCTTTGTTGTACCAGTGTATTCCTTACTGGGATTGCCTGTGTGAGTGCCCTACCCTACTTCTTTTCAGAATCAAATCCAGGAAGGTGGCCACCACTACTGTGGCACACAGATTTTTTAAAAAATCCATGCCTGATACATCGATATGCTGGTAAAAGTATGTCACGAGGGGCCTCTGCCATTACATTACTGGTGAGTAATATATATATTCTATGGGAAGATACATTGAAACATTGGTATGCCAATGTCATAGGGGGGAGTGATCTCCAGTACAGCTGCACGGATATCCCAAGTCTATTGTATGCAATGCATTTCTGCAGGAGCAGCCAGTGCAACAGAGGACACTTTCCTAAATTAAACCCCCTTCCTGATCAACATTCCTTTTAACTTCCACCTCACCCATGTGCGAGTCCAACCCCCTGTGTGTGGGGCTCTGTTGCAACCGGAATGAAAGGGCCTGGAAATAATCATGTGGATGCACAGGGAAGGAGAAAAGCTGTCTGGAGGGGGGGCAGAACCAAGCACACTCACGCAATCACATACCTTAGAGGGAGCCTTGTTTCTGATATATTGATATACTGATAAATGTAATTATTTTAAAATTTCCCCTTGAAGCAAAAGAGAAAATAAACCAGCCCCATGGTGTAGCCAGCTATAACGATTCAAATAGGAAGAAATAAATCAGTATTGCTAAAAGTTCTTGGGACGTTTGTTCTGGAATATAAGCCACGTGACGATTCAGTACAACACAGGTATGGAAAGTATCTGAAGAACTAGAAAACATTTCCCTCGTGTGACCAGGGCCTGAGTAGCTCATTGTTCTCTTCCTTTGGTTTCTCTCATCACTAAATAACACTCTCAATCTGCCTGCAATTGATGGTATCTTTGTCTAGGAGGTGAAGTAAATTTAATCTCCATCTTTTCTGATATGGGGATTTCTGTGTTTCTGCCTCCGTTCTCACCCAAACAGAAAGTATAAGCTTCAATATGGAATGTAAAAAATAGTGAGTGAGTGGCAGCCTTTGTCTTTGAGATGGAGAAAAACAATGACTTCAACATTCCCTGAGGTGAAACTTATATCTTGTGCTGATTCGAACAAGGTTGCAGCCTCCATTTTGAGACTTATTTTAATTGAAAGAGTCTGGCTTTAGCCTCTGGTCAAGATAATTTCTGTAACTTTTCTGTCCTTCCCCTGCAAGCTGTGCAATGAAAAGTCCTGAAGGTCTTAAAATCTAGTCTGCTTTTGAGATATTAGTAGTTTGTTAAAGATATCAGCCACTCTTCGTTTTGGATTTTGCTCAAGGACCACACTTTTTTTTTCTTTTATGTGTTTAAAAATTGGAAAGTCAAATTGTGATGACTTAATTAAGCCAAATAGGAGATAGTGTTTTGGGGAACAGACCCAGTGAGGTTAGTGGATAGAGTGGTGGATTAGCTCCAATTCATTTTTGAAAAATAAAAAAAATATAAAATACAGTGATATAAAATAAAATGGGCATGCACTCTATACTCAGTCCAAAGGTTATCTCCTGGGTGAGATGCCAAGTGCTAGTGTTTGGTAACAAGAAATCCTGATCACCAGTAACTGGCACAATGCTAAGTACTTCCAACTCAGATATCTTCTAAGCTATTTCTTCTTTTGGACCCAGATAGCTGAAGGACTTCTAGCAACAATATAAACTTGCCTGGATATTGATGCTTCCACTTCCAGAGTTCATGGGTCCATACTTTACCACTGTAACATATTTACGGAACTATATGTCCCAAGAACATTCATTGGATACCAGCCTTGTTAAACTTCAGATAAAAATAATTTGATTTTTCCTATATTTAGTTTCAGCTCAGTAGGTAGACAAGTAATAGTGGTTTTTGTTGGAGAAATTAACAATCTTGCGTGCTCTGTAGCACTGGCTATCAGTGCGAAGGAGGATTTTAGTACCTAAGAGGGATTCTTTCTTTTTTCATTGACCAATTAGCAAAGTTATTAGTCATCCCCTCCCCTTGAGGCAAGCCCCACCCCTTTTCTTCTTGTCTGCTTGTTTCCCATGAGTTTCTTTTCTTCTTAGTCTCTGCTGAACTCCTGACCATCCTGTGTGCAGTCAGGATGGACCTCTCCCAGCCACATGGTTGAAATATCATCTTCTCTCCTTTTTCTTTTTACTCTTCTGATTGTAACTGAAGATCAAGAGTAAGATTTTTTTTTCCTACTTAAGTTACTTCTAGAGTGTATTATTTTATGCAAAGGGCTAGTTTCATTGTGAGGATCAAAAAGGTCTGGGTGCAAGCTGGGATTTTTAGTTATTCTTCATGGTTCCTTTGTGCTCCATCAGTTGTTGGTTCATACTCTGCTAATATAAAGGGAATTACAGTTTTCCACAACAGCTTTAAGATTATTGTTGCTTGTAATGGTTTAAACTAGTACTATCCTCGATTACTTGTTTTGTTTTATTTATGTTGACTTTATGGACATTTAACATCTGAGCCTTTATTTTGTGTGTGCTTATTGTATTGTATCAAAGATGAAAGGTGAGGTAAAAGCTTAAATAAATAAGGAGGATTTTTCTCCTATATGTTTTTCATACAAAAAGAAACTTATTAATGTAGCAGCGTCCATCAGTTAACCTCAGCTGTCTCCTTTTATTTATTGCCTGTCAGCATCATCGTGGAAGGCACATGTTGTTGTTGTTTAGTCGTTAAGTCGTGTCCGACTCTTCATGACCCCATGGACCAGAGAACGCCAGGCCCTCCTGTCTTCCACTGCCTCCTGGAGTTGGGTCAAATTCATGTTGGTAGCTTCGATGACACTGTCCAACCATCTCGTCCTCTGTCATCCCCTTCTCCTCTTGCCCTCACATTTTCCCAACATCAGGGTCTTTTCCAGGGAGTCTTCTCTTCTCATGAGATGGCCAAAGTATTGGAGCCTCAGCTTCAGAATCTGTCCTTCCAGTGAGCACTCAGGGTTGATTTCCTTCAGAATGGATAGGTTTGTTCTCCTTGCAGTCCAGGGGACTCTCAAGAGTCTCCTTCAGCACCACAATTCAAAAGCATGAATTCTTCGGTGGTCAGCCTTCTTTATGGTCCAGCTCTCACTCCCATACAGTGAGGAAGGCACATAGTGCCTATTAAATAGGAGTAAAAATGTACAAATCTGAATAATGAATGCTAGAGGCAAAGCAGGACAAGCAGGGACAGACAGAAGTCAGATGGACAATTTTTCAAATAGAAAAAAGTATTTTCAGCAGCTGTGAATTGGTAGATCTTTATGACAAAGTCTCTTCACTCAAATGTGAAGCAGTCTACACTGAGATATCATGGTCCATTCTGAACTAATAGCACTGATGGAAATATTAAGACAATTAATCAAATGTTTAAGAAAATTTGAATGTCATGACTCATCTCTTGCCATAAACCTTCTTTTTATAAGTTTTACATACAGTCAACATTTATATTTCCTGCCGTCCTCTCAGGCATTTGTATGGAACTAGTATCCTCCTTGTTTTATGTTTCTGCTCTGACACAGATCAATCCTTTCTTGATTTATCTTTGATATACTTCCTTATTTGGTAACTATTTATTTGAATGTTTGATGTCTATATATCATAGACATGATCCTGAGACATTTTATTTTTCTTTCCTTTCCTCCCTTAGAAGCTCATGAAAAGCTCTTGAACAACAAAACCTAAAATATTTAAATAACATGAGGTTCAATTATCTCAGAGGACTGAAAAGCACATTTTATTTTATATCTCTGTATTTTTTATTTATGCTATTTTCTAAAAATGAATTGGAGCTGGATATATCTGTCAATTCTATAAGTTTTTCATGCTTTCTAATCTCAGTTTTGTTTTCTTTGTTTTTTCTCATACAGTTTTTTGTACACTGTTCTTACACAGCCTATTTAACACACACATATTAATGCATAACAGATACAAGTTTTAACCGAAAACCTAAGTATCTGCTATGATGATAATGATGATGATGATGATGATGGGAGAGGAATATGGATATTCTTCAATGTTTCTCTTGCCATTTTCTTCTCTGCTAGTGTCTATATCTCTTTTCTAAAAATGTGTGACATTACAAGCATAGTGAGGTTTAAAGACAATAAAGTTTAAAATTGCTGATGGTTTATGGATTTTACACAGTATTTAACTCATCATTTTGCATCTGGACATATTTCCTTGGAACTTCAGTTACTTCTTGTTTTAATTTACAAAGTGATACAGAGTCTGTTGCAGATTAATAATGTTTCATTACTTCATAGCTGTTTGATCATCTCAGTGGTATATAAGGACAAAGAATACCTGTTGTTATAAACCTTTGCTGCCAGCATATTAACATTTTTTTTAATCACCCAGCCTTCTGTGTTATATTTTGTACTACATTGTCCTGTGTAAATCACACAGGGATGTCCGCATACATCAAAAAAACAACAACAACAGTGCAACACATTTAGGCAATAGTAAACTGCAAGGTATAAAAGTCTCAGAGAAAAATCTCTGAGCACAAATTTTAAAAATGCAAAAAAAAAATGATAAAAGGAAACACATGTTGGCATTGCTGGGTAATCAGCACAAACAGAATCATAATCTCTGACACAACTATTGTATCACAGTATTTCTCACCTCTGTTGTCCTGGGATCAACTCTCCCTCATGGCTGGCTGAGGAAAAGAAAAATCCAAGAGAGAGCAAAAGATGGTCTTGCTGAATATTTAAAAATGCCTCAATCAACTTGATTGACTGATACCTGTGAGTCCATCAACATTGCCACTGATATCACAAATGACCTTTCTTTGGCTGTTAACCCCTTCCTGCCTTAACAGGCATGCATACTGCAAGTCTGAAACATACACATTGAAACTTTTTATTTATATTGCTACCTGATGATATGGAAGTGACTATATAGCTCACTAGTTTAGATATCTGGTTGCAGAGCCAGAGGATGGGAGTTTGATTCTCCACTGTGTCTCCAGAGAGAAGAGCCAGCCCATGTGGGCTTGGTCAAGCTCCATGGTCTTAGGGCACCCCCCAGAAGAAGGGAAATATAAACTATTTCTGAGTATTCTCTACCTGGAAAAACCCTGGAAAAGGTTGCCATACGTCAGAATTGACTTGACAAGACACTATTATTATTAACAATATGGATGAATCCATGGTAATAACACATGGAAACTGACATAACCTACCTCATATATGACTGCAGAGGCTCTTGTCCAAAATCTCTTTACATAGTTTAGGTTATGCCCATGTTCTTTCAGTTCACTCTGCAGATTTCCACAGCAGAGTCTTGAGTGCTGTGGTGGGGTACACAGAAGGAGCCTCCCCATTGAGGCTTCCCTGGGTGATGACCACCTGTTGGCTGATCCTTCCATGTTGGAAGCACCACTGGATTGTTTCTGACATGAAAAAAAGTCTTGTCCTTTGTGGAAAGGCAGATGGAGGAAGCGAAGTGTTTTGTTGTTGTTGTTGTTGTTGTTGTTGTTGTTTTTTAAGCCAGTTAGGACAGCTCTTATGCACTCTACCTTCTAGGATAACTTTTTTTTAAAATTGAATAACTATGTTTAAAAAATTGAGATGCAGGAGGAAGCAGGAGGGAGATGTTCCCCTTTTCTTTTCTTAAGGGAGATGGGCTAAATGGGATTGTTTGGGATCACACCAAATTAGATACTGGGCCTCCACCTAACCTTTGGTGACCCTATTTGACTCACATCAGTCCCTTCCAAATCAGCCATGTAGCTAAGCCTATTTACTTTTAAATAAGCTAACATTCTGGTTAAAATGCCATCCAAAAATACAGGCATGAAAAGTAGCTGCTAATGAAATATCAGTTGAGTTTGTGTATGACTACAGTGCTATGCCTTGTTACCTAGGATAGAGCTTCACTGCATTCCATAATCTTTACATTGGACTGCATGAGTTCAATTTGTAAAGCATATTGATTTTCAACCAAAGAGGGAATGAAACTTCTGGCTTTTAATTAGAAATGCAAGCAATCTTGTAAAGGCATGGGACTGTCCAAAGATCTTTTGCTGCTTGATGTGGAGGACAAAATGGTCCCCCCACATCTCTATGCACAGAAACCCTCTGGACCAGCATTTGAATGTACAGTATCAATGGGATCTCATGCTTCACTGCACTAGGAGATGGCAGATTGACCTAGGTAATGAAGGGCAGTATGTAGCATATTATGTTCTTTTCTACAACACCCTGTTGCTAAGATATTCTGTCACTGCTTCCTTGCTGCCTGATGTAGCCAGCACACTCTGCCTAATCATAGCATTGGCCCTGCATAGGATTGCTACATTTTGCCCAACTCCTGTATAAAGGAACTTTCCTGAAGCTGCCATTATCTGTTTGATTGTTGTCATCATTCACAGGCTGATACTGTATCAAACTGCTGCAAATAATAGTAAAGCTTGAAAGCATTGTCATGTTGTTCATTTGCCAGAGCAAGGAGAGTTGGCCAGTGATGTCATGCTTCTTTTCTGGAAAAAAGTCCAAAGCCTGCCATTTTCTTCTCTTATACCACTCGAATCAACAATCGGGCATAAAGCTGACCACACTGTTACAAAAATCCTCAAAAAGACCTGTCGTATTTTTAAAAATGGAGAGACAACAGGCAAAGAAGCATTCAGGGTCTCTTCTCTCCAGAGGTGAAACTGGGGCAGGGTGATTGAGGTTGACCTAAGGTGTCAAAATATGCAGAATGCAAAAATTGTCTGAGGGGAGGGCATAAAACCACCTAGTGGCATTTGATTTTTGAAGATTTTGAGACCACTCATCCTGAACATACTGCCCTCCAACCACTATTCTCTGGGCAAAAAGGAAACACAAAACAAATTTGAACCAGTGTGGTTGCTGTGTGCTCAGATACAAGTGTTCCTCTCCAATATTCTGTATTTTCTCTATAATCTCATGACCCAGGCTTTACAAATAGGGCAGCAAAATATAGGGTGTCAAGATCACTAATCTCGGATGGCAAAGTTGCTAGTTATGTCTCTGTATTCCCCCTCTCCCCAGCACCTACCACCAGCATCCCTGTGGGAAGGGAAAGGAACAACATAGGAAAAAAGAGAGTGATACCAATAAAAGAAGCATTTTGTGTGGAGAAAGTAGACAGTTTCATTCTGTACGCCCCCCCCTTTCCAAACAAGACATCTTCCTCCAGCTGTTCAGTGAGAAGAATGCTCATAACTAGTTGATCTTGTTTGTTGTGGTTTATCAAAATGTATTCTAATGTTACTTTGAGAGGCGGGATGCAAATAGTTATGACAAATAAGTGGTATGTTAAAATGTGTCTCATAAAGATGAGATACAAATAATTTAAGTAAATAGATCTCTTGCAACAAATTCCACATTACGTTTTATATTTAAAAACCCATCTAGCCTACTTTTATTCTAAATATATGTATGCCATTATGAGAAACGAAAGTGAAGGTGAAACTATTTAAATACCCCTCACTGGTTATATTGTCCCAGTACTGCAGAGAGAAAGCTAATGAATTTTGATGAAATTATTTTTGGGAGCAGACCACCTGCCTGTATTTCAATTTTTTAAAAAAAGGGGAAGTTGAAAGAACAACAATAAAACAGCCATGTATCTTGCTAAAAAATAAGAATCATGTAGCCTAGAATGATTATTATAAAGATATCAAGTTCCAGAGTACTGTTCCCGTTACCTACCATGGACAAAGTTTCAAATAACCATAATTAATAGTTGTGCGTTTGCTTTCAATCATGTTGACACTTCACAGCTTCAATATGAATGGCTGACTTTGTTGAAGGATGATGCTGGGCAATGTAAATTGCCAATTAGGATGCAAGATTGAATGCAACCTTTTTCTAAATTGAACTGTATTTGCATACAACAAGTACAGCTAAAGCACACAAACATGCTCCCCTTTGTCTTTTTTCTAAAAATAAAAACAGATCTGAACTACATTTTAAGGAAGCAGAGAGTACTATCTCTTAAATAGTTGTGAGTACGCCTTTCCATTTCAATGTCATTGCTGTTTTTTTAAGAGGCAGGATTATAACATAGTTTCTATATGTCCTAATAAAATAGATCACCCATCAAAGCATATTTATTTATTTATTTAAAAAAAAAACCCCGCCTTTCTCCTTGAAAAGGACCCAAGGTGGCTTACAACAATGAAAGACAATATTTAAAGTTGGAAACAATGAGTATACAATGGTGGTTAACATCATTAAAAGATGGTATTTAAAACTACAATCAATGAATAAAGAGGCATCTTACATAATTAACAGGCAATATTAAAGCAAAGATCAATAAGTATACAAATTATTATTTTTTTAAAAAAAGCCACTCTGAGAAATGGAAAACGCAAAAATGGAAAACACTAATACAAAAAATCCAATCAAAGCAGTAATGCATAACAATCTATCTAAAAATCACACAAAGGTAGCTGGTTACTGAGGGAAGGCTTGCCTGAAGAGAAAGCTCTTTGTCTGCTTGCAGAAGGATAGCAAAGATGGGGCCAGTATGGCCAACCTTATAAATCTCATTCATCAGATGGGACAGCTTAATCCCAAGATTCATGTTTTGTTGCAGAATCCACAAGAAGCTGGGCCTACAATATAAATATTTTACAACACCCTTACCTAACAAGTGTAATTAAGTGGTGTATGTGGATTTCTGGGGTGACTGAAGCAAGGAACAAGGAGGTACCATTTACTCCTGGGGCACAGCAACACCATAACAGACCCTTCATATCCCATTTGGCATTTGTAGAGTTAAAAAGGCAATCCACTATTTGAGCTGAGGAAAGAGGAAATCAAAAGCAATACAGTAGACTGAACTACTGGTGCCAAAGAAGAAGGCAAGTGACAGAAGGACGTGTCACTATTTAGATAGCCTTTTTACCTTTTGGAATATCCTTCTTTTTCTTTGTTCACTCACGCAGCCTAGTTTCAAAACGTTTCTAAAATATTATTATACTATCACTATTAAGTGTGTGTGATTCTAGAAGCATGGCTGTTATATGGACTTTGAGTGGTAGGTCACACAGTTTGGGCACTGCATAGCCTCCCAGTTATTTATATTTTCCCTCCTCATAGAACTTCTTTTTAATAAAGATCTGGAAATAGACAGATGTCACAGATCAGGGCATGGTGGGTTTTTTTTGGGGGGGGTCATTATATGGTACAAAGTAGGTCAGACCCGTTTTGTAAGCTCTTCATTGGAGTACAGAGTAGTATGGGGGTTTCTGCACAAGACTTTAAATTTCAGCCAGTTGCTATGTACAACTTATTGTTTTCACTAGCATACAAGAAAATGGCTGAAACCAAAAGTGCCCCAGGAAGTCTACTGCATTTTTCTTCTGGGGTACTTTTTCTAGTGAAATATGTTGTGGGGGTAAGTGTTGCTTGTCATTTTATAGTGAACCATGATTCCAAGAAAGACATTCATTCATTCATGCATTCATATTATATTATTTATACGGTGCCTTTCTCTTTTTAATGATGCAAGGCAACTCACAATTAAAACTATACAATGCTGACAGGTTTAAAATAGAATTAAAAGAACTATATTAAAAATTAAACATTATAGGTAAAAGCAAAACAGAAAAAAAAGTTTTTTTAAAAAGAAAAAAACATGGTGGCACCTTAAAGATTAACTTATATATTTTTTAACATGAGCTTTCGTGGACAAGTCCACTTCATCAAACATATGCCCATGAAAGCTCACATTAAAAATATATAAAAGTTAGTCTTTAAGGTGCCATCATGTTTTAGTCTTTTTTTTGTAAAACTTTTTTTTTCTGTTTTGCTTTTACCTATAATGTTTGCACAGACTAACAGGGCTACCCGTTCTACAACTAAAAATTAAACATTAGTCAATATTAAAATCAAAACTAAAAACAATTTTTAAAATATTTCAAAATCCCTAAATTTAATAAATACAGCATTCTCTATACCCTCACTTATTGCTAAAAATCCTACCTGGAAAGGAAATCTTTGCCTGAAGATGGAAGGACAAAAAGGAGGGGGCAGCATGCTTCAAAGCTTGAGAGCAGCCACATGTAGACATCCTCTGGTTGTCAAGGGGTGCAGTGGAATTTTCAGACAGTTCAAGAAGTAAGAAAATTGTATATTGAATCTTTTTCACCACAAACACCATGCTAACCCTATTGCTAAGCCTAATATATGGAAATTCTTATGCAACCTCAAAATAAAAGTTACGTTTTTAAGAGTTAGAAGCAATAGTTGGCTTAACATGGGATAGAATACCCCTTGTCTTGCTACATCAGTTAGTCACCCAGCTATCAAAGTTGAACAAATTGTACCCATCACTGTTGAATGAAGCCATAGCTGACCCATGATTCTCATCATGATGCATCCTCAATGGCCCCATGTTATGAGGCTGCTCCAGAACAGGAGAGGTGCAGTTCTGTAACTCAGCAGCTCAGGTTTTTCCCCTAGTTCAAAATATATGAGCTTCAAAGCCATGTGCTAATTAGTGGCTGAAAGTAGTATTACAAGATTTGAATATATGTACATATTTAAATTAGTTACAATTAATTAATATTTTTGAAGTGGAGCATGTGAGATGTATATCCTCTTTTAGAATTATACATTGATTAGAAGGGCATATTAAATATCACTGAATTCCCCAAGGTTGAACATTCCAGTGATGTTAGAACTCAATACATTTACAAATATATCAATAGTATTTTTTGTATTATTAGTAAAATAATATTTTTAGCTTAAAATGTGTACTGGGAACTTTCAAATTTCTGTTCTAAGTTATGCTTCCCAACCTCAACCTTGTTACACATCCTACTTCTCAGCTCTAAAGCAATGATTGCAATATCAGACCAAGACTTGTCAGTGAACACACCTAGTTGAGTCTTAAGGTCAGCAAAATAAGTTTATCTCGAATACAGCCAGAAAGAGATAGAGTTAGAAAAAAAAAAGAGGAGTGATTCAGAGAACCATAAAAAAGAAGTAGCAGGATCAAAGTGGCAAGATGTACTTCAGGTGAGCAGTAGGATGTGGCATACAAATAACCTTTAAGATAAGTCACAGGAAGACCACCAATAAGAAGACTTAAGAAGATCAAGACTGCGAACAATGAAAGAGAACAAGAAGCTCTCCTTACAGTGAGGAAGATTATTGAGGGCACATAAGACAGATGAAGAAACAAATGAAGATGGAAAGACAGATTCTTTAAGACAACATGTGAACGCACTCTTAGATCCCTTCACAGTCTGAAGAACTGGTTCTTTTCTAAAAGCACAGAAGACACATTAAAAGAAATAGAAAAGTCTTCCTGACTAAAAATATATTATATATATCAGACAACTTGTAGGCCTGATTTTAAAATAATGTTAAGAATGTTAAGAATCTGACACATCGCTTATTTTTCTGAAATCAAAATCCATACCTTTTGTTATGGATCCGCACTTAAGTTTTATCCTAGAATTGATACTTCTGCCTTTCAGTGCAACCATTTCAGTTGTTTATTTATTTTTAAATGAAGTGAGCCTTGTAATTACTAATTAGGGGAAGTGCTGCTGAGTTATGTGTTGGATGTTGCAATGAGATAAAAGACGCCTAATTTAATTTGATCAAAGTACCTTTAAGAAAGAATAGAACACAATGAAATTCCATAAAATACTGATTAGAGGTTTTGAGGCTGTCTGAGATCCTATCATTAAACCATTTTCATCCTCTTAAAAGTGACAATTTCGCACATACATTCTCAGTAATAGTTCTGTTAAATTCAGTGAGACTTCCTTTAAGCGCACATGCATATAATCGTGTCATATGTGAATATCAACTATAAGGGAGTTCTATATTATGCTACACTATGCTACATTTTACATTAATGTCGAAAATATTAGATTACTTCTGCTGTTGTAGATGGGGTTGGAGGGAGATCTGAAGGCACAAAATCAGTTTAATCCTGCTGAATTCACACCAGTGAGGCAAACTGAGCAGGATCTTTCTCTTTGTTTCTTTTTGGTATCTGGACTTATTTCCTTTCCTTTCTCCATTTGCCCATCCTGGCTGCAGTGTGGGAAATGATAAGAAATTGTGCACACGTGCTCCAGGACTGGTGTCCATTTCCTCAACCCCAGATGTGCATTGGGGCATGGGAAAGCTGTGGATCCTGGGAAAGCAAGCCTTTCCTTGTTCTCTCTCTGAGACCTGTCATGATGATATGAGCTCAGAAAGACCCCATAAAGTTTATAAATAATAATTTCATTATTTTTGGTAATTTACTAATTAGCTGCTTAGTTCCATTCTCCCAACATACACAACAGTGATGATAATGGAGCTTTCATGCTATTTGTTCTTATTATTGTTTTTAATTCAGAATGTTTTTATTTATATTGAGAGTGTTTATAACTTGGCCTGATTCATGCTGTGAATATTTTGTAAGCATATAAAAAGTGATATTAAAGCAAACTATCTCATCTATGAGCAAGTTTTTTGGAGTCCATTTCAAAGTCCAGTCAATTTTAGATGATTCAGCTTACCCCTCCCGAAAAGGCTATACCCCCAATCCTGGATTAGTTAAATGACCCACAGTTTGGCTATCTTGGTTGGCTTGAGTGCTGATTTGTTCACTTACAGTATATCTATTCCATCTCTGAATCCACGAAATAATTTAGTACTCCCATGGTGTCTTTAATACTGTATTGATTGAGAAAGGAGAGACTATGGAACATCTGCTCTTCCTGTCCATTTTTCAGTGAAGATCATTGCCCAAAGTAACCATTCTAAAGCTCAGCCTGAACTTTGATTGCAAGCGATCCATGTAACCAGACTCATCCAAGAAAATCAGAGTATATACCAAAGAATAGTACATTCCTTCTACCTGGGATGGTACCTGATTGTCCTCTTCCACCGAGCATGCAGTTTTGGGAGGGACACACATGGAATGGTGTGGGAGGAAAGGGACTCCCACCTAGCCAGCCAGATCAGCTGAATCAACCCTGGCAATCAATGGGATGACAGATGACACACTCAGATCTCCCTTACATCCAAGAAAATCAGAAACTGAAGTACCACCAACTGCTCCATGATCTTACTCCCAAAAGCCAGATTGGAGACCAGTCAATAAATATCTAGATGGTAGGAGTACTCTGTGTTCGCTATAAAATATGTAAAATTAAATGCTTGTTCATGTCTCATATATATATGAAAATTATTCCAGAATCTAAAGAATTCTGCTGCTGCTGTTTAATATACAACTAAACCACTTCTTATCTAGAACTGCATCCTCATTGTTATTCAGTTTCAGCTTACTTTGCTTTATGTAAAAAAAATCCTCTTGAATATAGAGCATAAGGGAGCAGTTTACTTTGTACTATGGCATAATGCAGTTTACTTTAATATTCAAAATATTTGATTAGCTTTCTGGTGGCTGCATGATAACTGCCAACAAATTCACGAAGTCCTCCCTTAGCCTTTTTCTACCAAGTACAAGAATTCTACAGTTCTAGTCACCAAAGTACAGAAGGAGTCATCTGCATGGGCAAGCACAAAGGGTCCAGGACTCACTGCAGTACAGGAGTGTACTCAGGACACAGGCTCTATAGACCTGGATCTTGGTATATGCCATCAACTTCTTATTAAGCCATACTCTCTTTGTGAGTCTAGAGAACATGGTAGCTGCTTTGCCAGTACGTTTATCCAGCTCAACATCTAGGGAGAGGGTGTCAGAGATCGTTGAGCCAAGGTACACAAAGTCATGAACAACCTCCAATTCTTGTGTGGAGATGGTAATAGAGGGAGGTGAGTCCACGCCCTGGCCCATGACTTGTGTTTTCTTCAGGCTGATTGTTAATCCAAAGTCTTGGCAGGCCTCGCTAAAACGATTCATGAGTTGTTGGAGGTCTTCAGCAGAGTGGGCAACAACAGTTGCATCATCGGCGAAGAGGAAGTCCCGCCGGGTAGGTGGGGCTCGTCAGCCTTGGAAGGCAGCCCATCTAGGAGAAGGAAAACTCCGATTTCAAACCTCCACTGCCTTGTGGCTATATCTACTGATGGAAAAGGCTTCAGGAGTTAACCTCAAGACAAAATCCGGAGCCGGAGTCCCGGAGGCAGTTCGTGTCATTTTGGCAACTCCTGCGACATCGCTGGAACCAGTTGTATTGGCTCTTGCCTTTCCATTTCAGCGACATGGAGAGGGGGGATTTGCTGCTTGGGTAACAGCCTATCCTCCATATTATTTTACCCAGGCTTCGTGCTCTGGAGAGGTCTACGTTGGCTTGGGCATATTCATCATATGACCAACTGAACCAGTTGTTCAGTCAGGCACATTCAGCAAATTAACATATATATCTGTAGCCGGACCATTTACTTTGTCTGTGGCCAAAACTAGATTAAGAACCTGCATAATACCAGTCTGTAGAGTGCAAAAACTTTTATTCTAAAAGTTGGTTGTAAAAAAAAAAAGACTAATGTAACTGGAGATGAAATATAAATATCTAAAGTGGAGCTTTGGTATTAACTCTTTTTTTAAAAAAAAATAATTCAATGTTTTCCAATCCATCTCATTACAAAAAAAAAAAAAAAAAATGAGAAAATAGTCAAATAACATCTAATCCAAATTTGGTCAGATTTCTTAGGCAGAGCCTAAGAGGGCTGTGTTTAGGTGGTTAAACTCATGGATATCATGCAACTATAAATCAGGACCCCAAGAAAACCTCAGTATTTTGTTTAATCATTACATTATGTTTTATTTAATCACTACATGCACATGCATGTAGTCAAGTCAATTCTGATTATGGAGACCTTTCTCAGGGTTTTCTAGGTACAGAGTACTCCGAGGTGGCTTCTATTCCCTTCTTCTGGCGGTGTTCTAGTACTGTGTAGTTTGGTCAGGGCTACACCGTCTAGTTGTTCTCCAGAGAGGACAGTGAAGAACTAAATTCTTGACCTCGGGCTGTAGAGCTGGGTACTGAGCCATCCAGCCAAACAACACTTTGTTTAGATCACATTTAAATTGGCAACTTCCTAAAGCAAGACAAACAGACAATTTCTATTCATCCTGAAACCAGAATGCCCATTATCCATATCAGGAATGTCATGCAGTTGGATAGGTACAAATCAGAACATACATTTCCGTTAAGGAATTTCCACAGTATTCTAGGCCTTCCATTTTCCAAAGACACTGAAAAGTGAGATTATTTATGTAGCCTTGTTAATGCTACATTTCACAGATGACTGAATTTGGGTATGGCAAACATAGACTATTTTTATTTGATGATTTTACAAAGATGGCACTGGTTTTTCGGTACTTAATTTTATTATCACTATGACCATGGGCCTGCCATGTCAGATATATGAAACTAAAATGCAATAACAGATCATATAGCATTTATAAGCAATACAAAGCAGAGTAAAATTCAAATTACTGTAAGTTTCTAATCTCATTACCGCAGTGATTTAATCATCTGTTTTCTAATTATACAAACGGTTGTACAGAATTACGCAATCTTAGGTGTAATTTCACTTGAGGAACACACTGGCAAGCCACTCCAGTATGTTTGCCAAGAAAACTCCATGGACAGAAACAAAAGGCTAAAAGATATGATGCTGGAAGATGAGCCCCTCATGTCGGAAGGTGTCCAACATGCTACTGAGGAAGAGCGGAGGACAAGTACAAGGAGCTCCATAGCTAATGAAGTGGTTGGGCCAAAGCCGAAAGGATGCTCAGCTGCGGACGCGCCTGGAAGTGAAAGGAAAGTCCGATGCTGCAAAGAAAAATACTGCATAGGAACCTGGAATGTAAGATCTATGAACCTTGGCAAGCTGGATGTGGTCAAACATGAGATGGCAAGAATAAACATTGACATCCTGGGTGTCAGTGAACTAAAATGGACGGGAATGGGCGAATTCAATTCAGACGATTATCATATCTACTATTGTGGGCAAGAATCCCGTAGAAGAAATGGAGGAGCCCTCATAATCATCAAAAGAGTGGGAAAAGCTGTACTGGGATACAATCTTTAAAATGATAGAATATTTTCAATACGAATCCAAGGCAGACCTTTCAACATCACAGTAATCCAAGTTTATGCACCAACCACCAATGCTGAAGAGGCTGAAATTGACCAATTCTATGAAGACTTACAACACCTTCTAGAACTGACACCAAAGAAAGATGTTCTTCTCATTCTAGGGGACTGGGATGCTAAAGTAGGGAGTCAAGAGATAAAAGGAACAACAGGTAAGTTTGGCCTGGGAGTTCAAAATGAAGCAGGGCAAAGGCTAATAGAGTTTTGTCAAGAGAACAAGGTGGTCATCACAAACACTCTTTTCCAACAAGACAACAGGCGACTCTACACATGGACATCACCAGATGGACAATACCGAAATCAGATTGATTATATTCTCTGCAGCCAAAGATGGAGAAGCTCTAAACAGTCAGCAAAAACAAGACCCGGAGCTGATTGTGGCTCTGACCATCAGCTTCTTATAGCAAAATTCAAGCTTAAACTGAAGAAAGTAGGAAAAACCACTGGGCTAGTCAGGTATAATCTAAACCAAATCCCTTATGAATGCACAGTGGAAGTGAAGAATAGATTTAAGGAACTAGATTTGGTGGACAGAGTGCCTGAAGAACTATGGATGGAGGCTCGTAACATTGTACAGGAGGCAGCAACAAAAAACATCCCAAAGAAAAGGAAATGCAAGAAAGCAAAGTGGCTGTCCAATGAGGCCTTACAAATAGCAGAGAAGAGAAGGGAAACAAAATGCAAGGGAGATAGGGAAAGTTACAGAAAATTGAATGCAGACTTCCAAAGAATAGCAAGGAGAGACAAGAGGGCCTTCTTAAATGAAAAGTGCAAAGAAATAGAGGAAAATAATAGAAAGGGAAAAACCAGAGATCTGTTCAAGAGAATTGGAGATATTAAAGGAACCTTTTGTGCAAAGATGGACATGATAAAGGACAAAAATGGTAGGGACCTCACAGAAGCAGAAGACATCAAGAAGAGGTGGCAAGAAAACACAGAAGAATTATACCAGAAATATCTGGATGTCCCGGACAACCCAGACAGTATGGTTGCTGACCTTGAGCCAGACATCCTGGAGAGTGAAGTCAAGTGGGCCTCAGAAAGCATGGCTAACAACAAGGCCAGTGGAGGTGATGGCATTCCAGTTGAACTAATTAAAATATTAAAAGATGACACTGTTAAGGTGCTACATTCAATATGCAAGCAAGTTTGGAAAACTCAGCAGTGGCCAGAGGATTGGAAAAGATTAGTCTACATCCCAATCCCAAAGAAGGGCAGTGCCAAAGAATGCTCCAACTACCGTACAATTGCACTCATTTCACACGCTAGCAAGGTTATGCTCAAAATCCTACAAGGTAGGTTTCAGCAGTATGTAGACCGAGAACTCCCAGAAGTACAAGCTGGATTTCGAAGGGGCAGAGGAACTAGAGACCAAATTGCTAACATGTGCTGGATTATGGAGAAAGCCAGAGAGTTCCAGAAAAACATCTACTTCTGCTTCATTGACTACGCAAAAGCCTTTGACTGTGTCGACCACACCAAACTATGGCAAGTTCTTAAAGAAATGGGAGTGCCTGACCACCTTATCTATCTCCTGAGAAATCTATATGTGGGACAGGAAGCAACAGTTAGAACTGGATATGGAACAACTGATTGGTTCAAAATTGGGGAAATAGTATGACAAGGCTGTATATTGTCTCCCTGCTTATTTAACTTATATGCAGAATACATCATGCGAAAGGCAGGACTGGATGAATCCCAAGACGGAATTAAGATTGCTGGAAGAAATATCAACAACCTCAGATATGCAGACGATACCACTCTGATGGCAGAAAGTGAGGAGGAATTAAAGAACCTCTTAATGAGGGTGAAAGAGGAGAGCGCCAAAAATGGTCTGAAGCTCAACATAAAAAAAAACTAAGATCATGGCCACTGGTCCCATCACCTCCTGGCAAATAGAAGGGGAAGATATGGAGGCAGTGACAGATTTTGCTTTCTTGGGCTCCATGATCACTGCAGATGGTGACAGCAGCCACAAAATTAAAAGACGCCTGCTTCTTGGGAGGAAAGCGATGACAAACCTAGACAGCATCTTAAAAAGCAGAGACATCACCTTGCCGAAAAAGGTCTGCATAGTCAAAACTATGGTTTTTCCAGTAGCGATGTATGGAAGTGAGAGCTGGACCATAAAGAAGGCTGACCGCCGAAGAATTGATGCTTTTGAATTGTGGTGCTGGAGGAGACTCTTGAGAGTCCCCTGGACTGCAAGGAGAACAAACCTATCCATTTTGAAGGAAATCAACCCTGAGTGCTCACTGGAAGGACAGATCCTGAAGCTGAGGCTCCAATACTTTGGCCATCTCATGAGAAGAGAAGACTCCCTGGAAAAGACCCTGATGTTGGGAAAGTGTGAGGGCAAGAGGAGAAGGGGACGACAGAGGACGAGATGGTTAGACAGTGTCACCGAAGCTACCAACACGAATTTGACCCAACTCTGGGAGGCAGTGGAAGACAGGAGAGCCTGGCGTCCTCTGGTCCATGGGGTCACGAAGAGTCGGACACGGCTTAACTGCTAAACAACAACAACAACAAAATGGAAGAGATGGTTAAAGAAAAGATTAAGAAAGAAGTTCCTGAGGGGTGGATGGCTGGACTTTTCTCTGAGCCACCGGTACCAAATTTACGAGTCTCCCCATTGGGAATGGTCCCTAAAAAGGTTCCGAGCGAGTTTAGCCTCATCCATCATTTGTCTTATCCAGCTGGGGAATCAGTTAGAGACAAGATCCCCAAGGAGTTGTGCACAGTTCACTATACTTCATTTGATGCTGCCATTCGAATGCTTAGATCATGTGGCAATGGGGCAGAGCTCACAAAGTCAGTCATTAAATCAGCATTCCGTTTATTGCCTGTTCACCCTGAGGATTTTGAGCTACTAGGTTTTCAATTTGAAGGGTTATACTGTATTGACAAGGCAATGCCGATGAGCGCTTCAGCTCATTTTGGAGTGGATGCTTAGGTGCAGGGCGGGGCTTTCCCAGGTGGTCCACTATTTCGATGAATTTTGTGGGAAACCAGGGACCCCTCAGTGCGAGCACCTCATGCAGACGTTTCGTATAGTAATAAAGGAACTCGGGGTTCCTTTAACTGAGGAAAAAACAGAAGGTCCATCTACTGGAATTATGGTCTTAGAGATCAAATTAGACACTTTCCTAGCAATTGCACAGATTGCCAGAGAGTAAGTTAGAGGATCTCAGGATTCAAATCCAGGACCTGTTACAACAAACTAGAGTTACGTTTAGGGAGCTGCAAGAGGTAGTGGGTCACCTCAAACTTTGCTTGCAAAGTGATTGCTCCAGGTAGGGCCTTTCTTAGAAGGTTGTGTGAAGCCATGAGTGGGTTAACAAAACTGCACCTCAGACGGTGATTGTCTGCAGGCATGACAGAGGACCTGCACATCTGGTTAAAGTTCTTAGATGGTTTTAATGGAATTTCCTTTGGAGGAACGAGGTGCGCTTAGGAGCAGAGTTCCAAGACCAATCCGATGCCGCTGGGTCAACAGGATATGGTATTTACTTTGGGGGCCTATGGTGTGCCGGCCTATGGCCAATGGATGGCATGACTCCGAAGTCACCCGCGATCTGACGTTTGGAATTTTTTCTAATTGTGGGAGCACTATGGCTTTGACCGGACGTTTGGGCCAATTCTGCCGTCACTTTTTGGTGTGACAACAGGGCAGTGGTCCAGGTGGTAAATACCCTGATATCAAGATCCCAAAGAGATGAGTTTGCTGAGAGCATTCACCCTACGTTGTTTGAGTTATAACATTGTGTTCCAGGCTTGCCATGTACCTGGTGTAAATAATAAGCTGGCTGATGTCCCATCCCGTCAACAGATCGACTGGTTCAGGGCATTGGCACCAGGAGCTCAGGCTCAACTAGAGATATTGTTGCAAGTGGTATGGAGCATTGGAGAATTGAAGCCAACAGGGGAATCAGTTCAGCAATTGCTCCCAGTACTAGGCGCAGCTACGCAGCTGCTTGTGAATAATTCTTTGCTATTTGGAATGCGGAAGGTCTGGGCATACCCTGGCCTATGACAGTGGACCATTTACAGCAGTTTGGAGTCTATCTTCATCACAAAGGTTTGGCTTCTCACACGATTCAAGGGAAGATGTCAGCTCTGGCCTTTTATGCCAGGGTGCAAGGGTGTCTGGATCCGGCAAGTGATTTCTGAATTAGGAAAAGGTTTGAGGGATGGAACAAAGAAAGAGGTTGACAGGAGGATAGGCGTGCTCCTATGTCCCCAAAAATCCTAGTTCAATTGGGCCATGTTTGGGCTGTTGCGTGCAGCGACCAATATGGGGTCAAATTATTTAAGGCAGCAACACTGTGTGCATTTTGGGGGGCTTTTAGAGTGAGTGAATTAGTAAGGGTGTCAAAAGTGTACAATTCAAAGATGGCGCTACAGATGGATGAATTATTGGTCACCGAAGACAGGGTTTTGTTCCATCTTCACCAGTCCAAGACGGATCAATTGGGAAAAGGACAATTTATAAGTTTCGGGTGTTATTTAGTTGGGGAGTTGTGCCCAGTTAGGGCCATTTCCGAATATGTTGAGTTAAAGGGGACCTCAGCAGGGGTTCTATTTTGCTACAGAGACTATTCACCCCTCACGAGGTACCAATTTTGGACAGTTACCTCCTGGGGCCTTCCGGAAGAGGGAATTGTAGGGTGGAAGTTTGGCACTCACTTTTTCCGCATAGGAGCAGCATCCACAGAGGCAGCTTTAGGATATTGGAAGGAGCAGATAAAAAAGATGGGACAGTGGTCATCGTACGGGTTCAAGACCTACATACATTCTCTCCCACAATAGATGCTGGTGTCTGGTTTTTTTTTTTCAGGCTTCAAGTTGGTTACAGCCCAATTGAGAGTTGTTGTATGGTCACAGTTACATACATTGGGCAGCGAAGTTCGCTTTGCGAACCAGTTGGGGCTCTAATTTAGGCTTTGGCACCCAGGCCACACTAGAAAGGAGGGGACGGAGAGGTATGCTCTGGGGCGGGTTTTTGAACTGGCATCCCAGGGTACTCTGGAGGTACCCCCTGGTATACTGGTTGTTCACCTGGGAGGTAATGACTTGGCTCAAAGGACGAGGAGGTCACTTTTACTACTGGTGATCAATGATTTGCAAGCCATTAAGGCCAAGTTTCCTGCGACAAAGTTGATTTGGTTAAACATTATACCAAGGATGGTATGGTGGGCCAATTGTGACCCAAGGTGCATTGACCGTGCACGTCACATTTTTAACCAGGAAGTAAGCAGATCCATGAGAGCTGGATTGGGGTCAGAGATGAGGCACCCTGATATAGGAGCTTGTTAACCAGAGTTTTACAGGAGTGACGGCATTCACTTCTCAGATACAGGACTGGACCTGTTTGCGCAATCTACAAGGGGGCATTTGGGCTGAAATTTTCAGCTGTGATGGTGGGCTTGGGGCATATAAATAGCCCCATGCCGTGGCGGGTAGGACACAAGGTGTGAAAAACATCCCATCTCCCTGTTTGATCGAGCCAGCAGGGCTCCGAGGGGAGGTGGCCTTTTATTAAGGGGACCTCCCAGGCAGCAGTTCACCTAGGCCCTAGGGTCACCAGGCTCAGTGGGCTGAGGCAGTGGGGGTACACCTATCATGGGGCACCTGAACACATGCTGGGTGGAAGACAGCATTATTCAGTAATAGGAACTCACCCTGCTTTAGAATCCAGAGGTAAAGGCTACACCGGTTTTGGATAAATATCACACTACGTTAGCCCCCCTTGTAGATGGGGGATTTAGTTAAATAGTTAATATAGTTGTGGCCCAAGTTTTAACCCAACAACCTGTGTCGTCTCTTTATTTCCGGGCTGGGTGGGCAATGTGCAATAGAGCAAGACATGCTCCACGGTTTCCACCATACCAGATTGGCAAGGGCAAAAACTTTGAATGTAAGGGATGTGCAAGTATCGTCCCTCTAGAACAGTGGTTGGGGAACAGGGATAAATTACCCCAAATGGGATAAAAGTGAAAATCCTGGGGGTAATGAGCAGAGCGCTACCCCCCATCCCCCCACCCCCACCCCCTGCAGCCAAACCTCAAATTGTAAGCCACCTCTCCCTGTTACTTCCTTGGTTGCAGCAGGGCACTTGTAAATCTGTTCTTTCAGAGATCGGAGATAAGCCTGCTTGATTGGTTACAGCTGTAGAATAGCCCCGGGCAGTCAATCAATCCGGGGCTTGTGAATGACTGCTTCCGCCGGAGATGACTGCAAGCAAGCAGGAGGAGGGAAAGGCTCCAGTTAACGAGGGAAGGCAGGTGCAAGAGACCGACGGCTTCATCAAGCTTCTTTAAATGTATGTAGAAAATGGAGGGAGGGAGGATGTGTGTGTGTATGAGAGAGAGAGAGACTGACTCAAAACTATGAAAAAAGGAACAGGCAAGCAAAACAGAAGGCTTGAATTAAGGCGGGGGGAAAAAGGGTGGCTTTTTAAGATGCTGTCTAGGTTTGTCATCGCTTTCCTCCCAAGAAGCAGGCGTCTTTTAATTTTGTGGCTGCTGTCACCATCTGCAGTGATCATTGAGCCCAAGAAAGTAAAATCTGTCACTGCCTCCATATCTTCCCCTTCCATTTGCCAGGAGGTGATGGGGCCAGTGGCCATGATCTTAGTTTTTTTTTTTTTGATGTTGAGCTTCAGACCATTTTTTGCGCTCTTCTCTTTCACCCTCATTAAGAGGTTCTTTAATTCCTCCTCACTTTCTGCCATGCTTTTGCGTAGTCAATGAAACAGAAGTAGATTTTTTCTGGAACTCTCTGGCTTTCTCCATAATCCAGCGCATGTTAGCAATTTGGTCTCTAGTTCCTCTGCCCCTTCGAAATCCAGCTTGTACTTCTGGGAGTTCTCGGTCCACATACTCCTGAAGCCTGCCTTGGAGAATTTTGAGCATAACCTTGCTAGCGTGTGAAATGAGTGCATTTGTACAGTAGTTGGAGCATTCTTTGGCACTTCACTTCTTTGGGATTGGGATGTAGACTGATCTTTTCCAATCCTCTGGCCACTGCTGAGTTTTCCATTGATGATGATTAAAAAAATAGCGCACTGGTCCTTTGATATTGAGCTGTGGCACCAGGGTGGGTGACATGACCTTTAACCTGGTTTGTTCCTTTTTGCACACCACACACAGAATGATTAAAGTGGTAGGAAAAGCCCCCCCCCCCAAACTCTGTGTTGGCTGTCTCTAGCAAGCATGTCATTGCTAGCACCACTCTGGCAGCCATTGATGATGATTAAATCCTCTGCGAGCTAGCAAAAATTTAATGCAACTTGCTAGGCATGTTGGACACCTTACTACTCCCTATACCACCCCATGGCTGGTGTGAAATGTGTTCCAGCAAAAATAGTGCACATCTTTATTAAATTTTGTGCATCCCGCTAGTTCGGTACACAGCCTGTGTAGATTCAATAAGATTTTGAATTCAAATAATGTATCATTTCCTTCCTTTCAAATCAAGGGGGTAATGTCGGCGTATATAAAATTTGGGGGGGGGGGGGTAAAAGGTAATAAAGTTCCCTGACCCCTGCTCTAGAAGAGCTGAATGCAGAGCACTGAAATGGGCCGTGGTGAAAGCTCTCCAATGTCTTGCAGATTCTAAGTTGTAAAGGTAATCTGCTGGGAACTGGAATTGCTTTAAGGAATTGTTTTTGCTTTTAAGCAGAAATGCTTCTTTTTGTATATTACAGTATTGTGAATGGATTATATTGCTGAATAGATTACGCCTGGATGATTAATTCTGATCTCAAAAATTCAGCCTTGGAAAGTTTATTTATCTCATCTTTAGTGTTCATAGATTCAAGGTTTTTCTTTTTTATCTTAAGTCCCATTTAATCAGTTGTGTTTTCATTGATATTTTTTTTGTTCATGAATGTTCTGTTTGTAAATATTATATATATATTAATTATATATTTTTTTCAACTATGATTGTGATTTTTACTGATGACCATTAACTTTGTTTTCTTAACATTCATTTTTAGGCCATATGTCTTACTTTTTTTTCATTGAATTTCTTGAGTACCCTTTGCAGATCATCTTAAATATCTGTAGTAATCATGTATTTCTGCACATCTTGTTGTGTAGATCTGAAAATATTAACTAAACAGGCTTAGCTATTTTATGTTACCTTTAATACACCTGTAAAAACTTCATTGAATCCAGCAGCTCTGCTGTTTTTCATTGGCAGTATTACTTTTTATATTTCTGTACTTCTGGTCCTGTTTCAGCAACTAATCTTATATATTTTCGGGCTAATATCTTAAAACTGCTCTTCACTATAGCTGTACAGTTGATTTCAAGCATAAGGAAATTGTTCTTATTCAACTGAAGTGGCCTTTGTCATTGTTTGAATCTGCCTACTGCCTCCTTGATCTTCTTATGCACAATAAAAAAGACATTGATCTCTAGATTTTTGCATGCTAGGAATATAAATTCTCAGTTAATAAGTCAATTATTTTTTTCATTGCCTGCAAGAAAGCAAGCTGTTTTTCCTTTGGACTCAACTAGAGCTTACTTTTATTTATTTATTTAGTTAGTTAGTTAGTTAGTTTGTTAGTTAGTTAGTTAGTTAGTTAGTGTTTAACCACTTTTACACTGCAAAGTAGTGCTCAAGGAAGCTTTCAGTATTGATAAATGAATAAAAACAAATGGAACTAAATGTAATAATAATATCATTAAAAGTGAGGAAATCAAGATTTTGCATTTGCAAAAAAAAATGGTGTGAAGAATCAAATTGTGCAAAACTGTGATATCTGTTTTCTTATTGCATGGACTTAAAAAAAATTAGAAGCACTGGATAGATTGAATAATCAATCATTCCGTTCTATGCTTGTTGTGTGTGTGTGGCTTCAGAAGGAGAAAATACAGTACTGTTGCCCTGATACATTTGATACAAATAACAAAAACTGTAAAAAAAATGCTCGTTGTCTTATTTTCACTTAAAGACAAGGAATCTTGTGCAGTTTGAAACTCCTTGTGAAGATATTTTGTTTTGTGTGAGCATAAATCTTGTCTAAATAAATTGGAAGAATCAACTTAACAAGTATTCTTCAAATGTTTAATATATACAAACATGCACATATTTTACAGGGATTGAACATTTCCATGGTTTACATTACAGTGATTTAACTTGATTTATTGAGTAAGGTTTGTTTCAAGCACTATAAACAGAAATTAGCCACATTATTTCTGAAGAGACATTGGACAGTTGTACAAAATCTACCACAATTGACAACAGAAATTACTTTGGGATTTGGGGGATTTGAGCAGTGATAGAAGATCAACCAAGCATAGCTTCCATTGCTTACAAACGTAAGACTTTGGAGGAAACTGCTGACGTATATATAATATGCTGTAAGAAATGCTATACAACTGCATTTCTATCTGAAATAATACCAAAATCTAAAGCCAACAATACACTGAAGACTTTGAAATACAACAAAGGCTAAATTGCTCAGCTATATGGAGTATGTGTCTTCTGAACTCTAATAAAGGAAGAAAAGGATATAGAGAATAGAAAATTGAACTGGGTGGGCAAATGAAAACCTAGCACATTTAATTCCAAATAAGTTGTACTTCTCTCAGTGAAGCATCAGAGTAAATATTAGGATTTGACCCTAACCCTGAGATCTGCTTTATTTGAACATGAGGCACATCTACCTACCTCCCTTCATCCCTCTGTCCCTCAGTCACTCAATCTCTCTTTGTGCAAATGTTCTAATAAATGTGTGATTTTGATGCCTGTTTCACACATTGAAATGTTACCATAACGTGTTGATACTTATTTGAATGCCTCCTTAATCACAAAGAAGCATGTCCCATGGCAGGAGATCCTAATAATAATAATAATAATTTAAAAAGGAGGCCAAGACAGGTGGGGATTTCTTTAAAAAGGCCAGTGTGGCTTCACAAAAAAGATCAGAGAGGAGCTAAAAACAAAAAAGGACACGTATAGGAAGTGGAAGGAAGTCCAGGCCACAAAGGAAGAGTACAGACAAGTAGCAAGGAATTGCAGGGATAGCATGAGGAGTGCAAAAGCTGAGAATAAGTTGAGGCTAGCTAGAGACACTAAAAGCAAGAACAACAACAACAAAAAACCCACATTCTCCAGGTGTGTGTGTAGCAAAAGACAAAGAAAAGAAACAGTGGCTCAGCTACTCAATGGATGGAAAACTGATAGCAGATAACAAAGAAAAGGCAGAAGTGCTCAATTCCTATTTTAGCTCTGTCTTTTCCCAGAGGACAGACTATAACCCGCCAGACAAATGTAAGTGCAAGTGGAGGGGACAGGATTGAAGCCAGAGATTGATAAACAAATAGTCAAGGAATATCTTATTACCTTGAACAAGTTCAAATTTCCATCTCAAATGTCTCTTCCTGGGTGACCCTGAAAGAAGTCCAGGATTGTAATCAGATCTGGCCTCCTGTTGGCATTGTTTTCAGCTTCACTAACATACTGAAACCCCTTCACTGCTTTAAGGTGTGCATTCTAGAAGGGGACTAAAGTGGATTGAACTAAAGTGGACTTGAATGGGATATTTTCAGTCAGATGACAACAAATTACAAACTCAAAAGAAATGGAGTGGCTCTAATACTGAGGTAAAATGTAGCACAGACAGTGAAGGGCTATAATTGAGGTCTAAGTAAATAATACCAATTAGAAAACATAATTATCAATATAAGTATCATTCATATTTATGCTTGAAGTGCAGATGCTGAAGAAGATGAAGAAGATGAAATTCAAAGCTTTTATGCAAGCATCCAGGAAGAAATTGTTCACACATCAAAACATGCTTATAATCATAGGTGAGCAAAACACAAAAGTAGGAAACAAAGCAAAACCTAATAGTGTTGGAAATTTTGGTCTAGGAATAGAAATGAAGTAAGAGAATCACTCACAGAGTTCTGTGAAGCCAATCTGTTTATTGCAAATACATGCTTCAAATTCATGTAATAAATCAAGGAAAAGGAATATATGGCCAAGATGCATAAAAATGAATGAATCCATTGAATAAATTCACAAGAAGTTAGGAAAACATTTTACATTGAGCACATAGTGATTCCATTACTTTTTAAAAAAATTGTGAGGATATTTGATGATAATTTTGTTTTATTTTAAAAAGTATGATATAAAAGATGTTTTCTCTGAGGCATACTATCTCTCTGTATCACAGGAGACTCTCCAGTATGGGAAAAAAAAAATTATTCCCAAGGTCTGTTCAGCTAGTTTCACTGTCATCCCTTCCTTTCTGACATTTTTCTCTAACCGGCCCTGTCTTATAATCCAAAAAGAGCAGGTGAAGTCAGGAATCATCATGGGGAAGCTCTGAAGGAAAATAATAGCTAAAACAACTGTATGATAGTCCCTGAATAATTAAATTAGGATTAATTATAAATGAGTAAAAATACAGGGTTTAGAGGAGGGAAAGTATAGATCAACCTACAAAACTTACATGCAGGAAAGAGAATAACTAACATGTTATGATCCCTAACTACCCTAATTCCAAACCTGAGGTCAGTCAGACAGTGGTAATAATTGATATACAGTCATGGCCAAAAATATTGGCACCCTTGCAATTCTGTCAGAAAATGCAACCCTTCTCTCAGAAAATTAATTGCAGCTGCAAATGTTTTGGTACTCACATGTTCATTTCTTTGGTTTGTGTTGGAACAACACAAAAAAACAGAGAAGAAAAGTCAAATCTGATACAATCCCACACAGAAACCCAAAAATGCACTGGCCAAAATTATTGGCACCCTTAACTTAATATTTGGTAGCACCCCCTTTGGAAAAAATAACTGAAATCAATCACTTCCTGTAACCATGAATGAGTTTCTTACACCTCTCTACTGGAATTTTGGACCACTCTTCTTTTGCAAACTGCTCCAGGGCCTTCAGATTTGAAGGATGCCTTCTCCCAACTGCTGTTTTGAGATCTCTCCACAGGTGTTCTACGGGATTCAGTTCTGGACTCATTGCTGGCCATTTCAGAACTCTCCAGTGCTTTGTTTGTAACCATTTCTGAGTGCTTTTTGAAGTGTGTTTCAGGTCATTGTCCTGCTGGAAGACCCATGACCTCTGGTGGAGACGCAACTTTCTGACACTGGCCACTACCTTGCACCCCAAAATTCTTGGGTAATCATCAGATTTCATGATACCATTCACACAGTCAAGGCATCCAGTGCCAGAAGCAGCAAAGCAACCCCAAAACATCTTTGAACCTCCACCATGTTTGACTGTAGTGACTGTGTTCTTTTTCTTTTCTTTGAATGCCTCATTTCTTTTTCTGTAAACAGTGCCATGATGTCGTTGACCAAAAAGCTCTACTTTTGTGTCATCTGTCCACAGTACGTTCTCCCAGAAGGATTGTGGTTTTGTCACATAAGTTTTGGCATACTCCAGTCTTGCTTTTTTATGCCTTTGTGTCAGCAGTGGTGTCCTCCTGGTTCTACTTCCATAGTGTTCCTTTTCATTTAGATGGCGACGGATGGTGCGAGCTGACACTGTTGTACCCTGTGTCTCAGCTTGAATTTGTTGGGAAGTTAATCTGGGTTCTGTATCCACCATTTGAACAACCCTTTGTTGTAATTTTTCAGGAATTTTGCTCTTCCATCCACATCCAGGGAGGTTAGCTACTATGCCACGGGCTGTAAACCTCTTGATGGTATTGCGCACAGTGGACACAGGAACATTAAGATCTCTGGAGATGGACTTGTAGCCTTGAGATTGTCGATGTTTTTCCACAATTTTTTCTCTCAAATCCACAGACAACTCTTTACACTTCACTCTTTTCTCCATGCTCAGTGTCACACACAATACAAAGGTTGAGTCAACTTTTCTCCATCTTAACTGGTTGCAAGTGTGATTACTATATTGCCCACACCTCTTACCTGTGCCAGGTGTGTCTAAATATAAATTTAAGGAGCATCACATGCTTGAAAAGCAATTATTTCTTACAATTTAGACAGGGTGCCAATAATTTTGGCCAGTGCATTTTTGGGTTTCTGTGTGGGATTGTATCAGATTTGACTTTTCTTCTCTGTTTTTTTGTGTTGTTCCAATGCAAACAAAAAAAAGAACATGTGAGTACCAAAACATTTGCAACTGCAACAATTTTCTGAGAGAAGGGTTGCATTTTCTGACAGAATTGCAAGGGTGCCAATATTTTTGGCCATGACTGTATGTGTGTCAGAACCAGATTGAAGAGGGAAAATCTACCCTCTTCTCTTTCTCAAATTAACTGCTGCTGTTACCTGCCAGTTCCAACATTCTATGCCTGTTTAGAACTATGGTTGCCTCAGTAAATCAGAGGTGAAGAAATTTTAAGCTCTCTACATGTTTCTTGGACTCCAAATCCCATTACCCTTAGTCAGCATAATAAAAAAGAACCATATTATGAAAAACCTGACATTTGAGAAAATAAGGTGAAAGCCTCTAACAAAGCACTTAGAAGAAATAAATCACCAGGTTTGGGTGAGATGTCATTCTAAATGACAAAGACTGAATCTACCAAAATTCTGATCAGAATCTTCCAAAAATGTGGGGGGAAAACCATGACCACTTCCCAAGAAAGGAGATACCAAGGAGTGCCATCACTATAGGACCATTGCATTAATTTCCCAAGAAAGCAAAGTGATGCTGATGAAAGTGATACAAGTAAGTGCAAAAGCAGGACTGCAGTTGAATATTAAGAAGAATAGCATCATGTCTAAAGCGTAATTGCCTTACTTCAATGTTGACAATGAGAACATCAAAATTGTTAAAGATTTTCTGTACTGATCAGTCATCAGTGCAAATAGGTATTGCAGCCAAGAAGAAAATTGAGATTCAGAATGATGCTATGATGGAACTAGAAAACAATCCTCAAGTGCAAGAGTATGTACCTTGAGACCTAGGTGAAGACCATCTACAGGATGATATTCCTAATTATTGTGTATGGATTTGAAAGTTGGACAATTAAGAAAGCAGAAAGGGGAAAGAAAGGCATTTGTTTGAAATATCAGATCAAACCTGATTTCTCCTTAGAAGTAAAAGTGACTAAACTAAGCTGTTGTACTTTGGACACATTATTAGAAAACAAGACTCACTAGAAAAGACACTGATTTTGGGAAAAGTTAAAAATAGGGGGGGGGGGGAGGACCAAATAAGACACAGATTGACTTAATAAAAGAAGGCAAAGCTTGAGTTTGCAAGAGCTGAGCATGGCTGTTGACAACAGGTCATTATGGAGGTATTTAATTCATTCAATCATCATAAGATGGAAGCAACTTCATGGCACATAACAACATAAACAATGGCAGCATAAACAATGGGGAAGGTTAATCAAAGTTGCAATCCAAGAACAATACGGAAGGCCACAATTTTCCCAATGCCTATGGTAAATGAATATTTGCATGCATAGTGATTAGAGCCCTATTGTTTGCCTGGATGTTCAAAAGGTTAAATGAGTGTGGTTGGGGGGGGGGCATGGCTCCACAAATAAACCTCCTCCCAAAGACTGCCATGCTCCTGACAGTATCACAGAACTTTCTGCATTTAATATGAATTTCTGAAGAGGTCTCTGCAATTATTTTCAGCTAAATACTCTTAGAGATCAGGAACCATAATATGGCTAGGTGTCTAATCATGGGAGCTCTGTAAGCACCTTCAAGAGGTCTTTCTTTTGACCTTGGTGCTCAACACACATGGTCTATGATGCTACTGAGTGAAGATGTTCAGGATAGGGCTTATCTGCATTACCACATCTGCCATCCTTTTAGCCCTCCACCGTAGGGCTTATAAAGTACACAAAATATATCAGAAAAACAAGTTCAGCATTGCCTGTGGCTGCTTTTTGTATTTATGGAACTGTTCTGTTCACATAAGCAACACAAAATGTGATCTGATAACTTACTGATCTCAATAGCTACAACTTTATTGTTCTCTACATGGGGGGGGGGGTTTATGAGATAGCAAATGTTGCTATGGCTAAAGCGTAGTGAATATAATAAGCAGTCTTTCTTGACTCAAATAAATTACTGCTCACCAACCCTAAGGGCATTTTTCAGGCAAGACTTTAAGTAGTTCTTGGCTTCTTGCATCAATCACTTTGGAGTGTAGAATTGGAGTGCAAAATCTGAACTGGGCAGAATATTCATTCACGTTATGAACGCTCCTGTCCCTCACCTTTCTGTGTTAAGAATAAACAGATGTTCAAATAAATAGCTCACAAGTGGCTAGGGTGAAATTGAAACTTCATGTAGGAAAATTCTACCTTCTGCCATATTATGCGGAAACAGGAAGCATATGCAATGTCATAAATACTGCATTGTCTGTTGGAAAACAGAAGGGGTGGCTGGACAAGTAGATGAAGTTGTCCTTATTTAGGAGCCATTCAACAGCAGCAATCTTCTTTCTACCCATTTTTTTTCCAGATAAGGGAGGTCTGGAAGAGTTTCAAGGGTCATATAGGGAGAACAGTCAAAATGTAGCATTACTCTTCTCCAAGATAGGCTACCTAGGCATCAGAAAGAGACAGTCATTTCATTCCCCTACTCTACGTTCTGAGCATGTGATAATCAGACATGTTGCCTCCGGGGTTCCATTTTGGTCTTACAAACTCATGGAAGTCATCTTCATGAATTTGGTTTTAAAGCCTTCTAATCCAGTGGCCTTGACCTATACTAAACAACAATTCTGTCAACTAATTATACATTGTATATAGAAATGCTTTTCTTCTCTCCTTTACTTTACATCTACTTCTATCAACTTAATTGTGTAACAGTGTGAGTGAACTAAGAGATGTTTTCTTCATCATTTTCTCTACTGTGTTCAAATTTTTACAATTTCTATACACTAGTGCACGTACTGTGTAATATAAAATCAGACTTTAAAAATCTTTGTCACACAGAGGTTGTACCGTTACGATGGTCATTTTCATTGCTTTCTTTCACACAGAATACAAACATGTTTTTTTTAAAAAAGTTGGTGCCCCCATGCTGTGTATAGCAGTATTAGGATGGTGTGCATTTTACTTTTAAATCCTTTTCTGATACTTCCTAGCATTAAATTTTTCCTGCTGTAATGTTTTCTCAGTTGTTTTCTGCTCTAGCATGCCAAGTCCATGTTTTCAATAAGGTTTTCCCCCTCCTTTTTAGGTTGTTACAGCCAGTTAGACCTCCTATGGTGTACATTTAAAAATAATATTTGCAGGCATCATTTTGCTCTTATTTGCATTGAATATCAGCCTGGTATTCTGCTGCCCATTTCTTTCCTGATGGGATAGCACAACTGCTTTGTTCTGTTTTCTACAGTTTTGGTTGCAGCAAGAATAGAATCTTTCTGCTATACAAAAAAGAAAAAGAAAACGAAAAGAAAAGAAAAAAGCAAAAGCAAAAGTAGGCCTATTTATATACACTCAAAACTAAAGTAACAAAACTAACATAACAACAGCAATGAACATATACACACATATACACAGATTGTTGTTGTTTAGTCGTTAAGTCGTGTCCGACTCTTCGTGACCCCATGGACCAGAGCACGCCAGGCTCTCCTGTCTTCCACTGCCTCCCGGGGTTGGGTCAAATTCATGTTGGTAGCTTCACTGACACTGTCCATCCATCTCGTCCTCTGTCGTCCCCTTCTCCTCTTGCCTTCACACTTTCCCAACATCAGGGTCTTTTCCAGGGAGTCTTCTCTTCTCATGAGATGGCCAAAGTATTGGAGCCTCAGTTTCAGGATCTGTCCTTCCAGTGAGCACTCAGGGTTGATTTCCTTCAGAATGGATAGGTTTGTTCTCCTTGCAGTCCAGGGGACTCTCAAGAGTCTCCTCCAGCACCACAATTCAAAAGCATCAATTCTTCGGCGGTCAGCCTTCTTTATGGTCCAGCTCTCACTTCCATACATCGCTACTGGAAAAACCATAGCTTTGACTATGCGGACCTTTGTCGGCAAGGTGATGTCTCTGCTTTTTAAGATGTTATCTAGATTTATCATCGCTTTCCTCCCAAGAAGCAGGCATCTTTTAATTTCTTGACTGCTGTCACCATCTGCAGTGATCATGGAGCCCAAGAAGGTAAAATCTGTCACTGCTTCCATATATTCCCCTTCTATACACAGATACCACCAATTAATTAATTAGTATTGCAAAGAACCTGTAACTGTATTGTAACTATAAGAAACTGATTGCATCGAGGATTATAATTTTTGGTTTGTTTGGATGTGCTGACTATCCAGAAGGACATGAATGTATATTCTTGTTCTTTTTATACTATTTTGTATTTTTAAAATTGTACCAAGAAACCTGTCTCTGCAATTTTTCTACCTTGCACTAACTTTCTTGAACGTCTTGCACTTGTTTTCTTTTAAGATGCAATGAAGATTAGTTCTTATTTGTACATCGGACCATTGCCTTCTGATTGGTTTACATACCTGAAAATTCCCTAGTGAAAGAGGGGGAAAGCAAGCCCTAGGTTTGAACTATTTTTGGTGTTTTGTGTTGTAGATTGTATTTTCCAGCCAGAACCTTAACAGAAATCCTTCCATCTGATGGAAAGCAGGGACACCTTTCATTTTAGATGGCGAAAGAAGAGCTTTACACAACCTGGCTGCATTGATTCAGTGGAAAAACTACAAATCCTCCAAACTCTCAGCCCACAAGGCCAGCTGAGATATAGCCTATCAAGGTGGGGCATCAGACATATCTATACAAAATATGGTGCAACTAGTGTTGGTTTTAGATATCTGACTGTTATGGTTAGAGGACCACAGCCTAGAAACCACCAGATAGCCTGGTTACCTGAGATATTTTGCTCCAAATGATGGATGTGTTTGTTGGGACATTAGTAGTATCCATGCCAAACACTATGTCTCTGTTTCAGAGATTTTTTAATTATTATTATTTTTTTAGTCAAGAGGACGATAATTTCCAGAATCACTAGAAATCACTCTTTTGGACTACTACACACAGAATCCCAACATGTCTAGCCAATATATAAACTCTCCAAATAAATCAGTTGTGAACCCAAAGGGATTTGAGGGAAAATTTAATGTTTGTAGGTAGCTACTTTGGTTACTTTGGTCCTACTGCATAGGAACCTGGAATGTGAGATCTATGAACCTTGGTAAGCTGGATGTGGTCAAACAGGAGATGGCAAGAATAAACATTGACATCCTGGGTGTCAGTGAACTAAAATGGACGGGAATGGGCGAATACAATTCAGATGATTATCATATCTACTACTGTGGGCAAGAATCCCGTAGAAGAAATGGAGTAACCCTCATAGTCAACAAAAGAGTGGGAAAAGCTGTACTGGGATACAATCTTTAAAATGATAGAATGATTTCAATATGAATCCAAGGCAGACCTTTCAACATCACAGTAATCCAAGTTTATGCACCAACCACCAATGCTGAAGAGGTTGAAATTGACCAATTCTATGAAGACTTACAACACCTTCTAGAACTGACACCAAAGAAAGATGTTCTTCTCATTACAGGGGACTGGAATGCTAAAGTAGGGAGTCAAGAAATAAAAGGAACAACAGGTAAGTTTGGCCTTGGAGTTCAAAACGAAGAAGGGCAAAGGCTAATAGAGTTTTGTCAAGAGAACAAGCTGGTCATCACAAACACTCTTTTCCAACAACACAAAAGGCGAATCTACACATGGACATCACCAGATGGGCAATACCGAAATCAGATTGATTATATTCTCTTCAGCCAAAGATGGAGAAGCTCTATACAGTCAGCAAAAACAAGACCTGGAGCTGATTGTGGCTCTGATCATCAGCTTCTTATAGCAAAACTCAAGCTTAAACTGAAGAAAGTAGGAAAAACCACTGGGCTAGTCAGGTATAATCTAAACCAAATCCCTTATGAATACACAGTGGAAGTGAAGAACAGATTTAAGGAACTCGATTTGGTGGATAGAGTGCCTGAAGAACTATGGATGGAGGCTCATAACATTGTACAGGAGGCAGCAACAAAAACCATCCCAAAGAAAAGGAAATGCAAGAAAGCAAAGTGGCTGTCCAATGAGGCCTTACAAATAGCAGAGAAGAGAAGGGAAACAAAATGCAAGGGAGATAGGGAAAGTTACACAAAATTGAATATAGACTTCCAAAGAATAGGAAGGAGAGACAAGAGGGCCTTCTTAAATGAAAAGTGCAAAGAAATAGAGGAAAATAATAGAAAGGGAAAAACCAGAGATCTGTTCAAGAGAATTGGAGATATTAAAGGAACCTTTTGTGCAAAGATGGACATGATAAAGGACAAAAATGGTAGGGACCTCACAGAAGCAGAAGACATCAAGAAGAGGTGGCAAGAATACACAGAGGAATTATGCCAGAAAGATCTGGATGTCCCGGACAACCCAGATAGTGTGGTTGCTGACCTTGAGCCAAACATCCTGGAGAGTGAAGTCAAGTGGGCCTTAGAAAGCATGGCTAACAACAAGGCCAGTGGAGGTGATGGTATTCCAGTTGAACTCTTTAAAATCTTAAAAGATGACGCTGTTAAGGTGCTACACTCAATATGCCAGCAAGTTTGGAAAACTCAGCAGTGGCCAGAGGATTGGAAAAGATCAGTCTACATCCCAATCTCAAAGAAGGGCAGTGCCAAAGAATGCTCCAACTACCGTACAATTGCACTCATCTCACACGCTAGCAAGGTTATGCTCAAAATCCTACAAGGTAGGTTTCAGCAGTATGTAGACCGAGAACTCCCAGAAGTACAAGCTGGATTTCGAAGGGGCAGAAAAACTAGAGACCAAATTGCTAACATGCGCTGGATTATGGAGAAAGCCAGAGAGTTCCAGAAAAACATCTACTTCTGCTTCATTGACTACGCAAAAGCCTTTGACTGTGTGGACCACAGCAAACTATGGCAAGTTCTTAAAGAAATGGGAGTGCCTGACCACCTTATCTATGTCCTGAGAAATCTATATGTGGGACAGGAAGCAACAGTTAGAACTGGATATGGAACAACTGATTGGTTCAAAATTGGGAAAGGAGTATGGCAAGGCTGTATATTGTCCCCCTGCTTATTTAACTTATATGCAGAATACATCATGCGAAAGGCAAGACTGGATGTATCCCAAGCTGGAATTAAGATTGCTGGAAGAAATATCAACAACCTCAGATATGCAGACGATACCACTCTGATGGCAGAAAGTGAGGAGGAATTAAAGAACCTCTTAATGAGGGTGAAAGAGGAGAGCGCAAAAAATGGTCTGAAGCTCAACATCAAAAAAACTAAGATCATGGCCACTGGTCCCATCACCTCCTGGCAAATCGAAGGGGAAGATATGGAGGCAGTGACAGATTTTACTTTCTTGGGCTCCATGAGACTCTTGAGATTCCCCTGGACTGCAAGGAGAACAAACCTATCCATTTTGAAGGAAATCAACCCTGAGTGCTCACTGGAAGGACAGATCCTGAAGCTGAGGCTCCAATACTTTCGCCATCTCATGAGAAGGGGACGACAGAGGACGAGATGGTTGGACAGTGTCATCGAAGCTACCAACATGAATTTGACCCAACTCCAGGAGGCAGTGGAAGACAGGAGTGCCTGGCGTGCTCTGGTCCATGGGGTCACGAAGAGTTGGACACGACTTAACGACTAAACAACAAAAGCTACTTTGGTTACAGCACTGCAGCTCCAAAAATTTCCCAAGTAACATGGGCAGTCAAGATAAAAGGCACTCAGTTATTTGCAATCCCTGGTTAATATTTCTGCAAAATGTCATGTTTCAGAGAGCTATCTGTTGATGAATGTAGTAATTAATAATAATTACAGCCCTTCCAGTCGACTCTGACTTGTGGCAACCTTTTCCAAGGTTTTTTAGCTATACAGCAGTCAGAAGCGGCTTACCATTTCTTTCTTCTGGGGGTGCCCTGGGATTGTACAGCTTGCTCAAAGTCACACAGGCTAGCTGTTCTCCTGGGATGCACAGGGCAGAATTGATCTCCCAACTTCTTGCTTTGCAGCCAGATATCTAGATCACTGAGCTATTTAGCCATCTTTATGAATGTAATCATTTGAATAGTAACATCTATTAGACCACTGGAGTCCACATTTTTTGACACCTGAGAAGGTTCTTGAAGGCTGAGGAGCCAGAGCTATTCTTTGAAAAAGTCATGCAGATTTTCTTAACAAGATGTCCCATTTATTTCTTGAACTACTAATATAATAGTATATTTGTCAAAATATTTTTGAAACAAGACTTATTTTGATAATTATTTTAAACCTTCAGTAAGCAAAACAGTTATGTCTTTAAGATTTTTATGGAAAGTTGTAGGAATATCACCAAGACCTTGTAGTGTATCATCTGTCAGTTTCTTCTGAATTTTAATTCTTGTCCTTGTCTATTTGGTTAGTACTTCAGAAGTACACATAGTAGGGGTGAATATATGACTCTCCCCCGCCCCCAAAAAGCCTGAGATATTGCTATTACTAATGTGTGTCTAACTGCCACAAGAGAAGTGGGAGAGCCTTCTGAATCTGACTGAGGATTTCCTAGTCCATCATTCTGTTCCCCAAATGCCCAACTAGAGGTTTTTGAGAATCCCACAAGCAAAATGTAAGTACTGCAGTCGTCCCTCCCCAATTGTGTTACAAGCAACTGATGTCCATAGGCACAGCACCCTGATACTGGAGATAATATACAGCTATCATGACCAGTGGGCACTGGAAGCATTATCCTCAATGAAGCTGCAGCATTCCTTCTTTTCTTGACTGGAAAATGTCTTCCCAGTTTCTCTTCCCAGGGTTTTGATGAACACAGTGGACCAAGCAAAATCAGATGACATGGAGCTCCCTACACCAGGCACCAGGAAGGAACAATCTCCGTCTTGGGACCTCGAGGCAAATTAATGGCTTCCAAGAATGCCGAAGAAGACAGCAGTTGAAGCTTCCCTTCTCTGAATTAAAGGGAGATATGGAACAATGATCTATTCACAGGTTGCTCAAGCGCTTGGAGACAAAAGGCTTAGTTGGCTGCCAGATAGACATCCTTGCCCATTCCTCATGAATGAATGGTTATTGCTGAAAAGGACACTCCTCAAAAGTAAACCAGTTCCAGAGGTGGCACTGTTGGCTTGCAGTTGCACTCTGGATGAGTTTTGGAAGTCTCAGGCCAATGAACTTCCCATACTAAGCCCAAATTATTACCCTTTGCGACCAAATCAAAAGCCAGCTTTAGGTGGAACTATAGTCAATAATTTCAAATAGTAATCTTTTGTTTCATTCAGAAATGTCTTTTGTCATGAGCCCAATTATTACATATCTATTCAATGTAAAGATAACGGAAGCAATATTTAGTATTTTCTTGCTCTTCAGATTTTCTGGACAAGTCTTCCTGTTACACCACTACAGATTGAGGCCATGCTTCTGAATATGTTAGTTAATATTCTATCTTTATATTTTGATCACTCCCTGTATGGATGTTCTTCTCTGTGTTCATATAGAATTAGTGTGGGGATTCTTAGATTATAACACTAATCACATAGGCTTATGTCAAAGAAACCAAATCCATCTATACTTCTAAGCAGAAAAAGTTCATTGCTTCCCATTGCATTTTGAATATTGTGCTAAATAACAGCATGAAACTAACTCAGTAAATGCTTTGGGTAATCAGATAATGTTAATATTTAGAAGGGTATGTAATTGCAGAATGAAGATTTTAGGGGAAATGATATTGGCTGTGTTATACAACAAGAGGATTTTCACTATAAATAGGACAAGCAACATCAGTATATGCATCATTTTAGAATATACAATTGTATATTTGGGTTGAATAAGAAAAAAACTACCTTTTAAATTTTTTGAAATATTAGACATGTTATTAGGAAGGAAAATATTAAGAGCCAGGGATGCTAAAGGGAGTAAGCAATCTGTGATTTAGGACAGACAAAACTATATCACCCAACCCATAATTGATGGATTGACTATTTTGCCACACAAAGACTGAAATCCTGTTGCTTAAAGTAGCAAGTTGACCCTAGAGTAGACCCTTTGAACCAGTGTAGATTTGGTGAGTCGACTACTCTATATGTTTCATTAATTCAAATGGGTCTACTCTGGTTGTGTCTTATCTGGAGGAAAGAATTCACCTTATCTCCATGGAGTCAGTGGGCTTAGTCTAGTGTGACTTACACTAAGCAACAGGATTTCAGTCAATGTAATATCAGCCAACTGGTATATGGTTTTAAAAGACAAACAGATCCATGGGGGGCTATTAATAACTATTAATTGGGATCATCAAATAATCCTCAATGTTCAGAGGCACTGCTGAGTGTGTGTGTGGGGGGACTGGTTCAAAATCTCACATGGAGAATTAGGACAGAATGAACTGTGCACTGCTGATATGAAATGGCAGACATACTCTTTAAAATCTACACACTGAGGAGTTTTGCATATACAACCGTCTTAGGTCCTTTTGGTGGGAGAGGCACTACAAACAAAAGAACATGAATGAATGAATGAATGAATGAATGAATGAATGAATGAATGAATGAATTCTAGTGTAACACAGAGTGGACAATTTGGACAGATTGCAACGTCATCAATCATCATATGAGGACAATTTGCAGATCACAAAGATAGAATGACACCCCCCCCGCGCGCAGCACTTGAAAGGTCAGCAGTCTTAAAAAAGCAATGAGATAGGGAGCTTTTCATTTCAAAAGCTAATAAAACCAATTGCACAGTTAAGTGACTCAGCATTCTAGATATAGAAGTCTTACAGAGAGCCCCTCTTTGGAGGACAGTGTGTAATTACTTCAATTACTTATTCTTGTTCATTCAGTCCCCTGAGACCTTAGAAATATGCTCCCAAATGTGCCATAACAGGTCTCTTAGATCAACTGAAAAACCATTCTACTTATGAAATGAAGATGGACAGCAGACTCTTTGGGCTGGCTTCCTGAATAAGATGCAAATGACCAGGAATTTAGACTAAACATTAAGAAGAACTTCTTGGTGATAAAGGTGTTCAGAAATGGACCAGATTGCTGAAATGGCAGAGGACCCCCATTCCTTATAGGGCTTTAAACAGAGACTGGATGGCCATCTGTCTGGGGTGATCTAGCTATGTATTCCTTGCATAGGCGGGGTTGGACTACACAATTGTTGGAATCCATTCTAGTTACAGAATTCTATCCGATGCTTTAGCCATCCCTCTGGGCAGTTAAATTGGTGGTTTCATTTCATTACACTGCCTTCTATCCTTCATGGCAGTTTATGTCTTCTTGGAGGTATTAGGCAAGGAAAATTTTCATATTAGCCTGGAATTAATGAAACATACAGAGTAGTCGACTCACCAAATCTACACTGGTTCAAAGGGTCTACTCTAGGGTCAACTTGCTACTTTAAGCAACAGGATTTCATGTCCATGACACTTTCTTCTTCATTTCTAAAACTGCAGGTTAACTGCAGCAGTAGTTACAAGCCTTTAATGTAGATCTAAAGCAGCAGGATTAGTCACTAGTGAGATCTTAACAACATCTAGGGGTTCCCCAAAAGACTTTAGCCCCCAGAGGTCACTGCATCCCCAAGCCACAAACCATCAGCACCTACTGATTTGTAGGGAACACATACAGAACTAACAGTAATCTTGACAAGCAGTACTAAACTATAGATACATTTGGTTTAAAAGAAGTATAACACTGTATCTGTGCTTTTATTGGTACTCCCTCTCACTTTCCCCTCTAATATATGCCCTGTCTCCAATGCCACTCTGACTTTTTCCAACAAACAATGCAATCATTCTGTGTCTTGCTGCCCACCATTGTTTTGCTCAAGGTTAAGAGAAAAGAAGGGAGTTGCAGAAAAGATATTGATAAAGAAGCTGAGAAGTTGAAACAGCAGGCACAAACAACATAATGCAATGTAGTGCAGAAGGGTTAGGGTCATCTTTTAAGAGAGAGAGAAAAAACCATTGGTAGGAGAGGGAAAAATATAGATTGGGAAAAAGAGTGGCATTGAAAAAGGAAACCAGAAAAGAAGCAGCAACAGAGGTCTATTTTTGCATGGAAAAGGAACAGAAGCTAGTGTCCCATGTTATAAAGAAACAGTAACAGGAAGTGACTTGTTCATTTCCCGAATCATTGGCAGGCTGACAGAGTTGGTTTAGTATTTCTTATCAGTGTTTTCTTCTCTAATTTTGGTTTTCTGGTTTTTAAATTCCTCATTTTGTTCTTTCTGATCCAGTAGAGAAAAAAAGATCTGTATTGTCAATGATTTAATATTTCAGGCCAGGGGGTTAATTTTCTACTAGTTGTTGCCCATCTTCATTGTAAAAGTAAAGCATGGGTCAGACTCATTCATCCCTTTTCCCTGGAATGGTTGGCACAAATAGGTGAACAGTAGTAATTTATATTAGATGGTTTTCATTAAATTATATATAGACATTTTGACCTTGCTGTCAATGACACTATTCTCTCTAAAACATGCATCACACCGCAGCTTGACCCAAGTCTCTTCACAATCATTCGTTTATTCTTGTCAATGACTCCACAATCCATTAAAAATGAGAGGGGAAATGAAGATACGTTTAATACTGATGAGTTGTGCTTTCATGTTCTAATAGATATCATTATGGTCGAGTATGATGCATTATGTCATGTTTCTCATCACATTTTCATTGCAAATTTTTAATTATAACGGTACTTATTAATTAATTAATGAAAGAACACAGACAAGGATTTCAGTATAAAGTCCCAAATTACAATTAGGTCAATGGAGTTAGACTTCAGGTATTTCAGGTGCAGAAAAATATCTACTTCAGAAAGTTGTAATTCACCAACTATTTACTTTAAATTAATCTTGAAATAATCCTATCAGTTTAATGGAACTAGAACAGGTTTAAAAGCATCTTTTTCCCATCAGAATTGGGTAAGAATGGATACTGTGGACTGGAACAGTCCTCTAGATCAGAGGTCGTCAACCCCCGGTCCGCGGCCCAGTGCCAGTCCGTGGCCTGAGCCAGACCGGGCCGTGGAGACAGACCTCCCGCCCACCCGCACGCAGTTCCCTCCCCACAGCTGCTTTGTGCACACACACGCGTGCCAGCGCCAGCGTGAGCTCTCCCCCACCCCTTCACACATGCACCCAAGCACCCGTGCGAAGGGGTGGGTGGGCGAGCAGGCAGGCGTGCAGGCACTCCTGTGCATGCGTGAAGGGGTGGAGTGGGCACTCATGCTGGCGCTGGCACGCACACTCCCCCACCACTTCACGCATGCACCCGACAGCGTGCACCCGCGCGCACCCGCGCAAGCACAGGGGGGGTGCTCTGCCTTCCTTAGAGGCTCAGCCGGTCCACGGTCCCAAAAAGGTTGGGGACCGCTGCTCTAGATGTTAATAGAATGGATTTGGGTACATCTGAGTCTATGGAAGTGGAAGCACTGTGGAGCCAGTGTAATTTAGAAAATATTATGCACAATACAAACTGGTTGGAGAGACTAGGTTAAAGAGGTTCATTAATGATGCCTGAAAAGTGAATTCCAGAAATCATCTGAAACTAGGAAAGAATTTAGGGGATCAGTTTTGGTTGGGGAAGGAATTATCAAAGACAAAAAATTGAAAACAGAGCTGTCAATTCCAGTGAAGCCCATGATCTGAGAAAGTGGAAAAGCTTCACCTGGGGACATAAATCATCACTTGTTTTTGCATGATAAATATCAAGAAGACATGAATAAGCAAGCAAGAAGCAAATACTGCCCACCAAGAAACAGAGAGGGCTTTTCCTTATAATTTTAAGGTGACTGATGCATTCAAAATGCAAGTTGCAGTACAAGAACAATTGCACTATGTTTCAACTTATTATGTTAATCTGTGATACATTAAGAGAAGGAGCACCTCTCTGCCCTGTCTTATCAGCCTACCTATGGGATCTTTCTTACAGTTGGTGTATTAAAAGGCAAAAAAGGGACAATGCCTTCTTCATTGTGGTATTGTGAATACAGCTGGCCAGGAAGTCACATTTTTATGAGATGCATTTTGCAGTAATGAGCTGCAACAAAATAACTTCTTTTGCCTATGATAGTTATTGCTATAATTCACTACTTTTCAGTGGAACAAGACTAGGATGGCTGCTTGTTACTTATTATTGGGAGAGGGGGGTATCTGGCCTGGGCAATAAAAAGAAGAATCACAGAGAGCTCATTTTGTGCTACTGTATCACTTGCTTCTCCTTATGTATGAGGTTTGTACAGTAACTAATAACCATACTGGATGACAGACACTACGCACATTCCCCTGGTAATGTGGAAGGATCTTAGTTTTTCTATTTCTTCTCTGTCTCTCTATTTCCACCCACTTCATCTCCTGGAAGCAAATCATCCTCTTTACTCTCTCAGTACAACAAAAGGGGTGGAGGAGGAACAGGTAACACCTAAACCACCAGGATGAGAAGGGTGGGTTATTTCTTAAGGAGTGAACTAGTTGGCTATTAATGGATTTATTTTTGCGTCGAATTAGGAGGATGGTATGCCCTGTAAAAGCTATCAGGCACACACTGTAAATAAGGGTATTTTGCTAAGCTAGAAATATTTTCGTTCCAAACATCATCTTGATGTTTACATGTAATACACTGTCATGAAAGGATAGCCTGTATTTAACTTGTTAATGCTTCTAACCGTCCAACTGTCAGGGATATGGAGAAGTGCTTAAAAGATTTTCTTGGGAGAAGAAAAAGCATTTTCCTGCCCCTTTGATTGGTTTCTAATGGCAACGACAACACATTTACAATGAGTGACACAACAAATGGTTTTTCTGACTGTCAATAGCAGTGGTGACAACAGCCTTGTGCCCAAGTACAACACAATGGCTGAAATCCTGTAGCACAGCTCTGCAAGCACAATGATGATGTCAGTTGTGGCAAATCACCATTGAGTAAAGGCTTCCTGTGGCAATTTCCAGCTGCATGTGACTTTGTTGCATTTTGTATGAGCCATAGATACCCTGACAATTGCCTTTAATCAGCACCGATCTGCCACAGCTGACATCATCATTGTGCTTACAGAGCTGTGCTACAGGATTTCAACCGATGAGTTATTTTTCTTTAAAAATTGATGTTCTAAATGCTGGACATGATTATGAAACATCCTCTCAATTGAGATGCAGCTGACACTGACATCACAGTGTTTCAAGAACTGGGCTAAATCCTGTGTTCACACAGGCATGTTAAGTTGGTTTTTCTTAAATTGGTTGATGTGAGCTGTCTACTTTACATATTTTATGCCTTTCAATGATGCTGCTGTTTTATTTTTATTCTATAGCCTACACAGAGAGGGAAATCGATTTCTTCCCTCAAAAAAAAAAGTGTACAACTTCATATGAGCTGAATTTCTTAAAATATCTATAGTAGATTTTGATAAATTCTATGTCATATGTATCTCAATAAGTGATCTTCCAGGCACTTTGCCAGCAGATGGTCCCATCATGTGAAAGAGCCTTCAGGCATTTAGAAATAAAGACCTACAGCAAGAAAAATACACAGAAACCTCAACAAATAATTGGAAAAATATTCTGGAAAGAGAGCCCATATAATAGATCCAATGTTTCAATTTAATGCTTCAATATTAATTTTTAGCAATTACCTGAGGCTGCTTTTCGAATGCTCTTGCAGACAGAGTGAGAAAATTTCTTTCACTTTGCATTATCTACCTCTCTTTGCCTAGAGGGAAAAAATTGCACAGAGAAAGTGCTGCCATATCCATCAGTTCAACACATAATATGCCCTTATCTCATTCTGTTGTGGGTGGAAAATAAGCTACATGATTTTTGAAGAGAGCTGTCTGGGTATGAAGTTTTGCAGTATCAAGATGGGTCATGAATTAGAAATAAACTGAACTACATACAGTGAGATAATAGTAATTGAATAAATACAGTGTCATGTTCCCAGGTGGTTCAGCAGGCAAGAGTCCAATAAGGCAGTCCAAGGTCAGTAGTCCGGGAGATACAAAACAGATGCCAAATCGTCAAAGCCAAAACACGAACCGTAGTCAGAAGTCAGAGTCCGAAAGCCAAGGGTCAAGAGAGCAAGGTTCAAGACAAGCAGGAGTGTGGATGCGAGCCAGAAAATTGACTTGTTGCTTCCACAGGCTTCCAAGCCTCTAGGTACAAATTATATAGGAGCAACAATCATCAAACTCCTAGAAACATTCCATCCTGTTAAAACTCAGGGCTGGTCAATCTGATGTTCCTGTGCGAAGCATTCGTGTGAGCCTCAGATCTTTGTGTTGTGAGTCTCTGCTGAAGCTTGTCCCTCACTCTGGCTAGTGGGGGAGGAGAATCTGGCAGTCATTCAGCTGTCTGTGATTTTAATTGCCCAGCATTTTCCTCAGCTGTAATTAACCCCTCTGGTTCCAGATCTTCTTCGGCTGAACTCATGACACTATCCCCCCCCCACAGGGCTCCCCCCTTCAGATGGGCCGGGTCAATCAAGATAGGTGGCATGGAACTGTTGTACAAGGTCGGGGGGGTGTAAGTTGCTTGCAGGTTCCCATGATCGATCCTCAGGTCCATAGCCCTCCCAGTCCACAAGGTACTGAAGGCCCCCCTGGTGGATTCGTGAGTCTAGGATCTGACGAACCTTGTATTCTTCCTTGTCATTGACCAAAACGGGTGGAGGTGAAGCCAGAGGTGGAGTTCGGACAGGGTCCGGTGCCGCTACACGGACAAGGAGGGACCGATGGAAAACCGGGTGAATACGGAGAGTGGCTGGGAGTTGTAGCCGAAAAGCAATAGGGTTGATTTGATCTATGATTAGATAAGGCCCTACAAACCAAGGGTCCAACTTGCGCAACCGGCCAGGTTGGCATAGATAACGGGTGGAGAGCCAGACCTGGTCCCCTGGTTTCAGAGGTGGCCCATCTTGCCGTTTTCTGTTGGCCGCTGTCTTGTAGGCATCCTTAGCTTGCTGAAGTTGCTCTCAGAGCAAATCTTGGAGAACCTGCAACTCACGTACGTGAGCATCAGCAGCAGGAACTAAGGTCGACGGCAGGACAGCTGGGAAAAAACAAGGGTGGTATCCATAGGTGGCTACAAATGGGGTCTGTTTTGTGGATGAATCTATGGCGTTGTTGTAGGCGAACTCAGCCAGGGGTAGGAAGGTAGCCCAATCATCCTGCTGATAGCAGGAATAGCAACGTAGGTACTGTTCAAGGGTGGCGTTAGTACGCTCGGTCTGTCCATCTGTTTGAGGATGGTACATCGACGATAAGTGCACCTGGGTACCTATACTGGTGTGCAAGGCTTGACAGAACCGGGAGGTGAATTGGGAGCCACGATACAAAATTAAGTGTGTTGGGAGCCCGTGTAGAGGAAAAACATGTTGAAGGTAGAGCTGAGCTGTTTCAGGAGCTGTGGGAGGCTTGGGACATGGGACAAAATGAGCCATTTTGGTGAACAGGTCCACCATTACCAGAATGCAGGTGTGCCCTTGTGACTGCTGGAGGTCAGTGATGAAGTCCAGAGATACTATGTCCCAAGGGCCAGCTGGTATTGGTAATGGATGTAGCAGCCCTGGAGGTTTGGCTGGTATGTCCTTGGCTCAACGACAAACCTCACAGGAATCAACGTAACGAGCAACATCAGCGCGAAACCAGGGCCACCAGAACTCCCGTGTGAGTAGATGCAGAGTCTTATACTGACCAAAGTGTCCTGCAGGAGGGGAATCATGGGTCAAATAGAGCACGTTGGCTCAGAGGGGCCCTGGAGGGACATACAGCCGCCCTTGGTGCAATAGGAGACCCTGGTGGTTAGCAAAGTCTCCAGCAGGGCCCTCTTGGAGTTCCTGCAAGCGTTGCTTGGCCCAGGGATCTTGGGCTTGGCTGGCCCGAATTTCCTCAGCCAGGGACAAGTGGGTTGTGGTAGCTGCGAAGACTGAGGGTGATAAAATAGGTGTGGTCGGAGTCTCCTCAGAAGGTGATACAGCATATTCCGGTTTGCGGGAAAGGGCGTCGGCTTTCCGATTCTCAGTCTGCGGTATATAGGTAATGCGGAAGTCGAATCGGGAGAAGAAGAGGCACCACCTGATCTGGCATTGATTGAGGCGTCGGGTTGTCTGTAAGTGTTCAAGATTCCGGTGGTCAGTCAAAACTTGGACGGGGTGACAGGCCCCTTCAAGGTAATGCCTCCAGACATCGAAAGCGGTTTTGATGGCCAGGAGTTCCCGCTCCCAGATGGTGTAGTTGCATTCTGGAGGTGTTAACTGCCAGGAGTAAAAAGCGCAGGGCTGCAGTGGCTGTGAGGGGTCCTCCCACTGGGACAGCACTGCACCCAGGGCCACACTGGAGGCATCCGTCTCCACGGTAAATGGTAGTCGGGGGTCTGGATAATGCAGGATTGGCTTGGTTGTAAAGCGAGTTTTCAGGGTGGTGAAGGCATGGTCTGCCTCCGGAGTCCAAAGAAACGGCTCTTTGGGCCGGATGAGATGGGTCAGAGGCGTGGTTATGTCCGCATAGGCTGGTATGAACTGGTGGTAATAGTTCACGAAGCCGAGAAACCGCTGCACATCTTTACGGTTCTGGGACTTCTGCCAGGTTAGAACCACTTCTATTTTTTGGGGGGTCCATCTGGATTCCATGGGGTGACACGATGTGGCCTATGAACTCAACTTCCTGTAGGTTGAACTCGCACTTCTCCAGCTTGGCATAGAGTCGGTGGTCTCGTAGTCGTTGTAAGACCTGACAAACATGTTCTGTGTGCCGAGCGGGGTTTCGGGACTAAGTCAAAATATCATCCAAATAGATGATCACAAAGCAATCGAGCAGGTCTCGGAAGATAACGTTCATGAACTGCTGGAATACGGCCGGAGCGTTGGTCAGGCCGAAAGGCATGACCAGGTATTCATGCTGGCCATAAGGAGTCCTGAAAGCCATCTTCCACTCGTCGCCTGCACGAATTCTCACGAAATTGTAGGCGCCACGGAGCTCCAGCTTGGTATACACCTGGGCCCCTTTAAGGCAATCCAGGAGTTCAGCAATCAATGGCAGGGGGTAGCGGTCCCAAATGGTTATTTTATTCAAGGCCCGGTAATCATTGCAGGGGCGGAGCTCTCCGCCCTTTTTTTTTTTTTTTTTTACAAAGATGACGGGTGCAGACAGGGGTGACGTGGATGGCCGAATAAATCCCTGTTTCAGGTTTTTGTCAAGAAAGGCCCGCAAGGCCACTAGTTCTGGTTCGGACATAGGATAGATCTGCGCCACAGGGAAGGGTGCCCCAGGCACCAAATTGATGGCACAATCATAGGGTCGATGTGGGGGTAGCTGGTCGGCCCCCTTTTCCTTGAAAACATCAGCAAAGTCCCTGTATGCCGAAGGTATCATGGGACTGACTGTTGAACCTGCTGCAGCCAAGGTGGCCAGTGGAACCAGATGTGGAGACACGGATCCCTGAAGCGCAACTCCCCTTGTGCCCAGTCCACTAGGGGGTTATGTGTCCGGAGCCAGGAAAGTTCCAGAATGAGAGGAAAATGAGGCATACGTGCAACGTTGAATTGTAGTTGCTCCTGATGGTGTTGGATCTGGAGAATAACTGGATAGGTCTCCTGGGTCACCAGGCAGGAGCAGAGGAGACGCCCATCAATTGACTCTACTAGGGTCGGGGTCTCTTTGTCCTGTACAGGAATCTGGTGTTGTTTCACGAAGGCCATGTCAATGAAACAACGGTCGGCCCTGGAATCGACCATGGCATAAATAGCCAGCGCTCGTCCGGTAAGCAAAGTTTCACTGGCACAAGGAACGGACCCTGGATATTAACATAGGGTTCAGGGGACCCAGCTAAGTGCCCCACGTCTGGGGGTCCACTCAGACATGGGGCAAATCTTTTGCTGGCGGTGGTAGCACAGAGCTGGGGGTGTGCTGCTTGACAAAGCAGCCAGAGGCGAAGTGTCCTGCTCCCCCACAGTACAGGCAGAGATTATGTGAATGGCACTGTGTTTTTTCCTCAGGGGTGAGGCGTGGCCGAGCAGCCCCTAACTGCATGGGCTCGAAATCCTCTTGTCCAGTGCTAAAGGGCGTCGGGAGTGGCTGCAAGGTACAGGAACCGCCCCGTACTAGGCGTCGGCTCTCTAGGCAGCCATCGATGCAAAGGCACAGTGTGATTAGTTCTTGCAGCGTATTGGGTCAGTCTACATGCGCCAGCTCATCCAGGATATCATCAGCCAGCCCCTCCATATATTGGTCCATGAGAGCCGCCTCGTTCCAGACCAAGTCTTCGGCCAAGAGTCTGAACTCAGCGGAATACTGGGAAACTGAACTCTTAGCCTGTTTCAGGACCCGAATCTTCCTATTGGCAGTAGCAGCTTGCAAGGGATTAGCAAAAGCTGCTGAAATATGGTCCAAAAAGCCCTGGTAATTGGTTAACAGGGGTGACAGAGCAAGGAGTAAAGGAGTAGCCCATTTAGCTGCCTGTCCCTTGAGAAGGCTGACTATGAAGCATACTTTGGTTTTGTCTGTGGGAAAGTCTCTGGCATGCAGCTCAATATACAGTTTACACAGTGCCAGGAATGCTGGAAACTCCTCCACCTTTCCTCCAAATTTTTCTGGAGGAAGCACAGGGCACTTGATCTGGGTAGCAGCGTTGGCCTGAGATTGCAGTTGTTGCTGCTGAAGCTGTGCCACTGTTTGTGTAAGAAACTGCACCTGAGTGAGCACAGCATTCAGCTGCCCAGAACCTTTGCTTGCCTCCCCCTCCATCTTGTGGAGAGAGTATGTGGTGGTAAGCAATCTGTCACGTTCCCAGGGGATTCAGCAGGCGAGAGTCCAATAAGCCAGTCCAAGGTCAGTAGTCTGGGAGATACAAAACAGATGCCAAATCGTCAAAGCCAAAACACAAACCATAGTCAGAAGTCAGAGTCCGAAAGCCAAGGGTCAAGAGAGCAAGGTTCAAGACAAGCAGGAGTGTGGACGCAAGGCAGAGAATTGACTTGTTGCTTCCACAGGCTTCCAAGCCTCTAGGTACAAATTATATAGGAGCAACAATCATCAAACTCCTAGAAACATTCCATCCTGTTAAAACTCAGGGCTGGTCAATCTGATGTTCCTGTGCGAAGCATTCGTGCAAGCCTCAGATCTTCGTGTTGTGAGTCTCTGCCGAAGCTTGTCCCTCACTCTGGCTAGTGGGGGAGGAGAATCTGGCAGTGATTCAGCTGTCTGTGATTCTAATTGCCCAGCATTTTCCTCAGCTGTAATTAACCCCTCTGGTTCCAGATCTTCTTTGGCTGAACTCATGACATACAGGCACATATTTATATTTACAGAACACTTCCTGGGCTGTGTGAAAGAAAGGGTGGGCCTGTTACAATGCCTCCCTTCTCTTGTGCATCTGTCAGGCCAGCAGTCTGACTACTGCCTGTGGCAGGATGCAAAAACATTGAACACATGTGCAGCACTGACAGGATGCTGCCAGGCAATGCAGCAACACTGCATTTGGGGTGGGCAGAAGAGCTAGAGGCAGAGGATTTAAAAGAAGAAGTTAGCTGCAGGAAGAGAATGGGACAGAAGAAGGTGGAGGACGTAAGCAGGATAGAAGGAGACTGAGAGGGGCCTATGAAGCTCGAGGGCAATCTGAAGGAGCATGGGGGACAGGTATAGAAGCCTGTGAAGGTGAGGGACAATAATAAAGAGGGAAGGTGGTTGTCCAATAGGGGAGGAGGCAATGGAGGTAGAAGACAGAGAGCAGAATGTGAAGAGGGGAAAAGAATGAGAGGGAGGGGAGGAGTGATGCTGAGTTTCCATGGAAGACAAAGGGTCAGCCTACAGTAGTGACAGGTGACCTCCTTCCTGGCAGTCCTACATCCTCCCCCACTCTTAAGCTAATGACAGAATGAGGACAACTCCAGGAGTTAGGGTGAGGGGGGCCTTTGGGACAGCACTTGTCCACTTGGCTAATGGCAGAAGGCCACCTGAGAGACAGAGGCACAGCATGGCTCCTGAACAAACTTACCACACTGAGGTTCTGGATCCTGCATATACTTACCTCTCCAAAGGCTGAAGGTCCAGCTTCTTAGCAAACTTACCACTATGAGGTTCTTGGTTCTGCTTGCCCTTATGATGTTTCCAGCTTTAGGAATAGAACTCCTTTTCCTTTGCTGAAAGTTCTGCCATTGAACCTCCAAACCAATTTCCAAAGTGCTTTATGGGCAATTACTGAGGCCCCAACCTCTGAGTGCAGATGCCTTCTGTGTTTAGGTAAACCTGGGACAGCTATAAACCATTTTTGTCTTATGTTATATCTGCCTCCTTGCTCTTATGTGCTGCTCACAATGTAAAAGATGGATAGGATCACAGGCAGTATTTGTTTAATGTTATTAAATAAATCAGCTCTGGTGAGTTCTACTGCAAATTGAAATGAATTAGTAGCCCTTGTAAGGCCACTTTGCATTGCATTCATGGGAAAGATGTCATGTTTACAAAAGGCAGTGGGTAAAAAGGCTGACAGACTCTGACCTTGACATCCACACATTAAAGACATCTCAAAAATGTAAGCTTCTACCTTATGTTCTAGGCTCCCACATTATCTGGAAACCTCTAAATATAATGATCACGTCCAAGTGTGTTGCCTTCCCTTCTCAGAAAGCCAGTCTCAAATGTGTCTGGATTTGTGAAAGGAAATGAGAAATCAGACATCTTAGAAGGAAAGAGTTGAAGACTAGTTTAATCTCTGTTCATGCATACAGCCTGATGGCTATGAAACAACACAATATTCATATTCATATTTGATAGAGCTGGAAATGACTACAAGGGACATTGAGTCCATCCCTCTGCCAAAAGGTTGGGTTACTGAATAATTCTCCCTCTCAGATGCACACCTCAATGTGGTGAGGCATTTTAGCAGCACAAAATAACAACAACAAATTGAGTATATGGCCCAATACATAGTCTTGTTTCCCCATTTCACACATATAAGGTGTGAAAGGACTTACAATGTTTCAGTCTTCTCACTTCCAGGAACTACTTTTTTAGCCATCCAGTGTCCTCATGAGGATTAAGATTAATAGGACCTTTCCAGATATTATAGCATGGGCACAAAATACAAATGGAGAAGAGGAGGTGGGATCATGCCACTGACCCTGGCTTTGTAAGGTTTTCATATCCAACATGGTATTTACAGAAGATGACCATTCTGTGTTGAGCTGAACATGCATAGGTACCATTTTGCTGATCCTACACTCAGTGTGTGGTTGCTGAGGTGATGGTGTGGACAGAGGTCTGTGTGATGTCACAGAAAGTGTCAGACGCACAGCCTAGGTCTTTCTCCTCCATCAGATGCCTGTAAAGGCTTACAGAATATTAGTTTATAAGCTGAAAATCCAAATAACAGAGCCTCACCAGTTTGTTTATTCAAAATACCTATGGCCTGTCCATAACAAAGTTCACAAGGCAATTCAGAACAAGAATCAGGTACCAAAATTTCAGTAACTAGAAACAATGAAAAGCAACAAGAATACTAGCAAAAAAATAAGTGTAAATTGAGTGTGTCTCTTTAAAAAGAGTAAAAGACTAAGGCGCATGAAAAAGGCTTTGCTGACCACTGAACTGACATCAAGGGAGGCATCAAGAAAACACCATTTATTTATTTATTTTAAATATTTTTACCCTGCCTTTCTCCTTGAAAGCACCCAGCATCTCTGAAGGTATTTCACAGCAAGAGCACAACAAGCTCTGAAAGGCCTTAACTCTTCCCTTGACCTCTGAAATAACCTTGGACTGGATGTGGAAACATGGTGGGAGCCAGTGAAAACTGCAGAGCAGAATTCTCAGCTGGTTTATTAGTTTGTTTGTCTTCCTTCCTGCTCCTGAACATGCTGAATGGGAAATCATCTTCCTCCCTTCTGAGGACTCTTTTAAACTTCTGACACTAAGTTTGTCACATTAAAATCAAATTTGTGTGCCTGACAGAAATTTAGCACAATACTAAATATTGCAGAGCAGATAGTTTATGGCACTTAATTCTAAAGAAAAGCCAGTTTGGTCCCTGAAATAAATGAACCAATAACAAAATGTTTTCAAAGCAGTGGAAAGTAAAATAATATGTGGAGGCCAGTTGATTACACCTTCCACCCAGGCCAGTTTCTCCTCGTCTTGATTCCCTGAGTAATACCTTGGCCTGCAGAGGATTAAGTGAATTCCCCATTACCAGATTGTATGTGTGCATGCATATGAATATCACTAAATTTGGCATTTCTGGGCATGCAGGGATCTTCCTCCCATACCAAATAAAAAAAAACATTCATAAAAAAAGGAGGGAAGGAGATGACTATGCCATACACTGAAAGAACCCAAGATAAATATCTGGAGATTTTGAGGATTAAGAATGGTTTCATTTAGGCTGTATATTGTCCCCCCCCCCCCCGGCTTATTTAACTTCTATGCAGAATACATCATGCGAAAGGCCGGACTGGAGGAATCCCAAGACGGAATTGAGATTGCCGGAAGAAATATCAACAACCTCTGATATGCAGATGATACCACTCTGATGGCAGAAAGTGAGGAGGAATTAAAGAACCTCTTAATGAGGGTGAAAGAGGAGAGTGCAAAAAACGGTCTGAAGCTCAACATCAAAAAGACTAAGATCATGGCCACTGGTCCCATCACCTCCTGGCAAATAGAAGGGGAAGATATGGAGGCAGTGACAGATTTTACTTTCTTGGGCTCCATGATCATTGCAGATGGTGTCAGCAGCCACGAAATTAAAAGACGCCTGCTTCTTGGGAGGAAAGCGATGACAAACCTAGACAGCATCTTAAAAAGCAGAGACATCACCTTGCCAACAAAAGTCCACATAGTCAAAGCTATGGTTTTTCCAGTAGTGATGTATGGAAGTGAGAGCTGGACCATAAAGAAAGCTGACCGCCAAATAATTGATGCTTTTGAATTGTGGTGCTGGAGGAGACTCTTGAGAGTCCCCTGGACTGCAAGGAGAACAAACCTATCCATTTTGAAGGAAATCAACCCTGAGTGCTCACTGGAAGGACAGATCCTGAAGCTGAGGCTCCAATACTTTGGCCATCTCATGAGAAAAGAAGACTCCCTGGAAAAGACCCTGATGTTGGGAAAGTGTGAAGGCAAGAGAAGAAGGGGGCGACAGAGGATGAGATAGTTGGACAGTGTCATCGGAGCTACCAACATAAATTTGACCCAACTCCGGGAGGCAGTGGAAGACAGGAGGGCCTGGCGTGCTCTGGTCCATGGGGTCACGAAGAGTCGGACACGACTAAACGACTAAACAACAAGCTTGTGTGAAGGGTGAGGAGAAAGTGTTGGGAAAGTGTGAAGGCAAGAGGAGAAGGGGATGACAGAGGACGAGATGGCTGGACAGCGTCATTGAAGCTACCAACATGAATTTGACCAAACTCTGTGAGGCAGTGGAAGACAGGAGGGCCTGGCGTGCTCTGGTCCATGGGGTCATGAAGAGTTGGACACGACTTAACGACTAAACAACAAAGCTTGTGTGAGGGGAGAAACCAACATTTGGCCTCCAGATTGCCTACCTCTGAATTAGAGGGCATATTTGCAAGGAACAGGAAAGAAAAAAAAGTTATATTCCCAACGAACAACACACAGAGTCTCCATAAGTGACATCCTTAGTTCTCCTTTGGGAACAGTATAACCACAAACTGTATATATGTAGTTTCACCAGTGGTCTGTCTGTGCTACAGTAGTTAGAAATGGGAAGATGTGGCAAGTCCTCCTTTGCCCATCCAGCTCAGAATAAGGAGGCGAGACACATAGGCTGGGTTAAACTAGGTCCACAACTTTATTAATTATTAACTAATTCCCCTTTCACAAGGGGGCCTACTGTAGTATGAAGCGTATCTGAATCCGGTATACCTTTTATCCGGATCATACCACCCAGGGGTGAGTTTTCTGGCCCTAAAGCATGCTGTCATCTGCCCAGCACGTCTTTGGCTGCCCAATTGTAGGAATACCTCCGAAGCTTGTTGCCTGGGACAATCCCTTAAATCCCACCTCCCTTTAAATGACTTGTGGCTCTAAATTCAGGGAGGTGGGCTGTCTGGCACCCTCCTTGGGTGCCCCTGTAACTCGCTTCCCTCTCTTACCTTCGCACTACCTGCCATGGCATAGGGCTACTTGTATGCCCCATGCCCGCCACCACTGCCAAAAATTTCGGCCCTAAGGCCCCCTTGTAGGTCCTGTAAAAATATATCCAGGCCCTGGTCCGGCAAATGCACTCCATCTGGTCTAAATAACTCAGGCTGGCTCACATGTATCTCAGGATGTTTCACCACTGCAAGGCACTGTTTCACCACTGCCAGCCTGCAAGGCTCTGCCCACTTCTCGATTACCTCCATGCCTTGCACAGTCAATACATCTGGGGTCACACTCAGCCCGCCATACCCTCCTGGATATTATGTCTGACCGGATAATCCGGGTCCCCGTAAACTTTGCCTTAAAGGCTCTTAGATCCTCGAACACCTGCAAAATCAGCAACTTATCCAACCTTAGGGTCAAGTCGTTTTCTCCTAGGTGAATCACCAGAATTCCAAGGAGCACATATTGAGTACCCTGGGACACCAGTTCTCTGAACCTGTCCCAGAGCATACCTCTCCGTCCCCTCCACTCGAGTGTAGCATGAGCACCAAGGCCCAAGTTGCGACCCCAGCCAGATCTGAAGGCAAACTTGGCTGCCCAAAATATGAAACTATGCCCAACCTGTAGAACTCACATCCAGGTCAACAGGAACCCTGAACCTGTAAGAGAAGAAACAAACAGCAGCCCCTACTGAGGAAGAGAATGAACATAAGTCTGAAACCTTTGAGAGGACCACCTCCCGACCTTCTTAATTTGTTCTTCACCGTATCACAATGCCGCTGCTGTAGATGCAGCACCTATACGAAAGGAATTGGTGCCGAACTTCCAAACCATTATGCCCACTGCTTGCAGCGCTCGTGAGGTAACAGCCCCAAACTGGTACCGTGTCAAGGGAGATCTGTCTTTGTGAGAAAACAAACACCCAAGGGCTGTTCCTCAAGCCTGTAAGAATGCCTGAATGGCCTGAACAGGGCAGAGTTCAACAACAGAACACCTACCCAGTGATAAAACCTGTCCCTTACCTAATTGATCAGTCTTGGATTTTTGCAGATGGATCATGACTCAGTCTTCAGAGACCACTGCATCATCCACTTGTAAAGCTGTTTTTGACTTATCCTCCCTAGATGCAGCAACCAACTCGCTAACTCGGAATGCACCAAAAATGCGAGCAGTGTCGCCGCTTTAAACAGTAGGACCTCATAATGATCTTTGCAAACTTCATCCCATTTTTTGCCTAATTGGATTAACACATTTGGTGATATTGGGGTGCATTTATCTGCCACATGTTAACGCTGACATTCGCCCTTGTATCATACTGGGTGCTAATCCATTGTAATGTTAGTGCACCCCAAACTGCTGTAGATGCTCTACTGTGATGGGCCATGGCCTCCCTAATACTTCTTGTGTGCAAAAGGCAAAAAATTCCTTGCATGCTGTTGCATAGTGTTGCCTAGTGCTGGGTTCTACAGCTAAACTGATGGCCCTGTTAGTCTCAACTAGCCAAGGCTCTATACCTCCAATGAAAGAACCTCTGGTTGCACTTGAGCGCCCGGCACCAACACCCTGAACTGATCGATCTGTTGGAGGGATAGGGCATTAGCCAAAACGTTCTTTACTCCTGACACATGCCGTGCCTGGAAGACAATATAGTGCAGGCAATGCAGAGTAAAGGCCCAAACCAAATGCATCACCCTTGCGGATTTGGATGACATGGAATTAACAAGTACTATCGCAAGATTGTCACACCAAAATGTGAAAGAGGAGTTGGCCAAAGTGTTGGCCCATAACCATAGTGCTTCCACTATTGGGAAGAACTCCAAGAATATAAGGTCCTTGGTGATCCCTGCATTCCTCCACTCCTCAGGCCATACCCCTGCACACCACCTTCCTCTGAAGTAGATGCCATAACCCAAGGAACCCACAGAATCTGAATAAACTTGGAATTCTGTCCCTAGGCTAACCTCATCCCTCCAAAATGAAACATCATTAAAATTGCTCAAAAATTTTAACCACACCCTCAAGTCTTCCCTTATCCCAGTGGACAGCTTCCGCCGGTGATGAGGCTTCTTTAAACCCCTCATGGTGTCACATAAGCGTCTCAAGAAAGCCCTACCTGGTAAAACTACCTTGCATGCAAAATTGAGGTACCCTACCACCTCGTGAAGTTCTTTAAGCATCACTCTGGAGCACATTAGTATAGAACTTACTCTTTGCCTCAGTTCTTTTAACTTTTCTTCTGGCAGTCTGCTACACCGCTGAATGGTATCTAGCTCCACCTCTAAATAGATCAGTGTAGTGCATGAGCCTTCTGTTTTCTCCTCTACCAGGGGAACACCTAGCTCCCTTGCTAGTACCCATTCCAGAAAGAAACTGAAGCACTCAAAAGCCACACAAGAAATGGAGCATCCCATAGGCAATGCCCTATCCATGTAATAAAACACCTCAAAAACAAAACCCAGGAGCTTGAAGTCCTCCGGATGCACAGGCAGCAGATGAAATGCCGATTGTATGTTGCATTTCGCCATCTCAGCGCCATGCCTACATGCTCTGACTGCATCAAATGACGTGTACCGTACTGTATAGAGCTCTTGTGGAATCCTATCGTTGACTGATTCACCCGCTGCGTAGGACAGGTGGTGAATCAATCTAAATTCACCCAGTGCCTTTTTAGGCATGATCCTCAACTGTGAAACCCTCAACCTTGGCACTAGTGGGTCTCTGAATGGACCCACAACTGACCCAGCTACTACTTCCTTCCTAATTTTCCCCCGAACTACTGCTTCCATACACAAAATAGATTTTGAGTTTCCTGTCATGGTCGGTTCCCTTTCCCCTTGAACTGGGATCCTAAAACCGATTAGAAATCCTTCACTCAAATAAGCCGCAGCTACCCTGTCAGGATATGCTTTTAGTCAGTTATCCAGAATCTCAATCCTAATTGGACTGGGGCCCTTTTGCAGCATTAGCCACCCCCGGGGGTGGCTTTCTCACCCCCATGTCCCTACCCCCAGAGGCACTTGACCTTCCCCTAAAGCACTTGGCCAATCCATGCGGTGCTCCGCAAATGGAGCACTGATGCCTGAATCTGCAAGGTTTTCTGCTACACGACCCTTTTGCATTGAATTCCCAGCAGACAAGGTGGGGTTGAACCATCTGGCCCGCCAATGTGTGGGGATAGTTAGCTACATTCACCTTCTGTATCAGATGGCCACTATCAAGTCAATCCCCAAGGTTGGGATGTGAAGGGGTCATCAATTGTAGCCAAAGGCCATGGTGATGCACATCCCAGCGCATGTTGGGGTTGATTGTCGCTCTCATATGGAACCCCTCATCATAGAGCAACCATGCGTGCCCCAGGAAGTCCAAGTATGCACGGTAGATCAAGTCCATGTACTGTATCAGCGATAGTGCACGAGCAGGCTGCACTTTCACTATGGTCCCCGTGTAAATAAAAAATCATGGTAGCCTATTAGCCCAGCACCTCTCTGGCTTCTTCTTCCTAAACTTCTCCTTCTCTCTGTCTTCTTCCTTATCTTTTTTCTTTTCTTCAATCTCTCAGTTCAAGAGCTCGAAGACATTAACATACTCTTCCCTCCAAAGTTTCTCAACTGTAGCTGGCAAAAGGTGGTTGCCCAGAGGTAGGGACAGGCCCTCATAAGGGAGGGTCCCCAATAGGTACAGAGTTGTACCCTGTATTTGTAATCAAGGACAAGGAAGCAGCCCTCGCTCCTTCTAAATAACCTGGACTTTGGCTGGGTAGGCGCCATTGTGGGTAAGGCGCCATCCATGACTTCAAAGCTGGTCCAGGCCCCACTGCAGGTGACACTGCTCCACCCATGTCTGTAGATTGCTGAGGCCTCACTACACATGGTGGAGGTGAGTTTACAGCCCCTCAAGGCCATATATTGTCACTCTGTGTTATGTGTTTTGTGGGTGTTGACTCACCTGGATTGAGCGTTGCTACCACCATTCCCTGCCTATTTGCTGCAACAGTCTCTCCCACCAACTGGTTCTGTTCCACTGCTACTGAGCCAGTCATCTCACGGTCCTCACCGCTTGCCTCATCCATTTGGGTCACTCCTGCTCCTTGCCCTGTTGGTCACTCAGTAGCTACATGGGAACAAACACCTGTTTGAGAATCTGGCAAGGCAATTGCTGGGGATGCTCCAGAAGAACCGGGGCGCTCACTCTCTAAAATGGCAATGCGTGCCAGCATTATGTCCCCTACCTGTTTCAACTCAGCCATCTTACATGCTTTGGAGTCCCTCTGAAACCTCCTAGGCATAGCCGTCCCCTCTGCCTGCTTGGCAAGATCCCTTTCCCATTCCAGAGCACTCAGCTTTGCCAGAATAGCCCCATAATCCAGCCATTGCTCATCCTCAGAGGAGGAAACAGTTGGTGGTGATCTGGCAAGGGCTTTCTTCTTTGCAGGCTCTATGTCCTCCTTTTTTAAACATTTAATTGCTTATATATATATATGGGTTTCTTTATGTGGGGTGCCCTCCAACCCACCGTGTCGCTAATTTTAATATCCCCTAACCAGGTTTCCTTTCCTTTCCCCTTCTATTATTTTATATTCTTTTCTAATTTTTTTATTAATTAATTTCTTTGTCCCAATTCACTCCAATCGCCCTCCTAATGCTTCCAATCCTCTTCGCTCCACATTGCCACCAAAAAACCCCTGATTGTTCATCCAAACCACTGGGCTAGCCACTGCTCAGCCCCAACTTTGGCCCTCCACGTGGCCAAAAGCAAAACCGCCGTCCGCGATAGCGCAGCCTCTCCCCGTGTGAGCGATGGCAAAATAGAGGCCGACACAGGGAGGCTCAGCCTTAAGAAGGCTTGCTTGCTCACCCCCTCCCTTGGCGCTGATGTCATCAGCCTGCGCTCGCCATTCCGAGTGGGCAGGCAAAGAGTCCCCACTTCGGCAGCTCCACACCTCGTGAAGCAGCCTTTCTCCCTTCCAAAGCTACTTCATGTTGTTGTTTTTCACATCAACAACAACAAAAATCATTTGTTCATGTTTTGTTTAATTTATTTTCAAATGGACCCATGGCCTTCTTCTATGACATATGTGCATATTTTAGAAATGAGCAGATGTTTGCTGTTGCTGCTGCACATTTTTCAAATATGTGCATCTTGTCAAATGCATTTTTCTTTCTCATGATACACCCCAAGTTCAGATATGAACAGATTTATACATGCACATTATGCCTGGTCCAGTGCTCAGTCCAGAAAGTAGAGAATCTGGTAAATCAAGAGAAAGCAAGCAGAAGAGTAACAATCCAAAATATAATTGATTTACCACACATTCCTGCTCCTCAGATGCAATTTTAAAAGGTTCGCTGCTGGTAAGTAAGCTCTTTGCTTCTTTTTAGTGCATCATACTAACAGTACAGATCAGACATAAGGATACTAGCTCTTCTATTGATTGGTCATATTTTCTTCTTTTATGAAAGCAAAGGAGTTAATGCAAGTATGTAAAATATCTTCTCAGTGTACTGCCACCACCCATGGCACTGACCAAGCTCCTGAAAAAGAAAGAGGGAAACAGAAGTTGCCCTGAAGAAGCTTTCTGTTCTGTAGCCTACTGTTCCATATCAATAGACTTTCAAAGCATCAAAGGAATTCAGAGTCTCTGTGTGAGCACAAAAGTTGAGGAATGAATTTTGGGCAGCCTGAACAGCAACTAGGATGAACGCTCAGTAACATTTTGAGTTGCATTCTAGCTTTCATGAATCCAAAATTAATACCAAGGCGACTGTTTCTCAAAATCCATAATCCCCATGTGTCCACATCATATGCTATCCTTTATTGTGCGGGTTATTATTTATTTAGCACTGATTGCAGTGGCAGGTTAATCCTATCAGAAGTCTCTTGATAGCCAGTCACAATAGCCAGAAGTGATCACAATAAAAACAGGAAAGCTCTATCCCATCCAATTGAATGTAATACTATTACAAAATAGTGAACACACAGAGTAAAGACTGAGGAATGAAGAAGCTTTTTGGAACTATAGAGGAAACATAAAACAGGAGGAAAAAATATTCTCTCTCTAGATATGTATGTAAGGAATACTTTTCTTCTACACTGAAAGCAAGTGGTGGGGAAATGAAAACAATAAATCAAAGTGGATGAACATCCATATCCCTTTTGAGCACTAATGAAAAAATAAGAAATATTCTCTTTCTGGGTTCCATGAAAAGAAACCATTAAGCAGCCTGATGGAAAAATGAACAGAAAAACAAAACACCCAAATACAATAATATTAGCCAAAGCACTGGAGACTGTCTCCTGAAACCTAGCGCTGTGCAAGCCAGAGTATGATAACAACTAGAAAAATTCAGTTTTGTTCTCAGCAATGGAGTTGACCATTTTGGAAGAAAACTTCAAGTGGATCATTTCAGTGATGCACTGTTGAAACATGATTTCAGAGAGCTGGGTTCTTTTATTTGGGGATAGTTTCACTAGTGGGGCAAAAGATGGCCACTCAACATAAGGAGTCACATCGTAAAACTGATCGATACTGTTCCTATTCCCCAGGATGAGCTTGTGGACTGAAAATAACACCTGGATCACTTCCTGATTATGTGCAAGATTATGCTGGAGGGAAGGTGAGATAGTTGGCATGTGGATTTAGCCTGCCAGGTTATGGAACTGGGTAATACCTTCCTACCCTGTACATATGAAGCTGTGAAAGGTAGTAAATGGCTACAGCATGAAGAACATGAGAAGCGCTTTAAACAGAATTGGAAGGTGGAGGGAAATGCAAGCTCGGAGGTAAAGATAAATGAAGACTTATGCACAATAAGAGGAACAGACAAAGCAGCTCTAATGGGGCCTGATAATAATCTTCATAAAAATGTACAAAGGAAAGTGGGCCACAAATCACACAATCTCCAGTGTCTATATAGGAATGCCAGGAATATGGAAAGCAAATAAGAACTGGGTGTGTTGTTTCAGGAGGGTAAATATGACTTGATAGGGATAACTGAAACTTGATGGGATGACTCCCATGACTGGAATCCAGCCATTAAAGGATATAAAAAAGAACAGAAAGAATAGAAAGGGAGGTGGAGTCACATTATATGTCAAAAAGATGTATTCCTGCACATAAATACAAAAGGATGAGCTTCATTTCCCATCAGGAACATCTGGATTAATATAACTGGGTTTAAAAAACAAAAGGAACGTGGTAGTTGGAGTTTACTATCAACCTCCCAATCAAAGAGATGATGTGGATGAAACCTTTGAGAAACAAATTGCAATTTTTTTAAAGAGACACAGTGAAGTAGTAATGCGAGATTTCAACTATCCTGATATCTGTTAAGAGGCAAATTCTGTCAAATATTACCCCCTCCAATATATTCCTGGCTTGTGTGGCTGATAATTTTCTCCTTTAAAAAAAAGGAGGAAGTAGCTAGAGGATTAGCTATCCTATAATAGAGTCTACCCATCAGAGACGACTTGATAGAAGAAGTGGTGGTAAGAGGAACTCTGGGGGAAAGTGGACATGTTCTACTTGAGTTCTTGATTTCAAAGAAAACAAAAGCAGAGTATAGCTGCACATGTACATTGGATTTTAGGAAAGCCAATGTTAATAAACTCAGGATAATTTTAAGTAAGATCCCATGGCAAGAGATCTGAAGACTTCTATCTGTTTTATCCAAACCGCCATATGCAAAATGTTACAAGATAAATTGGGGAGATCTTTTAAAATATCTTATTTGAGTTTTCAGCCTTGCAAATGTTATGGACTTGACCATGATGTGGGCCTTAACTATAGATCTTGGCAAAGCATAGCTGGAGAATAGCACTTCTTAAGTTTCTTTATCACTATAATGAGAGTTTTTGTGTTACGGAGATCTCAGGATACACTAAGACTTGGGTGGAGAGCATTACAAAATATCCAGAACCTAAATACAAGCAGGCAGTAAAATTTAATACACCCTTATTCATAAGCAAGTTCTATTTATTCCACTGAACATACTTAGTACCTTGTAAGAGTGGATAGGATTGCCATCTAAACTGCATTAAATGCTATAAAATATTGCTTAAATTTTACAAGATTTGAAGTAATTTATGCTTACTTTTGTGGAGTCCAACTGTCTTTGTACTCATTGGCCAGGATGCTGAAATGACAGAGAGGTTTATTTCATGCCAAGCACTTGCATTAGTTTATTGTTTGACCCTGTTCCTTATCTATCCCTTAGTATCCCTTAGTATATCTATCCCTTAGTATAATTATGTAAAAATACATAATTATTTTAAATGACAACTGAAAATCCAGAGAAGAGATTTCTCCTGCAGCAAGTCTGTAGGTGAAACTCTGAAATTACTGCTGCATTCTGTTAACCCAGTTTTGTGGCATCTTATTAAAATAGTAAGGGGCTTTCTAAAAGAATTTCAGATCATCCACCTTACTTCTCCCAGACACAAGCCAGACACATGGTTGTATCTGATTTATTTCAACCTGTCAGCAGTCTCAGCCCAAGCTTTGTCCGGGTAAAGTTCAGAAAAATTCATTGTAAGGTTCAGAACAATAACCAAGCATCAAGCTATGAGAAATGCCACAATAGCTGACTATACAGAATAAGACTTTACAAACTGTGAAGTATGACAGAAGCTCATTGAGATGACCCAAATATGCCAGCAAAGAATCTCATAATGCCCCCTCCCCCACAAATTATTTTTATACATAACACATGTTCAACAGAGTCCCCCTTTCTCACAAAGAATCATGGAATAGTTGAACCTGCAGCAATCTGTCAAAAACATCTCAAAAAAGCAAGCATTGACAGTAAGAAACTTTACTGAACTTGATGATAGCTCTTATTAAAGGAGCAGGCTTTTCAGCATGAAGGGTAAAAGAACTAGCACAATGCTTCTTTATCATTGCCAGGATTGTTCAGTACTGCTATCAGAGGAAAAGGTTCATTCAGATGAAACACACACTCAAAAAATGGATGTATCTATGTGTTTGAAGTGGCTGGCTGCAGAATGGTGTATTGCTTGGCCTAATGAAGACCACTGAAGCTGTTCTCCTCATAGATTGTGTTGTTATTTAAGACTGAATACTAAAGGAAAGAGACAGCCTGTGCATCTGAAAAAGCTAAACCAAGGACTAAACTGAGACCCAACTACAGAGAGGGTTGGATATATCTTGTAAGTAGCCCAGAGGTTCTGAACGTCCAGACTCCAGCTGCTTCGCTAGCACCTACATTTCTGCCCAGCCCTATAGTATTATACACTGATTGGCTATTGTCCTAACCAATCTGGTCCTGGGGCTCTGCACTGTGTGTCCCCCTGAAAGACCTAAATCCTTGTATATTAACAGTCTTCCTGTTGGTAGTATCAACAATGTCAGTCTAACAATAATACATAGGGTTTAACTAAATGGATATAGAGTAATTTAAATTCAAAAATGAAAGACAAAACAACTCTGAAAATTTCCAAGACTGAAGAAAAAAGTCCAAAACTCTGTCTTGATGTATTGGGTGTTGTGTTTCTGTGTGTGCCAAATTTAAGTTGACGTACACAAGTTACTGTCATTGCCCCCTTACCCCGGAATAAATACGCGAGACCAGAAATATGGATTAAACACGGGCCACACTTTATTGAATATAATCATTGTCGCGATTTGACCCTTTTTAGATCCCACACCTCTGGCACCTATGTGGCGTTGGACCCACTCGTGCCTTGGTCTTTCCACTTAGACTCAGACCTCAGAGCACACCAGGGCAAAACTAAACTCTTTCCTTTCTTACACTGCTGCCACCAGGAGATCCCTAGATCCCCATAACTCCTTTAGAAAGAATCAGGTCCACTCTTTAATGAAATAGCAAGATCTTTAGTTTATTTGCTTATTTGTTTCAGTATTTTAATATTCAGTTCTATTCCTTCTCCCTTCCAGTCACTGGTCAATCACTTCTCAGATCTCCTACTATATTTTCATTAGTCTAATCACAATCACATAAATCTCTGAACTCTGCTAATCAAACTCCTTCCAAAACTCTGATCTCTCTAATCAAACTCCTTCCAAAACTCTGATCTCTCTAATCAAACTCCTTCCAAAACTCTGATCTCTCTAATCAAACTCCTTCCAAAACTCTGATCTCTCTAATCAAACTCCTTCCAAAACTCTGATCTCCCTTCTCCCCCTCAGGCTCTGCCTCTTATACTCTGCCTCTTGGCTCCGCCTCTCAGCAACATAAATATGCATGACTCACTCTAACTAAACCTGAGCCATGACCACATTTAAAGGAGAACGCTACAGACCTCCCCCCTTACTTAGGTTTGTTTGGGAGGGGAAACACATTTTTCCTCCTGAACAAACAGCTGCAATAGCTTAAACTTTTTTTTTCATAACATTTTACCTTCCACATTTTTACTAACTTTCAACCAAATCCTTAACTTATCATGTAATAATCAATACCATACTTTACCTTTTCATCTACTAATCAATAATATACATTACCTTATCATTTAATAATCAATACAATACTTTACCTTATCATCTACTAATCAATAATATACCTTACCTTATCATTTTACAGAATTTACAACCATACAGAAATCACGATCCTGAACTTTTACATAAATAATTAACTGTGAATTATAGTCCATTTCAGTTTATAATAAAAGTCCTGGTATCATTCATCTAGCCTCCTGGAAAGCACATGTGCGACAACGTTGTGGGCTTTCGAGGCAAGAACTGAGTCTCTGTTGCAAAGGCAAAATTTGCAAAGTCCAAGTCTCTCACTTTTCCGTCGTAGTCTGGTGCACCATGGACTGGTCTGGTTGTGGTCATCTCCTTCAGCTGGACACACCTCTGCTGGTACTCAGGAGTCCCTCTGTTGACCACTGGCTCCTTCCTCCGCACCCTTTTCCGTCGACTGGCGGTCATCGGCCACTTGGTTGTCCACAGGATGTCATCTGCTGGTCGTTTTAGTGTGACGTCATCTTTAAGTCTGGCTCGGGGCTTCACTTGCTCAGCTAGGGAAAGGGTAGGCAGTTCCCTCTTCTCCTCCCGAACATCTTTAGATGCATCCCTCTTTAAGGCATCAGGGCCTTCCTCCTTCCGTATCACATAATTGACTTTGTTCAATTTTGTCACTACTTTATAAGGATCCTCCCAAGCTAATTGTAGCTTGTGACCTTTGACTGGCCTAAGCAAAAGAACTTCATCTTCAGGCCCAAAAGTTCTTTCATGGGCTTTCTTGTCATACCAGGTCTTCTGCTTAGTCTGGGCAGCCCTTAAGTTCTTTCTGGCTATCTCTAGAGACCTTTGCGGGGTGTTTTGCAACCTGTGCATATATTCTACCACTGACTCTGGGTCACTTTCTCTATGGTCTTCCCAGTTCATGCGGAGCAAATCTAAAGGTCCGCGCGCCTCTCGTCCTAGCAGTAACTCAAAAGGACTAAATCCCGTGCTCTCTTGAGGGATGCTCCTATAAGCATATAGTAAGGGTTGTATTTTGAAGTCCCAATCATTTGGGTTCTCTGCTACATACGCCTTAATCATGCACACTAAAGTGCCATTGAATTTCTCAACTAGCCCGTTGGTCTCTGGATGATATGGAGTCGAGTTGATTTGGGTAATTCCACAAGCCTTCCATAACCTTTTGATCAGTTTGGATGTGAAACTCATTCCCAAATCGCTGACTATCTCGCTGGCAAATCCCAATCGGCTCATGTAATTGATTAGGGCATCTGCCACGGTGTCAGTTTCCATGTTGCGCAAAGGAATTGCCTCGGGATATCTAGTGACAAAATCCATTATGGTCAAGATGTATTTATTTCCCCTACGGGTGGCATTAGGTAAGGGACCCACTAGATCGATTCCCAGCCTTTGGAACGGTGTAGAGATGACTGGCAGAGGACATAATTTGGCTTTGGTCCTGTCCTGCCCAGTCCCTCGTCTCTGAGAGACATCACACGTTTTACAGAAACTAGTAATCTGTTTGCCCATACCTGGCCAAAAGAAGTTCTGGCCAACCCGTCTTTTGGTTCTGGTGATCCCCATGTGAGCTCCAAATAAACTGCTGTGAGCTTGATTAATGATTTTCTCCCTGTATTTACTAGGGACCACTAATTGCTTTCGGGGTTCCCCTTTTCCTCGGTATGGAGTAGCTAACGTTTCCCTGTACAGAAGGTCTTTGGTTAAGCTAAAGCTCTCAGGGCACTCAGGAGACAGTACAGTGGGAGTCCTGGCAGCTTCAAAGCAAACTCCCAAGCTAATGTCCTCCTTCTGCTCCTGGGCAAAATTGTTATTTGTTTTGGGATTCTGTAGTAGCATGAGTTCTGCCTCAGCCCTATCATCAAGCTGGGTTGCCACGGTAACCGCTTCTAGGCCTCTCTCTGCTACAGTATCGGTTTGAGCTGCAGAGGGTGAGTTTTGACCCCCCTTTGAGCGGGTAAGCACTAACGCACTCTTGACATGCTCTATTAAATCCCAACCAAGGAGAAAAGCTGCTGGTATTTCATCTGACACAGCTACTTGCCACTTTCCAGACCAATTCTGGTATTCTACTGGTATCTCAGCCACTTTTAAAACCACGGTTTCCTTCCCAATTCCCTTTAAAGACATTTCTTTGCCAGGAATAATGTCATCCTGGGCTACTAAATCAGAATGGACAATGGAGATTTGAGATCCTGTATCTCTTATTGCAATGTACTTCTTTCCTTTCACCACTATCTCTTCACCTGCATTTCTGAGAAGGGTCTGGTCATTGCTGATATAGAAACAATGGACTACTTGGGCTATAGGAATATCTTCCTCCTCATGGTCAGTAGAAGTGGTGGTGGTTATGGGATCAGGTCTCTGTCTACTATTTTCCTCCCCTGATTCCACTTGCTTGACGCAATACACCTTTTTGGTTAGAGAATCATTTCTCTGCAAGTTGGGGTATGGTTGCCTACACTGGAATTGTAAGTGGCCTGGTTGCCCACAGTTAAAACATTTAAAATTCCTTTTGTCATTCTGAGGTACTTTGGCGAACCGTGCCTCAGGGTTTGATGTTTTTGGCGGGCTAGCCCTTGGCAACTTTGGGGAAGTCCCGCCCTGACCTTCTCTCTCAGGATTCCTGCTGAGGTAATTTTTATTAAAAGGCTTTTTATAGTTATTGTCCCAGTTTGGTTTATTTACTCTCAGCTCTGAAAATCTAGGGTTCCTGTAAGCATTAATCAAATCAGTTTGTTCTCCCGCTTCCCATAAATTTTTAGGATTCTTGTCCCTTACTAAATACCGTAGTTCTCCAGGTAATAGGGAGTAAAACTGTTCTAGCCCAATTAAATCCTTCAACTGTTCTAAAGAAGTGATCTCCTCTCTTTCAATCCACTTTTCCAGAGTCTGTGCCAATCTAGCTCCCAACTGAGAGTACGATTCATCCTGCTTTTTAGAGAGAGAGCGAAATTTCCGCCTCAGGTGTTCAGAGTTCAGACAAAATCTTGAATAAACCATCTTTTTATATGCCTCAAAATCTCTTGCCTTCTCGGGATTCATCTGGGCATATATTTCTGCCAGATCTCCGCTAACCTGCGCTCTTAAAACCATCATTCTATCTTCATTTCTGATTTCAAAGTCATTGCAGGTGCGTTCAAAAGCAATGAGGAAGGATTCAGGACAGTCCCCTCTTTTGTACTGGGGAAACTTCTTCAAATCTATCTTTGACAGGATTCCACCTCCCCCACTGTTGTTATTATTAAGATTATTGTTTAGAGCAGAAATCTCTAGCTGTCTCATCTGTAGTTGAAAATCCATTTCTTTTTGCCTTAATTCTAGTTCCCTTCTTCTCTCCTCCTGCTCAAATTGTCTGGCCTCCTGCTCAGCTCTTTCTTTGCTTTCCTGTTCCCTCCTTCTCTCCTCCTGCTCAAATTGTCTGGCCTCCTGCTCAGCTCTTTCTTTCCTTTCCTGTTCCCTCCTTCTCTCCTCCTGCTCAAATTGTCTGGCCTCCTGCTCAGCTCTTTCTTTGCTTTCCTGTTCCCTCCTTCTCTCCTCCTGCTCAAATTGTCTGGCCTCCTGCTCAGCTCTTTCTTTGCTTTTCTGTTCCCTCCTTCTCTCCTCCTGCTCAAATTGTCTGGCCTCCTGCTCAAATTGTCTGGCCTCCTGCTCAGCTCTGAGCTGTAGTTCCTTAAATTTAAATTCCCGTTCCAGTTTCCATCTCTCAAATTCTTGAGGGCTTAATTCCTTATTTCCCTCCAATTCCTGAGGTAACTCTTCAGACTCAGGACTCCCCCTTGTGGCGTGTTTGGGAGGCATCTTTTCCCTTTTGGGGTGATTAGAGCAGCGTTCACTAATTTTTTAAAAGGACCTGTCTTTTCTCTTATTTTACTTCCAGTTACTGATATAAATTTTTCAAGCCTTTTCTTTTAGTACTTTCCCTCAGATCTGCTATGACCTGGCTTCTGCCTTATCCACAGCGCTCTCCTATCTCAGAGCCTGGGATTTTACAGTAAGCCCTCTGATCCTCAGATCCTGAGGTAAACTCAGAAATTCCCTCTCAGAGAATTCAAGCCTTTTCCTTAGGTTCTGTCCCTTAGATCTGCTATGACCTGGCTTCTGCCTTATCCACAGCGCTCTCCTATCTCAGAGCCTGGGATTTCACAGCAAGCCCTCTGATCCTCAGATCCTGAGGTAAAACTCAGAAATTTCCTCACAGAGTCGTTCCCTATCTTAGACCCCCCTGATCTGGGTTCTGAGGCCCCGCTACTAAGCTTTTCCCAAAAGCTCTAGCAGGAACCAAACCTCATTGCCACAGATCCTGTCTAAAAGGTACCCTTGACTCAATAAACTCTTTTATAAAGGCTTCACTGGATTATTTCAATAGGCTTCACTGGAGTATTTCAATAGGCTTCACTGGATTACTTCGTATCCCGCCGCTGGACACCAATGTCGCGATTTGACCCTTTTTAGATCCCACACCTCTGGCACCTATGTGGCGTTGGACCCACTCGTGCCTTGGTCTTTCCACCTAGACTCAGACCTCAGAGCACACCAGGGCAAAACTAAACTCTTTCCTTTCTTACACTGCTGCCACCAGGAGATCCCTAGATCCCCATAACTCCTTTAGAAAGAATCAGGTCCACTCTTTAATGAAATAGCAAGATCTTTAGTTTATTTGCTTATTTGTTTCAGTATTTTAATATTCAGTTCTATTCCTTCTCCCTTCCAGTCACTGGTCAATCACTTCTCAGATCTCCTACTATATTTTCATTAGTCTAATCACAATCACATAAATCTCTGAACTCTGCTAATCAAACTCCTTCCAAAACTCTGATCTCTCTAATCAAACTCCTTCCAAAACTCTGATCTCTCTAATCAAACTCCTTCCAAAACTCTGATCTCTCTAATCAAACTCCTTCCAAAACTCTGATCTCCCTTCTCCCCCTCAGGCTCTGCCTCTTATACTCTGCCTCTTGGCTCCGCCTCTCAGCAACATAAATATGCATGACTCACTCTAACTAAACCTGAGCCATGACCACATTTAAAGGAGAACGCTACAATAATTGTTGCCAATCCTTTGGCAAAGGGGGGGCCTGCCGTAGTGCGGAATCAGGTTTAAACACATGGGTCTGAACGGACCCATTAAACAAACAAATGGGCGAGTCCCTGGCCCAAGTTTTTGCAGCCGTGAAGACAGCGAGAAACCCGGCTGGCCCAAATTTGACCACCCTGGACCTCGAGCCACTCTCTCCATGTTGACTGTTGGTCCGGGTGTGTCCCCAGCACATCTTTCCCCCCCAAGCACTGTAATTGCACGATCCGCAGTGCTGGGAGTTCAGATGAGCTATAATTACCTGCTATTGCTATGGGACTCCCCAAAATACCTGTTTAATCCGCACTAACCGCCACTGCATAGGGACTAGCCAAGCTAAGTCCCATGCCCGCCATCGAGTTCACCAAGCTCCAGCAGCAGACCCCCCTTGATATCTTCCAGGAAGACATCCAAACCTCATTCGGACAGATGTAAACCATCATTCCGGAAAAACCAGGCCTATCCATGCAGATCCTCTGGTGACCAATCACCGATCCTAGGCCACTGCAATCATCTATGCAGACTACCCTGCTAACACTACTTTTTGCAGCGTTAGCGGGCCAAAAAATGCCTCGCATCCCTCCATACCAGCTGAGGGATGGTCATCGGTCATACAGTGTTCATAGCATGATACGGTGCCTTCACTGATTGGAAAACTCAGGCCTATCCGTGGATCCTCTGGTGACCAATCACCAATCCAGGCCGCTGCAGATAGCTCTGCAGACCACCCTGCTAACACTCTTTTGTGCAGTGTTAGCGGGCCAAAAATTGCCTCACATCCCTTCGTGCCAGCCGAGGGATGATCATCGGCCATACACTGCTCATAGCAGGTTACCATGCCATCACCAATCGAAAAACTCAGGCCTATCCGTGGATCCTCTGGTGACCAATCACCGATCCAGGCTGCTGCAGACATCTCTGCAGACCACCCTGCTAACACTTTTTTGTGCAGTGTTAGCGGGCCAAAATTGCCTCACATCCCTCCATGCCGGCCGAGGGATGATCATTGACCATATGATGTCCATAGTAGGGTACATAACCCTCAACCATGTGATGTCAGGAATCGCATCAAGAATCAGGCCTCTCTGCAGATCCTGGTCAGGTCGTTACCACCCAAGTGTATTACCCACACATATGGGGGATGTTGACCAAAGGCAGCCGCATGGCAAAGTTGTCCTCGCAGCATCCCACAGCATCCTTTTCATTCGATAAGGGCTCTAGCTCCAAGTTCAAGACTGCTCCCCCATGGGGATGCAGCAGCATACTGAGCTGCCCAAAAAAACATAGCTGCGGCCCATGCTCATGATGTGCTTCCTTCTTATCATCGCTATGGTATCTGCAAGATAAAACAAACCAGGCCCCTACCTAGACGTCAGGGGGTGCCTCACTAATCGGCCTTGGATCGGTGGATGTGAATCTGCACCATCCCGATAACTACCACACATCCTGCCCCTGTAGATCCACTCCAGTTCTGTCCCCTTCCAGTGGCTACCTCTTCACTAATCCTGATGGCGCCAAAAAGTTATTAAGGATGCGGCCCTGAATAAAACAACTTTATAATCATCTATATATATAACCTACCACTGCTTACAAATGCTTTCTACTAGTCCCAGTGATATAGGTACTCTTGAATCCTTAGATCTACCTCTTTACTTATACCAACCTCCACTCATTTTCTGAGGGCAGTAATCTGAAGAATAATTCTGAAACCATGAACTGTAGGGTAGAAAGCCTGCGCCAATAACCTACCTTGTATAGGTCCTGGCCACATAGGGTCTAAATCAACTAAGTTCCTAAGCTCCAGAAACTCTATACTCACTGCCGAGTACACTTATCCTGCCCCCAGTGCCAGGGCCAGTCATATTATCCCTTCACATCACCACACCAAATTGCCAAGCCCCGGGGGAAGGGTCTCTGTGGATTCGTTGGCTCCTATATCTAACTCCCTGAACAGCTCGATCTGTTGGCGTGATAATGCCTCAGCTAAGCTATTATCTACGCCTGATCTGTGTCTAGCCTGCACCAATGTCACGACACGGTCTAAATGCACATGGGGTTATTAATTATACAGACCACCGTCAGATTGTTGCACCAGGAACGTACCCCAGAGTTGGCCTATTCGCTTGCCCAAAGCCACAATGCGCCAACTATGGGAAAAAACTCTAAAAATGTCAGGTCTCTGGTGACCCCGGCGTGGCGCCATTCCCCAGCCACTTGAAGGCGCACCATCTGCCTGCAAAATGTATTCCGAACCCCAAGGAGCCTGCAGCGTCCAACTGGACCTGGAACTCCGCTCCAAGCATCCTATCTTCTCTCCAAAAGGAAATGCCGTTAAACTCGGCTGGAAACCGATTCCAGACTTTCAATTCCTCCCGCATGCCATACGTAACTCTAGTTCTGTGAAATGGCCAATGTAGTTCATTCATTGCGTTGCAAAGCCCATGCAGAAAGGCGCGCCCAGGCACTACCTCTCTGCAGGCAAACCATAAATGTTCAACCATTTCCTGTAGCTCCCTCAGGGTCACTTTTTTCATTTGCAGCAGTGAAGTTATCCTGGCCTTAAGGTCAGCTAATTTTAATTCTAGTAGCTTGGACATTTACTGTACCGAGTCTAACTCGATACCTAAAAAACGTCAGAGACGTAGTCGGACCCTCTGTTTTTTCTTCCACCAGAGGTAAATCCAATTCGTCCGTCATTGCACGGAAGGTAATTAGGATAAATTTACACCTTTCCGTTCACCACAAAAAGATAATGATCAAGGCAATGGGCCGTATTTTTACTTCCCACTCCACTCCTCAGCTTCCACTCAATGAAAAGAACTGTAACGTTCAAATGCTGCACATGAAACCAAGAATACCATTCCCCTCTTTTGGGGGCACCCCAGGATTGAGCAGCTTGCCCAAAGCCACCCAGGCTGGCTCTAGGCGCAGGAGTCACAGTGGGGAATGAAACTCCCAACCTTTGGGTCCACAGCCAGATACCTAAGTCACTGAACTATCCAGCCCGCGAGCAGCCCATAGGTAATGCTCTATCTATATAGACACAACCTTGAAAATAAATCCTAACAAGTCAAAATCCTGCGGGTGGACTGGCAAAATCCGAAATGCTGACTGTATGTCACATTTCGCCAGTTCTGCCCCTACACCACACCCACGTACCATGTTAACTGCCTCATCAAAGGCGGTATAGCGTACGGTACAAAGTTCCTGCGGGATGGCATCATTAACTGAGCCCCCCTTCAAGATAAGACAGATGATGGATCAATCTGAGCTCACCTGGTGCCTTATTTGGTACTATTCCTAAAGGCGAGACCAGCAGTGTCTCCAAAGGAGTTGTTCTGAATGGTCTCAACACCCTCCCTTCGCGTACCTCCTTGGCTATTTTTCCTTGAACAATCTTTTCCATGCCGTGTACCTGATTTAAGGTTTCGGGCAAAGAATGCCTTGTGCTCCCCAGCCGCTGGTATCCTAGAGCCTTCCTTCAAACCTTCTAATAAATAACTGGCATCATCCGTACTGGGATAACTGCGCAGCCATATTTCTAGGACTAAGAACTTAATTGGGCTGGGCCCCTTTACCAGGGGTACCCCCGCCCCCATTGCGTCTCTTCACACTACCGGGGCCCTTAGCCTGCCTCGGTGCACCAGCCCTGAAGCATGTGGTACTGGGATGCTGCCCCCACACACTGCACACTCGTGCCAAAACCTGCAAGGTTTCTTGGAGCACCCACCTCTTGAGTTGTACTCCCAGTCGAGTAGGTGGGGCTGAACCACCTGCCCCGTGCTTAAACGGGGAGTCAGATTTAGCACAGTCTTCCTAATCAATTGCCCACTATCCGTCCTGTCACCTAAATTGGGTCTGGCTGGGGTTGTCGACTGCAGCCCGAGGCCCAGTCAGTGGCTTGTCCCAATGTAAATGTGGGTGAATGGTGCTCGCCAAGGCTGGGCCCGTACTACCACACCCACGTAAATTAGGAAACCAGGCAGCCAATTCGAACAATTACTGTCCGGTCTCTTCCACCTACTTCTCTTTTTGTCCATCTCATCCTTCCTATCTAAATCCTTCTATTCTGCATTCTTGGTCAGTAACTCGAACAAATTTACATAATCTCCTTTCCAAAACTTTTATTTCATCATCGGGGTGAGGTGGTCACTCAGAGGCATTGCACGATTCCCAAATGGCCACACTTGTAACGGCACAGTGTTATAACCCATGTCCGGTACCGAAGGGTACGGCCAAATGCCCACACCAGCAGCCAGAGTTACCGGGGCTGAGCGTGTAGGTTGTGGGCATGGCGTGGCTCAGCTACCAAAGTGGGCACTCGTGTAGAACCCTTAACTCTAGGAGCCCCAAAGGTCCGTGTATTATATGTTGGATAAGGCGGCGCAATAAATTGGCCACTATCTGGCCCTGGCCAAACCAGCATTGACGATGAGGACCCTGGTGCAGTGGAGAGACTACTGCCTGGCCAAGGCCAAGCCAAAGTTGGCATCTAAGTGTCAGGAGTAGGGGCGTGTCACGTACGTGGCCAGGGCCATGCAGGGAGTTGTGGAGAAGTGTCGTGCACTGTAGGAGACTCACCCGACAGGGGCATCATGACAGGCTCCTCTCTGCCACCTGTGTCCTCCAGGCCAATCTCCTCTGTTGTCTCCTGCCTGCCCGAAGCCAACATACTGGATGCTGTCGCAATTGGGGTTGACCTTCCATCGTCTGTGTCCCGATGTAACACCTGTACAGTCATCCTTCCTGCTTCTGTCCTGGCTGTCCCATCCACCTGCTGCTCTGCCGCTGACAAAGGCATCGTGACGGTCTCGTCCATGCCATCTGCGCCTTCCCGACCAGCTTCCCCAGTTGTCTCCTGATCGCTCAAGGCCGGCGTGCTAGACACCACTGTAATTGGAGTGGGCCTATCTCCATCCGCATCCCAGTGCGCTGCCTGTACTGTTGTCCCCTCAGCTTCCAGTCTAGATTACCTTCATCATGCTGTTCCACTTCTAAAATGGCAAACCTAGTCATTAAATTGTCTGCCAGAGCCCTAAGCTTATTTCTACGGTGGCCTTTGGATTCCCTAGCCGACCTGCGCGGCTGCACCTAGCCAGATTGAATGGTTGCCCTAGCTGACCTGGCGGCTTCCAGGGCAGTAATCTTGTCTTGAAGTTGTTTCCATATAGGCCGTGACTCGTCATCTGAAGAAGACTGTCATAAAGTCATGTAATTAGAACTTAAGCCTAATCAATTATTGAATTTTTATTTTAGTATTTTATTTATATTCAGTATTATTCTATATTATTATTATTATTATTATTATTACTACGACTGCAATTAAGATTCAAACCTTCTTAAAAGGGGGTTATAATCCTGGGATCCCACAATTAATTTGTTAACCCCACAGGGGCCAACAGAATTTTCATTTTTTACAAAATTGACGCCACTATAGGAGCGTTGTTCTCATCCAATCACTCGATGCCCTTAAATTCAAACGAAGCCACGTGTTAATGCTTGGCGCCAAGCCGTTATTGAGAAGGTTTTAGGGTGGGGGAGGGCAACGGGGTGGGGGGTAAATGGCTACCAAGCCTTCTAAGGTAAACTGCTCCTCCGCTGGCCTTCTAAGGTAGACCGCTCCTCCACTGGCCTTCTAAGGTAGACCACCCCTCTGCTGGCCTTCTAAGGTAAACTGTTCTTCCACTGGCTGAGCAGACGGACTCAACGGAGAACAGGGACTAAAACCCTGACTTCCCTCCCCGATGCTACCTAAGTGGGCAGTATTCTTCTTATCAAAATTATTAGTTATTTCGGTTTCCTTTCCCCCATTTTATTTTGTTGTTTCTTTTTAAAAAAATAAATAAAGTCCCTTGAGCTGCGGTAGCCCCCTGGAGCCGCTGCGCAGCCGCGTGGCTGCGCAGTCCATGCTGTCGCAATCTAAATAACACCAGCAAAAAAGAAAAAACAAGGGAAGAAATTCAAAATGATCAAACCGGGGGAGGGAGCCGATGCTGCCCTCCCTATCCAAAGCAAGTGGCTGTGCAGTCCTCAACCAACCAACAGGCGGGGAGAGAAACCAGCAGCCGCACTCTTTCCTTTACTGATGCCAGCAAGAAAGAGGAAGCGAAGAGGGGGGAACGGCCCTTATATAGCCTATCGTTCCCCCCTCTTCTACAGCTACTCACGCGAGAGTAAACAGAGATCTTGCATCCTCCCGTGAAGACGGCAAAGGTAAGCCACGCTGCCGAAGCCCCGGCTCAGCAGCAGCTTATTCATTTTGCACATTTTTTCTTATTTGTGCTAAAGCATTATTTGTGCAGATTTGCTTCATTTGTGCCCAAAAAGTCTTCTTGTCCTCATTCTCTTCTCTTGCCAAGAATGCCAAAAAGATGACACTTCTTACAGGATAAGGAGAATAATTGTGCAGTGCTTTATGCTGGAATGAGAATTTGTAACCTTGTGGGCTGCCCTGGGTGGCTGGGAAGTGCCAGGTACAGTAACAGGTCAAATCTGGAAAAATGTTCCTGTTGTGTCATCCAGATGGAGAGCCTTCAACATAGCTGAGGTTGTATATGGTACAAGTAGACCACAAGGGTTGTGGAAACTAGGTGCAAGCAAGGTGCTCAAAACAACTGGGATACACAAAGAAAGGGCTTATGCTTCTTGTTCCAGCAGCTGAGAGGATAGCATTGAAAGTTTTAGTATTGTAGTTTCATTATTGTGTTTATCCAGATTCCCATCTGAAACCAGCTGGAAATATTTAGATGAAACTGTTATTGCTCTTGAGGATCCTTCTTACTTCCAAGAACTGAATGATTGAATGGTCAGTCTCACTCAGTCTTTAGACATATATTTTGCTGATGGGGACCCTCCAGCAATTGTAACTTCTGGTGCCAATGCCCATTTGGCTTCCTCCTCTTGACTTAATGGTCAAGGCAAGTTACAGGCCTTTTTCTGAGAAGTCTGGTTTAGCATCTCCAAGAAGTTAGGAAAGGTTATCAACAGGAAATCATGGAGAGTATAGCTTCTGTGTCTTCTACTGAAGACATCATATCATCTGGCCCAGGCTGATAAAGATATTTAAGAACTAGCCTTCAAATCTTGATTATCAACATTTATAAAAACACCTAGGACACACTACCCACATGCCAAGAGAAAAAAAAATCCTTGAAATGCATTGCAAAATTCATTACAACAACTTTTCTTTCCCTGGGAATTCTTCTTACAGTCATAACGCAATACGATAAAATGGATGGAGTAAATGACTGAAGATTCTTCCTTAATATATAATAAGAAATTTACAGCTGAAGAAAATGACTTGGAATTAGTTCATACCGAAAATCAATTTAGTATTTCTTGTCTTTTGAAAACTAATTTCAATCACCTCATTTATTTTAAAGAGAATTTGAACAGTTTAATTTCTAGAGACAGAACTATGTTATATTATCTTTATCTTCATTTTTCATCTCTTTTTATTCATTTTATCTAGGAAAATACTACATTTTTCCTCTCAGTCTCCCTGTATAGTATCAAATAAATATTCTGAAAAGAGAAGAAAAATAGTCAACATTATTTAGGGTTTTCACAACATGTTTAATATGTACACACAAATATTTTTATTGCATTTCTCCTATAGTAAAACATATACCATATGTTATTGGAAATGAAAACTGCTTGAACTGAAAACACACTTGCACTGCAAGTATGACATTATGGGCAGCATAAGTAGTCCCTACTTGAAGAGTTCCTGTTTTGATTTTGGGTTGGGAATGACTCTGTCTCCTTCAATGCAAAATCGAAGCAGGGACTCTTTAATTAGCAGCAATCTGCCACTGGTGCTCATTCTCACTACAACAGCAAAGCTCTGAAGAGGTTATTGGCTGGCTATTGTTCTCAAAAATCCATTTTAATATGAGTGATATGCAGGAGATATGTTGCTTCTTTTATGAAACTTTGCAGGTGGTCCTGATTATTTTGCTTTCAATCTACAGCCCTCTTCAGCTTCTTCCTTCTGTTTTCCTTCCTTCATTGTTCTTCCTTCTGTTTTCTGTTGTAGAAAAAAGAGAAAATAGGTGCACTTTGAATGAGAAGAGAAAGGATGTGGGAAATAATTTCACCAATCTCTTATTTCTTGACTAAGATATTCTGAATCAACACAGTGAGACAGGCTGCCAGATATTTTGGGGTCCTCAATAAAGCTTTCAGCTCCAGAGTGAGACCCTAAATATTTATTTTTTCTATAACCATATTCAGAAGCTCACCTGGACTTAAAGTGGAGATCTGAACCTCCTTACACATGTAGCCCTTGATTCTGAACACATGTCACACTCCACAGTAACATGGCATATGGATATCTGCAGAAAGCTATGTAACCAAGTCTGACTTATCTTACTAGGGTTCCTAGTTATGGGAGCTCTATAACCACATTCTGCCCTCCACAGGCCTTATCAATTAATGTGCACAGATCTCTTATGCTGTGGAGGTGTGTGAGATGTATTCAGGAGCAGGGGTTGCACTTAAGTTAAAATTCTGTGCATGATCAGACAAACACCTAATAAGCTAAACTCTAGCATTGTTTCCATCTCCGTTGCCAAGTGGATGTACAGCAAGCATTTAACATGGACAACTTTTTGTGTCATAAAACATTCAAGGCCAATTTTATTTGGGGTGAAGTGTCCTTTATGTAAAATATGTTACATAGGATTGGTACATGATTTACAAGCTAAATAAGATACAGTATAAGCACTTAACTTATGGGGAGCCTCTAAATACATGCCCCCATTACTGCATTTCAAGTTTTACATAATTGCTATAATAATAGACATTTGTCTAGCAGCACCTATTATACTTGAAATAGCTTAGGGCCTCAGCATGCTTCTAATTTCAAATTAACTATGAACCAGCTGAGTGTTATATTATCTGAGGATTTCCTCAACCCAATTTTTGGTTTCCTTGACTCTTTTGAAGCAATGAAATGTAGCAGCACTTTTACAATACCAAAGAAAATAACTAATAATAATATTTCAACTGCATTACAAAAAACCTGGAATAGTTTCAGTTTGAGTTACCTATTGAAAAATACGAAATAACTGTTCACAAAGCAAGTGTCAGGATGATAAAGTGGCAGTGGTCAAAGTCTGTTTATGGTTTTGAGGAAATTTGGGTGTCGGGGGAAGGAAATTTAAACACAATAGTATGATAGACCCATTTAAAGAATGAATTGTTGGAAGCTTGCTTGGAAATTTAATATTTTGCCATGGGAAACTTTTTTAAAAAAGAAACAAAGAAGTCACAGTAGTCTGGTGGGTGATGGGGTGGGATTGCTAGGGCTATACTTTAAATGACGTCAGTTCTATAAGGCCCGTGATTGGAGGAAGCTAAATCTCCTGACTGTAGGAAGCTAAGCCTCATGACTGAAGGAAGCCTGTTTACAGAGGCAAGGTATGTGCCATTTTGGTCTCTCCTCAGCTATCTCAGCTTACTTCAGTAATTTTTAGTGTAATGATTTTAGGAAAAAGTAGCATTTTATACATGGAAAAATATGGTAATACCAAACCCAAAGTACAGCTGCATTTCATGAAAAAGGTACATATAACATTCTTTAGGAGAATTTTGTGGCAGCATCACAGTTCAGCATAAAAGGTTTTATGGATAAACCTCTAATTAGAACTATGGAGGGAGTCTTAGCACAAGAGAAAAAACATGAATGTTCTGTTTGCTGATGTTACACTTGCTTCCTCCATTTGCTTTCCCTTTTTAGCAAAATAAATCAAAATAATTTTAAAAATAAAATATAAAAGACAAGATTTTCCTTGGATTTCAAACAAACTACACAAACTCCCAAAATAGCAAACATGGAGTATGAATAATGAGTCCATACAGACCAGTTTGCATTTCAGTGAGCCTTGAAGAAGCTTACAAGCACAAGGCTATAAATATTTCACCAGAATGGTTGATTCTACACAAAATCTGAGTCTTGTGTGAGCAAAGCAGAAACACTGAGGGGCATGAACATAAAATGTGCTTTGTTTAGTGATCCTTCAAAATTTTGCAGTGATGTTGATGCAAATGGAGCTGAGGACCCATTGAATGTGGTAGCAAAGAATGCTTGTTAACACAAAGATAGGTGTTCACAACATGTTCAATGAAGTTAAAGAAATATTACTGCAAGGTATCTGAATTCTCATGAGAAAATGCAGACAGAAAAGGAACTTTGATAAGATAGCAGAGCTTTAGAAAAAAAAATTAAATGATTAAAATTAAAACCACTTATTTCCTTTTTTCCTCTGGCAATGTCCACTCACTAATAAAAAAAAATATATTGCCAACATTGTTTCATTGAAAGAACACTATTGAAAGTATCTTTGTTTTTTCATTAACCCAAGAGTTCTTAAATAAAAATATTAAATGTAAAGTTCTTCACAGGTACGCTCATTCAATTCAGAGACTTTTTCGGGGCTATAGAATGGATCCTAATTTGGTCTGGCATGTTTTGAGCCCCATCCTATTCCACCTGTGCCCTGGATTGCAATTAATTTGCAAAGCCTTCAATTGTATGAGGAAACCAACGTAGCTATAACTTTTGGGGGGGTTGTTGAAATTTGGAGACATTGTAAACCGTAATGATTGGGGTAGTAGGCTGAAGCACTTTGTAACTCATCTAATTTGGTTTGTGTCCCCATTAGAACTGATTTCTTAATTCAATTTGCTTGATCCTAGAACCTGGCCATTATGCTTTGATCCAGATATCATACAAGTGATTAAGAATAAAGCTGGTTTGGCTAGTGATTTGGGCTTTGCCTGAAGCCCGTGCACAACTCAATTAATGAGGCACAAAATAAGCCTCCATTATATTTGGTGACTTTCTTATAAAATATACCCAGAAGAACCCAAGACCATCTAAGATAAACTCAAAACAAGTAAGAATTGTCCTCAGTTTTCTAGGATCACAGTGTTATAATAGTTTCCAAAGTTTACAATGGGCATTTCATTTAAGTATTCCAATCTAGAGCATCATCATCTTTCCATCATTGGAGTTCTTGGCAAAGTTTGCTCTGTTAAAAAGGAAAAAAAAAGTTAAACATCTCACCATGATCAGAGCTTTCTATCTATCTGCCTTGAAGCAGCTACATTAACAGCACATTTAAAAGGAATCCATCTGCTTATGTAAGATGAAATTACTTCTACTTTTGACAGGCTTTTCTGGGAAGTGATGGTAAAGCTACTTATCTGTTTGAATTTGCCCAGCTATATTCTCAAGATTACGATAGGCTTATGCTTACCAGTTCATCAAAACCTCTTCTGAGTTCTAAATAGTGATGACTAATGAAATGGATTTCCTGTTTTTCAAAAGTCTTTGTTGAATCTATGTAGGCCTATTTCTGGCATTTTTCAGAATGTGCCAGTTAGAGAATCTGGGTGGTTTTGATAAAATAAACCTGACTTTCAGCACTGCAGCAAACACAAAGTGAAAACAAAAACAGGTGAATTGACATATTTTATTTCAGCTTCTCTCAAAGTCAATAGGTTAATATCATATATACAAATTCTGTCTCAGAGAAGCTCAGAGCTTCAGGAGAGATTGAAATGAAGCCACAGGGGGAGGAAAGGGCATTTAGGTAGATATAAAACCTCTTCTTTCAAGCCAAAGCTTTTGTTAGGAATGTGTGCTTTTAAAAAATCATTTTATTTTGCATTTCTTACAATCCTTTTCAGTTTCCATTTTTTATTTTCCTTATATGTTTTATCTCTTTTGTTGTTACTTTGTTCATTTTGTTTATATATGGTTTATGGTGGACATTTAGTCCATCTCCTTCTGCTTGTAACTTCGGTGTTACAAAAGTATCAGAAAAATTGGTTAAAGATGATCATTTAATCAACAGTTTTTAAAGGGAGGTGCACTGCTGTAAGCATCCTGTTGTTTTCTCTTTCTCTTGTTGCTGTCAACGCCTCAACATCCCTCTCTCCATGCAGAACTTTTCTTAGCTATCCTAATATGGAAGGGCTCAGAAAGTGTCTTCAAGCTTTCAAGCCTTATTCCATCCTTGTAATAGGAGAAAGATGGTTCAGCAAATAGTGGAGAAACTCCTAGCAGGTTGTCATCTTTGAGTTGCTTTCACTTTATTCTTTCTTTCTTTCAAATATTTTTACCCCACCTTTCTCCTTAAAAAGGACCCAAGATAGCTTTCTCCAATTATATTTATTGGAAAGTAGTTTTCTTATGATTTTCTTGTTCTCTTTTCTGGATATGATTTCTGAACCCAGATTGCAAATGACTGTAGTTTATAATGGGAACATGGCTGTGCACTGCAAATATGTGGGCCCTTTTTTCCACTTAGGGAGAGAGGCTGATGCATGTTTTGCAGCTCAGAAAACCTTGCTGGCACCTAGAAATGTGTACTTCTAGTTCTTTCATCTTTCTCAGATGTGCTTAGTTGTGCTGTGCCTCAACAAGTTTACATGAAGCGTGAATAAGAATGCATCCAATACAGACCTTTTCTGTTTTGTTTTTGCTCACAAGAGTGCTTTGATACTTGCTTGAAATACGACTATTGTTGCTTAAGTTGATCCAAAGTGAATGAATAATTGCCTACAGTACATGGCTTGGTACATGAACATGACACCAGAAGTTACTTCTCTCTTAGTCAAACTGTACCTCTTGGGAAAAGGGCAATTTTGTGTTTGCTGAAACTTTTGCTCCTTACATGTTCCTGAGTATTCTCCATAAATGAATACACACAGCTCTGCAACACAGGTCTGTTGTTTCATACTGTGTGTGTTCACCGAAGACTCCTTTTCAAGAGAAGACTACTAAAAGGACAAGACATGAGTATATTTTTAAAGGGGGGGGGGAAGCAAGGAGGGAATAACGTGCCAAGCACAGCAGCAACCACTAGCTCAAGGCTGCACAAAATATATGTCCCCCAGTTTTGTAGAAGTGATGCAGTAACCCAAATCTGAAGACTGTATTGAAATCAATACGTCTGCTTTCTATTCCCAAGGCAACAGAAGAAGCAACAGAACAGAAATTTCCTCACTTTAAATATTTGTTTCCAGTTAATTTTTATGAAACATTCACAATAATAGTGTTACCTTGACATTTTCCTTAGCTCCGCATTTGATACCATATAATCAGTTTTGTGGTAGTATAAATCCTACTGAGTTAGGTATGAAACCTAAAAGGTTACTGACATTAAATGTGAAATAAGTAGCAGTCTGTGTTATTAAAGCTTCTCTAATATGCAGAGTGAAGATAGCAAACTAGGACTGTCTGGATTTTAAAGTGACAGTTCTAACCTATAAAGCCCTAAACAGCTTGGACCCACACTATCTCAAGGACTATGTCTATCTTTATGAGCCTGCTTGAGTGTTATGGGCTTCTCAGTCCTGCTGCCTTCACAGCTGCATTTGGTGGGGACACCAGGAGAGGGCCTTCTCTTTTACTGCTCCCAAACTCTGGAACTCCCTCCCACAGGAGGTTAGATTGGCCCCATCTTTGCTGTCCTTCTGCAAGCAGGCAACCTTTCTCTTCAGGCAAGTTTCCCCTGAGTGAATGGCTGCTGAGTGGGGATGTTTTTAGAATGGATTGTTTTATCTTACTGCATTGAATGTGTTTAATGTTGCTTACATTTTTTGGTATTGTAGTCATTGATCCTTTTAGTATTGTATACTCATTGTTACTAACTTAAATACTCCCTTTTAATTATTGTAAGCTGCCTTGGGTTCTTTTTAAAGGAAAAAGTCGGGTTGAAAATATTTTAAAACAAAGAAAGAAAGAAACAAATATCCTTCTTGTATAGAGCTTGGAATATTTCAGTACATTTTAAAAAATGATTCATGTAATACAAATTACAGAATGGCAAAGGAAGGAAGGAAGGAAGGAAAGAAAAACCTCTCACAAATCTAGACTGACAAGGCAAAATGGTTAAGTTAGACACATGCTTCACTTGAGTAAGTAAAAGCAGCAGCAAACAATCTCACTTTTTTCCAAATTGTTCACATTTATGTAGTGCAACATTTCTCTATCTATCTCCCAAATAAATTTGTGGAGGTTCAGGTTCATACATCTGCTGTTGCTACAGAATATATCTAAAGATTTGCCTCAATACTTGAACATTCAACACTTCAATAAATTGTATTGTTAAGCATCAAATACATGTGTAGTCATAGTTTTTCCACTGTGTATAAACATGACATATCACTAAAGAGATTTTTATCATGATATTTGTAAGTATAGTTTGAAGTCGGAGAGCTTGCAAAAATACCAAGAGAAAAATTAAGAACACTTATGTTGTCAATATTCCTAAATAAGTTTTAAAAAATTTAACAAAGAGAAGTAATATATTTTAAAGGAAAAAAGTAAATATTTTCTTCATAGATCTGAGGTCCATATTAACGGACAACAGTGAAGACGATTCACTCCTTCTGAATAATGTTAAGCAGACAGCCACCTTATCAAATACATATCTGCCAATGTGCATCAGTCTGGCTGTGATTGTTGCTTAGATTAAATAAGGAGAAAGTACTCCTGTGCATGCTTAAAACTACAGTTTCTATCTATTGTGAACCTTGTTTTTTACTTCATGGGGACAGTCTGGGCTTTGTTCCACAGTGAAGCATAAAATGTTGCTTTTCCCTGATACATAAATAACATCTTTTCTGGTTTTCTCATATGAACATTTTATTTATTCAATTTTACTTTATTTTATTTTTGTAGTGGATATATGCATTTGTTAATAAAAGAAGAATTGTTTAGTGATCTGAGCTATAGTGAGGCTGAAAACTTTACACTTCACAACACAGTTCTTTTAGACATTTGGGATCTGATACTTACATATCCACAAGAAAGCATACAATGATTCCTATCATTCAAAGCTACAGATTTGCTTAGAGAAGAACAATCTGTGGCTGCAACTTGTTGTGGCTGTAGTCTGACATATTATTTGGAGGCTATGAGCAAAACCTCTTGCCACATTGTTGTAATTCCTCACACAATATAATGCTCAGAGGCACTGTAACAGAAAATATCACTGCCTGCATTTTTTTCCCAAGATCTGTTTTCACTCTTGTTAAATCCACAGTTGAAGACAGTTAAAACAAAGGCTGTCAAAGTTGAAACTGTACCATTAGGTTTGTAAGTAAAAAGACTAGAATCATTAAAGGCACTATTAAAAGACAGGCTGTGAAAAGTGGATTCTGATATCAAAGAAAAGTTCTATGGGTGTCATGGTAAATTAATTTTAAAATGATGATTATTCACTCTGTTGCAGACATATTGTCATGCAGTGAAGTTTAAAAGTCACAGTGGACTCACCAAAAGCAGCTTCTGCTCACCATTGTTCTGTATGGTAATTGCAAAGAACTCCATCCTTTTCTTTTCCTCCTCATATGACAGCTGTTCCTACTCATAGCAGTTTTCATACCATCATGCTACTCAACTGACACTTGCCATTCTTCATATATATCATGAATAGGTGAACGATATAACAGGTATGTCTGGCTGTTTCTTGGATTTAAAAAGTAAGAGATGCCAAAGAAAAGTTAGCTGGACAGATACAACATAACAAAGCAACGTTCTTCCATCTGGGCATCTTTTGGTTCAACAAAATTTATAATAGCATTAGAACAACAAGTCAGTATGACAGGTATTAGTCTGAAAGACTTTTGGCAAAGTAGAGATTGGAACCTCAACATAATCTGAATCCATAGAATCACAGAACTGGAAGGGACCTGAGAAGTCTTCAAGACCAACCCCCTGTTAAAGCAGGAAATCCTTAAGTAAAGCATCCCTGAAGAGTGGCTGTACATGGCTTCAGATCTTCCAAGGGGAGGCCCCCCAAATGTCCAGACATAAGAGTCAGGGTGATGAATTATTTTGCAACTCAACTTTACTAAACAATGAAGTAACCACAAACGGTAACAACTAAGCAAACTGTTAAATAATCCACCCAATCAGTCCACTCTTGGGCAGTCCTTCTGCCCAAAGAAAGGGAGTGGTTACTTCATTCTCCCCTTTTAAGTCTATTAGGGTCAGAATTATCCTCTTCTCTGTCTCTGCTTTGAAAAGATGAAGTCATACATTGTATTACACATATTTTGGCTTCTAATTGGTGAAGACAGTTGTCTCTGCCTCCTCCAACACCTCAGCTGAGTAGGAGTGGTGATTGTTGGGACTGGCTCCATGGATGGTTGCTGTCATCTTCTCTGTGTAATTGTATCCCTGCATAAGGTAAACTAGATGCCTTTATCACTGTTGGGAACACTCTGGCACATATACAAAGCTCTCTTTCTTTTCCTCTCTTTCCTCCCATTGTTCCTCCTCCTCTGTGCTCCATTACTAGTAAAGAACCTCCCACTTCTTTTTCTCTCCCATTCTATATCCTTCAGACTTCACTCTTCTTTTCTAGAATCTTTGGACACTGCTCTCCCTTCCTTACTCTCACCCTTTCTCAACAATTCCTCACCCTCACAACCTTCTGGGCAACTCCCCTCTGATGTCTTCTCCACCACTGCCTTGTGGTTGGCACCTTTATAGTGGGTGGCTCAGCTACCTTCCATAGATAGGATGATCCAGAAGAAATCACTCATGGGGCAACTGGGATGAAAAACATGGGGATGGCCCATCTGCAGATTCTTCAGGGACCCTCTCACAGGGTTCATCCAACCTCTGATTCAAAACCAGCAATGAATGAGAGTTTACCGCCCTCTGAAGCACTCCATTCCACTATCAAACAGTTCTTACTGTCAAAAAATTCTTCTTAACATTTACTCAATCTCCTTTTTTGTCATTTGAATCCATTACTTAGTGTTCTACCCTCTGGAGCTACAGAAAACAAGGCTTGCTCCATCTTCCATGGGGCAACCCTTCAAATATTTGAAGACAACAATTATCTGAAGAAGATCCACATTATATCAGTCATGTTTTTGTCCCACTGAAATCAATGGAAAACGTTTTTATTAACTATTATCTTAATTCTACAATTTCAAGGAGGGCTAAAATGTAATTAACTTCATCTAGAGCCAAACCTCTATGAGTTCTCTTTTGTTACAATCTTTCTTCTCTCATGAATATTGGGTATGCCCATGACATTTGTCACATTTTAAAAGCAACATTTTATTTTATAGAAGCAAGTGATGTATTTTCACTGGAAAACACAGAAGGTTCAGTCAAAATGAATAATACAAGTGTGAGGTTACTGAAAATCTGGAATCAACAGGAAGTACAGTGGTGCCTCAACTTACGAACATCCCGACATATGACCATTTCGAGTTACGACCAGCTCCGTCCGCAAAATTTTGCTTCGACTTGCGACCGGAGCTTCCAGTTGCGATCAAAAAAAGGCAGGGGAAAAAGGTGGGGAATTCAAATTGCTAACCCTTGGTGGCGAAGAGGCTGCTTCTTTGTAGCTCTTTCGCCCCAGCAGTTAGAGAGTGTGCGATCGGAGGAGGCTTCGGACTGCCTGGTAAGGTAAGGTGCTGCTTTCTGCTTTTTAAAAACTGTTCTGGGTGGGTTTTGCAGTGTGGTTTTGGGCTGGGGGGGTTATGTTTCTGTGCTGTGATGGGTCTTGCAGTCTTTGTTTTTTTTGGGGGGGGGGTTGTGTTTCCGATGGGTCTTGCAGGGTTTGTTTGCTTTTTGGTTTTTTCCCCCCATTTCCGATGGGTCTTGCAGGGTTTGTTCGCTTTTTGCTTTTCTTTTTTCCCATTTCCGATGGGTCTTGCAGTGTCTGTTTGCTTTTTGGTTTTCTTTTTTCCCATTTCCAATGGGTCTTGCAGTGTCTGTTTGCTTTTTGCTTTGCTTTTTTTGCATTTCCGAAGGGTCTTGCAGTGTCTGTTTGCTTTTTGCTTTGCTTTTTTTGCATTTCTGAAGGGTCTTGCATGGTTTGTTTGCTTTTCTTTTCTTTTTTTCCTTCAGCCGGAATGGATTAATCGCGTTTCCGATGGGTCTTGCAGTGTTTTTTTGTGTGCTTTTTTTGTGATTTTTTTCTTCGGCTGGAACAGATTAATTGCATTTCAATGCATTCCTATGGGAAATGGTGCTTCGACTTACGACCATTTCGAGTTACGACTGGAGTTCCGGAACCAATTAAGTTTGTAAGTCGAGGCACCACTGTATTGGAAAATGTTGCTAGCCATCAAAATCATAATAGCCATATCAGATTTTAAATTTCAGAAACAATTTCTACTTTTCCTCATAATCAATGGAGAAGATTCTATACCCTGATCGGGACATGCATTCAATTCATACAGTGTGTTATTGACCAGGTTTATGGGGTCTTCACTGCCACCCAACATAAGCAGGGCACAAATTTAGCAATCTCATGTAGCTACACATTCCAAAGGAACATCAGTTGACAGCAAATGGTATTTCGCAGAAGTGTGTTCCCCATTACTGAATTTTATTTTAGTTTTAGTTTTTTAGGAACTTACAGTAATTTTTCGCAGAATCCTGGAGCATTGTCTGAAACATATGTAGTAAATTACTGTGCAGAAAAGGAAACACAGGAGTGTGATGTCCCATCTGCCTGTGCTTTTTCTTCAGCTGTTTTGCAAGCCATTCCGTTCTTCTTCAATGATATATTTTTTGGATATTCCCATTCATACAGACATTAAAATCATTCATTTCATTGAAGTAGAAATAACTGAGTGCTATTCCCATACAGTTATATCCCAGGAAATAAAATGGACTGTTTTGTCATGCACCACAACAAAATAGTATTCTGATGTATGAATAGCAAGGCTATGAAAAGCAGTTCCAGGACTCTTGGATAGCATGACGTTTTTAAAGCACCCTTCATCCATGGGATTTAAAAGGTGATTCAAGAGAAATCACAGGTATCCTGTAACTAGAAATGGCAAGTTTGAGTTTAAAATATGCACGTTCAATAGAACGGAAAACTAAATGCCTTCCTTGTTGAAACGTATCAGGATTTGCTCTTCTGTGCAGGAAATTCAGAAGATAAGTGGTGGGATTTCAAAAGTTTAATTATACGTTGTGAGTCTCTTGCATTTCTAAACATTCTAAAAATGTGTTACAGTGGAATGTACTATGAATAGAACACATTTTAGGCCAATAGTTGCTGCTCTTTATTCAAATTGTTCAAGCCTAATAATTATTTACTAATGTGTATCTGATTCACAATCAGCATGTACGGTTTTGTGTCTTATCTTGAGTGCTCAGCTATTCTACAAAGTAACCATTGTTTCTGTTTTATTAGACTGCAAATAGAGAGAAAGAAGAAAAAGGGCATGTGCTCATGGAAATACTATGGAGATATGAGTTGACAGTACTGCAGAGATAAGAGATAAGACTTGGGAGTCTCTTGGTCTTTACATTTACAATAGTGACATAGTCCTTGATGCTCTGGACACAGGAGGTCTAATGCTGAACTCAGTAATGAAGTACTGGAAGGTCTTCAGTGGTTTTCCAAGACCATTTGATAAATCTCTATATCCTAGCTACTGTTAGGATTTCTTCTTCTACTTATTTTTTTTTCTTCCGGCACACCAATTAATCCCATTGCTTCCATATTTTATTTATTTATTTGAGTTTTACCCTACTTTTTAGTTTTTGACAAGACCCTGTGTCAACATTGAAGTAGCAAAACAAAGAAGCGTAACAGTGTGAAACCACTGTAAAATATTAAGAGAACCCTATTAAAATCCCCAAGAACACTAATAACACTCACATTAAAAATGTGAATGACAACTCAGTAAAAGACTGTACACTTAAAAAACTTAGTTCAGGGGAGAATAAAAAGGAACAGATTCAGCAACCTCCTGTGGAAAGATTTCTACAGAAGGATGATACCTTAGACTCTCCAACTTAGAGAAAACCATGCTGTTCATAGTAATCAATCTAGCTTCAAGTCACTGTGGCTGTCAAAAGGAGATCTGAAGGGATTCCTATGTGTATGGGATCATATGAAAGATTCATTTTCTGGAATATCTTGATTTAAAAATAGGAGCTAGATCTCTGAATTGCACCTAGAAAACTAGATGCATACCTTTCATCACAGATGGAACATGTAACCTGATATCAGCATGGATTAATGCCATGCTGAAACTTCAAAACAAAATTCAAGAGCTATCTAACACATAACAGTAGTGGCACACACATTTACAGTGCATATATGACAATTTTAGCCTATTTATTTATTTGAAATATTTTATCCCCTCTTTCTCTTTTTAAAAGTTCCAAGGCAGCTAACATCATTAAAAAGACAATATTAAAAAGCTAAAAACAATAAGTATACAAATATGTTAAAATAATTAAACAAATATTATATTAAAATGGTAAATGAAATCAATACTAAATATATATTTAAAATGAACATTTAAAAAACTCTTCTCAGACAACGAGTCACTAAGGAAGATAAAAGTCTTTGTCTGTTTGTGGAAGGATGGCAAAGATGGGGCCAGCCTGGCCTCCTGTGGGAGGGAATTCCAGAGTTTGAGAGGAGTGACAGGGAAGGCCCTCCCCTGTGTCCCCATGAAGTGTACCTGTGAAGATGGCGGGACTGAGAGAAAGGCCTCCCCTGATGATCTTAACATCCAGGCAGGCTCATAAAGTGAGATGCGGTCCTTGAGGTAGCTTGGAACCAAGCCATTCATGGCTTCATATGTTAAAACCAGCACTTTGATTTCTGTCCAGAAAGAGATCGGCAGCCAGTGGACCAGCTGTAATGAGGGGAGGGGGGTATGTAATCCCTTAACCAGTCCCAGCTGGGGTCATACTAATCTGATCTTTATTAAGAATCTCCTTTGAGTTTCTTCACCCTATTTCAGAGCCACTTTCACAATTTATGAAAGATTATAGACTTCAAGTTGTTTATGCATAAGGGTTCCTTTTCAACACAGAGACATCATGGATGTGGCTATCCCGGCTGGGCAACCCTGGAGGTGGAACCAGTTCTAGTCTTTCTTCTTTATACATACATCAGAAATATAACTGTGAATAGGGCTTTTGATGTGGGAAGATCAGACTTGTTTTAAAAGGAAAGTGCTTAGTCTCTCACAAGAGTCTTGTCATGATTCATCTGCACTTTGAAAAATTAGTCTAATAGGCAAAGTGTGGGAGATTTACTACTTAGCCAAACAAGGAGCAGTGAACTAACAAACATTGTTTAATGAATTATTATTTAAATATGCCTATACCTGGAGCCATTCCAATGGTAATATAATCCTAATTGCATGTTATACATCTGCAGCCAGTCACCTATTGCAAGGCTGTCCCATATTTTTCACAATAATTTGTTACCTTATCTTTCTTCAAAAGTGTGCCTGAAATAAATCTACTTTAAGAAATTACTATTTTTCATCTTCTCCTCCTCACAGAATCTACCTGTGAATAGATACTTATGAAAGTTATTTCCTATTAAAACCTAGATAAGAGGGCTGGTGATTAGAAAACACTCAGCTTTTCCATATTTTAAGAGTAGACCAGATTATCTTTTCTTCTTGACCTATAAGGAATCAAATTAATGATTGGGTAAGCTAAAGGCAGCTAGCATTGCACCAGAAGAAATGCAGTTCACTAAAAGAAATAGCGTGGGATATCATTTGTTTTCTGTGGCATACATAACATGCATTTTATTATTATTAGGTTCAAAATCATTTACACTTTAGCACTGCATAATAGACTCAACACTATTCATAAGAAAACATGATGTCATTATCAACATTAGGAATAAATGTCAACTATTTGTACTGGCTGATTGATTAGATTTTTTTACTTACTATGATGAACAAGGTATAAACCTAGATTATCTTCACATGGCTTCATTGAGTGAAATGTGCTTTTAGGGGAAATGAGGGGAATAACCCTGTGTCCCTAAGGAATATGTGGCTAAAACTGATATAAGGCACTTGCTGCTGAAAAATCTACATAGATTATTGTTAACTAGGTTGCTTTTACTCTTCCAAATACAGCCTTATCTCTTTAAAACCAGCAGGATTAAATGGTGCATTACTGAACTAAATGATAGGATTAAATGGTCTATGGTGTCAAACCATAACTGTCACGGTACCACTGGGTTAGTCCCATTGGAATTCTTTAGCCTAATCTAAAACATGCGGTTTGAAAATTGTGGTTACAAAGACAGGAACAAGCATAAAAGTGAGCAAAATTAATAAACAGATGGAAATTCCCACACTGTTCTTTTGTTCTTCTTAATTACATTTGACAACCATGGCTTGAATCCCAACACAATCATGCCTAGAGTGGGCCTACTGAGCCAATGAAATTTAATAGTAATCATTGTGTGCCATCAAGTCAATTTGGACTTATGGCAACCCTTTTCAGGGTTTTCTAGATAGAGTACTCAGAAGTGGTTTACCATTTCTTTCTTCTGGGGACATCCTGGGACTATGCAGCTCACCCAACGCCACACAGGCAGGAACTTCTGTGATTCTCAATGGTGAATCAAACTCCCAACCTCTGGCTCCACAATCCAATACCTAACTCAAACTAAAGTGAGTCATAACTAGCTTGTCCTAATGGATTCAGTCTATTTCTTCAGAACATGACTACATCTGTATAATATCTGGTTTAGCAATCTTTCCTCATAATGTATTATAAACCTGCCTTAGTTCCTTATCTCCAAAAATCCACTACCACCATAAACTGTCAGAACAAGCAAGACAAAATCTTAGTTTGCTATCGATATAGTTGTGGAATCTTACAATAGAGGCATAGTACTCACAAACAAAAATATAGTAATGGGATGAACAAATTCAATTGCTTATTACAAGTAGAGTAGGCCCACTGAATAACCTGGCTGTACACACATATCGGCTTATCCTTCCAGCATGGCTTGTATGCTGCTTTTGCAAGTGAAAGATCCATTGTTATTTTGCTGGGCCTCAGTTACTTGTAACTAGACAGGAATGTTGTTTTATGAGCTAAAAAGGAGAAAACTCCTTGGCAGGAATGACATAACCTGACTGGTTAACTACCTGCATTGCTGGATCCCAATGTTAGCTATTTCATTTAATTTATTGACAAAATTGAGAAATTCCCTTCGGATTGGCCATAGCCACTGTAGTCTGTATTTCTAAGAAAAGTGTTCAGTCAGATTCTAGGAACCACCACTGTGCAAATCTTTTAGCTGTTTCTGGTAAATTGTACACAAAGCAGCTTCTGGATAAACTGGAAAATTGGGTGTCCTCAGATAAATTTTTGGTGGAGGAACAATCTCAATCTCATACAGTTACCATTGGCCATGGTTTTCTATTACAACATATAGTGAGCGACTGTACATTGCCCCTTACTGCTCACCTTCTGTGGATTTTGTAGACTTTAAAGTGGCTTTTGACTCCATATCTTGACCTTGCCTCTGGATTAAATTGGAATCTTTGAATACAAATTGGTAACTAGCTCAGGAGAATTGAAGAATCATTATGAGAACTCTAGATTATGCATGCGAGTCACCTCAGATGGTGACCTTTGTAATTCTATCCTTGTAAATAAGGGAGTACACCAGGGACTTTTTATTAGCACCTCTCCTATTCAATCTATATTTAAACAACAATTTCTTTTTTTTAATTAAATCTTGAGTTCTTCCCCTTTGATCTGAAGGCTGGGAGTATTTTGGCACTTATATATGCAGATGATGCTCTTCTTCTGTCACACACCTAAGTGAGGAGGATACAAAGGCTTCTTAGGGCTCTATGCTTGTTCTGCACAAGTGGGCTTCTGTTGCTTAATTATACTAAAACCAAAATACTATTCTTTGGGAAAGGAGAAGGAAATACAGATTGCAATTGGGTAATCAGCTGCTGGAACAACTCAATGCAGGTAAATATTTAGGAATAACAGTTAAAAGCTCTAGAACATATTTAGAAATCAGAGCATTGCCAGCTAATGTAACAATCAATGCTATCTATCACTTTTCAGGAGTGTATGGGAGGATGATGGTACCTTTAATACAACTGTATGAGGATAAACTACACTTCCAGAAGCTTTACATAACCCCAGTGTGGGTCCTTTTAGGTATCATAGTATTGGAATCTGCTCAACATACATTTTACCCAGAGTGTTGGGCTTTGTAGGTCTAGCACTAAGGCTACTGTGTAATTAGATACATCTTATTCTGTAGATATCCCTCCTCGGAAGCAACCGTTATGTTTTGTCTTAAGATAGTCTTCCAGCTGGCCTCAGTCTTGGTCCTCTTGCCATTTGAGGGCATTGTAAGGGCAGGGTAAGATGTGTCCATTGATATTTAGGCTGGTCTTTTCCCTAGCTCATCAATTTCTGAGGGACTATGATAGTGCCCAAAAGGAAATTACAAAACAGCTCTACAAAACCAACATCCAGACCACAGTGGCACTTCTGGCTGGCTGCTTCAACAGGATGTGCAATATAATGGTTTTAATATCCCTTTGGGGAAGGTCCCTCTGTATCTGTCATTTATTGGTCCACATTGCCCTCCCACCTCGGAATAAAGAGGTGAGATGCAGGTGATGGGGTAAACTAGGGCTGCACTTTATTTAGAACACCTCATGTAACTTCTTGCCCACATAAAATCAGGGACCTGCGGTAGTGCGGGAACAGGTTTGGAGCCGAAGGTCTCATGGGCCCCCTTCCCAACTTTATACAGGTGAGTCCCATGCTCTGTTGTTGCATGGTCCTTAAGACTGCATGACCCCGGACAGCAAAATATCAAGCCCCCCCCGGCCTGTAAGCCCCCACTCTTTGGCGGCCCTCAGCCCAGTGGGGGCCCCAGCCCATCCTTCCTCCCGGCACTGTAACCTCACAATCGGCAGCGCCTTGAAGTCGGACATGCTATCACTTACATTGTGTTCCATGGGCACTCACAGATCCTAGTTCTTCCGTGCTACCCGCTGCGTGACCTAATCAAGCAACTTGGCAAGCAACAACATGTAACAACCAATAACCCCATGCCAGTGTGGGATAGGTGAAAAATCCCCGCGACTACTTTGCCAATACCGGTAGAGGGTCAGAAATTCCTATCTGGCCCCCAACAGGGTGACCAGTCACACTCACACTGGTTTAAAGGGAGAGTGGGCAGGATGAAAGCCTCGAAAAGAGGCTGTGCATGTGGTGGCGTGTCATTTTAAGGATGCTCCCCCTCCCCCGGGTAACCAACACGAGCTCGCATCTCGTGTTATTCCCGGGAGGGAAGGCAAAGGAGCTGACATGAGTTGAGAGACAGCTTTTGATTAAATGCAAATATCCATGGATATTATATGGCCAGCTTAGTATAAGTAGAGACTGTCCCCAGTATGGAGGTTCAAGTATCCTGAGCCAGGGGCCAGAGGCATCTCTGATTTATGCAGAGTTCCATTTTTATTGACTGCCACAGAGCTTTACAAGTCATAAAAAACTGCCAAATTCATCAAAGAAGCTATGGGGAAGCAGAAATTACTGATTGCTTCAGAAGATCTCAAATGATAAATTTTAACATCTTTGTGAAAGAGTATCTGTTCTAGCCTCTTGTTTACTGTTTTTATGCATCTAGATATTATCTTTTAGCTTTATGAGTTCTATTTTGTATTTTCTGTGTATTGAGCAATAAATAAATGACAATGGAGTGGAACTTATCACTTTGAAATTAATTTAGTTTGTCTATTCCATTTAAGACCAGCAATTGTATTTAGGCCAAAGATTTATTTGAAAGGTTAAACAGCCTTTATATTATTAAGAACATTATTTACATATTAGGTAGATTAAAATAAGACTAGATATTATCAACTGACTTGAATACATATTCAAATTTATGGTTTCTTCAAGGAGGAGATTATTATTATTTATTTAGCTGGTAGCCTAGTATTCAATAACCCTTTCAGGGTTTGTTTAACCCTGTTAGCTTTCTCATAATAGCTGAAAGGATAAAACCTGAAGTCCTCCCTATAGTCAGAGGCTTCCTGGAAAAATACAGCATTAAACAAAGTCTTCCAGTTGTTATTCATGGAAAACTTTCAGCTTCTTGAAAGAAATTATCTTGTAGGCTTTCTTCTCTGAAGTTCTCATTTTGCCAAGGATTTGATAATCATAATGTAGCCAAAGTGTCATCTCAGATTTGCAAAACTTTTACTTGCTGAGGCTGTATTTCAGCCTCTGCCCAAAAACTCACCTGAGCAATAAATTCTGGAGGCCTCTGGCTATCTCTCTTAGCTTCTGCCTTCAGTGATTCTATTCTACTTCAGTATCTTCCTAAGATTAGTTTAGCTTCATAATTTAAAAAACCACTGCAGACCAATATCAAAACAGGAAAAAATCAAGGTTACTGTCTTTTAAAAATAAAGACTGTAGTTATAGTAAACAGTTTTTCATGTTGAAATTAGTTGCTATTTTCCTAGACTTTGAGAAGTCAGAGATGTTAATATCAGTGAACACTTATATGTGTGGGATTAAGTGAGTTCAATTGCAATATGATGCCTTGCAGTAGTTCACAACTTACTTCAAAAATAGCCCATAAACCATGTTCTGCTATTTTGTGTACAACTGCCCAAAGAACATTGTAAATAGCAGATGGATAATTTTGCTTACAGACAGCTGAGTACTAGATAATAGTGAAGCATTTTAAAGATCATGTAATTGACTGTTCAAAAAGAATTGTTGTTCATATCTTTCAGATTGCTATAAAACTTCAGTACAAAGCAGAACTATGCACTTTATTGGTATTATGGTGACTGCCTTCAAAGACGGATAAAAAACAGAATTTTTTAAAAGGAAAATAGAAGGGCTTCAATCCAATTTTTTGTTCCAAATGCAGTAGACTAGAGATGGGCATAAACTGAACTACAAACCAGAAAAAAATACGTATGACGAATCAGGCTGGTTTGTGACCCGGTTCAGGGACCCCATTTTGCTGAAGCAAAATGAAACGCTAAACTATTTTCTGCCGGGAGCTTTGTTTTGCTTCGGCAAAATGGGATGGCTCACCTGTGCTCTTCCTGCTACCCAGTCACCTCTGGTCCTGCCACTTCTACCACTGCTGTTGCCATCTTCAGAAACAGCGACAAGCTCCTGGCAGGGAAGCTGGACCCACTGCCTCTGTGTATGTACCTGCTGATCAGCTGGATGGCAAACCATCATGAACCAGTTTCCAGTTCATGCCCATTTCTACAGTAGAAGTCATGGCCTTAAACAACTGAAGACTGAGTAACCCAAGAGACTCACTTACCCTTTTGGTCCTTGAGGTCACATGTAGATAAAATCCTAGTGGTGCCACATAATCCTTAGATCTACTGCTTAATTATCCAGGGCAGGGCATTCAGCAGGATGGCAACCACTCTTCCCTCTGATGTTAGACATGCAACCACTGTTGCTGCTGTCATATCGATAGAGTTCACCTATGTCTGGATGCCTTTTCATTATAGCTCATCTACTTTATGCATAATATAAAATACAGTATTTTGTTTCAGTCCACTTTTAAATTATATGCTTTCTTACTGCTGTATTTCACTTTCACATGGCTGGGGGGCGGGGATGGAGCCAAAAATGAAGAAAGAAGCAGTGGGCAAAATAACCATTTACAACTGCATTGATTTTCATACTCAGTTCCTCCAAACATATGAATTTTTCACATAACTGTCCCCCACTGTGAACATTTTTGCAGGGATTGTAATTCATGCTTTTGGGAACTACAGTCCCCCAAATCCCATAGCCAGCATCCTCCCACCCCATGCTAAATGGTGGATTCTAGGAATTTTAATCCAGAAAGCAACATTTCTAAATTTTGCATTTTTGAATAATACTTTATTGCACACATTTGCCTCCTCGGTTTTGGACATAGTGTTGTAAATAAGAAATAAAAAATTAATTAAGGTTCTTTGTTCCTCTGGCAAGGTCCTGGAAGAGAAAAGAATTGGAGAGAACCCACAAAATAAATTTGCAAATATGAAAAGAGGTTTACTAAAAGAGATAGTCTTGTAAGACAGAGCACTTTTGTCTGAGACCAAAAATACAAGCAGCTCAATTTGATACAGAAGAGCATATATACTATACAGGGTTCTTCCCAAAAGATGTAACACTGGTGACAGCAGGATGACAAGTCCCAATTTTCCGTAAGCAGTCCTGACCTAGAGTTACATATGTGTTCTAATGTTTCTAGTTTGAGATGCCAGGAGTATGGCTTTGATAACTCTTCACCTTACTATGGACAAAAGTCGGCTTTAACAGAGGACAAAGGCACACTTTAAATATGGTCACCCCATATTCACATGTCACATTTGGTGCAATGTACTGGAATGCTGAGACAGCTCTTATCTTGGAAGGGTTGTTACTTCCCTTGACAGCCTTTAGTTTCCTGGCTCTAGGTTGGGACTTTTCTGTGTCCTTGTTCACAGTATTATCTCTTTCATGTAGACAAAGGAGATAATTTTCTCCAGCTGTAATGCTTAATGTTTTGGGAGGCATTACCTTCAGAGGATGCTGATTCTGAGTTTCTAAAGCTAATAAGACTTTTTAGAGAAATATAGTATTGAGGGGAAAAGGGGATCAATATAGTTTCTAATTTCTGTAAAAATAGCAACTGCACCTAGAATTTAAAGAAATTAAGATCTGAAAGAAAATTGTGTTCTCTAACCCACATATGAGTCCTGGAAGTACCGTATTTTTCCGTTTATAAGATGACCCAAAGTATAAGATGATCCCCCCTTTTCTAACCCCAAATTAGAAAAAGCAGGGATCAAAGGGCTCCCTTTTTGCTAAGCCCCGTGCCTTGGCAAAACGCAAGGAAAGCGGCTGTCAAAGTGACTGCCGCTTTTCCTTGCCTTTTGAGAAAGCACGGAGCTTAGCAAAAAGGAAGTGAGCAACGCCTCCCCTTCCTTTTTGCTAAAGCCCAGCGCCCCTCGCCTTTTGAGAAGGCACGGAGCTTAGTAAAAAGGAAGGGAGCAATGCCTCCCCTTCCTTTTTGCTAAGCCCTGTGCCTTCGTAAAAGGCAGTGGTAAAGAGCTGCCTTCCGTGTATAAAACAACCCTCAATTTTTTGTCAAATTATTTAAGGAAAAAGTGTTGTTTTATACACGGAAAAATACTGTATTTATAAGGTCATTTTGCTTTAAAATGAAGTATTCTTCCATTCTTCTGGAAAAACCTGTTTATGGATATAATAAATACAGGCCTGTATGAAATTTTAAAAAGCAACATAAAAATAGGATATATTTTGTCTGAAGCCTGGAAGATGAATGCTATGTTTCCAGTCCAGATGACAAGAAAGAATATGGTGATTATACAGTGCAAAAGAAATTGGCAAATGAGCATTTTTATGAGATCAGCATAGTGCCCTTTCAGCTGTCAGGGTTACACAGGTAACCTATTGTTTTGCTGTTACAGATGCTCTACAAGATGAGAAACTTTCTAAATAAATACTTGATTGGTAATTTATACACTGATACCGGTTTGCATAAATATAGCTTTTCTAAGCTAATTTGGTTTTGAATAAAATCAGTCACAATAAATGTTTAGTATTTTGTTGTGATTGCTTAAATAGTCCTTTGTTGCTACAAGTTCAAATCAATGGTTAATCTTTTACAATTGAAGAAGGTTTTATTTCAAGTTGTGTTTCCAGAGAAGCAGTTAGTCTGTAGCAGCAAAAGACAACAGTCTTGTGGCAAAGGAAGCCAATTGGTGGACTGGATAGAGACATCACAATAGCCACTCACTCCACAATGAGACTGGATGGGAAACTTGAGAATGTCCATCCTAGGAAAAAAAAAAAGAAGTCTTGTTCAGGCATTCTAAGTGGAAGCAAAACAGATGTATGAGAAGTATATTTCCCTTGTGAGTTTCTATCTGTTTCTTCCCATGGAGAGTGTCAGTGCAACTAGGGAAGTCCCCTTTACTTGTATAGACCATTTGTGTGATTCAGAACTCTGATTTTCAAAGATTCTAAATTGTATGGAGAATCTCCAAACCTAGAGGAGGTTTCTATTTCCATTTGTTGCTCTCCACCCAAAGGGGTGTTTAATTGGCATGCACTCAGAATGGTAAAGGCCAGCCCTACCGTGAGCCCCAGGGGGAGAGTTGTGTCAGGTGACAAGAGTGGTGGCAGTAGCACAAGGCTGACCAACAGACGTTCTCTAGGGTTTTGGACAGAATAACTTCGTAAAAGCACTGGTGTTTCTGCGTGTGTGTGTGAGAGAGTTTATCTCCCATTCAAGTTTTAAGCTCTCTTGACCCTGCTTAGCTTCCAAGATCAAACAAATTTGGGTGCATTCACCATGAATCACTGTTGGATACTGAATGATTAAGTCCAAAACTGAAGGTTTGGCAAAATAAACTTTAGTTATCTGTAAAACATAAGTAGAGACACATGGCTGTACACAATGCTGAGCAGAGCAGAACTCATATGTACAGAGAAAAAAATCTCTAGACGCCATCTTATGGTTCCTGTTTGCACAGTGGGCTGTTGATTGGCTGGCTTTGCATCCTGGGTGACACCAGCAAGCACTTGAGCTAATTCCAAGAACAAGGTATACTTTTATGCAATGTTGGACAGGTATCGCTCCCTATTCCAGCTGAAACACAAACAAGAGCATAACGTTTTCAGTAGTGATGGGTTTTGGATTGGGAAATTATTCAGAATCTGAAATGAAGCAAGATTATTTGTCAGTTTCCAAACTGTCCCAAAGCAAAGTGAGGACTTTTCAACAAGCACTCGAACTGAATTTGCAATCAAAAATTGCCAATAGACTTTGATTGTATAGTTCTATGAGTATTCAAATAAAGAGAAAAATATGTGTTTGGAACAGAATCCTGCCACACCTATTCTCTGGAACACTATAGGGGGATAAAAGGGAAATCAAACAGAAATAAGAGCTGTTACCTTGGTCACAGAATGATGTATTTATCTAAGAAAAGAACTGGAATGTGAAGACTTGCAAACCCTTTCCTAGAAAAAAAAAATTGTTTATGTTAGGAACACTAGAAATGCTGTTCCAAAAAGTTCCACACTTTTCAAACATTCTTGTGAGAGTACCAAGGACAGTGACATCTTTCTTATGTAAGCACTTGACAGGTAAGGAAAAGCAGATAGAAGGAGCTATTGCTTGAACATTTGGAAACATATGGCAAATCAGTAGTGGGCATTTTATGCAGACTGCCTGCTTGGACAAATGTCATTGTGTCTTTTGAGTGTTCAAGCTTTCTGAATTACACCAACATGCAGCCAACTGAGTGCAGACCTGCATTAGTGCTTCAGATTAAAAAGCTGAATTTAAACAATTGAAACTAGAGATGGGGGTATTCGTATTTGTATACGAATATCCCCGCATAGGTGGAAATAATAATAAATCAACCACTCATGATTTCACTGCTGCCACCAGCTCCACATAGCCTTCCTATCATGCCATTGTCCACAATCGATTACCCACTCCTTGCAGGAGGAGGGATGACAAGCTTCTCTGCTAGGTCGCAGAGTGGCTAATCCATTGTGGACAATGGTGCAATAGGAAGGCTCTGTGGTACCAATGGCAGCACCAAAATTGTGAGTGGACAGTCTGGACCCATGGGGCCAGACCCTCGCTATTTCCACCTGTGCAGGGATATTTGTATTCGAATACGAATACCCACATCTCTAATTGAAACCAATGTGTCTTATTCAGAAAATGAAATAATACTTTAACAGAACTAGAGAAGCCCAAAGCAAAAGGAAATCAACAGTTTGAACACCAACGACAAGCATAAGCTTTCCTGTAATTCCAATCATGGAGCCTCCAGGAAGGCTTAGATTGACCAGATACATTTCCCCAACCCATGATCAGTGGCCATTTCATATCTTGGCAAGATAAAGGAAGGATGTTAGTCTTTTAGAGGTTTGAAACACTTTCTTTTTCAGTAAGTTCATTACACTTTAAAAACCAATTGGTTGAATGTCTCTATGTTAACATGCCATGGATATCCCAAGTCTGTCATGTGAATATGAATGTACTAAGCAATCCATCCCTAGTGATAGGACCTAACCTACTCCCCCCAACTTCCATTTTGTATACTTTTTTTATGCCTTCTGCTGCCTTTTATTTTGAAATAGTTTGGCTTTTCCTGTTCTTCCTGTGTCTGCCTGCATTCCGGATGGGGTGTGTGGCAAATGTAACAGACCAGGCAGCAATCAGGTACTTACTCACTGGGACAGGAAAGTTACTAAACAGGACTCTTCCTTCCCAGTTCAACAACAACAACAACAAAATGTTGAGCAAATTTGAGTAAATTGCATTATACCTTGTGGGGAAGGAAGGAAAAGGTGAAAGCTTTCCCTGAACATTGGAGGTCACACAGTATTTGATGGCATTGTGTTTTACACCTTTCAATCCCAGGTCAGTGTCCTTTATTTTCTTCATGTTCACATTTTGTCACTGTTTAAACACATGCAAACACTTCTGAATATTCAGATACAAATCTAAGAGGATGAGCTACAAATTAGATCAAAGTGAATCAGTTGCTATTTGTAAGACAAATAATTTGGACTGAATCAAAGCCGATGGTGTCCACACATCCTAAACATGAGGGCACATTGCAGTAGCACAGCAGACCTCCTGTCATGTTTTTTTAAAATATTCCCGAATAAAAAAACACCTCATTAGATTCCCTCAGATTACTGAAGTCTGTATCTTAATTTTTTCTCCCTTGCCAGTCTCCTTAAAAAACAAAAACAAAAACAAAACCCACCAACAACTACTGTGCCTTTTGCATGAAACTAATTCATCAGCATCTGGGAGATAAATCTGTGTGTGCACTGAGTCAAAAATGAACTATATTAACATTCCCTGGCTCTGGTCTTTTAAATGAAAATCAATAATCAAGTGTTAAGAGTCACTTTGTTACTGACTCTGATGAGCAGAGCTGTCTTCACCTGGTTATTCTTCTGGCTACATGGGTAATAAAGATGTAGAATTTTAAATATTCAGAAGTCAATCCTTCAGCAAAACTGGAGTGTTCAGTGGCAGCCTCAGGCATACAGAGGCCTATCATTCTCAAGCTTGCATTTAATCAGTAATCCTCTTTTTTATGCTGGGTTTTGTGGTGATGTTAGCTTTATAAGCATTCAATGCAACTCCTCTGTGGAATAAACAAATGAAAACATTATGACAATGTTCAAACTTAACTCTTTTCGTCATTCCTGCTTTACATTCCTGCCAAAGTTGAAGCAAAAGGCCAACTGGCATGATATTATTATGAGGTAAAATGGTACTTGAGTAAATATACTTCCTGTTGTGTCTCATATGGGCATCTGGCACACTTCTGCTTCTAGTCAATCACCACTACACGAGTGCAACTCTCTGTGGACATGGAAATAAGATGTCTGATCCACTGTCCATCCGCACTTAACTGTCACTGACTGTTTTTTTTTATTTGTGGGTGCTTCTTAATTGTTTTTTAAGTTCCTTTCTTCATTTGATTGTCTAGTCCTAAAATATTACATAACAAAACAGAAACAAAAAAAGTTGCAAAAAATTACTCGTAAACCATATTTCATAAGGCTGCTCCACTCCTGTTGAGTTTTTGATAGACAGCCAATACCGTATTGTTCTAAAAGGACTTTGGTCATTAGAACAGGTGTTTAAACAATATTTTAAATCTGCTTTTTCAGTGATTTAATGTTTGTTTGTTTTTAAAGTTTTAATCTGTTTTAAGAGCTTTAATTTATATATTGTCCTTTGGTCTGGTAGACAGAAAAACGATAAACAAATAATTTGAGTAAATTAATTAATTAACAATGAGTCACTGTGCTCACATGAGTACACGCAGGAAGGCGGGAAGACTGACCCGTGCAAAGGGAGCCAAACCCCACCCAGGAGGGAGAGACCTTGTGCCTGCCTCAGCCACTGCCCCAGCCCCAGCCCTGCAGAGCTCTTGAGAGGCTGCCTGTCACTCACTTGCTCACCTGCGCACTGGCGGTGGGCCCCTCAGCACTCACCAGCAGTCCTCACACAACAGCCACTGCCAAAAGCCTCCAATATGGCTCCCTCCAAGCTGCCGCCCTGCCCTGAGAAGGAGCCACCACTGCCATTACTGCCGCCTTTTCCACCCCCACATGCAACCCCAATGCTGCCATTTTACTCACCAACTGAGTCGCAGCCGCTGCCGCCGTCATCAGCCTCACCGTTACCAGGGCCCCTCCACCCCCTTTCTTTGGTCATCACCTGACATGCAGACACCCCTCCCCCTTGCCAGGCTGTGCTTCTTGTGAAAATGTGGCCCCCTCGCTGCCACCTCCTCCACCAGTCATCTCACAGCGGCCGCAAAAGGGCAGCAATCATAGAGACGGGAGAGGCAGCTGGCTCATTAAATGCCGAAGTACCACAGAGAGGAAAGTAGGTGGTTTTAGAAGGGTTGCCCCATGCAGGACAGGGCCGAATTAAAAGGCAAGGCAGCTGGATGTGGCCCATGGGCCATAGTTTGGAGACCCCTGGTCTGGATGAAAAGGGTGTCCTCACAACATCAGTCATTTGACATAAGAGGAAACACACCTACTGTCATGTTCTCGGGGGTTTCAAGAGCAAAGTCCAATAAGCCAGTCCAATATCAGAAGTTCAGAGGATGCAGAGCCGATATCAAAATGCCAAAGCCAAATCACAAACCATAAGCCGAGGTCAGGGTCCAAAGCCAAATCACACAACGTAGTCCAGGGTCAGAGTCCAAAGCCAAGGGTCCAGAGAACAAGGTTCAAGGTAGTCAGGAGTGTGGATGCGAGCCAGAGATTTGACTTGTTGCTTCCACGAGCTTCCCAGCCATCTGGGAGCTGATTATATAGCAAAACAGTCATTGAACTGCTGGAAGCCTTTCATCCTGTCAAAACTCAGGACTATCTGACCTGATGTTTCTGCGGGCAGCATTCCAACGATCCTCTGACCTTTGCGTCATAAGTCTTTGCCGAAGTCTAGCCCTCACCCTGGCTACTGGGGGAGGAGAATCTCGTGATTCAGCTGTCTGTGCTTCTAATCGCTCAGCATTCTCCTCAGCTGTAGTTAACCCCTCAGGTTCTGGATCTTCGGCTGAACTCATGACACCTACTTTCAAGAATCTTCATACTCGCCCGAGTAACAGACTGAAAAATAAAGTACACAGAAAACTATGCACACTAATGAAAACACATATAGCTGAAATATATGTTGTTATGTGCTGTCATGTCACCTCCGATTTATGGCAACCCAATGAATGTGACAACTCCAAATGTCCTGTCCTCAACAGCCCTTCTCAGTTCTTGTACACACAAGTCTGTGGTTTTCTTTAGGAAGTCAATTTGTTTTATATTGGGTCTTCCTCTTTTCCTGTTGCCATCAACTATTACTAGCATTATTGTCTTTTCTAGAGAATCTTGGCCTTCTCATGATGTGCCCAAAGGCACCGTTTTTGTTTTGTTTTGTTTTTTTTGTCTCCAGGCTTGATTTGAACTTGGATTTACTTGTTTGTCTTTCTGGCAGTCCAGGATATCCTCAGAGTTCTCCTCCAGCATCATGTTTCAAACAAATCATTTTTTCCCTGTCAGCTCTCTTTATTGTACAGCTTTTGTACCTGTACATAGTGATCAGGAGCATGAGTGTGGATGATCTTGGCCTTGGTCTACAGTGAAACATCCTTATGCATGGTCTTTTCTATTTCCTTCATTTTTGCCCTTCCAAGTCTCAGTCTCCATTTAAATTGATGATTAAATCAAAGTATACAATCTTTAACAATTTCAGTTTCTTCATTCTCAGCTCATGATTTTTGTCTTCTTAATGTTCAGTCCTGCTTTGGCACTTTCATCTTTCACTTTCATCATATGTTTTTTCAAGTCTTTGCTGATTTCTGCCAGTAAGATGGTGTTATCTGCATATCTTAAATTATTGATGTTTCTTCTGCTAATTTTCATTCCTCCTTCATTTGAATCTAGTTCGGCTTTCCATATGATATGTTCTGCATACAGATTGAACAGGTTAGGTGATAAATTGCACCCTTGTCTGACATCTTTGTCTGTAGGAAATCATTTATACCATTGAAAAAAATTGCACAAATATATATCAGTCAATGAAGAAATGCATAAATTGGTAAATGTGTAGGTTAGATGCATTAATTAATGTGTACATTAATAAAATGTACTGGAAATGTGTATAAGTGACAATGCAGGAAGAAAATGCAAAATCTTGCGATCCAATGCAAAAAAAAGGGGGGGAAAGCGGTAGTATTCAGAAGAATCCAACAGAATTAAGCTGTAGAGATGTTTGCATCCCTCCTCCATATGCAGCAGGTTTTATGTCTCAGCACAAACTCCAACTGATAGTAATGTTGTTGTCACACCATATTTATCACTATGGGTTACAATTATTTGTGTTCTTGTAGAAATAGTCTTGTGATGTCATGTCCCATTTTCCATGTCTGAATCCGGCAGAATAAATATGGAACATTATTTCAATATAACAGAAAAGCACCCCCTAATTTATAGTTAACTTGGCAACATCATTTTCAGAAGAATAAGAATGCCACTGTGACTTAAAATCCATATGCCACATGTAATTATTCTAAAATTGTTTTCTCAATAAGGGTTAAATAAATTTCTATTGATTATTTGAAGTAAATTATTGGCCATGTCTTTATGACAACTTCTAGAATAAAAGTCGTCTTGGCATGCATCTTGAAAACTTTAGATATCTCACTAATTTCAAAAGAATCACTTCTATGTGAAATATGTGCAATGTTGAATCACTGTATTTCTTTTTAAAAATCTAGTATTATATTTTGTAGTATTGCAGAAAATTTCATGGCTTACATATGTTTAAAAATAATACTTTTTGAAGAGAAATAGTAAAGTATTGACAATTACCTTATAACAAGATGGTTGTCATAGTGATGGCAACAAATCCTTTGCTGCTGATTGGCTGCCCTGCCCTGATGTAAGGCAGGACTGGAATACATGGAAGAGTCCCTCAGTGATATTAGCTCAGCTAACTGTATCCTGAAGAGAGGGAAGGATGACGAGTTGTAGGAAGTAAGAAAGGAAATTGTTGGTCTAGGCAAACAAAACCCAGGAACCCTTGGAAGACAGAAGATCAAGAGAAGTAAGGAGTGATCCCTAGTGAAAGGAACAGAGGAGACCAGATGGACAAAATTAGTGATGATGGAAAGCGGAGAGTAGATATGTTGTATGGAAATTTTGCCACATATTCATTTCAAACAAACAATTTTGAAACATGCAAACTGCCAAAGATTGGATATAACCCTCAGTTCAAGAACAGAAATAAGTTGAACATTTCCCAATGCCCATGTATTACTTCAAAAGAAAAGAACCAATTTTTATTCATTTTCATATTTCCTTTTTCTGCACAATATTTTTTCCTAAGCCATACATAGTACTTTTAATTTTTCTTTGCAAATCCATCTAACAAAAGCCATTAATCATTTCTGTTGTTTTCCCTTAAGCTCAGTCTAGTTTGTCAACATCTTTCTGGTACTGTGAACATTTGAAATCAAAGGATTATTTCTCTGCCATCTTGAAGTCTACCTTAGTTATCATTCTCCAGAAGTATTTGTGGCACTTTAATCAATCTTTTTTGAGCTGGCTGCTGATACGTGTACCCTGGAGGAAAAGAAATCCAAATAAAGTATTTCCAGTCCTTAGCATTTCAACTGCATATGCAGATTGTGATAGTTTTGCATTTATTTTAAGCAAAGAGGCATGGGCATCATTACTGAACACTATATTTGGTCGACTGATATAGATATTACAGAGATTCATTATAATTGATCAAAAAGCATACAAAATATATCAGGTTCAGAATCTGAGATGGCTTCTTTGCTTTTAAAGTAGGCATACAAAGGAAATTCATCAGGTCTGACTTTTTGAAGTACAATTTGTTTTAGTGTTTGGAAATGCCAAGCTTGTTTGCAGATTAAAAGCAATTTTCGAAGGGTTTTTTTTCACGTGCCATCAAGTCAATTCTAATTTATGGTGACCCTTTCCAGGTTTTTCTAGCTACAAAATAGCCAGAAGTCATTCACCATTCCCTTCTTCTGGGGAAACTCTGGGGCTGTGCAGCTTGCCCAAAGCTATACAGTTTGGCTCTTCTCCCAGAAGGCACACTGAGGAATAAAACCCCTAACTTTTGGCTCTACAACGAATACCTAACTCCCTGAGCTAGTCAGCCAACTTTAAGAAGGATCTAATAGTTTGATACAGAATAGATTCAGTTCACCCAGGGCTTCTATTATTAGTCCTAGAATTAGAAAAAAAAGCATCCTCTGAACATGGTCCACATTCCAATTTTTCACAGAGAAATAACACTACAAGCATTTCTTGAAGAAACATGGTTCATTCTTACAGCTATTGATTCTCCTGAAGACTATTTTCTTATGAAAGGAGGGAGGACTGAAAAACAGAGAGAGGCATGCCATACAGACTTCTGATGGCCCCCAATAAAACTTGTATAGCTTTTATAACTGATGGATACTTGTGTATTTTAAAACAATATTGTTTTAAAATACACAACTAATCATTCAGCCCATATATTAAACTCAAGAGACAAGGTATTCCAGAGTACGATCAACCAATGATTGTGGATGTTCTTTTGGAAGAAGGATATAAATCCCATGTAATAATAATTAATTGCTTGCCATCTGGTCAATTCTGACTGACAGTGACCATTGCCAGGGTATTCTAGGTAGAGAATATACAGAAGTGGTTTACCATTCTCTTCTTCTGGGGGCATCACGAGATTGTGCATCTTGCCAAGAAGCCACACAGGCTGGCTCTACTGACAGGAGGCACTGTGGGGAATTGAACTTCCAACCTCTGGCTGCATGGCCAGATACCTAAACTACTGAGCTATTCAGCCAGCTAATTCCCATGTAAATCAATGCATTTGAAAGTGAACTGACTCCCATGATTATCAAGACATTCCACAAGAATCAACTGTGTTACTCCTACCCAAGTTTTTCCTTGGAGAATGAGTTAGAGAACCCAACCTTCTAAGAAACCTAGCCTTTACCCCCTCAAAAAAATTGATGCTGAAATAAACTTTATATTTCTATAGACTATTGCATGTCAAATGCTATCTCAAACAGTATTATACATCCTACCCAAACTATTTGTCATCATACGGCTTGGGCCCTGGATACCTGAAGGACCGCCTCCTTCCATATGAACCCACCCGACAGTTAAGATCTAGCCAGGGGGCCCTTTTGAAAGAGCTGTCCCTCAAGGAGGTAAGAGGGATGGCTTGTAGACAAAGGGCCTTTTCGGCAGCTGCCCCCAGACTATGGAATGCCCTCCCGACTGAGATTCGTCTGGCGCCGACGCTGATGACATTTCGGCGCCAGGTCAAAACCTTCCTGTTCCAGAAGGCTTTTAATTGAAATAATATCAACTGTGGGTCCGGATGGCAATTTTTAGAGTATATATTTTAATTGCATTTTAATTGTTTTGTCTTTTTATTGTATTTTAACTGTTGTAAGCCGCCCAGAGACCTTTGGGTAGTGTGGGCGGCATATAAGTTAAATAAATAAATAAATACCTGCTTTTTTATTTTTAAGAAAACCTTATGCCTCCCCATCATCCAACCTCCTTTTAACTGAAAATTCAATTTGTAACAATAAATTTAAAATGAATATAAAATGAAACATACTAATTTAAAAATAGCAGAAATATTTTTTCCAGAACGCTTACATTATGATAATAATATCTATCACAGAAATTTATTTAAGTTGATAAAAAAGATTTTCTGCATGAAAATCTCATAATGTTGTCCTATGCCAATATTTCTCAAGTTTGGTGGAAAACCTGGTGAGTTACGTAGCTATTCTGACGATTCTGGGTTTAACCAAAGTTACTAATAGGTTCCTTAGAAATGAAAGCCAAGAAGAAAATTTATTTCACAACACTGATGGAGATTCCTGTACTCCAGAATGCTTCAGGCAGCTTTCAGAAATAGATGGAGAAGATTTACAGGGAATTGAAGGCTTCTATTGACAATTTTCTTTTTTTTTAGCTTAGCCAAGCTAAAAAAATTCTCATTTGCGAGATACAGATACTGTATTAACTCATATTTGGAGAGTTGAAATAACTCTGAAAACCCAGAAAATCAAATTGCTCTTAGAAGGTGTGTATTTGCACAACAAAGCAGACATGGGAAGTAAACTGTGGGTGAACTATAATGGGTGAACTATAAACTCAAACCATGACTATTCTATAGTTAAACCTCAAACATTGGATTATAAAAGTGGCATGTTTTAGTAAACCATATTTGACATTATTACAGGTAATAAACACTAACTTTTAGAGATCTCAGTCTTTCACAACAAACACTTAGTGTAAACAGCTCACAGGTTTCCTGTAATGTCAATATTTAAAACGTCCAAGCTTTTGATAGCAATATCCTGCACCATCTTCATTAAGGAAGGCAAGATATCAACTAAAGCAAAGCTAACAGATATAATCAAAACTAGCTGGGTAAACATTCAGACTGAACTCAGGCAGATTAACATTAAAGAGGCAGTCCCCCACACCAGCCAGTATTATATAAGGGCAACCTGCCAAGTCTATCCAGTTTGCAAAGCAAAGGCTTCTAGTAAGCAGTAAAAGTAATGCCACAATATGGCTCAAGTATTATCAAGAGAGACTTAATAATTCTATCCCAGAATTGACTGGCTTTGGCCAATACTTGTACCCTATTCCATTGGAGCTGATGACCATAGCTGATACAATTTTCAGCCAGTCCAGATTGTTCAACAGGATATTTCCATTGAAAACGTGGACTTTTTAAATAAATATATATTGACATGAATGGAAACCTATGAGTTGTTTACACAAACACTAAGTTGTTTTAAATACAACTCTCAGATTTCCACAATCTTTATGTCCACTGGCTATGCTCACTGTGGGATTCTAAAAATTATAGTTCCTGCTATCCCCAATATACTGCATATACCATCTTTTGATCATTCTTTAAGTATCAACCTTACTTCAACAGATTGTCTTTCTGATTTGTTTCAGAGTGTGAGTTTTATGTATTGATATGTATTATGTGAGTTTTATATTAATTTAATGCTTTTTTTTCAAAAGGTTGCATAGTTTTATTGTATGATGCCTTCTTTTTTTATCATGAGGAAATTGTGTCAAAGAAAGGTAAACACTGCTCTTAGTTATAGTGTGAAGTTCAGATATAAAACCAAGTTGCAGTTAATTGAAAAGAGAGACCATCTTTGGCATTATTATATTTGAACTTTTGAAGGAACATCACATCTTTCCTAGCTATTAAGTCAGAGTCTGGATATCCAAGGTGCTGACAGCCTTTAATATCAAATATAATATGAACAGTACTTAGAAAATATGTTTTTGGACTACAACATCCATAATCCCTCAACCAGGCATGTGGGAGATGTATTTTAAAAAGTAACATTTTCAAGCTCTGAATATGAATGTACAAGAAGTGGGTCTTATTCCAAATTGACACTCCCCACTGATCAAAATGTGTGAAATGAAGCATATCTTATATCCAGAAATAAGCATTAAGACCAAGAGTCTGAAAAAATTATATGTCACTCTTAAAATATGTGAAAAGAGAGGTGGAACAAATTAAAATAAATGAATAAGAGAAACCAAAAAGTAGTGTTTGACTATAACTACTGCTATGTGTAGCTACAACTGAAGAATACTAAGGTCAGTATCCTACTGTTAAACACAGAATGAAAAGAAAATTGCACAAGACTCCTGTCCCTTTTCTACCAGCAGGCTCCCCACAGCCTGACTCCACTGCAAAAACAGGCATGTGGTGAGAAGTCTACCAATGCAAGGGAGATGCTTACCCATGCTTCTGCAATAGGATACTGGTCTTACTGTTTTACTTTCTGCACTCCTCATGGGGTTTTAGCTAATGCTGGCTCAGAAGTTTTAAGGAAGAAAAAAGCATTGTGCTCATCAAATTGGAAAGGCTAAATATTTGCATTAAGTATAAACTCAGCTTTAATTACTTCTATTGAAAAGTCCTATGCGGTTCTCCCAAACATCGTATGTTATTGTAGATGTCATCCCACTGTATCATCCTGTGACTTTTTATTTCATGCATAATGAATATGAAACTCTGCTTCAGTTTCATTTTTGAAGGGGGTGGCATCTGAATTTTGCAACCTTATAAGGGAGACACCACACTGGTTAAAAAAATGAGGGAAATGGTCTGGGATTGGAATGGGCTGGTCCATTTTTCCCTAATGATCACATGGCATAAAAGAAAATATGAATCAGCCTTGAATCCCCCTCATCCATTTTTTTTTTTTTTGCCTCTACCACTGGGGCTTCTACTTTTTTAAAAAAATCAGATCCATTTGCATTGGTTCAAACAGTGTGATCACTTGAACAGTTGATCACTTGAACAATTCCTCATTCCACCATTCCCCTCCAAGCACAATATGCTATCTCTTTCTTTCTTTTTTACTTTTTAAAAAAATACCTTGGTGACAGTGTTGTTGTACTAGAGCACCTAGACTGAAAGAAGGAAGGAAGGAAGGAATGGAAGGGAAGGAAATGAGAGGAGGACATTGCCACTCTGTCCTTGTTTACAGTAGCCCTTTTGTAGCTGCTACAAGAGAGCTACATCAACAAGCTGCAAAGCTGTTTAACCAATTTCCTCCTTTCCACGTATGGTCAACTAATTCAAACAGAAATCCTGAACTCCCTGGTGTGATTTCACAGTGAGTGAATTTGCATTTCTCTCACTGTGTAGTCACACCCAAGCATGACTAAAAATTCACCGAAGTTGAGCTTTTTGTAATTTTGAGAAGCTTTTTTAAAAATAAATACACAATAATATAGCAGGGAGTTAATTTTAACACTAAACCCTATTCTTTCAACAGCATCTCTTTAAAGGTAGAAAGATAAATGCACATTTAGATTAAGAGCTGAACGCTGCCGTTACTTGTTGACAGGACTTTAAAACACAATCAGTACCAATCCTTTCTTAGCAAACAGTCTCCATCTCAATGACTGCTTTATCTCTCCCGTTCTGTGATAACACACCAGCAGCCTGTTTATGCTGTGTCAGAAGGACCAAGGTTTGCTGTAAAAATGTGAAGATCGATTGTCATTGAGCTGTACAGTGAAACTATGATTGTCCCATGTATATGATTGCCACAAGCAAAGTAATTACATAGACAAATAATAGTCTTTTTTGACCATTTATAATTTTGTTTGATATTTTTCTGCCCTCTTATCAAGAACAATATGTCATTGTTTAGAGGAGGGCTTGTCTACTCCATAGCCACTGTTATTTATTGGCAATATAAACAAAGATGCTACCAAGAGTTTAAAAGCAATTTTGGGGGCAATAAACACAAGAGTACTCAATAGGAGTGTTCTTTCTGGGGAAGGGGATTGCTCCTGAATGATAAAGTGATTCTAAGAACCTCACACAAAACTTCAGGAAAATTGACATTCCCCTTCCCTTAAAGACTCTTTGGGTTTCACACTGTGAATAGAAACCAGTATTATCCCCTACCAAATATGTATGCTTTCTTGCAGAGAAAAAACAAATCTTTCATTCACCTGCCCTATCATTTGGGCCCTCGTTTCACGCCACGTGGTGGTGCTGTGGGTTAAACCGTAGAAGCCTCTGTGCTGCAAGGTCAGAAGACCAGCAGTCGTAAGATCGAATCCACACGACGGAATGAGCTCCCGTCGCTTGTCCCAGCTCCTGCCAACCTAGCAGTTCGAAAGCATGTAAATGCGAGTAGATAAATAGGTACCACCACGGTGGGAAGGTAACGGCGTTCCATGTCTAGTCGCGCTGGCCACGTGACCACGGAAACTGTCTACGGACAAACGCTGGCTCTACAGCTTGGAGACGGGGATGAGCACTGCGCCCTAGAGTCGGACACGACCGGACTAAATGTCAAGGGGAACCTTTACCTTTACCTTCATGCCTTTGGCTAGCCCAGGGAATCAAATAATGACATCAAGACCTTAAGATAGGAAATAAGGTTGCCATGCTAAATGCATTTACTTAGGAGTAAGATCCATGTAAATGAACAGGACTTACTTTCAAGTACATATATATAGGATTTCACTGTGATCTATAGTATTATGTTTGCCATCTTTATTATATTGCAATGGAGTGCACAGTACAATAGTAACACATGATTCACACCTGCCATAAAAGTTACATTTACATGAACATTAAACTTGCCATGATTTGGTGTATTCCTAATTTTAGAAATTACAGTAACGCGTAACAGAGCTTGGCATATCACAAGAATAGAATAAATAGCAAAATGTATTATATAGCATACATATTTCTGGCCCATAGTGAGGATATTTCCTGAAAAAGGTTTGAGTTGAATGTTACTAATGTGAATGTAGAAGAATTAAATATAGTGGCTGCTGAAGAAAGAATAATAATGAGTTCACAGAATCTGATGATCTTGCATGCTTTTGCAGTGTCCGAACTTCTATATCTCTCTGCAAGGCTGTCACTCTTCTCTAGTCCACGTTTGGGGAATGAGACAACAGACACACAGAGGGGAACAGAATTCATGCCATCACTATTTGGTAAGGACAGTTTTGTAAATTCCCAAAACAAACAAACAAACAAAAAATACAACAAAGTACCTGCTTTGCTGCATCTGCTAGGAAAAGTAACAGCATTGGTATTATGTCTTTGTAATCAGTTGACCTGCAGTCAAAAAACCAGATATGTGTAAGGTTCAGTTTTGCGGAAGGGCGTAGCTTCCTCCATGGGACTCTTCGCCCCCAGCTGGAATGAGGCAAGAGATAAGGAAACACAGTTTTCTTTCCCCATAATTGCTAGGTTGAGGGCAAGGCAAAGAGTCTTATGTAAGGCATCCCCACTCCTATTCTAGCCTCTTGATAGGCTGGACCAACCTACCCACTCCACTCAGTTGTGGGTCCAGTGCGAGACTAGCTGGTTGATCGAGGATGGATAAGAATTTATGGCCTGCCTCATTTCATTGGTGCATTGAAAAAAAAAGGTAGGTGGGAAATTTTAACCTATCCTGCACTAGTTGCTCATGGCACATCTAAGGGTAGATCAGGACTGTGATTAAATAGGTCATACTAGTGGGTGCTGTGCAATGGAAGGTGATTAGCAGTGAATTCCAAATGAGCAATTGGTTGGGTGCTAGCCCATCCAACATCCCAGTACCATGAATCAAAAATATTCTGATGCTGGAGTGGGAGATGTAGGGGGGCAGATAAGGTCATGAGGCTTTCAGGGAGGCAGCAGCCTAGGAAGTGTTCACTGGCTGGAAACAGGTTGTAAGGAAGACTACATGGATCTGGGGTTTGGGAGTTGCTTGTATCAGAGAAGGAAGAGATATCTGGAGGGACCTCCAGCTCCTTACCCAGTTTTCTGTACTATGGTACGTCCCTCTGCAGGAGTTGGGAGGTAACAGGTTAAACCTTAAATAAAGTTGTTGCTCTAGCGAAACCCATCATCTATGTCTCATCTCATTATTTTGGTCAAGAGGGACAAAATATATTCTGCTCAAATAGTAGAAACCACAAGACGGGAGGGGCAGACATTTGGCACCTCAGCCTCATGCTGGAAGCAAGCTTGTTAAGAGGGTTGAAGAATCTTCATGATATTGCCTTGCTTTGTCAACATGGCTTTTGTTGTTGTTGTTTAGTCGTTAAGTCATGTCCGACTCTTCGTGACCCCATGGACCAGAGCACGCCAGGCCCTCCTGTCTTCCACTGCCTCCCGGAGTTTGATCAAATCCATGTTGGTAGCTTCGATGACACTGTCCAACCATCTCGTCCTCTGTCGTCCCCTTCTCCTCTTGCCCTCACACTTTCCCAACATCAGGGTCTTTTCCAGGGAGTCTTCTCATGAGATGGCCAAAGTATTGGAGCCTCAGCTTCAGGATCTGTCCTTCCAGTGAGCACTCAGGGTTGATTTCCTTCATAATGGATAGGTTTGTTCTCCTTGCAGTCCAGGGGACTCTCAAGAGTCTCCTCCAGCACCACAATTCAAAAGCATCAATTCTTCGGCGGTCAGCCTTCTTTATGGTCCAGCTCTCACTTCCATACATCGCTACTGGAAAAACCATAGCTTTGACTATGCGGACCTTTGTCGGCAAGGTGATGTCTCTGCTTTTTAAGATACTGTCTAGGTTTGTCATCGCTTTACTCTGAAGCAGCAGGTGTCTTTTAATTTTGTGGCTGCTGTCACCATCTGCAGTGATCATGGAGCCCAAGAAGGTAAAATCTGTCACTGCCTCCATATCTTCCCCTTCTATTTGCCAGGAGGTGATGGGACCAGTGGCCATGATCTTAGTCTTTTTGATGTTGAGCTTCAGACCATTTTTTGCACTCTCCTCTTTCACCCTCATTAAGAGGTTCTTTAATTCCTCCTCACTTTCTGCCATCAGAGTGGTATCATCTGCATATCTGAGGTTGTTGATATTTCTTCCGGCAATCTTAATTCCGGCTTGGGATTCATCCAGTCCTGCCTTTCGCATGATGTATTCTGCATATAAGTTAAATAAGCAGGGAGACAATATACAGCCTTGTCATACGCCTTTCCCAATTTTGAACCAATCAGTTGTTCCATATCCAGTTCTAACTGTTGCTTCCTGTCCCACGTATAGGTTTTTCAGGAGATGGATAAGGTGGTCAGGCACTCACATTTCTTTAAGAACTTGCCATAGTTCGTTGTGGTCTGCACAGTCAAAGGCTTTTGCGTAGTCAATGAAGCAGAAGTATCTCCTAGCATGAGATAATGCTCTTGAATCCACAGGAAAAATACATTGGTAGAGTTTCTATTTCTTAAACAAACAAAGCAAACCAGTTTTGCACTTTCAAAACTGGGAACAAAAGAAATCTACACAACCTTCCCTCTTATCTCTCTTTGGAAATGCATACATTTCTGAAGCCTGAATGATTGTCAGTGAAGGAAAGTGGCAACAAAACCATGTGCATTTGCAAAATGTGTATAACTCAAAACATATGTATGCAAGAGATGAATTCTTAAGATGAGAAACATTTCACAATAAACTGTGCACTGAAAAAAATTTCTTTCAGTGAGACTGCTGAATCCAACACATTTCTTTTCTACCCCATTCTGAATAACTGTGTAATTAGAAGACTGGAGTTGATTAGCAGATGGTTGTTTGCAGAACCTACCTGCTTGGATACCTGCACCTAGCTACTTCAGGGGGACTTAAGGCAAACCTGCCAAAAGGCTCTCTATAGGGCCTCGAAGTTTGAAATTCCCCATGTTGAAATTTAGCTAATATATTGTGGTGATGGTAGCTGTGTGCTAACATGTGGAGTATCTCCCAGCTTGCTCTATCTCAAGAGACATGGGAGTATATGTCTTTTCACTATAACTATGCCATTGTAAAATTGAACAGAAGTTCATGTGTTGTTTGTTCGGACAAACGCTAGCTCTATGGGTTAGAAATGGAGATGAGCACCGCCCCATAGAGTCGGACACGACTGGACAAATTGTCAAGGGGAACCTTTACCTTTACCTATGTATATATATTCCAGCTTTCTGACTTCAGTGTAACCAGCTATGCCCTCTATTTTACTTTAAAGAACAAGTTAACAGATATTGGGTCTTGTATGAAGCATTAGGTGTACACCCCCACACTGTAAATTCCATTCCCCTTGCCCTTAGACTTTTCAGAAGAATAACAGAAACCTGGAAGGAGAACTGCAGACAAGCAGGTAAACTGTTTGTCCGTACTACAATGCTATTATCCAATACTGTATGGGAATAAATAGTTACGATTTTGATCTGCAAGTTCTGTCTGTCTAATGCTAAGCTTCTAATGCAAGTTTCAGCCCGCAGGAAGGACGTTACAACGTCCTTGAAATGCGGGGCTGGCTTTGCCCTCCTCGGTCCCGAAGGACGCAAGGCAGCTCCGGTCACGTGGAAAAAGGAGGGGGCGAGAGGTTATTTAAGGAAGTGCTCGCCCCCGATGCATCCTCTTTCTTGTTCAGGCAGTGTGGAGTCGATTGGAGGTTCCCGAACAAGAGCAGAGTTGCGAGCGCGAGCAGCGAGGAAAACGTTCCTGGTTTGAAGGAGGGTAGCCTTGGCTCCCTCCTGGCTTTTACTTTTTGGATTGGGGATATTGCATGGGAAGTGTTTGGAATTTAAGGGCTCTGGTGGTCCTTGTTTGAGCGGGCTGAGACGGGTGCGGGCGGTGGGGCGGGCTCCCCCTGCCGCAGCGGGGAGCGAATTTACTTTTAATTTACGTTTAATTTTAAAGAGAAGGGCCTTACTTGTAAAGGTATTGGGACAGGTGGAGGCCCCAATTCTTTTCTTTTCCTTGCCTCTTCTGTCCTGCTAGCGAAATTGGCTGGGTTTGCAGCGGGCGCCATTTTGTTTAGTGTCTCTTCCCGCATTTTTTGCTCCTGACCGCCATTTTGTTTTCTCCTTTTCTACAAATAATTAAAGGGGAAGGGATACAGAGACTAAAAATAATTAAAGATAAAGGTTATATAAGTTTATCATCCTGATTATTTGGTAGCTATTAACGCTTAATTTAAATTGTTAGTATTTGGGTGTGGCGGACGCCATTTTTGGTGTGGCGGACGCCATTTTGGCCACCATTTTGAGTGTGGCGGACGCCATTTTGTGTGGCGGACGCCATTTTGTGTGTGGCGGACGCCATTTTGTGTGCTCATTTTCCCACTCTTTTCTCCCTCTCTGCCATTTTCTTTTACTGGTTAACATCTATACATTGAATAATCATAGATCAATTTAAGAATATAGATTTATTTATTTATTTTATTTATTATTGGATTTTTATCCCGCCCTTCTAGACAGGAGTCTACTCAGGGCGGCTCACAATATATTGTGCACAAACTACTTAAAAACAACATAGTTGCTGTGGATTAATTTTTCACAAGCTCTGAACAGGCTTTCTGATAAATTTAACAACCAAGGATATACACCTTGGGGCTCAATTAGACATTATGCTGCCCAAAAAAGGGGGCGGAGTCAGTAAAGCTAAAAAGAGAGCTGTGCCTCAGGTCTCGCCTCAGCAGTCCTCTTCAGAAGAAGAATCTTGGGTGATCCTTAAGGACCTGCAAGATAAAATGTTGGCTTTAGAGGCGCAGAAGCTGGCTAGACGGGCCTCCCCACAACGCGAGGTTACCCCTCGTTGATCCGTCAGGGACACGAAGGGTCGCCGTAAGGCTGAGTTTAAGGCCTTAACGCAGCAACTCATGGAGCGTTTTACTGCTTTAGAATCTCAACAGGGTCGTGGAGGTGAGGAACAGGCTGTGGAAGAAGGGTCCCCCACTACGGCAAGGGTGCCAGATGGTCGTAAATGCAGGATGACAGAAGCAACTGAGATCCAGGAGACAGCGGAGGGATCTTCGGCTGGGTACGATCTCTATGAGGAGCCATGTACAAGCTCGCATCGGGCTTCGGAGGCACTTGGAACATCGACTCCTTCTTGTGGTGAGTGCACAGCCATACACAACACCCAGTCCAATTCTGCCGCCTGGCCTTGGACTGGTGCCACCCAACACTCTCATGTTACACCTAACCACTGTGGAACACCACCCATGGGATGGCCCAGTTTTTTCTGGCCTCCTGTAAACCCGCATTGTTGGGGGTGGGGCACGCATTGTGCGACCCCTCCTACGGCTGGGACATCTAGTGAAGGCAAGAACACAGGAACATGTCAGCACCCTTCAGTGCCTAACACGGGGTATAACACAGTCCCGCTAGCTGCACTGCCCTATGCGGACTACAGTACGCCTTTGGGCGATCATTTGACCCCTGCAGTGAAGGAGAAAATATGGAGGGGAGAATTCTTGGATTTTTATGATCTTCTGAACCGCGAGGTGGAAATTAAGGAAATTGACAAAGATGACGAGAAATTAAAAGAAAAATACAGAAGGAAGAAGCCTGACAGAAACTGGCCTAATTGGATCACAGGCTTCACTATATATGCTGGGGTCCTGGTTAAAACACAGCCTTGGAAGGCTTCGGCTCTATTTCAATACTTTGATATAATATGTAGGGCAAATTCAGATTTTGTAGGCCAGGCTTGGCTTCGTTACGATGAAGCTTTTAGAATGAAGAGCGCCATCAGGCCTGAATTACGCTGGGATGAGCCGCACCCAGGGCTTTGGCTGCAACATATGACACCGGCCAAATGTAGTTTAGGTGACAGATTTGATAGCGGTCATCTGAACAAGAAATTTACCGGGAACGTTACTACCCGCCCAGGGGCGGGGCAGGTGGTTCAACCCCGCCTGCCCTGCTACGAATATAACACCAGAGGTTTTTGTGCAAGGTCCCCATGCAGGTATAGACACGACTGCATTACCTGTGGGGGGAAGCACCCAAACGCCTCATGCTTCAAAGCGGGTGCACAGCGTCAAAACAAAACTAGCGGTCCCGGCAAGAAGCCAGAAGGGGGCGGTGGTGCCCCTGGAAAGGGGGCCCACACCAATTAAAATCAAGGTTCTGGAAGAGGGTCTAGCAGATTACCCAAGAATAGGGAATGCAGAATACTTGAGACTAGGTTTTAGATATGGGTTCCGAATCCCAGCTTTAGGCGTAAGAACGGCCTTTGTGACCAAAAACCTTAAATCAATAAAAGGGATGGAAGCTATAGTATTAGAAAAGATCAATAAGGAGGTTCGAGAAGGTAGGGTCTTGGGACCCTTTAAAGAACCACCCATAGCTAACTTGAGGGTTTCCCCCTTAGGGATTGTCCCCAAAAAAGCCCCAGGTGAATTTTGTTTAATACATCACCTATCGTTTCCAGAAGGGACATCAGTTAACAATGCAATACCCCCGGAACTTTGTTCTGTGAGATACACCTCCTTTGACGAGGCGGTTCGGATGATTAGGGCCTGCGGAGTGGGTGCTGAACTGGCAAAGGCAGATGTTAAGTCGGCCTTCAGAATTTTCCCCGTTCACCCATTGGATTTCAATTTGTTGGGTTTTCAATTTCAAGGGCAATATTACATCGATAGGGCCCTCCCTATGGGGTGCTCAATTTCGTGCGCAGCTTTTGAAAAGTTTAGCACATTCATCGAATGGCAAATTAGGCGATGATTTCCTCTTTTGTGGAAAACCGAACTCAGGAAGATGCAGAATGATTCTGGATAACTTCCGTGAGATGGCCCTTGATATGGGTTTGCCCCTGGCGGAAGAAAAAACGGAAGGGCCAGCGACGTCCCTGACTTTCCTAGGGATTGAACTGGATACGCTTCAGCAGACTTCAAGGCTGCCTCGAGACAAATTGCTGAACATTAGGACTATACTTAGCAACTTAATAGGAAAGAAAAAGGTGACTCTTAAAGAGTTGCAGGAAATGGTAGGACACCTGAATTTCACGTGCAAAGTAGTAGCACCAGGGCGCGCCTTTTTGAGGCGACTTTGTGGCGCCATGTCAGGTTTAAAAAGGCCAATGCACAGAACGAGAGTTACCAGGGGTATGCGGGAAGACCTCACAGTGTGGAAACAATTCCTAGAACAGTTCAATGGGGTATCCTTCTGGAGATCGGAACTTAGCCTGAAAGCGGATGTTCAGGTAAACTCTGACGCCGCTGGGACCTTAGGATTCGGGATTTATTACCGTGGCAGATGGTGTGCAGGTACTTGGCCTAAAGAGTGGCACCAAGAGGGCATAACGAGAGACTTGACATTTTTAGAATTTTTTCCAATTGTAGGAGCCCTATGGCTTTGGGCGGAAGAATGGGCACATACTGTAGTTCGTTTTTGGTGTGATAACCAAGCAGTGGTACACATCATTAACAATCTGACATCACACTCGGAAAGAGTCATGGATTTGGTCAGGGCTTTCACCCTACGGGCGTTGCAGTTTAACGTAATGGTGCACGCCCGACATGTGCCAGGTGTTGACAACAGGATAGCTGATGCTCTCTCACGCCAACAGATCAAGCGTTTCAGGGAGATGGCACCGGAGGCCAGGGATCTGCCAGAAGTGCTTCCAGCGGAGGTCTGGCAGATTGGCATGAGGAGGCGTCGAGAGCAATAGGTCTTGCACTGGCCCCGAGGACAATAAAGGGTTATTTAGCATCAGGTACCGAGTTTTATGAATTTAGGAAGTCAATGAGGCTAGAGCAAGCATGGCCGGCTCCAGTGGAGCACCTCCAACAATTCATAATATTTTTGCATAGAAGGGGATTAGCGACAGGCACTATTCAAGGAAAACTGTCGGCTTTGGCCTTCTACGCAAAATCAAATGGGCACAGGGATTTTTCTTGTGAATTTCGTATTAGGAAGATGTTAGAAGGTTGGTCCAGGGAAAGGGGGAGAGTACAAGATGACAGGACACCCATATCTCCGGCTCTCCTTGGACACCTATGCGAACAATGGAGCGCATTGTGTAGGGACCATTATGAAGCAGCATTATTTCATGCATCTGCGCTAGTGGCCTTTTTCGGGGCCCTGCATATTAGCAAGCTAGTGGCAATGGGTAAGGCAGATATCTCACAGAGGGCTTTGCAATTGGGGGACGTTATAGTTCAGGAGGGGCGGTTAAATATTAAGATAAGGCGGTCTAAAGCAGACCCGCTGGGAAAAGGCAAGCAATTAGTCTTAGGGCAATGTAGTGTAAAAGGCATCTGTCCCGTAAAGGCGGTTCAGGAATTCATAGAGTTTAGGGGTCCAAAACCTGGGTACTTCTTCCAGCATACGGATGGGTCGCCACTTACAAAATACCAATTTTGGAAACTTACTGGCATAGCATTAGAGAAGATAGGTTTGAAGAATATGAGATTCGGAACACATTCCTTTAGAATAGGAGCAGCTTCAACAGCAGCAGCTATGGGTTATAATACAGACCAAATTAAACAGTTAGGGCGTTGGTCGTCGGCCTGTTATCACAAACACATCAGACCTCTCCCTAACGTATAGGCAGGGGCTGTTTATATCGTTTCAGGTGTCGAAAGACAGGAAGGCCGAAGGCACGTCATGATCATCGGCCACAGTTATGTTTACTGGGCGGCGCGATATGCCGCATTTTCCCCGTGGGGGAATGATTTGGGGCTTGGTGCCCATGCGTTTATTACATGGAAAGGCATGCGTGGCATGCATTGGATCCAGCTCGGCAGGATGACATCTTTCGACCATCTGCCACCAGATATTTTAGTAATTCATTTAGGAGGCAACGATTTGCCTGGATTGTCTGGTAAGGCGGTCATAATTGACATCTTGAGAGAACTTGGGAAGCTGAAGGAAAGGTATCCTGCTATGCGGATCGTTTGGTCCAATATCATCCCGCGTTTAGCCTGGCGAGGTGCCCAGAGCATTGAGAAGATTAATAGGGCACGGCGAAGGGTCAATAGGGAAGTGTGTAGAGGTGTCTGCAGCGGCGGCCTCGGATCTGTGGTCAATCACCACAGGATTCAAACTTCCAACACTGAATATTTTCGTAGCGATGGCATCCACCTGTCTGATGCAGGCTTGGACATTTTTCTTGAAGATATAAAAGGGGGCCTGCTTGCTGAGCTAGGACGGCTTGATGGCGGGCATGGGACTTAGTCAGGACTAGTCCCTATGCTGTGGCGGGTAGTGCGGGAAAAAACTGGTTGTCTCGGTGTGTCCCTTTGATAATTATGGTAAGCCAACAGCGCATCCGACCTCCCGGCTCTGCGGATCGTGCGATTACAGGGCCGGCGGCGGGAAGATGCGCTGGGCCACTTTCGGACCGACAGTCATCAAATAAAGATGGCTCGAGGTCTGGGGTGTTTATTAGAGGCCGGCTGGGTTCCTGCTGTCGTCAAGACAGCTGGAACCTGGGGGCCTGGGACTCGCCCATTGACTGAGAAGGGTATCGTGGATGCCCTACATTTATTTCTCCGCACTACCGCAGGCCCCCTCATTTGATGAGGACAATGATTTTTATAATCAGAAATGATTTAATAAAGTGTGGCCCGTATTAATCCATATCACTGTCTTGCGTCTTCATTTCGGGGCCTGGGAGGGCAAGTTTCAGCCCGCAGGAAGGACGTTACAACGTCCTTGAAATGCGGGGCTGGCTTTGCCCTCCTCGGTCCCGAAGGACGCAAGGCAGCTCCGGTCACGTGGAAAAAGGAGGGGGCGAGAGGTTATTTAAGGAAGTGCTCGCCCCCGATGCATCCTCTTTCTTGTTCAGGCACCCACCCGCCCTCCCTCTTTCTAGTGTGTTTGTGGTCGCCTTTATGGGGCCGGATAGGAATTTTTGACCTCTAACCTGATTGGCTACTGGATGGAGGGATTTTTCGCCTATCCCACACTGGAAAAGGGTTTGTTGGCATTTGCTTGGTGGTTCTTCTCGGTCACACTGGCGGGTAGTGCGGGAAAAAACTGGTTGTCTCGGTGTGTCCCTTTGATAATTATGGTAAGCCAACAGCACATCCGACCTCCCGGCTCTGCGGATCGTGCGATTACAGGGCCGGCGGCGGGAAGATGCGCTGGGCCACTTTCGGACCGACAGTCATCAAATAAAGATGGCTCAAGGTCTGGGGTGTTTATTAGAGGCCGGCTGGGTTCCTGCTGTCGTCAAGACAGCTGGAACCTGGGGGCCTGGGACTCGCCCATTGACTGAGAAGGGTATCGTGGATGCCCTACATTTATTTCTCCGCACTACCGCAGGCCCCCTCATTTGATGAGGACAATGATTTTTATAATCAGAAATGATTTAATAAAGTGTGGCCCGTATTAATCCATATCACTGTCTTGCGTCTTCATTTCGGGGCCTGGGAGGGCAAGTGGCTGCATGTCAAGTAAAATGAAATCATCTGGGAGTCACAGTGGCAAGAGACTATCTTTGGTAATGCTGCAGTAAGCTAGATATTACTGGATTTATAACTTTGTCACATTAACACAAGTACTGTACTCTGAACATTCATCTTGTTGACAATGACTTTCTGAATAAAGGCACTAATTCATAAGAAGTCTGGGTTTTCACTAGAAATTTTGCTAGCCTGGTGGTTTAGCAAATATAGAAGTGCATGTTTCATGCTTACCTTCCTAGTACATTTCTCTCTCCCTGCATCAGATTGTACTATATTTGCCATCTTACATGGTGTGGCTATTTAAAACTAAGCCTACATCTATTTTTCATTATAAATTATATTAGATGCTGAGACCATGTGTGTATTTCATGTTAATTTTATTTAACTTTTCTTCCTATTAACGCACTGGAAAGTCTTCCCACGCTCCCTACAACTCTGTTTCTGTTTAATAAGATGTTATTCCAGTCATTAACTATAATGTCAATTTTGCCAAACATAACAACATTTGACATTATTAATTGTGCAGCACAGTTGAACATTTTACAGTAGGAGATTATATGAAATAAATATAAATTAGACTAAAATATATTGAAGAAGGCATGAATAAATTCTTCCTCTCAAATTCTCACACAAAATGCTCTTCGTACAGCACAATGTACTATGGACATGATCTGGTGAAAGCAGATCAAATTTTGTCTCATAAGGTTTAGCAGGAGTGAATAAAACATTTGCTTAACTTTGCCACCAAAATCTGTGGGACTTATGTAGGTTTAACTCTGAGTCATGGCATAAATTAATTACTCTCCATGCCTGAACTCTGCCAGTGCTTGTCATTTGATTCTGTGTATTCTTTAGTTCTGCACATCCCATGCTTTTAGCTGTCCGTCCTTCAAAAGGGCTGATATTGGAAGAGCTATAGTCCACCAGGGAAATGTCTGATTAATTAACATACATCATTAATTAGTAAATATGGGCTGAAACCGGGTTGATGTACTTTTATGCCATATGACTAGGATGATCATCAGCCCACAACAGTAAAATTAAATTAAATTAAATTAAATTAAATTAAATTTAATTCTTCCTATCTCCCATTCAGGTTCTGGCAGTGGTGGTCCTGTTCACAAGCAGCAGGACCGACAGTGGCAATTTTAGCCTATTAAAGGCTTCCCTCCATCTTAAGGCTACCAAAAGCTTCCTCGTTATCCTAACTGCACAGCATAAACTTACACCAACAGGTTTTCAGCCATTGTTTGGGTTCACTTGAAGAGTAATCATAGATCTAAACATGCAAGGAAGCATTCAGTGTGTCCTTGTGCAAAGAGTGATAAGTCCAATTTGTTGTAACAGACCAATCTCCAGCCCATACAGTGACAAGATGGAGATTGTGCAAAATTCTATGGGTAATTCATTATGTACTGCCCAGAGTTAACAGGATTCCATAATGACTTCCTTTTTAAAAAAGCTATGATCTCAATTCTCCTTTTCCAAAAAATATTAGACAACACTGTTTCCTAAATTTAGTATTATTTTGCAGTCTGTTCATTCTCTACTGCTAATACCAAGAGCAACAATAAAGAATGAGAAGTTATAACTGATTAAAAAATATATATGGACAACTACCTTAAGAAAATGAATTGAGTAAAGTATAATTTCAACAGAAATCTTGTTGGACCTGGTAGAGCTGGATTCAAATCACACCCAGCCAGAGTCTGAAGGTTAGTTCAAATATGAATATTTACTATCGAAGAACTGAAGTATAAGATAAAGACTTGCATGAGTGAAATAGCTATTACTGATCAAACACAATGACTAATTTTCATCTCACCCTATATCAGTGTAGGCGAACCTATGGCACGTGTGCCCCAGGTGGCACGCGAAGCCCTTTCTTATGGCACGCCAGTGTTGGCCCACCTACCCTCCCTTGTGAAGGGAAACCTTATGAGCCGGCAGCCGGGATTCCCTCTTCCGCAGCCACTTCCTGGTCCTCTGGGTCCGTCGCTATGTTTTCCCCTTAAACTTCCTGTTCCTGGTCCTCTGGGTCCGTCCCTATGATTCCCCCTGAAACCGCCACTTCCGGTTCCGGACTTCCGGGCAGCACAGCAGCCACTGGTTTCTTCCCCCCCCCCTCATTTTGGGCACGCGAGCCCAAAAAGGTTTGCCTCCACTGCCCTATATCATCACAAATAATAGTGTCAAACAACACCATAGAGTGTATCTATGTGGCATAGATATGGAGGTTTGGTAGCATTATAGATGTCATGGCTTTTTTTTTTTTAATTCTTGGGGTTCATAGTCTGGTGAGGTATTTAGAATTATCTTCTAGAAAACTTTAGCACTGTTCAGGGAAAACCACTGGAGCTCTCAGGTAGTGAATTCCAAGTCCTTCACCAAACTATAAATCTCAGGATTCTGCAGATGGAGCCATGATAGTTAAATTGCTATCAAACTGTTCTAACAGCATTCCATAGATACACTCTTAGTTTTGTATCATTCACCAATATATGGTGAATAATACAAAACTCCATCTAAGTGATGGAATACTGCTAGATATGTAAATCCTTCAGGCCTAGTTCAAGGTGCTGGTATTTAGTAAAAGAGTTAAAGAGCTTTGGACCTAACAACCTAGAGAAGGACCTATTCACACAGCAGCTAGTCTGTGAATTATGATCATGCTCCAGGTGCTTCACTTAACAGAAGGACACTAGTAATCATAAGGGAGAGGACTTCCTCAGTGGTGGCACTATAGGCCTAGAATTCTCTTCCTAATGAAAGACAATTAGTACATTACAAAATGTTCAGTGCTGGGTCAAGACATTGTCATTTATCCAAGCATTTTTATTTATATGAAGTCTTAACCTGCCTTTCTTTTATTATTGTTGTCTGTTAGTGTTCCATTATTGCATTGTGTTAGCTTTTACATATGTTATCTATTTTGTGTTACACTACCCTGGAATTTGATTTGATGAAAAGCATTGTAGAAATGTTCATACACATTGCTAGTTATTCACCTCCTCACTGGAGAGCTTTCAGTAATTTACCCTTTGTGAAATTCCATAAAAAGAGTAGAATATTTTAATGTGTCATAGGCTGTGAACTGTGAAGAGCTTAACATATCAAATGCATTGTGGGATAATGTCTTTAAAAATAAACCCCTCTTTTTTCAAGTGTACAATTGGTAGAAAAAATAGTAGAAAAGTTTTAAAAATAACTTTTTGGGAAGTAATTCAAATAGTTACATCATGAAAATGGAGTACTGGCCAGCTGTGGCTATCAATATGAAAGGACGTATGTTCTGAAGAGACATGACAGGAAATCCAAGATCCAAGAAAACTGGCAAGGAAAACTTCTCAAGCACCAGAGGACTACTCTAAATACATTTTGAAGGGGAAAGAAATAGTGGGAGATTAGAACATGGTGCAGCAGATGGCTATGAATCAAGGGGTTATTAACCGTATGGGAATTAGAATGATTTGTCTGTTGTCAATTGGCAGAATACAGTTTGATATAATACGCGGCAGTGCCTGGTGCAATAGTGTGATTGAAGAAAAGACAAAGGGAGAAAAAGGAGAATGAGTCATAATTAGTAGTTCATTGTTCTGCTCAATTGCAACATCTTTCAAAGTAAGATGGAACTTGAAATATGCAAATTGCTAAACTCAAAGACAACTAGTTGATCTTATGTGAAACTATATTAGCTCTTTTGGATTTGTTTAGGGTTGCTTTATGTAGCTGAGATCTACGCATTGTTAGAAACAATATTACTGACTTTTTCCATTAATGGCATTCTGGTTAGGTGCGCCAGAATTATTTTCTTTCCTAGAAGTAGTATTTATGGTGACACAAAACAATTAGCTCCTTTTTATTTGGTCATAAGGTCGAATGTGTTTTTTCAGGGATTTTTTTTTAAAGCATTAGGCATATTTTCCATAGAAACCTGGAAGGAAAAATTCTTTTCAAAAGACAACTCAAATAACTTGTATTAGACAAAGCATCAGAAGCTGTGAATAAATGACAGAACTTTAAAAAGCAAGATCACTGGACTACAACAGATCATGTTAAACGGGTATTATGGGATTGTTGTCCGAAAGCAACCTTTCCATGATCTGGAGCAGTGAGTAGGAATGTGTATGTCTGTAACCTTGGCATAAGACAGGGTTCCATACCAGCCACTATGAACTTCCTTGTCTTTTTATATTGCATACTAAAAGTGCTGTGGAGATTACATTCTGATTATTCCTAACTACCCTTTGATTTTTTTCATGGATACCCTCAGGCTATGTCAAGGAATGTGCCTGTCATTGTAATATTCCTGAATCACCAGTATTTAAAATATGTAATAACTTATGAATATGGTAGTGGTAATATAGCATAGACTAAAAGATTCTGGGTAAGTGCCACCAGTTAGATGTGCATATCAGAGTTTGAATTATAAGCATATTTGTTGGTTCAACTACACATTGAACCAACACTGTCCCCCTGTTTTGGACCAATTCAGCTTCTATGCTGAAACTACATATGCAATGTCTTCTGAGTATAAGCAAAAAGAGACTGATTACACATACTGAAAACTACAGAAAACGTATGGAATCAAATGGTGTTAACTTGTAAAATCATTGGATTAAATTGTAACAAAATTATAGTGTGAAACACAAAGTCCTACTTAGGCAGCATGATGCACACACCATTTCCACAATTTAACTTCCTATGCCACACTTTAAAACATCCCTGATCCTTGGAAATAGCTGTTGAGAGCACATGGACTGCAGTAGAAATGAGGGGCTCAGAAAGCTGTGTTCCATGAAAAGAGTTCTGTGGAAAGAGGAATCTAACAAGGGTATACAATTATCTATATTGATTATTTTATTTGTGAAAGGCCTGACTCTGTGGACACATGCCTGTTCTTTGCCCAACCCCAAACCTAGAGGGAGGCAAGCAGCTTAGAGACACCAGCAGGCATTGCTTGCATGAGCAAGGGAGGTGGGGATTGGGTGCTTTATACACGGCAGCCCTGCCTTCATCCAGTCTCTCCTTTGAGCTTCTCATCCCACCCAGCACCTGTGGGTCCAGTACGAGACAGACTGGTTGCATCAAATAGAAATTTAGGGCCCATCTCCTCTGATCAGTATACTGAACAAAAAGTGGGTGGGAAATGTTTGCCTATCCCATACTGATTGCTTGTTGGGCATGTATGGGCAGATAAGGGTTAATGTTGTGGTTAAACAGGTCATACTCGTAGGTAGTGCAGAGAGGAAGGTGAATGGTGAACTACCAGAGGCATCACAAACCTTGAGATTCAGGGGTCAGGATGAGGGGCAGGCTCACCCTGGCCTCTGTCAATTTAGGGTCATGAGGCTTGGGCCAGGGACAGCCAGGGAAGGTCACTTTGTCATTGCTGACTGAGAATCTGCTCTCTAGGGACAACATGGAGCTGGGGCTTGGGACTTACCCATTGCATGTCAAGTCTGGTGGGACCCCTGGCTCGGGTTTCCATGACATGCACCCCTATATAGGAGATGGGAGGTTACAATTAAACATTTGATTAAACCTTAATTAAATCCATCACCCGTGGTTCATCTCCTTATTTTGGGCTTGTGGGAGGAGGCAAGTAGTAATCTGTGCTGAAATCCTCTTGCTTAATGTAGTAAATCATAATTAGAGCAGGGCCTTTGAACCAGTAGGAATTTCTTGAGTCAGTTGTTCAAAAAAATCCATTGATTCAATGGGTGTACTATAGTTGTGATTTGCTAAGCTAAGCATCAAGATTTCAGCTGAATTAAGTTTACTAGTTTTAAGGACTGAAGAATGTGCCTGAAGCTTAGCTTTCAGATTTGTATGATGTTCATTTACATTTACCCTTTCAACATTTGGAAAGGTTTTACCTTGACTTCTGAAGATGCACAATTAGCTTAAAATGAAGCAACGCTGTTTAAATGCCCAAGACTGGGTTCTTAACTTATGTAAGCAGAACAAGAGAACTACAGCAGCATGTCTGCTTCTTGGAATGGGATTGCTTAAGAAGACATATAATGTGACAAGAGAGTGTGCTACGCTATGTAGTATCTTAATATTTCTTAAATAATCAAAACACCATCCTACCAGTGGAAATTTTCAGTAATTAAAGACTTTCTTTTCCAATCCCATGGCTCCCATGATTTCCACACGATGAAAGGGATTACATAGGAACCATGGGAGCCAGAACCATAGAACAGAAGTAGGAAATATTCAGTTTCTGAAAATTGCCCCCTGCAAATGATGTAATCAACCTTCCATAGGCATACATATGCCAATGGGATTTCAGCCATCATGGTTTAATGGTAATTGTTTTTAAATGTTTATGAGCTGCTGTAGGTTGCTATACCCAAAGAAAAGCAGCGTAAAAAGATAGTAAGTAAAAAAAATAAACACATAAATAAATAACTCATATATTTACTAAAATAGACCTATGCCATTTTTCATTCAAAAAATCCCAACACAATCAACAATATTGCCATATAATGCAAAGTAATAAAATAATAAAGGGAGAAAACAGTGAAAATACAATGAAATTAAAATAACTAAAACCACAAAGGGGAGTTAAGCTGGTGATCAGGAAAATGTCTAGAAAGAAAGAAAGAAAGAAAGAAGGGAAGGGAAGGGAAGGGAAAAGAGAAAAAGAAAAGAAAAAAGCAAGTTCAAAACCTAGCAACAAAAATATCTTACTCTGGGAACTCCCCTGATCTCAATAGGGAGACTGACACATATTATATCTGTTTCATGCTATGATTTCTGTTCAAAAGGCATACTGATAACTGGAGCATTCATTTTCTTTGTCCTCAAACTATAAACAACACTGTGAACTACATTAAGCGAAAGTACTGAGCTGAGTCTTTCACTATAGATCATCCTAGTATAATTTTGTTTAAGAAATAGGATTAGTGCAGTGCTTTCCCCCTGGTGCTAGATAAGAAAGCTAGGCAATTATTTAAGTAATAAATTCATTTAATACACAATACAGAAAGAATGAACTATGGAACATTTGCTAAGAGGTCCATTCAGTACAATATTGATGCAATCCTAGTTCCTGTCTACTTTATCTTTAATAGCTGAAAGATCTGTGATTTAACTCCACCACTGTGTGGAACGACTTTTCTATGTCATCTTATTTTAAACAGTACAGTTTTACCATAAATTTTCCATAGATGATGTACCCAGCATCCTAAAGATTTTTCCCCACACTACACAGATACCACTGGATTATTCACATTGTCTATTGGTTGCTTTTCATTCTTGCAAGATGACTGACTGACCCATCTCCTTTTTGCAGTTTTACATAACTTCACTCATGCCTTTGATGGAGGTTCACATATGCAAATCAGATAGCAACACACTGAATCCAGTTTGAAGCCTCCTTTGCATGTTGAGTAGTTTGCAATTTTGATCCTTCCACACACTTGTATTACAAGCTTTGTAGCAATATTGCATTACCAGGAGGATGTTGGTACTGAAGAAGTGGACTTTGTGATAGCCAATAATCTGTTATTAGAAAAGGCTGTTCCCTGAGGACAATCCCACTTGACTTCCTCCTTCTGTTTCAGGCCTTGCTCACTCTTAAGAAGCAATGCACATCCATCATATATGCATATTGATGAATCAGTGGAATCACTGATAGACAGTGTCTATGAAAAGGAGCAATTGCAGGTCTTTTCCACTCATCCATCACTTATTTCAATCTTTTGCACAACGTCTTCTAGGACACCAACAAGAACAAATGTCTTCCGGTTCCTTGCTTGATGTCACTTCTCAGTGGGTCATCAAAAAGCATGATCTCTGTCATCACATCCATTGAAGAGTCTTGAATGATGTTGATGAAAGCAAGAGAGGCACCTTTTGAGAGGATGTAATTCAAGATGGCATTTTGCTCCACAAAATAAAAAGCATTATTGAAGTTGATAAACGGCTGGCACTACTAAAATTTATGGTGAATGCTACAACAACCCTGTATCAGCAAAGTAACCATGGAGATGTGTTGAACTAGAAAGAATGTATTGCAAAGCTAATTGTGTGAGCTGGGTGCCCCAAGCGAGCAAAGAAATTGATACATCAACACTTTAACATGCCTGAAATACGGTGACACCTGTGTGGGTTACAACTGTAATTTACCATTGGCATGAGCCCAGCATCGAGTGACCCACCGGCCATCCAATGTCCACTCACCCAGACATGCTGGAGGACAGTGTTGGATGGCAGGAGACTGAGATCCACCTGCATAGACGCATCCTAAAATTGCATTTGCCTTTCTTTTTTTTTACAGCTTTAACCTCTTCTGCTATCATGGGCCCCTCAACATGTATTTTCAGTAGTGTGTCCTCCTACCAATGACCTGCTGATGTACTCTTGGTTTTACAGCTCTTGCCAGGGGCCGAATCTTCCCATGTTCTTCTGGTTCTGCACTTGGTCTCTTGTGCGAGGCCATTTGCCAGCTTCCCCTAGTTCCTTTTCATTTGGGAGGCATTCTAAAAAGGACAAATGATTTGGAAATACAAAATGTGAGCCATGGCTATCTCACTAGTTAATTCCACCAAACAGCACAAAAAAGTAGCTTGTCATTCTGGCCAAGCAGTATGAAAAATGTTGTGTCCCTTTTGAAGAGCAACAAGAAATCCATATACAAGGGACTGTTACGGATTCCTGGGAACAGGTAACAGTCCCTTATATGTGTGGGTAGAGCCCTACCATGTGTAGAGAGTTATAATGTTCTTAGGCTGACTTACGAGGGCCACTTGTCTGATCCCAAAGATGGGGAGATGGGGGTCAGTAACCAGTCCATTGAAGAGGAGTTAGTCTCAAGGTCATACCCAGTGATTTTACAGTTTTTTTGTTGTTGTTTTTTGCTCATGCTCCTCTACCTGCTCAGTGACATTCTGTGCTTAAGTCCAACCTATCTAAAAGACCAGAGCTCCCTTTATGAACCTACCTGGTATTAAAATCACCATGTGAGGCCTTTTGCTCAGTCCCACCATCCTCACAGATGCATTTGGTGGGGACATGGTAGAGGGCCTTCTCTGTTGCTGCTCCAAGACTCTGGAACTCTCTCCCACAGGAAGGTAGGCTGGCCCCATCTTTGTTGTTCTTCCACAAGCAAGACAAAAACCTTTCTTTTCAGGCAGGTTTTCCTTTAAATGACTGGTTGACCAAGGGCACTTTTTAAAGAGAGATTATTTTATTCTGTTGTTTTACTTGAGCTTTTAATATTGCTCCTATTTATGAGTTTTAATATATCTGTTTAATGCTTTAAAAATAATGTATTAATTTATTATTTAGCAATTAGCTTTCTTTCATTTAATACTGTAAGCCACCTTGGACCCTTAAAGAGAAAGGCAGCATATAAATATTTTAAACAAACAAAAAAAAAACAAACAAACAAAGACATTCCACATGTTCTTGTTCCTTCTTTTATGTTCTTCCTTCATGCTGAAGTGCTGTTGTTATTGCCTTCTCTGATCCCGAAATGTAAAAAGAAAGCATACACACTATTGTAATCTTATCCAGCACTCAGAAATCCTTTGAATTTTTTTGTTCTCATAGGTGGCAACAAAATAATTGAACATTTACTTCCATATGTTAGGACAAGGAAGAACAACATGTTTGCTGTTGTTGTTGTTTAGTCGTTAAGTCGTGTCCGTCTCTTTGTGATCCCATTGACCAGAGCACACCAGGCCCTCCTGTGTTCCACTGCCTCCCGGAGTTTGGTTAAATTCATGTTGGTAGTTTCGATGACACTGTCCAATCATCTCGTCCTCTGTCGTCCCCTTCTCCTCTTGCCCTCACACTTTCCCAACATCAGGGTCTTTTCCAGGGAGTCTTCTCTTCTCATGAGATGGCCAAAGTATTGGAGCCTCAGCTTCAGGATCTGTCCTTCCAGTGAGCACTCAGGGTTGATTTCCTTCAAAATGGATAGGTTTGTTCTCCTTGCAGTCCAGGGGACTCTCAAGAGTCTCCTCCAGCACCACAATTCAAAAGCATCAATTCTTCGGCGGTCAGCCTTCTTTATGGTCCAGCTCTCACTTCCATACATCGCTACTGGAAAAACCATAGCTTTGACTATGCGGACCTTTGTTGGCAAGGTGATGTCTCTGCTTTTTAAGATGCTGTCTAGGTTTGTCATCGCTTTCCTCCCAAGAAGCAACCGTCTTTTGATTTCGTGGCTGTTGTCACCATCTGCAGTGATCCTGGAGCCCAAGAAAGTAAAATCTGTCACTGCCTCCATATCTTCCCCTTCTATTTGCCAGGAGGTGATGGGACCAGTGGCCATGATCTTAGGTTTTTTTTATGTTGAGCTTCAGACCATTTTTTGCACTCTCCTCTTTCACCCTCATTAAGAGGTTCTTTAATTCCTCCAGTCCAGCCTTTCGCATGATGTATTCTGCATATAAGTTAAATAAGCAGGGAGACAATATGCAGCCTTGTCGTACTCCTTTCCCAATTTTGAACCAATCAGTTGTTCCATATCCAGTTCTAACTGTTGCTTCCTGTCTCACATATAGATTTCTCAGGAGATAGATAAGGTGGTTAGGCACTCCCATTTCTTTAAGAACTTGCCATAGTTTGTTGTGGTCCACATAGTCAAAGGCTTTTGCGTAGTCAATGAAGCAGAAGTAGATGTTTTTCTGGAACTCTCTGGCTTTCTCCATAATCCAGCGCATGTTAGCAATTTGGTCTCTAGTTCATCTGCCCCTTCGAAATCCAGCTTGTACTTCTGGGAGTTCTCGGTCCACATACTGCTGAAGCCTACCTTGTAGGATTTTCAGCATAACCTTGCTTGTGTGTGAAATGAGTGCAATTGTACGGTAGTTGGAGCATTCTTTGGCGCTGCCCTTCTTTGGGATTGGGATGAAGACTGATCTTTTCCAATCCTCTGACCACTGCTGAGTTTTCCAAACTTGCTGGCATATTGAGTGTAGAACCTTAACAGCGTCATCTTTTAAGATTTTAAATCGTTCGACTGGAATGCCATCACCTCCACTGGCCTTGTTTTTAGCCATGCTTTCTAAGGCCCACTTGACTTCACTCTCCAGGATCTCTGGCTCAAGGTCAGCAACCACACTATCTGGGTTGTCCGGGACATCCAGATCTTTCTGGTATAATTCCTCTGTGTATTCTTGCCACCTCTTCTTGATGTCTTCTGCTTCTGTTAGGTCCCTCCCATTTTTGTCTTTTATCATGTCCATCTTTGCACAAAATGTTCCTTTAATATCTCCGATTTTCTTGAACAGATCTCTGGTTTTCCCCTTTCTATTATTTGTCTCTATTTCTTTGCACTGTTCATTTAAGAAGGCCCTCTTGTCTCTCCTTGCTATTCTTTGGAAGTATGCATTCAATTTTCTGTAACTTTCCCTATCTCCCTTGCATTTTGTTTCATTTCTTTTCTCTGCTATTTGTAAGGCCTCGTTGGACAGCCACTTTGCTTTCTTGCATTTCCTTTTCTTTGGGATGGTTTTTGTTGCTGCCTCCTGTACAATGTTATGAGCCTCCATCCATAGTTCTTCCGGCACTCTGTCCACCAAATCGAGTTCCTTAAATCTGTTCTTCACTTCCACTGTGTATTCATAAGGGATTTGGTTTAGATTATACCTGACTAGCCCAGTGGTTTTTCCTACTTTCTTCAGTTTAAGCTTGAATTTTGCTATAAGAAGCTGATGATCAGAGCCACAATCAGCTCCAGGTCTTGTTTTTGCTGACTGTATAGAGCTTCTCCATCTTTGGCTGCAGAGAACATAATCAATCTGATTTCGGTATTGCCCATCTGGTGATGTCCATGTGTAGAGTCTCCTCTTGTGTTGTTGGAAAAGAGTGTTTGTGATGACCAGCTTGTTCTCTTGACAAAACTCTATTAGCCTTTGCCCTGCTTCATTTTGAACTCCAAGGCCAAACTTGCCTGTTGTTCCTTTTAACTCTTGACTCCCTACTTTAGCATTCTAGTCCCCTATAATGACAAGAACATATTTCTTTGGTGTCAGTTCTAGAAGGTGTTGTAAGTCTTCATAGAATTGGTCAATTTCAGCCTCTTCAGCATGGGTGGTCGGTGCATAAACTTGGATGACTGTGATGTTGAAAGGTCTGCCCTGGATTCGTATTGAAATCATTCTATCATTTTTGAGATTGTATCCCAGTACAGCTTTTCCCACTCTTTTTTTGACTATGAGGGCTACTCCATTTCTTCTATGGGATTCTTGCCCACAATAGTAGATATGATAATCATCTGAATTGAATTCGTCCATTCCCGTCCATTTTAGTTCACTGACGCCCAGGATGTCAGTATTGATTCTTGCCATCTCCTGTTTGAACACATCCAGCTTACCAAGGTTCATAGATGTTACATTCCAGGTTCCTATGCAGTATTCTTCTTTGCAGCATCGGACTTTCCTTTCACTTCCAGGTGCGTCCGCAGCTGAGCGTCCTTTCGGCTTTGGCCCAACCACTTCATTAGCTCTGGAGCTACTCGTACTTGTCTTCCGCTCTTCCTCAGTAGCATGTTGGACGTCTTCCGACCTGAGGGGCTCATCTTCCAGCGTCATATCTTTTAGCCTTTTGTTTCTGTCCATGGAGTTTTCTTGGCAAAGATACTGGAGTGGCTTGCCAGTTCCTGCTCCAGGTGGATCGCGTTTAGTCAGAACTCTCCACTATGACCTGTCCGTCTTGGGTGTCCCTGCACGGCATAGCCCATAGCTTCTCTGAATTACTCAAGCCCCTTTGCCACGACAAGGCAGCAATCCATGAAGGGAACAACATGTTACTGGCAGGCTATGTATGATGCTTGCCATCTCCCCACTGCATTTCCCATCATATTGCTAAATTCCAGTGGCAAAAGCCGACTTTTATAATTGGAGTGTGGGGAGTACAGGCCTTATTTGGAAGCTGAACAATCCCCTCAGAAGCACAATTTAATTTAAAACACCACATGAACTTTCCACATATCTTGTCGTAAAGCCAATTGCTAAGCAATTTTGTGTTGCTCCATTTTTTTTCAAATCTGGCAGTTTAGTGGCAAATTTGGCAGTGCAGCCTCCAGGGAGTTCAAAAGGATGCAATGCAGCCCCCTAACCATTTAAACCTGCCCAACCCTGTTTCAGTACCCACATATCAGGAGCAATAGGACACTCTGGGAGGCATCAGGCATGGGCCGTTATACGGACATCCCCTTGAAATGTCATATCAAATCTAATTTTGTCTACATGGCTAGACAGACTAACTGTATAAATGAATGAATGCATACATTTTTCATTTACTTGACTGGAAACAAATAAGCTTCCAAGTTCTTCCCCTATGGTAAGGAGCACATTTTTGCCTCCTAATGAACCAATGAACAGACCCTTCTTCCCAGTTCCGGATGCCCTGATAGATTTCCAGTTGCCATGTTTTAATCACCAAGAAAACACCATGACAGGGAAGGGAGCTCTTATGGTGTTTTCTTGGTGATTAAAACATGAATGTGAAAAATAGTCCTTTTACTATATGGCAGTTCGGGGGAAGGCAAAGTATGCTTTGCCAGGAAATCTTATTGCTGCAGTCATCTTCTAGGTCCTATAATATTTTATATCTTCAGACTTACGTAATAAAGTATGTAAAGATTTGCTTGTTCCCAAGGCCAACAAAGGAAATAACACTCTCATGCTTTTTGCTGTTTTGGCTTCTGTGACAAGTTCCCTGTCTCTCATGCAGGTCAGGTAAGTATTTCAAAAGCCTGTTCTCAGCTCTGTGTGAGTCAAAAAATCATTGCCACAGTAAGATTCTTCAGGGACCCAGAAAAATACAGTGCAGTGATCTACGTGGAGTATGATTTTCTTTAAATGACTGTCAGAATCTTTTACAGTTGTCTGACCAGGTTTTGCTTGTGTTGAGAGAAAAATCTTAAGTCTTATGAAAAGCCTGGGCTGGAAATACTCTTGATTCTAGAATCCTTGAATTACTAGGAAAATATGGTGATACCAGGACTGCTTCCCTTGTCTTTATTCACAGTTAAACAACTTCCTCCCACACTTGTATATATGAAGAACACCAAACAACTGGGATCTTTTGCACTAGTGTGATGCACATGTTAGCGGAAGTAAAAAATAGAAGAAGAAGCTATAGACTCAAATTATATGTATAGGGAAATGTGTTAAACTTTTGGTACTAAAACTTCTACCCTCAAGGCACACTATTCCTTCAAAACTGTGTGCCAGCACAATCAGACTTGCAAGTTAATGTCCATATTTATCTCCAGACAAACTACAGAAGAAAAGTATGCTGAGCAAAGTTTGTTAGTTTATCAATTTAATCTAAAGTCAGTGTACAAGTTTCTGATTAACCTCAAGTAATTAAAGAAAGGAAGAAAGTTTTATGAGCATTACAACTAGAGATGGGGACGAATATAAAAACAGATCGGCTTTTTCGACTAAAATAGCTGATTCATTAAATATTCGTCCCTTCATATTCATGGGTTCCAGAGACCCCCACGAATACGAAGGGATGAATATTTACCCGTTTTTATTCGTCCTTCGTATTACCAAAATAATAATAATAATAATTCTGCCTACCGGCTGCCGATCATCTGAGACTGGCTGCCCTTTGCAAAGATGGTGGCTGTGGGTTCATTTAGGGTAGGGAAGCTGCAGCCGCCATCTTTGCAAAGGGCAGCCAGTCTCCCATTTTACATGCCGTGGCTGGGAGGCCAGATGGAGACCTCGACAGCGGCAATTAAGGTAAGGGGGTGTTGGTGGGGGTGGGGGCTAAGGTAGGGAGAGGAAGGGGGTGGGGTAGGCTGTGGGGGTGGCTGGCTGTGGGGGTGGCTGCCTGCCTATTGGCCGCCAATCAGCTGATCGGTGGCCGGTAGGCAGAATGGTTTTGTTTGTTTGTTTGTTTTTAATAGGAAGGGGGTGTCGGTGCGGGTGGGGGGGTGGAGGGGGGTGGCGGCATGGCAGGCAGGTGTGGCAGCAGGGGGCAGTGGCAGCGGGTGGTGGGTGCTTTTTTTAAAATAACCCCCTCATGAATTGATGAATAACTTCATTATTCGTTGCTTCATGGGGGCAACTTCGTGCTTCGTGAGTCGCCAACTTTTGATGACTCACGAAGCGGGATGCCTTGCCAAAATGGTGAGTCATCCCCCTCTCTAATTACAACCTTATAGCTCTATACCAGCCATCTATTCCTAGTAACAGTAATAAAGCAAGGGAAAAAATGGGTTGAGGAGATACAGCTCACCTGTACAAGGAGGACATCAAGGAAATAATGAAACTGTTTTGGAAGTATAAGCACAGCAGTCACCTGGAGTTTTAACAGGACTAGAAAAAGAACATATATGCCATGGGCTTCAATTATAACATAGGTAGCCTAAAACCTGAAAATCAGAGTGCTTTTACTCCTACTGGTCATAGGTCTCTTGTTTATAGGCAGCTTTTTTCAGAACAATGGACATAACTGGTTAATGTCACACCTTAGGCTGTGATGTCAACAAAAACAGAGAAGTACAACCTGCATGACATGGCTTTGCTTCTCAGTAGACTTCTAAACATTGTCCATTCTGAAATAATCTAAGGATTGTATCACCGGAATTAGAATTATTCTTCCTGATCCATAAGCTTCTCCAAAGTTTAGTTAGGTGGCCTGTCCTGAACCCAGATTAAGTTATGTCCTTCTGAGAAAAAGGTGAAGATTGGCAAAGAGTCTATCAAAGTCTACTATAGCATCGCTGTGGGGTTTCTTAAAACAAAACAAACATAAAAAAATAAGTTTTGTAGGACTTTAAAAGTAGTGTGTGATACAGACTTAGTTGTGACTACTTAATAGGAAACAGAGGACTTCTTTGAACAATTCAATATTTTTATTTTCCCCTTTCCTGCCTGTACATTTTTTAAATCTTTCATCTGACATTTAAATCTTTCACATAACAGCCTGCAACTGCTGCTAAGCTTGCATAGAAATTGAACGTCTGAAAATCAGATCTTGCACCAACCTGGTGGGCTTCTCATGCAATTTCAGCTTGATTGTTCAAGGCTCCAAATCACAGAGCTGCAAAAAGTTAACTTCTTCAGACTCTAATTTCCAGGACCTCCTCACAGTCTTGCCCACTGGCCATATGGCTTAGAGCTGTAGTCTCAGATGGTAAAGTTTCCATGTCCTGCTAATTCATGCAGAGAGGCTGTGCAGGTAGACCAAATTGTTTTCTTCAGACCTTAACTTGAAGTGACAGCTAAGGATGTGAGGGTGGTACCAGAGGGCATAGCCACATTCTGTCACTCTTCATTGCTGTAACTGCCTCAGCCATAATGTCTGAACAGGGCTACTATGTCACTGCTCTACCTAAGAGCATGGAAGAACTGTACCATTGCTGGATGAAGGCTAGATAATTTAAGGGACAGCAATGCAAAAACAAGTCATGAATAACCATCACATTTGCTCAATTTAACTGCAGCAGCACATACTTTCTCCTTGCACAGTGATACTTGCAAAGCTAATACCAAAGACTACACTGCCTGTTCTCTTCATTTTAATTTGCAGTTTTCTGAATAGGCTTTCCATTAGGTCTCTGTCTGTTAGATAAGAAAACAGCTCCTGGATTAGGAATGCTGAATCAATAAAGTAAAGAATTGGCTTTGACTACTGACTTCTTTTCTTTGAGAAAAGAATTGCTTTCAGTTCATCTGCCAGAACTACTGTCTATGAAATATTCAGTTTTGCAGTTCCAGCATTCTCAGGAGATTCTATTCTAATGCCAGCATGTGAATTTAACAGTAATAGAGAAATGCTGAGACCATCAGCCTTTCCCCCCCCCCCCCCGACTTGTCAATATTAAGCAGCTTGGCTTTGAATAAAAACAAAGCTGAATTTTATTGGTTTAGCTAGGGGGAAAGATGACCTCCCTCATCGAGCATTATGCAGCTGTTGCTACATGAATCATTATGCTCATCATCATTAACATCATCATCATCATCATTATCATCATCTGCTGAATCTACTGCTTGTGAACTACACCTTTTAAGAGTTTAAAACCCTGCACGTGATACTTTGAGGAGCCAGTGTGTTATACAGTATTACACCAGGACTTTGGAAGCCTGAGCTCAAGTCTTCACTTGGTCATGGAACACACAGAAGACTTTGGGCAGTCAAACTCTTTTTCTCAAAAGTAAGCCTGCTAAGTATAACCACACAAGGCTTTTGTGAAGATAAACTAGAGGAGAGAAGAGTCATGTTGGTGTTGCCTTGGGCTCAAAGGAGGAAAGACAGGATATAAATATCATGTGTTAATAAACTAATCCATCCATTGATAAAAAGTCATCATCACATAATATCTATTCTGAAATATGTCACAATGGGACTTAACCTGCAGTCAACACAAGACAAATTCACACAGAGATCAGATGAGGTTGCTATGAAGCCCTAAGAATACAAACATGTTGGTGTACAGATCCCACTGTGCCCTTTTTTAAAGGTCCCATCCAGAACATTCTACCTAAGCTTCACAGGCTTTCCATTGTGAAAGGAAATACATTTTTTCTTGATTTTTTTTTTCAAATACCAAAACAGATCACAGATGATCATTGCCTTCTAGATGTAGTCAATCTCTCCCCAACCTGATATAAATATATGCATGCTGTGTACATGTACTACAAATATATGCCTAAAGCCAAGCTTTCAACATTTACATGAAGGATATGGCCAAATCTTCCTTATATCTATTGCTTATGTATGTGACCCCATATATGTCTACTCAAAAGTAAGCCTATTAAATACAACATGACATACTTATGCATAACTATGAGCAGAATTTCAGCCCAAACTGACTTTAATATTAACAGTAAATCCAATATAAAATATAACAAAATTTAAGTTACACTTAAAGACTGTGTTTACTCATAGAGACTCTGCCACCTGTTCTTGCAAGTGCATATATACTATATACTCCCTTGTTGGGAGAAATGTGGTATATAAATAAAACTAATAAAGAATAAACTAATAATATATAAAATATCTAATACATTAGTTTACAATCATCTGAGTGGGAAAAAGCATAACAACAGCTTACGGTCATTTGAGTGCCAGAGGTTCCTTATCAAAGGGTTAGTGTTCTTTTCACTTTGTAATCTATAAGCCATTAACTATTAAGTCAAAAATTACCACGGGTGGGAAATGTTTCAGGCAAACTATACAAAAACTAGTTTTTGGTTTTTTGGGTTGGTTTTTTTTTTATTTTTTATTTTTTTTTTGTAAACTTTAACACACATTCTGTTCAGGCTTTTTTCACCTTGAAACGTGGCTCAGCTCTTAAAAAAATAATTAAGTGCTCAGTGTTAGTTATGTCTAAAGCAGGATAGCTCATCAGGGAAAATCTGAATTGTTGTCTATTTTCATAACCCATGGTTACGATGATTATAGGTCAAAACACGCTTGAGATTTTAAGTCATTAGTATTTAAAACAATTATGTTAATTTCAGTATGTAAATTGTAGTAATTGCAGTTCGTTCATAGGAGTATCCTCATAATCATGCAGTTTTCCAACAGAGGTCAAGGTTTTCTATTTTAAGGCAAGAAACTTCAAACATTAGGGTAAAGAAACTCATTTTCATGGAATTACAAATGACATTTATGTTGTTCATCTGCTGCACCTTCCAAACATAAGTACTGCCATTTCACTAATTGCAAGAGAAACAATGGCATTTAGAGATTTTTTCCCCCCACCCTTTGCCAGAGATAACAAGCTGTTAACACTTGGCTCTCCATCTCAGGATATATCTTCCCCTCATTTCCTTGTGGTTTTCCTCATTTTCCTTCTTTTTAGGCTCATTATACATGAGTGTTGTTACCAAAGTGCTCTTACACTGACTTCTTTTGTATTTTATTATCTTCATTCATTGTAGTAAGTTTTCACAGGTTGGCAATGTGGATGCAACATGTGGGATTTTGTATTATTTATTGCAAAAATCATATTTTTCAGCTTTAGAAATATATTTTTAGGAAATAATGTGCTTTATAAAAAAGTGTTTTTGGGTGGATTTCCCTGTCCCATTTTTGGTAGATGAGTTTGTTACCTTACTTGATCACCAGAAAATGTAGTACACACTTATGTAGAGGATCTGAACACTATGCCTCATCTGGTGTATGACCAGTGATCTGTGCAAATAAGTGCTATAGATAGGAATCATTCATACAACTTAGGTGGGGTGGCAACAATATGACTAAAGAGACTCATTATAACTCAGATATTTTAGACCTCAGTTTAGATAGCATGACTAATGAAAAAGGTTTGTGGGAATTGTTGTCCCCAACTTCTGGAAAGCCAAACCAGCTTGGGACCAGCTAGAACCACTACTGATCCATGAGACTCAATAGGTGGAATTTCCTCTGTCACTGTCTAGCTTCCTCTGCTGCTTTATTGTCAGAATACTGAAACCATTATTGGACAGCACCATGCTGAACTCCTTGAAGGAGGATTGGAATACAACCATAATGGATGCAATGTCCTCCAAAACAAGTTGTCAATATAATTGCCACATTTTGAAACACCTGGGGATCAAAAGGTATAATGGAAATTCTATGCTCCACCCCCCCTGCCACACACTGCAGTCCTAACTACCTTTCAAGAACACCATTGACATAAATAGACCTAGGACTCATTTCTGAATAAACACATATAGGAGTGCACGTTGTTTCTAAGGGAAAATGGGACCTAAGCTATCAGCATCATATGATTTTCTTTACAAGCAATCATAGAAAACCCCTCTTGATTAGTTCTTCACATAATCTCCTCATTTGCAGCCATTTAAAATAACATACTCAAGAGTGAGTGTTTTGGTATCATCACATCATGAGCACTTATTCTCTGCAATTGTAGTTATGTAGAAAATCTTTCTTGGATTATACATACAACAACAAGTGGGTACTGAGACTGAATATATAGCATGTATATACCTTTAATACTTCAATTCAAAGTGCTGTTCATTACGTATAAAGCCCTAAACGGCTTGGGTCCAGGCTACCTGAAGGACCATATCTACCCATATGAGCCTTCTTGGTGCTTAAGATCATCACAGGAGGCCCTCTTTTTGGTCCCATTGCCAGCACAAGCACAGTTGATGGGGACATGGGAGAGGGCCTTCTCTGTGGCAGCTCCCAGGCTATGGAATGCTCTCCCTCAGGAGATCAGGATGGCCCCTTCCCTTTTATCCTTCCGAAAAAATCTAAAGACCCATCTCTTCAGGCAGGCTTTTAACAATTACAACTGAATCCCTGAACCCCATTTTAGCAGATAATTTTAATCTTTTCCATGTTTTAATCTTTTAATTTTATTTTAAATCATATATTGTTTAATTTGTCTTTTAGTATTTAATTTATTGTGTTTTAATTGTGTGAATTTTAATGATGTGAGCTGCTTTGGGTCCCTTTGTTGGGAGAAATGTGTCATATAAATAAAACTAATTATAATAAAACTAATAATAATAATATAATTTAATTGTTTTTTAATCTTTAACCTATGATGTTTTAAATTCCAATCCTTTTCATATTGTGAGCTGCCTTAAGTCTCCTTATCGGGAGAAAGGCAACATATAAATAAAACAAATAAAATAAATAACAAATAATATAGGTAACATCCATGAACTACAACTCCCAGGATCCCACAGTCAGAGTAGCCAAGTGATGCATAAACAATCCAGTTATTTCAGTTGAGAATACCAGCCAGTTGAGCAAAACTTCAAGTTTCTTCCTAACAATTTCATTTACAGAACCTCAACTCTTAGAATTCTCTATGCAGCTGGGCACAACCTTATTTTAGTTGGGAATCAGTAGCATCTGTCCAACTTTCTGTGTTTCTAGCTCAGACCAATTTGGACAGGAATTCCCAGAATTCTCCGAGCCAGCATAGCCTGTCTAGATATGACTCATCTAATTATTTCTGTTAGGATCTCAAGAATATCCTTGCAACATTTCTTGTTTCCAGCACCAACCATTTTGTAGATATTTCAGGACAAACACATGCATAAACTCTTGGTTTTATTTTCTAAAGTGAGGGAGGGAAAATGGAAGTCGTCAAATGTCTGATCTGTTTTTGCAATGAATATTTGAGAAACCACAGTTTGAATGCTATTTTTAGAAGAGTAAAGGAAATTATCTTTGACAACAGATACTGAACCTTTAAACTATGTTCTGCTGTAGCTGTAAATACACTTGAGTTCTAAGAATGGAATAGTTTTCCAAAACGGGCTCTATCTGACTTTAAACAAGCATGCTGTATGTGCTTTGAGAACCCCATTAAACATTGTTTCACTTCCTATGCATATGTTTGTGCTTCAAGGTAATTGAAAAAATAATTGTGTTGCCGCTGTAGGTTGAGCTAGTTCATAGGATCAGAGTGCTAAAGTCTTTCTGAAGCACTCATCCTGAAACTAGGTGGCTGACAGCAGACTGAACGAAAATTCAAGCAACCTGTTTCCACTGAGTTATGTTTTCAGCAATCTTATATTTAACCCAACTGCAGTCAATATACTATCTTACTATCATAAATTCTTTTACAGTATTCTTTTCCAAATCTGTTATCAATTCTACACCATTAATCCATGACTGCAAATGTTAAATCACATATCCACTTAAAGATATTCTGAGTTGGCAAACCAAAATAATTCTTACTATGTAAAAAGATATTAGCAAACAGAACAGAACAAAAAACAAAACAAAACAAAACAAAAACCTCCACTCTAATAAGCCATGTCAAAGGAGACCCTGAGGCTTAGAAATGTGCTGGCTGGGGGATTTTGAAGGTTGAGAGGGGGATTGTTTCCAAACCCTGGGAGAAGCTATGCTTTCCTATATTTCAGAGGTGCAATTCAGTCCTAGAAATATGCAGATTATGTTTTTTTTTTAATTTTTTTTAATTTTTTTTTCTTAAACTACAACATAAACATAAACATAAAATACATAAACCAAAATACAAATCGACTGTGTTCTCCACCACCATAGTCAGGACCACTTGCAGTAATCCTCTTCTTCCTCTATCTTTATTCTTCTTCTTCCTTTATTGTCCTCTTCTCCAGAACTGCATTGATTCTTGATTTGGAGCTTTCCCTTTTCCTCTTGTTAGCACATATTCAAGAAATCTGCCCCATATATCATAGAAATTATTATTTTTCATCTCTCCTTTCTTAACCTTTAAGTTACAAGTTAACATCATTTATAGCAATGTTCCATATTTCATTATACCATTCTTCCATCGAAATTCAGACTTTGATTTCCAATTCCTAGCTATTATTAATCTGGCTGCTGTTAATAAATTGGTAATCAATTCTCTAGTCATCATATTCCACATTCTCAAATATTGATAACAGAGCTATCTCAGGATTAAATTCTATATCTTTTCCACATATGTCATTTACTTCTTTAAAGATTAGTTTCCAAATTTTTTGTACTTTTTCGCATTCCCACCACATATGAAAGTATGTACCAATTTCCTTCTCACATTTCCAACAGACATTCAGATAACTAGCATTAATTTTATTCAATTTTGTCGGTGTCAAATACCATCTTAAACCCAATTTGATTTTTTTTTCTTATTCTCACCAACATAAATCATAAAACCCTCATTTCCCACATCTTCCTCCATTCTTCATCATTTATTCTTTTTCCTAAGTCTTGTTCCCACACTAACTTCAATTCTTCTTTCTCAGTCTCTTCTTCTTCTAGATCAAGCAGGAATCTATAAATTTTACTCACTGCACCCTTTACTAAATCGGTCATCTGAATATCTTCATATGATAATAGAAATTGTTCATACTTCGTATATTCTCTACCTTATAATACTTCTTTACCCATTCATTAGTCCATCTTTCTAATTGCATATAATTCAACCATGATATATTCTTATTTGAAGGATTTGTTTAATTTGATCTTTCGATCTCATTTTATACAACCAGTCTTTTAATCTAATCACTTTTTTTTCTTTAAATAATTCTGCATAAACTTTCATATTGGCAGGAAAATTCTCTATTTCAGTCACTAATCCTAATGGAGAGTTAAACGGACATAAATTCTTTCTATACTTGTACCAGACGTTTAACATAGTCTTTAAAAACGGGTTATTAATTTCGCTTATTTTATATTTCTTAATCATACCAAATAGATGTTTTTCATTATCCACCTGTAATTCTGATGATTCCATTTTCCACCAAATTAACCTTTCTGGGTTATATATAATTTCCCCAATGAACCTCAACTGATTAGCCAAATAATAATTTTTTATATTTGGTATGCCTATACCTCCTTTTTTGTTTTGTTTTATACCAATACTTTTTATTTATTCTGGCTCTCTTCCCTTCATTACAGTATTTATTAATCATTCCTTGCCAAAATTTAGAATCATCTTCTGTTAACTGTACTGGTAACATTCTAAATAAAAAAATAATTTTTGGTAGAATCTTCATTTTTATCAGTGCGATCCTTCCAAACCAAGAAAGTTTTAAGTTAGTATATTCCTGTAGTTTCTTTTTAATATCTCATTTTAATTTATTATAATTATGTTCCTTTATTTTTTGAGTATCTTTTACTAAATCTATACCTAAATATTTAACCAATTTACATATCTTAAAATCATATTTATCAACAAACTTTTCTTGTTCTACTTTATTATGATTAAACATTATTTCAGATTTTTGCCAATTTACATGTAACCCAGTTATTTTTCCAAATTTTTCTAAATGAATTTTAATTCTATCTATACTTTCTAATGGGTTTTTCACTGTCAATAGGGAATCATCAGCAAATAAATTAATCTTTATTTTATTATTTTCACCCATACCTTCAATTAAATCGTCATTCCTTATTGCATTTGCTAACATTTCAATAATCAAACAAAACAGAACTAGAGAAAGAGGGCAACCTTGTCTGGTGCCTCGGCCTAGAGCTATCTGCTCTGGCATCCCATCATTAACAATTACTGCAGAAGTGTTCTCCAAAACCCCAACCCTTTAAAAGGATCTTTAATGTTGGCCATTCTACACAATTGAATGCCTTAAAAATATCTAATGATAAAATACCTGCCTTTGATTTATCTTTTTCTATATTATATATAATATTCAAAACCCTCCTAGTTAAATTTTCCATTTGTCTTCCCTTTAAAAACCCATTTTGATCCTCTTTAATATATTTTGTAATAAACTTATTTCATTCTATTTGCCAAGATTGCAGTAAATATCTTTGCATCTTGATTTAATAATGAAATAGGTCTATACGAACTTGGGTCTGTCAAAACTTTATTGGGTTTTGGAATAAGAGATGTTAATGAATATTTCCAAGAATCTGGTATTTTCTCTCCTTCCAATATTCCATTATAAAGTATTTTTAACTTGGGGATCAGTATTGATTTAAAAGCTTTATAATATTCTGATCCCATTGCATCAAAGCCTGGAGTTTTACCATTTTTTAGTTTGTTAATAACCTCTGTAATCTCTTCATCCTTTATCTCTTTTTCTAATTCTCTTTTATCATTCTCTAATAGTTTACTCTTTACATTTTCTTTAATATAATTTTCTATATTTTCTTTTGATGTACTATTACCTTTATATAAATTTTGGTAAAATTCTTGTAATATCATTAATTTTTCCTTCATTAGGCTACAATTCTTTCCTGTTTTATCTCTGATCACTCCAATTGTGTTTTTTGATCTTTTAGTTTGAGCTACCCTAGCTAGAAGCTTTGAGTTTTTATTACTGTACTCGAAAAAATTCCTCTTCGAGTATATCAAATCCCTCTGGACCTTTTCTAACTCTATGCTTTCTAACTCTCTCCTTTTAGCTTGAATCTCTAATAATTTCTTATTATCTCTTATCTATAAAATATTTACTTTCTAAATCTTTTAATGATTCTTCTATTTTTTATATTTTCTTCTTTCAGTTTTTTTATTCTACATGATTCTCTTATGGCATTTCCTCTCATAACTGATTTCATAGTGTCCCATAACACTCCTATTTTACTCCCACCTGCTTCATTTATTGACCATATTTCCATCAATTCTTTCTTAGCTCTATCCATTACATCTGTATACTGAAAAATATTGGAATCTATTCTTCTAGCTTCTCTGTAATCTTTCTTAACTTTCATCTCCATCATCATCAACGCATGATCCGTTATTTTTATCACATTAATATTTGTATCTACTACTTTAGAAATTAAATTTTGAGATATAAACATAAAATCTATTCTTGAATAACTATTATGTACAGAGGAATAATACGTAAACCTTCTTTCATCTCCCTTCAATTTCACCATATATCTTTTAAATCCGTAGTTTTCAATATCTTACTCAATAGGGTACTTCTTTTATTCAGCTCATCTTTTTTACATAGTTTTATCCTTTACCTTATCTAAAACCATATTAAAATCTCCTGCCACAATAACATATCCCTTTCTAACCTTCTCCATCTCTTTAACTACAGTTTTATAAAATTCTCCTTGATTCACATTCGGTGCATAAACATTTACTAACGTATAATCTTCTTCCCCCATTAGTCCCTGTACTATCAAATATCTACCATTACTATCTTTTACTACTTCTTTTACCACAAATTCACAATGTTTAGAAATCAATATTGCTACACCTTTGGTTTTGGAAGTCCCAAATCCTTTTTCATAAATGTGTATATTTTGTAATTTCAGTTCATTAACTCCATCCTTTGATTGATGAGTCTCTTGTAGGTAAATAATATCCACCTTGTTCTTCTTCAATAATGTTTCTATTATCTTCCTCTTTGTTACAGACCCTAGGCCTTTCACATTTAAAGTAGCTACCCTTATGTTTTTCCCCATATCCGTTCTATATCCCATCTTTTTTTTTTTTTTTTTTGGTCCCGTTGTGCATCCCACAAAACAAAAACACCCCCCAAAAAACAAATTCACATTGTTCCCTATCTAATCCCCTATCCCTAACTTCCCACTCTACACTTAACCTCTTTTCCTCCCCCGCCCATTTCCCCACTCCTCACTAAGGTTTGACGCGAGCTCCGGGAGGGAGGGAGACACCACCAACACCAGTCTGGACCACAGCCAAATCCTCATTCCTATTTCACCCTACTCTGTTTTTTTTCTCCCCTTAATACCTTCCCTTCTTTCATTTGACTTGTTTATTTCTCTTAACGTCCTTATCCCTTAATCTTTCCTCTCCTCCATCCCCACAAAAAGAAACAAAATAAGCAAACAGAACAACAAAAAACAAACAAGACAAAACAAAACAAAAGGGGGAGGAGGGACAGTGTAAAAAACCTTTAAATAAAACAAAAAATGGGGAGAAGGGACAGTATAAAAAATTTAAAAAGGGAAAAAAGGGAAAGAGAAAAGAACAAGAAAAAGAAAGGGGGGAGGGGGAGTCTTCAAGCATCAAATGGTTTCTCTCAGTCCAGATATCTTCTCTTTCATGTTTCCACTCCTTGCAGGCCTACTTGCTTGAGCCTTGGTCATCTTGATCTTCTTGCCATAGGCCCCACGTGACTAACAAGTCCTTGCCTTCTTCAAAAGAGAAGATTCTGAAGAGGACTCCATCTTTCCATATTTTTAAAAAGACTGGGTGACCCCAGTTGTATCTCCGTCCATTCTTGATTAGAATTGATGTAATGGGTTTCATAGTTTTTCTCCACTGTATTGATTTGTTGCTTAAATCCTGATAAATCTGTATTGGGTTTGACCTATAAACTAATAGTTCCGTTTTTTCTTTAGTGACCTTGAGAAATTGCTCTTTTTTAGCATAGTTGAAAAATTTCAATATTATAGGTCTTGGCCTCTTATTTCTGGAGTTCCCAACAAAATGAATTCTCTCTATATCCTCTTCAGCCACATGCTGGGAGTTCATAATAGAGTTTATCCAGGTCACCACTTCCTGCTTAAAGTCAGCTCCTTTTTGCAGCTTAAAATTCATTATTTTGATGTTGTTGCGTCTTGAGCTATCTTCCAGATAAATCACTTTCTTTTGCAAATCGTCTATCTTCTGTTGTTGTTCCTTTGTTTTCCCTTCATTCTGTTTTGATAGATCTTTCATTTGCTTTACTCTGTCCTCCATTTTTACTATGCTTGACTTCATCCCCTGTAATTCTCCCTGGACTGCTTTCATGTCCTTTCCCATCTGTTGACATTCCTTCACTAAAGAGTCTATTTTGGAAAGAACCTGTTCCAGTTTTCTATCAATCTGGCATGGTATATCTTTAGCCAGATCTTTCATACAAGTTGTTAATTCGGCAATCTTTTTTTCCATGCTGGCTTCAATAAGACTGCTCAGAGAGGCAGCCCCTCCCCCTCTTTTCCAGCAGCTTCCCGAGTCTCTTTAGAAACTTCTTTAGGAGCAGGGGATTCCCCCTCTATTCGTCTTAAGTGTTCAAGACTACGATCTGATGGTTTTTTCTCTGACGGCTCTCGTGTCCAACTTTTAGAACTCTTATCTCTATTTTTTTCTCATAAGCAAAGCAAAAGATTCATAGCACAGGAAAACAAAGTAGTTTTTTACAGCTCATTAGCTGTTCAACTTTCACTGGTGTTCTGAGCGAAAACGAAAGTGCATTCCCCAGATAAGCAGCCAGGTTTTTACAGTTTAAAAAGCACTTCTATCTCTGCTTGAACTTTTCACAAAGAATTTAAGCAGATTTACTCACATTTCAAGAAGGGAAAAAGGCATTTAGCAACTTATTTACATTCAGCAGGGCGAGGAGACAAAGACTCAGCTGTGCATCCCATCCCGGCGGAAGTGACATCTCGCAGATTATGTTTTGTGAAGACAAAATTTCATGCAGTTTATGGTGTCATCAGATGCACATTTGTCTCACAGTGTGATTCTTGCATGTGGATGCAAGAATCATTCCAAATGACACACTGCACCTCAAAATGAGCCTATTTCATGTGATGTAAACCAATGGTTCTCAACCTTGGGTTTCTAGATGTTCTTGTACTAAAACTGCCAGGAGCCTTCTCCACCAGCTGTGCTGGTCAGGATTTCTGGGACTTGTAGTCCAAGAATATTTGGGGAACCAGATTTGGGAACCACTGATCTAGACCAATCAAGGCCAGGATAATTGGGCCACAGGGTGGTGTTGATTTTATTGAAACAAATATTTTACACAAATACTGTGCTACTGGGTAGCCAGGTAATACTGAATTCAAGGTAACCTGACAGGAACAGTTGTACTAAAAGAAAACATAGGGCTTAGCAAAGAAAAGATCTGATCATTTAACATCTTGGATCAGATTATCTTCACTGGACTCCTCAATTCCTTTGCATAAAAAGTCTCAATTCCTCCTGCTTTCTAGATGAAATTAATCACTATGTTGCTTGTTGTAGATGGTATTTAATTTCCTTACAGTTATTTCACCCAAGTGAAATGTGGAATATAGTATAGAATGTCCATATTTTAAAGCAACTAGAAACATGACTGTATAAGGCATGCTCAACATTTTCATATTAGCTCTTCCAAACTTTCTTCAGATATTGAGAATTTCTATCTGATTCTTTCCTTACAGGCTTCATTAACTCAATCAACTCAGGGTAATTTATATCCCTGCCAAATTATCATTTATTCTGTGACCATCATTTATCTTAATGGCACCATTACCTCAATTTTAATCCCACATTAGTTCTTTTAATAGCTTTAAGCAGAATCAGAGTTCCAAGTCTGAATGTGACATTCTTTAAAAGACCTTCAGGCACAATGAAGATTTCGTTATTGACCATCAATTTCTCCTTTGTTATTTATTCTACACAGGAAAATTGATGTGTTCCCAAACAATTAAAAGTACTGGTTTCCCATGTGGAAAGCAGAGTGGCAGATGTGCATTTGGGAGTATTTAACCTGCATGTCTTTTTATTCAAGAGAGATATCCTCTTCAGCTAATATCAAAAGCTCATCCTACATGGATATTTTAGCCTCTGTGGCTTCATTAAAGTTCTCTACACAGTTTTGACTGTGGGTGCCACATTTCTGAGAGTAAATTAGGACCAGAAAACAGACACAAGCAACTTTACTTTCATTCCCAGTGTGAGTATACTATATTCCCATTGCCAACTCAACTTCTGCCTGGCTAAGTGTAAAGATCTGTTTGTGCCTTGATCATACACATTTTCAAAGGGCTTCTTGGGGAGTCAGTTCCTCACAATTGTCTGCCAATATTCTTGAGTAAATGAGTCAGACAGTTTTCAAAGAGTTTATGGCACCATAACATTAGTAGCCCTGGGCATAGAGACTGGTCTAGAGAAACTTCTTCTTAATTTCTAATTTATGCAGAGTGTGTTCACCAATATTCCTACCCAGCTAACCCTATTAATCTACAGCAATCATGCCTACTGTGACCATCCAAGCCAAATTTGTTTTCCCTTCATTCCACTGAAACAAGCAATGCTGTGTAGAGTGGGCAAGGGGGTATTGAGTCCCACTGCTAGTTTTTACATGACCCTGAAGAAGACTGGCTAATACCCCCAGACTTTCCTTAGAGGCAATAAGGTCACAAACTGCAACTATGACGCAAGGCAGAAACATGGCATTTCTTCCTTCAGAGTCATCTCTTTTTTGCTTTTTTAAAGAATGCATATTTTGGACTTTCCCAGCTGATATTTCATTCTTGGTTGGCTTTGAGGGGATTCATTCAGGCATCAAAAAATTCTAAAATGAATGCAGTTTATTATATTGAGTGTTACCTTTTAATAGACTATAATGTTGCATCTTTTTTAAAAAAAACATACTTCTCTGTTCTTCTGTGCAGAACTTTTATCTTGATAAAAACAAACACTTGAATACAGTTTGCTGATGTACACTTTATGGTATTGAGTTTGCCTTTTTTTAAAAAAATATAAGGTTGTCATATTTGAAGAATATATAATTTTGTATTGTTTTTATTTAATTTTTTCTGGATGGAAATATTCCTTTGTATTCCTTTCTTATACTTGCAGCCATTCCCCTCTGTTTGGCTCAGCTGCTGCAATCCTTAAAGGAAATCTAATCTCATATGTCTGTTTCCCTCTGAGGTCAAATTACAAGAAATGTAATTTGATGGTAAGAAGACAAAGAAGTGGTGTTTTGTTTTATCCCTACCAGACTCTACTTGCACACCTACATTAGATAAGTTCAGCTGAGGTCAGCTAGACTCCTTTCTAGATGGGTTACACTGGCTTGGATTCCCACTAATCACATTCTTAGCTTCAATCCCAGCTCCTTGCATCTACTTCCATATTCCAAATACCTCTGCAAGCTATTATGCGCTACATCATATTCTGTGCTTCCCAGACTTTATAACTTTTGAGTTAAAGGAGTAGACTCATTCTTCTTGTGAGTCTGAATTACTAAGGTCCATGCAGACAACTAGTATGAGTATTTGTTTCTGTGAAGATTCTCAGTTATCCAGGTGAGGTTATCTGGAAATTGAGTCATGGAAACTGGACTTGAGTATTTGTTGTGAATTTACATCATTGTGGCTGCAAACCTTTGCAGCAGTATGGGTTGTACAAATTGTGTATTGCCAAGTCACTTTGGAGTGCATGTTTGACCAACATATAACTTTATCTTCTATCTCTGTACCTTAGGCTAGAATCTCTCATTGCTCTCTAATTCAGAGTCAGAAAGTTTCTGGGGGTGTTGGGCTTCAAAGACCCTCTGGATGCTGTGAAGACTGTGAAAAATATGAGAGAAGAACAATAAAAAATTGGTACTTTTCGGTGTTAAAGGGAGGGAGCTATTTAAAAGGTAAATAGCCACTCCCAGAGGCTTCTAATGATGTCATTTTCATCATTTTGGTTGGGGAAGGCCAGTTTTTGTGGGGGGGGGGATAGACAGTCTGATGAGCCTGTGGACAAAAGGAGTCTGGGGTGTGAGTGCATGCTAAAGCACATACTGTACACCTCTGCTCTAATTCAAAGGAGTAAAGATTTGATCCAATGTGTAATTTGATGCCTCAGAATGAAATAAGGCTTAATCTTCTACAAACGTGACATTTTCAATTACTGCTAGCCATGGGCAAATTATAATATTTAATGTAAAGACAAGAACTGTTTGTACTGTCTCTTTTTTTAAAGGAGAGGAACAGAAGTACATTGACTTACACATATTAAACAGTTATTTTGTTGTTGTTTAGTCGTTAAGTCATGTCCGACTCTTCATGACCCCATGGACCAGAGCACGCCAGGCCCTCCTGTCTTCCACTGCCTCCCAGAGTTGGGTCAAAGTCATGTTGGTCGCTTCGATGACACTGTCCAACCATCTCGTCCTCTGTCGTCCCCTTCTCCTCTTGCCCGCACACTTTCCCAACATCAGGGTCTTTTCCAGGGAATTAAACATTTATAAATTACTTTAAATAATGTTAGAAGTCCAAGTTAATTCAACATAAGCAAGGGCTTCCAATTAGCTTGGATCCACGTCCTAACTGTGTCTCATCTTGTCACAATATATCACAATTTTATTCTTTATCTAGAGACCATTCAAATAATACATTGACATAAACTAGAAAAACCAACAGTTTTTCTTATGCTGCCCCACAAGTAATGATTCAACAAAGGGATCTTGTAAATTAATAGAGTTTATAAATTAATGAAAATACTTTCCCTAAGAAATTAGGAGGGTTCAGGGATTGGAATTTAGAAATCTAATTTGTAAGGATAGTGAGAGGGAAGGGAAGGAGATGCAGAGCTTTGGGAAGAATCAAGTTTACAATTTAGATTGTATGGGAAAGATATAAAGATGAAAGATCCAGGGGAGAGACAAAATGCTTTCTGGATTTATCATCATACTTTCAGATATTGCAGATGCTACCAAAGAAATTTCAGTTCTATTGAAAAGTAGCCCAATGTTCAGAAATGAATCTCTCTCTTTTTCTCATATATTACTCACTCTGTAATAATTATCCTGTTTCTGATTCTAGACATTGCTTCAAAGTTGCAGTCAGCTTGTTTCTGAATGTGGTAATCCATGAAGGGTCAGATCAGATAACTCAAAGCAGTGTTGGACAAGCCTTATCTAGAAAAGAGGTAGAGAATCAGATTGTTTCAAGTCATATGATTTAGCAAGCTAGCCTCAAATATGAACACATCACATAGCCATGCTCTAACTTCTATATGATAGAATGCACTGCATGCAAATTAACCCTTTGATTATCTCAAAAGGTGGTAGCCTCCACATTATTGCCTGATCATCTGTCAGGGATGGTATAACTGTTAAATTTTTTAATTGGCATGGAACTCAACTAGATTACTCTTGTGGCCCCTATCAACTCTACATTTCTATGATTTGAGGAATTGCTGGATCATGCCCCCAGATATGTTTAAAATTACATAAAGTTCAGATCACAGCCTTCTTGACCATTTCATGTCAATATATCTGTGACTTGACAACAATTTAAATCTCATAATCTGACTTGCCTGTTTTCTATAGGTTCTTGTGGCATTCTTGTGGCCATTCTACTTTTCCTGCCCAGGAACCCCATATCCACTAATTTCCCAGAAGCCTCTCTGAGGCAATGATTATCACTCCCTTACCATGAGACTCACCAGCTGGAATCCTAACTCTTTATTGCTTATTAAAAAAAGCAACTTTCGTTCACAACAGCAAAGTTATGCTCACAAAAGGTGTCTTTCTCTGAGCAGAAGGGCCCTTCTCCACAACTCCCTTCTGTGAACAGATGCTCATATGAATGAAAACAACAGATTAGGATCCAAGTCAATGAGAAATGCCAGGAAGACAAAATGCTGCCGTTCTGAATAGCAGGCAATTTTGTTGGATAAAAGCCGATGCTATGCTCCTTTCATGTTTCATGAAATCAGCTGTGAAATGCCCCATGTGAACACTTGAAAGACAAGTTATCGAAGAGAAAGGAAGAAGACAGATAAGAACCTTCTATTCTCTTGGAATAAATTTGGCCATGTGTCTTCTTTCTAGTTCTAAGATTACCCCATACTGACTTGTTCTTTGCATCTTGCTTTGAACTAATCAGGAGCAAACAATTTGTACTGTATGTTTTTGCATTGTATCCAGTAAACTGAGATACTTAGGACTCGAAAACTGGACCTCAGTAAAGAAACACATTGCAGATATTTTGAAAAGGCAGCACAAATGACAGTCTAGGTTGATAATCATCACACTATTCAATTTTTTAAAAATCCAAACTATGTTTTAGCATAAAGACAACAGGCATATGACAAAGGATAATGAAAGTGTTTTTCCTATTGGGAAAATATAAAGAATTTACTAATGGAGATAAGGAAACACCCATGATATATAACTGGCTCATTCATATTTTGTTTTGTTTTTTTACAAAAAAGATCAACGAAGAAATATCTGCCAATTCAGAAAACATGTGGCAAGAGACAAAAATTAAACAACAAATTTATGCAGATACCTTCTCACATGATTGCTAACAGATATGGGTGCTATAAGAAATTGACCATTTTCCTTCTCATTTTTCAGTGCTCTGAGAATGGTCATAAGTTAGAAAAATATGTGTTATTTCAGAATGTTAGACATTTTTTTCAAATGCAGTTTTTTCCCCCCATGATTCAGTGTACACATGAGGATGTATATTCAAGTTTCATAAGAGATGTGGTCTGAGCTGGAAACCCACTAATTTTTCTTCCACTTCACTGCAGGCATCAGGGCTGCAAGAATGTCTGCATTTGGCCTCCTATGTTTCAATTGGAGCTAAAGGCAAATAGATCGATCGATAGACTGACATATATTTCAGCAGCAGACAAATACACAGAACTATATTATAAAACAGAAAAATAGTGTACATTTATAAACAAACATTAGAAGGTAAAATTCAGTATGTACATTAAAGGAAACTAATCATATAATTAAGTTACTTCATAAGTAAATGCCAACTACTTTCAATTTATGATACATAAAAGCATCTGTACAAAAACTTGCCACCGTTATAGCAATTTTCATGTCATGATGAAATAAATATGCTGGTATTTGTTTCACTGTACTCCCTTGTAGTCATTGTAATACAGGGGTTATGTTTGACTGGTGCAGATCGTAATAGAGCAGGCAGTGCAACATGATATGTCCCACTGTTTTCACATCTCCACACCCATAGGGGCATATTAGTTCCTGATCCACTGTTCTTCTAAATCTTCCATTCAACAGAACAGATGGTAACACATTAAATCTTCTCTTGGTAAAATCGAGAATTAAAGGACATAGAGGCCAGATTTTTGCAAGCAAAATTGCTCTCCCACTCTCCCTGTATTCAGGGTGTCAAGATATGAAATTTTATATGTATAGAGTGTTAAAATAATTAATTGAGGTATAGAAGCAGCAGCAAAGTCATTGTGCAATAACTTTGCTTTGTAAAATAATGTTTCTTATGGTTGACAGATGAGTCATGGGAGAGAATTGAAAGCATATTGAAATAATTGGTAAAATGTCAAAATGTGTTATTATGACCAGAGATGGAGTTTGCAAGTCCTGTAACTTGCATTTCCTGTACCTCAGTGTACCTACTTTACAAGCATTTATTCCTCCAGGCTTTGTGAATTTTAGTTAGAACAATAATGCTTATTATCATAATAGCAGCTTGCCAGATTCTGTGTTACAAGCCCTTATAGTTACAGGAGTTGCCAGAATAATAACATTCCTGTTAAAAAAATTCTGTTGGTGCATCAGATCCTTATAACTTGCAGGCCATGGGAAAGAGAATGTTTAGAGTTGGAAGGGACAGGAAACAATTCAAAGAACAATAAATACAGGGAGGCAGGAGACACATAAACATCATCACCACCACCAACATATTGCAACAATCCTTCACGCAGCACCACATACACTGGATACCAACAACAATTATGTAGCAGCAACAGTGGCAGCTGACAAGGACAACATCGATTTTACTCTATAGATTCAAGGTGGTTTGGCTGGTTTGGTGGGCATTTAGCATTATTTTGTGTGTTTTCTTAATACGATTAGAGGCTAAGAAAGTTATTTTCTTTAAAATATTCTTACTTTTAACAATTTTGATATTTTTAGGATTGTGACTTTTTTGGCTTTAAGTCCTGCATTTTTAGAGTGGAACTAAAACATTATTTTTTGTATTCTTGTTGTATTGTTTATGCTGTATTTTGGATTGAACTCTGACTTAGGTATTTGTTGGAATTTTGTTGGAATTAAATTTTGTTTTTATATATTTTTAAACATTTGTGCCTACAGTTTTCCATAGTGGTAAAACCTTTGAATGTTTTCAAACTTTGAAGTATATTTGTTCATAGGGAACATAGAAGCAATGTAGATAAGTAAAGCTTGTACAGTTAGACAAACTGATTTTGCCTACAATCAATGCAACAATGAAAAGACATATACCTAGTTGAATTTTGATATGATTGGAAATGATTTCCTGGTTTCATTTTGGAATTAACCCTTAACTGCGATAGATGTCAGGTGTAGTGAACACAGGCTTCTGATTTTTCCTTGGAGGTCTGTAAAGTTCTGCAGGACTCTTAGGGGCAGGTTTGGGCATCAGACTCCCTGACCTGAGAAGGCTATCTTGAAGCTCTGTTTAAGTGATTTTTTGGGGTACTTTCTAGGAAGATGTTGAAAAACCAACCCCTGCCTTATAGAAGATCTCCCAGCTCTGAAACCTGTCTGTTTTTTAAGTTCATCATGAAGTTATCTTGTTCTAACCATGTGATTAATTCATCAAGAAGGTGGACAGCATGTTGTTTACTGACAATATTCAGTAAACCAATTGTATATAATTTGCTGGATCTGATTATTTCTCCTCCTCCTCCTCCTCCTCCTCCTCCTCCTCCTAGGCAACATCAGTTTATCTAACTACAAATAACAGCCTGATACAACAGTGCCTCTGATAATGTAACATTCAACATACCGCCATGTTTTTATGCTATTAAATGTAATGTATTATACTATATTTCACTATGTCTTCCACTGTATTTTATGGTATTTTAGTTTTATGGTATTTTGCACTTTTTAATTTATCGATGTCGTCTTATGTTGTTATTTTATTGTTTCTGTCTAATTGTTGTAAACCGCCCAGAGTGGCTTTGGCTGTCAGATGGGCGGTGTGTGTGTGTGTGTGTGTGTGTGTGTGTGTGTGTGTGTGTGTGTGTGTGTGTGTGTGTGTGTGTGTGTACACACACACACACACACACACACATATATATACATATATATATACATATATACAGAAGAATTCTTCTTCTTCTTCTGTTACAGTTTGCAGGAATAAATCCTAATCAAAAAATATAAGTAAATAGAGTTGCCAGCACAGGTACCCACCAATCTAAATAAAATTTGATCATCTTGGGCAGGATGTTATGGTACCTACAGCTTTACCGAATTTACAATTTGATCACATTGGTGATTTTGACTGAAGACAAGTGCAGCCATTCTGGGAGAGCACTAAATGAGACTTTAATACCTTGTTGAGTGACCTGTTCACTTGCATACAAGGTAGTATAAAATATCATCCCCATGTTTTTGCTGGAATCAGATATTCTGGTCTTGCTGTAAACTTTGTCCCTTCACTTGAAACCATTCTCCAGAATGTGGTTACTTCCTCCATCCACAAAGCATTTCGATACTTCCTTGTAGGCCCACCTCTTTTTCAACCCGATCATAGCTTTATATCTTCTTTTTGTCCAAACCATTCCTTGGATAGTGCAGGCAGAATTCATTCTCACTGTACATGTAGCTTTGAATCTATTTCTTTTGATAAAGAAAGAATTTGGCCGGTAATGTGAAGGCTGTAGAGTTTAACCATTCTATAACTGTATGTGTTGGGAGGAGTGGGGAAGATCAAAGATAGATAATCTCATTCTATAATCACTAGGTGGCACTGGATTTAATTGTGTCCATAGGGATTCAGGAGTTTTCAATATTTTCTTCTTGTCGGGGAGGGACAATGAGTCTAATTTTGTGACTGGTTTATTTTCTAAGTGCTGCAACACTAGTTCTCACCTAGGATACTTGCTCAGACTTCAGCTGAACAATTATATTCCAGCTTGGAATATGGAGCAGTACCAGGGAGCATAGTCTACCCGGCTCTAATTTCCAACAGTCCAGTGTTCCAAGGCAGCATCACTCCAAGGCATGATGAAAATCATTAGTAGCTCAGCCCAGGATGGGAGCCACATTGTAGCCAATTGCCTCTCAGACTTAGAGCCCACCTTACTGGTTTTATTTTCCATGCATATGTTATCATTCATTACTGTATGGAGGAATAACTATTGCTGTATATTGAACTGGGGCCAGGAAGTCAAGCTTTTTAAGTTTAGCTGCAAGACTATAACAAAGCATGGGTAACTTTAAAATGTATTAGGGCTGGCTCATCAGACTGAAGATGCCACTTGATATCTATTGAGCAGAATCTAGGCAGAACTATTTTGAAGACAGATGTGAAGATATTTAGAGGATATCAGTGTTGTTAAGAAAAAGATTGTCATTGTAGTTTAAGGCAAGGAATATCATGCCTCATTAACCTATCAGAATGCTCCGAGGGTGTTGTTGCCATCCTAGGCAAAGGATGTGGTATATATCATGGATTGTGCATGCATTTTTCTGACAGCTCTTGATAACATTTCGTATCTGAAGCTAATGTATAAGTTGCAGAGTTATGGAATACTGTAAATGTAAGTTGGCCTCTGGGATTAAGACTTTGCTGCAGTGCCACAGAGAAAAGACATAAATGAAGGCTTTTAAGATGGAAAAAAGTAAGGGAATGTGAAGATAGAAATTATATTTTGGTTCTTTAAGAGTTTTTATGATAATTATGTTTATTGTGGAGCATTACCTTAAGCATGAAGATGCAACAGGTAATGAGGATTTCCACTGAAATCTCTTTTTTAAAAAAAGAGAGAATAGGATAGGCATTTGTTAGTGTCATGTGCTGTCAAGTTGGGATGGGGTTTTTTCTCATCCTAAGCAGAGAAATTATGAAAATTAGGGTTTGGATTGTTTTTTCTTCATTGGGAGGGGGACATAGTTATAAGAGTTGGGGGAAAGGCTATGGCTGCTCTTTTGCAGCTTGCTGTTAACTGATAGGGATGGGATTTTTGAGTAAGCATACCATATACGCCAGCTCCCCTCACTGCCCTTGTCTGCTTCTTTGTCCCCTGTCAAGATCATCTCTGCCAGCCCAGCTCTTTCACATCTTCCTTTTCATTTTTCATTTTTGTTTGTATGTTCTGCTGCTGCTGCTGAGGGCAGGGTTCAGTTTGTTCCATGATTCATTCTAGCAGTGTTTAGTGGTACAGCTTTTTCAGTGAGGAGTCAATTTCCACACCAGAGGTTCCTAGCCAGATGTTTTTCATTTGTTCACAAATGCTTTTTATTGTTTTGTTTTAAATGGCTACTGAAATGAAACTGGGTTTCTAAGCTTTTTCTCCCCAAAAGGAGAAGAGACGAAGCAGTTTCCAAAGCCATGGCTTTTCACAGCAGAGTTTGGCAAGCTGTACTTTCATTGTGACTAACTGGAACCAAGTGTGGCCAGTTGGAGCAAAATGTTTACCCCTTTTGTCTTAAATAAGGCAATCAGTCATATTTGTGCTAAACTATGTGTTTCTAGCTCCTACAGTTTCAGAATCCTCTTGGGACAAACCAAACAGCCAACAGAGGTGGGAAACAATTTTATCATATATCCCAACATTATTTAAACTGGGAAATTAATAATACTCATGCAAAATTTTGTGTTTGTAGGTCTTACCATTTCAGAGATCTTTCAGGAGTTGTGAGCCATCACTTCAGCATAGTGTACTGTCCTCAGCAGAGGAGTCAGTGTGTATTAGCCTGAGGAACTAACTAGACACTTGAGAGCTTGATGGGGTGGGTGACTTGCACATCCTGGACACTTGGGGACTCAGGAGCCTGATTGTGTGAATGATGAGGTCTCGGAAGCAGATTCTGAAACAATCCCACATCCACTGGGAGCAGAGAAGACTGAAAGAATAAGGCTAGTTTGAAGTCCCAAGGTGGAATGCCCAGCTGCAGGAGAGGTCTTCTCATGAGTAAATGGTATCCTCATGTGTGGGCCCTTTCTTCCAGGGGAACCTAGGAGCCAAACCCTGCAGCTAGGTTCTTCCTGTTCTACCTAAACACCTGCAACGGTGTGCTGTCTGGGGCTGAAGCAACACACCTAGAAAGCTTTCAGTTGGCTCTGCAAGCAGCTTGTCCGATAATCTCTGCATAATTTCTGTGTTCCTGAATCCCTTGTTCCAGATTGACTGGTGTTTGTTTCATTGCTTGGACTACTTCTTGGGCTATAGCTTTGGATTTTCCTGTCTGGGTGACCACTTTACAGTTCCTGCTTCTGCATTGCCCTTACATTGACCAAAGACTTTACTAGCCAGTAGCTTGGCTTCCTTCACCAAGTGTAGAGCAGGAAATACACATCCCTTAATGTCTTACTAAATCTCTACTTCTCCTTTTTTTCTCCTTCTTCTTCGGGTGAACATTACAGAGCTTATCAGAGATTAATACTATAGCATGTGGGGGTGGGTGGGTAAGAAAAAAAAATGTGACACAGTGGGCTGAGCAGGAGCCAAAGTACAAGAAACAAAGTGAGCCATGAAAAGAATGTTTTCAATTTGGCTTATATGGGAAAAGAATCATTTACTGCTCATGTAAAATGACTAAATCTTTCATTCATAAGAAGGCAATCTGGAGGATGAAAAGGGTTTGCTTTAGGGCACTGAGATATTTTTCTTGTTAATTAAAACATTAGCAAAGATCCAGACTGTGCACAATAAAGGCCAAGTACAACAGGATTAAATGTTCAAGAATGAGTCAAGGAAATTAGTCTGAGTAGAAATGTACAAATAATTCATGTGAAAAATTGAATATCCAATTTTGCTAATAAATCTTCAATAATGAGGACTCTTATTAATGGCAACTCCCCCCACCCCAAATACTTAATACTATATATAGATTAGCCTGTCTGAACATTTTATGGGAGGGAGAAGGACAATGCATTTCTACTCTTGGCTGTAAACGCAAGCACTCATCTCAGAAATAATAATAATTTACTTTAAATGCATATATGCTTTGTTGATTTAGGGTTTTTATACATTTACATAATTGTCTGCATAAAAAATGATCTATCAAAAGGTACATATTATACACATCCCTAGATATTATATTCTTTCTTGTCTTTGCCACATAAATGTTTGATTAAGTTATTGTCTCCAGGATACTGAAATAACTTTAACTATATTTCCATTTACCTTTTCTTCCGTAGACTCTATGCTTTTAGCAGCATAATATGAATTTTTGCAAAATAAAGGACTTTCAAAATGCAGATTATAGCTCTTGAGAGAAAAGAAAAGATTATAGTTGTATCCTTTCACAGACAGATTATTTTTTTAGGAAATGCAAAGGCAAGTGCTAAAGGTGGTATCCAAATGACTGGTAATGTTTTATAATCCAAAGTATAAGCATGTGACTAAATAAAGACCATCATCAACAATACAATCAACTACAGCTCTGTTCAGGTATTCAGAAAAGGGTTAAGTTTCCCATTCTCCCTAAGGGAGAGTGACATTTTGATAACTGTTTGAATTTTGAAGAAGGAACGAGCTCTCCACAGGTCCACAAACTCAATGCAGTCCAATCCTCAACTGGTTTGCAAGATTTGAAAGTGTGCTTGAGCAGCAGATAGCTTTCCATCCAGAATCACTCTTCATATGCAGAAAGTAACAACAGAAAAGGGAGGAGCTACCCTTCTTTCCTCTCTCCAGGCACTCAGATTAACCTCCCCCCCCAATACCAGAATACAGCTCATAAATCTATCTAACCAAAGACAATATGAATTGGTTGATACATAATGGTACATAATCAACTCAGGACCACACAAAGGAATGCACTGTCCCAAGAAGCTAGATTACCCCCCCCCCCCCCGACAAAGATCTTCCTTTTCAGGCAGGTTTTTAAATAATAAGTGGGGATAATAAATAATAATATAATAAATAATAAGTGGGGATCTAGAGAACACTCCATTTATGAAATATTTTAAAATGTTTTTTAAAAATATTTTTAGAATTGTTTTTAATCTTGATCAATGCTTAATTGCTTTTTGATATATAGTTTTGAATAATATTTATTGTACACTTTTAATTGTTGTGACCCCACCTTGGGTTCCCTGTGGGGAGAAAGGCAGCACATAAACAAATAAACACTGCTAGAGTGGTTTACAATGCAGAGTTCAGTTTGTGTGTGTGTGCCCCACCAACCCCCTTCCCTGGCAGGGGCTGGGTTCCCCAAGAATAACTCCATGGACTCCAGCCCAGCTTCTTGACTCAGAACAGCTTTTATTAGTGGCACAGTGGCACTTTCCCCTGCCTCCCCCCCCCCCAATAGTCTTATAGGGCTGAATTATAACCTCTAGTCCCTTGAGCACCACTTGCCAACTTGGGTCTCCAGTTAACTTCATTGGAGTTCCCCAGAGTCTTGCTTCTGGAAAGCAGGAAAGAGAGGAGAGCTGAGGTTCAGGAATCACCCTTTTTAGGAAAAGCTTGTATCAAGCCATTTATATAGTACATCCCATCGTTCAGTTGCCTTTTGTATTGGACAGTCTTTCAACACTTCCGATAAGCTATCTAGCTTGGAGAGATGGGACAAATTACAGCTATCGCTGATGGGAAGAAGATATCATATGCAAGCTGAAATGTTTCTGCTCTTTATCTTTTTTGTACCATAGAAAAGCATGCCAACCGAACTGCAAATCATGTCCTTCCAAATTGAGTAATCTATCATTTTCTAAGGTTATCCATTCCTTTATCCAGTCTAATACACAGGATCTATAGTACAAAACCCAATCTGGGAGACCAAAACCTGCTCTTTGTTTGGCATCTTGCATTGCTTTAATTTTAATTCTTGATTTTTTTACCTTGCCACACAAATCTCATGATTATCTTGTTAAGTTCTTGAAAAAATGACTGTTTTAATATTATGGGAATTGTCTGAAATAAAAATAAAATTTTAGGTAGAACATTCATTTTGATGGTTGCTATTCTTCCCATCAACGATAGCTGTGATTTGTCCCATCTCTCCAAGCTATTCTGTATCTCTTTAATCAACTTCATATAATTGTCTTTGAATAATGTACTAGTTTTCTTTGTGATTTGGATCCCTAAGTATCTGACTCTCTTCCCTTCTTGAAAGTTAGTCCTTTCTATTAATTTCTGTTGTTCTTGATCTCTCATATTTTTAACAAATATTTTTGTTTTCTTTTGGTTCATTTTCATTCCTGCCATATCACCAAAATTCATCAGCATCTCCATCAGGTCTTCAATTGAGTCCATTGGATCCTCCAATAAAATAACTAGATCATCTGCAAAAGCTTGGAGCTTAAAAGTATGACCTCTTACTTTCAGTCCTTTTATTTCCTTTTTATCTCTGATTTGCTCAGTTAATATTTCTAGATTAAGAATGAATAGTAATGGAGCGAGTGGGCACCCCTGTCTTGTACCTTTCTGTATTTGTATTTCTTTCGTCAGCTCTCCATTGATTCTAACTTTTGCCTTTTGCTGGGTATAGATTGCTTTAATTAATTTCAAAAATCTTTCTCCAACTTGTAGCATTTCCAATTGGTGTAGCATAAAATTCCAATTCAGATTATCAAAAGCTTTCTCTGCATCCAAGAATGTCATAGCCATTTGCTTTTCTGGGTGAGCTTCATAGTATTCCAAAGTATTTAAGATTATCTTTATATTATTTTTCATCTGCCTTTTTGGAAGGAAGCCCGATTGGTCTTGATGTATTATCTGTATTAAGATTCTTTTCAATCTAGTTGCCAACATGGTTGCATATATTTTGTAATCCACGTTTAGTAATGAGATCGGTCTGTAATTTTTGATTTCTTTACCCTCCGTGTTTTCCTTATGTATGAGAGAGATTATCGCTTCAGACCACATTGGTGGCAATTCTCCCTTTTCTTTTACAAATTCCAAGAGTTTCTTATATGGTTTAAGCAATACATTTTCTAATTCTTTGTAATATTCAGCTGGAAGACCATCTGGGCCTGGTGATTTCTCTTTTTCTTTTCTTTTTTCTTTTGTTTTTTGAGGGCTTCTATAATTTCTGCATATGTTAAAGGCTCATTTAAAGACTGCATTTGATCTTTAGTCAGTTTCATTTTATTGTATTTCAGTACATATTCTTTCTGAGATTCTTTGTCTACTTCCTTTTCACTGTATAAATTTCGGTAGAAGTCCTCAACAATCTTTTTTATTTCTTCTTGTTTAAATTTCTCAGTCCCTGTTTCATCTTTCAGTGTTTGTATTGTTGTTTTCTCCTTCTCTTTCCTTAATTTATATGCTAACCATCTCCCTGGCTTATTTGCGTTTTCAAAAAAAAATTGCTTTGCAAATTTAAGCTTCTTTGCAGTTTCCTCAGTAAGCAGTATATTTATCTGATGTTGTACTAACTTTATCTTCTTTTTCAGTTCTGTATTTGATGGATTTTGTTTCAGCTGTAGTTCATCTGAGGCTAATCTATTTTCCAAAATCTTATATTTTTTCTGTCTTTCTCTTTTTTGTTTTGATGCAAATCTTATGGCTGCTCCTCTAAAAAATGCCTTACTTGCCTCCCAAACCATTGTCATTGGTGTTTCCGGCCTCACGTTCTGTTTGAAGAAGAAATCCATGTCTTCTTTTATTTGCTTGATAAACTCCTCATTTTTTAAATGTGAAGTATTGAGCTTCCAATTAAATTCTCTTGATTTGCTACCCAGTTGTAATGAAATGGGACTGTGGTCTGCAAATGTGTTAGGTAAAATATTTATTTGCTCCAATTCTTTCATTAGGCTTGTTGAGATCCAACATGCATCAATTCTTGACCATGATTTATGTCTGTTAGAGTAAAAAGTATAGTTTTTTGACTATGGGTAACACGTCCTCCAAGCATCTATGATATTTACTTCTGCCAATTGTAGAAAATTTCTTGAGATCGTTCCTCTCTCTTTTTTGGTTATTTTATCTGATTTTGTGTCTAGTTCTTTATCAAAAACAGCATTAAAATCTCCTATCATACAATAGTGATCATAATCTTTATTTGTTAGTTCTAGTTGTAATTGTTTAAAGAAATTATCTTGATTTCCATTTGGAACATAAATATTAATAATTAGCATTTTCGTTGATTCTCTTTGGATTTCCACCATTAATATTCTTCCGTTGTCTGAGGCAAAAATTAGAAGAGGGGAAATCAGAAGAAAGACCTCAAGAGAAATCAGACCACTCATCACAATCAGAATCAGACACAGAGCCAGAAAAACAGGAAGTAGCTGAGCCAAAACATACCAGAGGCATGACAAGGAAAAAACAAAAAGGTAGTAACCAACAACAAGATGGCTGAAAAACAAATGAAGATCTTTTCAGTCAATATAAATGGCCTGAACTCACCTCAAAAATGGAAAATGGAAAAAGACCTTTTTACAACTGCAAAAACAGAAATCTGATGTAATTTGCATACAAGAAACCCATATGAAAAGAGCAGATCAGAAAACTGTTGGAATGTTCAAGGTTAGGAAAATTGTTTGCAGCTTCGGACATAAGTAAAAAGAAGAAAGGTGTGGCTATGTATATAAAGAAAGAACTGGAACCAAGAGTTTATTATCTACTGTTGATACTTGACAAAAAGGACAAAACCCACAAAATTATGTGTCTCTGTTCAAAAAATCCCCCCAAACTTAAAAACATTGTAGCCATACTAAGCTTCTTTAGGCATTTTATTTCAGATATCGTATTTCAGATATTTGTAGCGTGGATATAGAATAGTTATGATTTCAAATAGAAGTATATCTTGGATGTGATAGCTACTTTTCCTCAGAATTTATGTCAAGTAAAAATGATTTGTGTTTATATGTAGAAAGAAGTGTGTATGTGTTTCAGGTTTGTCCCCCTTATTAGGTAAGGGAAATTTTGCAGTCCATAATTCATATTTTATAAACTCCTTGCGGTGATTACTTTGGCTTTTTGAGGTAGTCTGGCAGCAAAAGTTTCTGTGACTAAGTTATCACACAGCTCTAAGAAGCCTTTGAGTTTAGCATAAATTAGAAGATGGGAGTGTTGTACCTTGCTGATAATGGAAGATGCAGTTACAATATGCTGCTGCAAATATAAGGCTTATGGCCACAAAATTCAATGACAGTAACATAGTTCTAGTATTTTACAAATGCCCAAGGCTACATTTGGTTTACTGAGAAAAGGTAAAGGGGAGGGCTAGTTGAATTGCCGCTATAATCTCGGGGCAGAGAACATCCTTGTGAAAGTAGTGGGATCAAGAGAGGCACTCCCCTGCTGATCTTAATACTCCTGTGGGCTTGTGTAAGGAGATACAGTCTTTCAAATAACCAAACCCCAGGTTATAACCAACACTTTGATTAGGGTCCAGAAATAAACTGGCAGACAGTGAAACTGTTGTAGCAAGAGGAGTGACATGATGCTGGTAACCAGCCCCAGTCAACTATCTGGCTGCCACATGTTGTACCAGTTGACATTTCGATAAAACAAAGCCACACATAGAATGCATTGCAGTAACCCAAGTGGGAAGAAATTAGGATTCATGTCACCATAATAAAATCAGGCCTTTCAGGGAATGGGTACCATGGTGTATCTTTCACCCATGATTCTATCTAGAAGAAAGGTTTTTAAAGTGGTGCGTATTTTGGATGCAACTATGATTTCAAAACTTTTTCCTCTTTCATAGTATATCAAACGAATTTCCTCATTGTTCTCATATGGCATCAACTTGCTTCCAATTTACAGTGACCATAATATAACTGTAGAGGTATGTGACATGTTCAATGAATGTAAGGTTTACCATTTCCATCACTTTCACCTGGTAAGTTCCCATAAGCAGAGAGGGCATCTTAACAGAGCTAAATCCTAAATCCCAGTCCAATGCTGTCTCCACTACATCACACTGCCATTTCATAGTTAATAGTATATTCATAAGAACATATGGATATAATCATGGGCCAGGGCGTGGACTCACCTCCCTCTATTACCATCTCTACACAAGAATTGGAGGTTGTTCATGATTTCGTGTACCTTGGCTCAACGATCTTTGACACCCTCTCTCTAGATGTTGAGCTGGATTGGCAAAGCAGCTACCATGTTCTCTAGACTCACAAAGAGAGTATGGCTTAATAAGAAGCTGATAGCATATACCAAGATCCAGGTCTATAGAGCCTGTGTCTTGAGTACACTCCTGTACTGCAGTGAGTCCTGGACCCTTTGTACACGGCAGGAGAGGAAGTTGAACACCTTCCATATGCATTGTCTCCAACGCATTTTTGGTATTACCTGGCAGGACAAAGTTCCAAATAGAGCAGTCCTAGAATGAGCTGGAATTTTTAGCATGTATACATTACTGAAACAGCTATGTCTATGGTGGCTTGGGCATGTCGTGAGAATGGCTGACGGTCAGATTCCAAAAGATCTCCTGTATGGAGAATTAGTGGAGGGAAATCGCCCCAGAGGGAGACCACAGCTGCGATACAAGGATATCTGCAAGCGGGATCTGAAGGCTTTAGTAATGGACCTCAACAGATGGGAAACCTTGACATCTGAGCATTCAGCCTGGAGGCAGGCGGTGCATCATGGCCTCTCCCAATTTGAAGAGGCACTTGTTCAGCAGGCTGAGGCAAAGAGGCAGTCCCAAAACCAGCAAAATCAGGGAGCTGGACAGGGGACAGATTGTATTTGTCTTCAGTGTAGAAGGGATTGTCACTTGTATTGGCCTTCTCAGCCACACTAGACGCTGTTCGAAGACTTCTATTCAGAGCATGTTACCATAGTCTCTTGAGACTGAAGGATGCCTACAGTATGGATATAATTATTTTTATGAAAACAAAACAAAATATCAGTTTATGAACGTGGGATATTGTGCTTCCTGTATCCATAAATCAAAATACCATGAAATGACCCAGTATTGCTGCACAATATCATGCCCACATTTCCAGCAGGAAAAAAAATATGCCAAATGTTATATTACAAAGGGATAGTTGAATGTTGATAACATTAATGATAGCAATCAAGAAGGTCAAACAGAGACACCAAGCAGGGGAACGTCACAGAACCTGACTCCTTTTTTCATCAATTAACCACTTCTCACTTGAACACAAAGTAACTGTCATGGCTGTTTTTCAAGAAGTTCTCTTATGCATCAATATCAGACCATATTCTTGCATTTTGAATTGTGGATACAGAAGCACAATATCCTACAGTCATAAACCAGAGGGGTTTTGTTTGTTATTGTTTTTATATAAACTATAAGATGATAGAATATCTAACTGAAAGCCCGTCAAGCACAATATTCCACATTCATAAACTGGAGGGTGCATTTTTGGTTTTTTGAAGAATTAAATTCCTTGGCTTTTTAAAACATACGTTTAAGTATACAAACACTACACATGGGTTCCAAGAGCAACTGTTGGTTTGTAAGATTTGAGCAGAAGTGTTAAGCAGAGGACATTTTGGAAGTCATTAATTCATACATCAGAAGTGACTTGATGGCACAAAAGTTTTTCAGAGTTTTTTAACAATTACCAGACAATGATTGCATTATAGAATGTTGATTTGCTCTGCTGCACAGTGTAATGCCTGTCCTAGGTTAGAGCAAAGACCAATTTAGTCTGGCATTCTGTTCACAGAGTGGGCAAGCAGGTGCCTGCAGGAAGGTAACAGACAGCACATGAACAAAACTGCATCCTTGTACCTTTTCTTTTACTTCAATAATTCCACTAATTAAAGCAAACAGTTTGTTTATAAGAATCTATATTTTAAAGTCCATTGCAAAATGGGGGGAAAAACTGGCTTTGAATTGGAAGCCAAATATCCGGTCCAATACACTGATTTCTAGCTTGCTAAATTCATTGTCAGTGAGGATATTGAAAGTACGTATCTGAGATTCCTGCTGATTTTTATAAAAGTATTGTAGTTATCGGCTGCCATAGAAATATTTCAAATTACTGGTCCAAATTATTCCATCAAGAAATACACATTGGAATGAGTATAATGAAGGATGAAACATGGAAAGGCAGAATGAGAGGTCACAAATTACTATCTGAAGTAGAAAATACGCAGACGTAAGGGTTGGGCAGAGTAACTGAAATAATTGTGTACTGACCTAAATCTTTTCTTTAATTGAACCACACAGGGTTCTATTTTTCCACACATTATGATTCAGTTCTTCTTATAACAAGGTTATGAATTATTCCTTTCCTTTAACCCTTGAAATTCCTTTCCCCATAAATTTAGGAATGAAATGACTAGGGGAAATAAAGTACAGCAACATCTTTAGGCATTTTTAAAATAAACTTGAAGAGTTTTAATCATTATCATTTAAATCTTTTCCATTTTAAGGAGCAGGGAAAGGCCCACAACTTTATAATCAAAGAAGACCATTGATGCATGATTAAATATTTCTATGGCAACACACAGGGGGAATGTCATTTCTTTTTCTACTGCAATGCAGACACTGAGCCAAAACATTTTTCTCTGTCCCCCAAAAGCTCTCCTTGAACCTGTTCCCAATAATCCATCTTCTCTCTTGAGGAATGCTAACTGAGGGATAATTCTCTTCTGTTTTGAGTTGTGGTTCCTCTTGCTTATTCACCACACTCTCATGGATGGCTGCTCCACTCATGAGCTCCTGTAGCTTTGTGAGCTTCTTTCTGTATCTTTTTCCATGGCCTCATGGACATTCCTCCACTTATTTCTTCAGTTGGTTAGATATGTAAATCCTAGCTTGTCTAATTCTCACTCCACGAGAGAGAGAAGTATTTTTGTGGTACTTCTTTGCAAGTGAAGAGAATGAGAAACTACTGTATGTGTCAAGCAAGTCAAGGAAAATTTTGGAAAAATAATTTCGACACAAATAATGTGGATTGTAAAAAAAAATGGCAAAAGCTGCTGCTTTATTACATGGATTTACAAAGAGCAGAAACATGGATTGTGTTGTTTGCATCTTCCTAAATGGTAAGCCAATCATTTTGTGTGTATGCTTTGCTTTTGGACAGTTTACGCTGTGGAGGAAGTCCCCAAAAGGAACTCAAGGAAAGTCAATAGGGTGGAGGTCAAAGAACCAGATGTGATTGAAATGTAAGCACATTTATTGAATAGTTCAGAGGTGCAATATTCAACCAAAATGGAGAGGTACTGTAAACACATAGCCAAAAAATAAATAATTTTTTTAATGTAATTGATCCTATTCATTATTTAATTATCTAAAAGCAAGCAATGACCTACAAATTAGCATTACACCTCTTCTGTATAGCAGTAGCATATGAGTAAACAACTTGTATGTCTTAATATAGTTTAGTAATTGCAAACATTTAGTTCTGCAAAATCAACAACTGTTAGAACATCTGTAGGTTTTGTGCTCTAACTCTTAGTCTGGATTTTGTTTAGCTAGTGTGATTGGGTACTTTGTCGGGAGGAGTTGGGGCTGTCCTTTGGGCGGGAAGAAGAGACGGAGACGAAATTGACGGTTTGAACATGTCATCTTTATTCTTGCTAACTTCAGGGTTGTCAATGCAAAAGGGATCAAGTAAACTTAACTCAGGCAATAACCTATAACTTCTAACATTCATCTCAGTTCCTTTCTTTCCGCTTTTCACTTCTCTTTCTTCCCGTGGGGATCTTGGTGGGTCTGACCCCAAGTGGGATAGCTCAACGTCGCACAAATCGTCCCGCAGCAAGGGTGCTTCACGTAGTTCCCCTCCAGATAAGGCAGGTAACTGGTAGTACCAATGTACGTTACCTTCTTCGTCATGTCTTGAGAACGAGGCACCGCCACCATAGTCCATCCTGCCTTTCCTTTAGATTTGTCTATCTCTCTCAGATTGACAGGATCAGGCAATAGACCTCCTCCGGTTCTCAGATTAGGAAAATCACGAACCAACTCCACTGGTCCATATCTTGGAGAAACTATCCCTTCCATCTGGGTCCCTTTCTCTCCTTTCTTCTCCCCCTCTCTCTCCAATTCCCCCTCTTTTATACTCTCATCCCATCTCCACAAATCTAACTCCTCCCCTTTTCTGTCTTGTCTAGTCTCTGCTAAGAAGATTTCCACTGCTCTATTGCTCCCCATTTCTTTCTCTTCTAACTGAATCAATTCCCCCACTGCACAATCAGTCTTCAACTCCTCTCTGTTCTCCTTTGAGGATGGCGCACTCAGCTGACCTCCTTCACAGCTAGACAGGTTAATTAATGTTCAAGCATACCAAGTGGATCCTGAAGGATTAACATGGAGTCAGGACTGTTAGATTTCTCCAACTGTACTATGGAAATAACGACAAGAAAATTTAGCCTTCTTTCACTTGTTCTTGCCTGGAGTTCAGGAATCTGGTGGGTCTTGGAAATTCTGTATCAAGGCGACTTGTCAAGGTGAAACAATGAAAATAAATTCTTAAAGAAATATCCTTTAAGTTTCCACTGCTAATTTTTCCGAATTCACCCAGGTCTTTCTATCACAGGAAAGATCTGCCTAGCTTGGCTCAGTCTTTCTTCCAAAATCTTTTCTACAGATCTTTCCAAATCTTAATGGTCATGTTGCCTAAATATCACAGATATTATTATTATTACTATTAGTTTTATTTGTATGACACATTTCTCCCAACAAAGGGACCCAAGGCGGCTCACATCATTAAAATTCACACAATTAAAACACAATAAATTAAATACTAAAAGACAAATTAAACAATATATGATTTAAAATAAAATTAAAAGATTAAAACATGGAAAAGATTAAAATTATCTGCTAAAATGGGGTTCAGGGATTCAGTTGTAATTGTTAAAAGCCTGCCTGAAGAGATGGGTCTTTAGCTTTTTTTTGAAGGATAAAAGTGAAGGGGCCATCCTGATCTCCCGAGGGAGAGCGTTCCATAGTCTGGGATCTGCCACAGAGAAGGCCCTCTCCCGTGTCCCCATCAGCTGCCCCTGTGCTGGCAATGGGACTGAAAGGAGGGCCTCCTCTGCTGATCTTAATTGCCAAGAAGGCGCATATAGGGAGATGCGGTCCTTCAGGTAGCCTGGACCCAAGCTGTATAGGGCTTTATAGGTAATGACCAGCACTTTGAATTGGGTCCGTAAACAGACTGGTAGACAGTGCAGTTCTTGTAACAGGTGTGTTATATGCTCCCTGTAGCTGGCCCCACTCAGTAGTCTGGCTGCAGAGTTTTGCACAAGCTGAAGTTTCCGAACCATTTTCAAAGGCAGACCCACATAGAGCGTGTTACAGTAATCCAAACGGGATGTACCTAAGGCATGTGTCACTGTAGCCAAATCCAACATCTCAAGGAATGAGTGCAGCTGGCGCACCAGCTTTAGCTGTGCAAATGCACTCCTGGCCACTACAGATATCCTCAGATTCCAAAGTGATAGGCATGTCTCAGGAAGCTGACAACTATTAAGCGGGGGAAATGAAACAAAAAGGAGGGGGGGAAAGATAAGACACAGGACAAAATGTTGTGGCACTGCAAAGCTCAACAAATTTGTTTCATTCTGAGCTTTTGTGGGTCAAAATCCACTTCCTCACACTGAAATCATTTAGTCCCTAAGACCTAATTGCCAAAGAAATAAACTATAGAAGAAGATGAGTCAATGGAAGAGAAAATCCATGTGGAAAGATAAATCTATCTCCAGAATGGGAGAACAGATACCTTGAAAATTATACTGGAGAAATATACTGAAGAACTGATTTATCACAATTGGCTATTTAATATAGCTATTATGATTTATTATTTCATCCGGAGCCAAAGGATTGCACAGCTGCTGTTTGGTGTTCATTTTTTAAAGGACACTGACTATTGCAGGTGTGTTTATTATTATTAAAACAAGTTTCTTGAAATAACTCATTAAGATTAATTGTGTATATGGTTTGCTGAGCAAGGTGAACATATTTGAATTAGGGGTGGAAAATATTATCAAACAGAAAACAAACACATTTCAAGAGCAATCTGAAATCCCTGAGGAAGGTAGTCAATGGGCCATAATACTGTTTCCTCCTCCATGAGTAGAAAGGAAGATCCATAGATAAAGAAGGAATCCTGTATTTGGAGACTTCCTGAATATGATGGCATATGATAGCTCCACTACTACTGCTGGCACTCTCCATGCCCAGGGGCCAAGGGTGAGCCATTCCATGTATGTAAGAGAATTGTGTCATAGGATCCTATAGATGAGTGGTTCTAAATCTTGTTTCAAGCTGAAACCCCCTTTCATAATAATTAAGTAACCTGAGACCCCCCCCCCCCCCGCTCACCACATTTGCCTAAACAGGCATTTTTAATGGGGTAAAGACATATCTTCTCATAAAGTAGAGGTTTCTCCCCCCCCCCCACAAAGGGTGTGTTTCTCATACATACACATACACACTAACTTTAATATCCTGCTCCAAAAGGTCAAGGAAAAATTATTTAACAAAGATTACAACACATATAAGGTGGCCTGCAACCCCACCCTAGAAAACACTTTGTGACTTCCTTGAGGGCCACAACTTCCAGGTTGGGAAACATTGCTATAGATCTATAGGATCCAAACTCTCTTTATTCCACAAAACCCTCCCCATCTTCTTCTTCTTATTTTTTAAAGGCTCCCCCCTTGCAGTCAATGGAGGAGAAAGGAACAACAAAGAAAAAAACTGGAGAAGGGAAAAATATTCAAATAGATATGTCTTCTAGTCCACATCAGGGCAAGCTGACAGGGCAATGGATTGTACATATCTTCCGCTCCTCAAGAAGGCATGATTTTTCTTTTAGATGGAAATGAGGACTATTTCAACCTTCATGGGGAAGCTGTTATAGAGAAATATTTACATGCAAAACCAATTATATTCACAAATAGTGTTCCTTCTCTTTGTTCTTCTATGAAATTCCACAGTCCAAGTCTTAAGTCTTGTATGTTTGTTTGTTTATTTATTTAAAATATTTTTACTCCACCTTTCTCCTTGAAAGGACCCAAAGGTGCTTGCCTGCTAGTGGAAGGACAACAAAGATGGGGCCAGGCTAATTTCCCATGGGAGAGAGTTCCAAAGTCTGGGAACAAAGACAGAGAAGGCCCTACGTTCTTCAAAAGCAGTCCACATTTCTTCTTCAGGGCTTTCTTAGATTCTAAATAATTATTTTTTTCCATGGCTTACTCTTTTATAAAATGGGAAAAACAACAGTCATCCACATATTATTAGTATAAATTTCCTTCTGAAGTACAATAGTTAATAAGTGTAATCCATGCATCTTTTGAAATCATTCAAATTTGCTACAGTTAATTTCTGGATACCTTTCATCTGCACAATTGTTATGAAACTAAGCTTGTCACACATACAAAAATTGTTCTAAATCATACTGCTTCAACAAGGAAATTAAACAATACTCACAGTTCATGCAGGGACAACTCTTTTGTTTGATGTTGTGTACACATGCACACACTTTTCATTTCATTCTTAGTCTACCATTATGTTCAGAGAAGCAGCTCAATCATATGCTTATTAGAAAGCAAATACATGTAGAGGAGCTGTTCAACATTTATGTGTTCCTTACATTGAACACCTGTAGTTAATTTGCTAGGCCATGTGGTTGAATAAAAAACTGGGGGTGGGATGGGCATTAACACCATCTATTTATACCACATAGTTCTGATTCACTGCCAGTGAATTGTTTATTTTTCATGCACAAACTTTCTAAGCAAAAATAATCTTACCTCTAGATTAGTATTTCCCAACCTGGGGTTTGTCATCCCCAAGGGGGAATTGCAAAGTGTATTTTGGGGGTCACCTTATATGTGTTGTAGCCTTTGTTTAATAATCTCTTCCTTGATCTTTCAGAGTGAGATATTAAAGTTAGGGTGTGTGGATATGTATGAGAAACAGGCCCTCTGGTGGGAGAAAGAAGCCTCTACTTTCTGAGAAGGGATGGCTTTGCCCCATTAAATTTGCTTTTTTGTGCAAACGTGGCAGGGGAGTGTTGCATGTTACTTGGCTATTATAAAAGGGGGTCACACCTCAAAAAAAGATTGGAAACCATTGCTCTAGATTGTATGTTCTTCTATTGAGCTCATTCCTAAAATTACAATAGAAAGAAAGAAAGAAAGAAAGAAAAACCAAACCCAAAGCTTGCTTATTTTCTTGCTTTCTGCATGGACTACTTATTTATTTATTTATTTATTTATTTATTTATTAGATTTTTATCCCGCCCTTCTAGACATATGTCTACTCAGGGCGGCTCACAATAAAATTATTCATAAAAACAATTAATACTTCAGTGCGTAAGTAACTGAGAGGATGCAGGTAGCTGAATAGGATTACCTGCAAAGCATTAGAGCTATAAAACTAAAATTGTCAATATGTTGTTGGGACTAAGTGTTCTACCGAATCTTGCCACCCCACCCACCCCCATTTTGCAAAACTGTCTCATTCCCAACATATACAAAACAGAAAGAGCTGCCTCTTGCTGGTTAAAGTAAGAGTATTTTGGAAAAAATTAGGGACTTGTTCATAAGAAACAAGAAAATTATGCAGCTGATGTTTCTCGAGGCCAGCCGTCTTTCTTTGACATGCCAAAAACTTTTCTTCTTGTGAGCCTCCCTTTCCTTCAAGATGCCAGATTCTGTCTGTTATTACTTTATTTCCCCAGTTCAGCCCTTTCCCTCATGCTATGCCACTGTCTTTCATCAGACTGTTCTCTGCCTGATCTGAAAACGTGCTGCAACTCATCTTGTGAAATGCTGCATCTTTGACTTTATACTTTAATCAGATCTCTCTAGCCAGTGACTTGACACATTGGCAGTTGCCTGTCAATCCAGTGGCATCTATTTATGAAGAATTGTGAAAAAATGCTGATTAACAGCCCTTTCTTCAAGTAGACAATTTTGATTTTCCAATCCAGTCTGGTTCAACTGTAAATACACTAAGATTAATTGCCCCCTACCAGGAAATACCCCTTCACAGATTGCTGCCTTGTCATGGCGAAGGGGCTTGAGTAATTCAGAGAAGCTATGGGCTATGCAGTGTAGGGACACCCAAGACGGACAAGTCATAGTGGAGAGTTCTGACTAAACGCGATCCACCTGGAGCAGGAACTGGCAAGACACTCCAGTATCTTTGCCAAGAAAACTCCATGGACAGAAACAAAAGGCTAAAAGATATGACGCTGGAAGATGAGCCCCTCAGGTCGGAAGTCGTCCAACATGCTACTGAGGAAGAGCGGAGGACAAGTACAAGGAGCTCCAGAGCTAATGAAGTGGTTGGGCCAAAGCCGAAAGGATGCTCAGCTACAGACGTGCCTGGAAGTGAAAGGAAAGTCCGATGCTGCAAAGAAAAATACTGCATAGGAACCTGGAATGTAAGATCTATGAACCTTGGCAAGCTGGATGCGGTCAAACAGGAGATGGCTAGAATAAACATTGACATCCTGGGTGTCAGTGAACTAAAATGGACGGGAATAGGCGAATTCAATTCAGATGATTATCATATCTACTATTGTGGGCAAGAATCCCGTAGAAGAAATGGAGTAGCCCTCATAGTCAACAAAAGAGTGGGAAAAGCTGTACTGGGATACAATCTCAAAAATGATAGAATGATTTCAATACGAATCCAAGGCAGACCTTTCAACATCACAGTAATCCAAGTTTATGCACCAACCACCCATGCTGAAGAGGCTGAAATTGACCAATTCTATGAAGACTTACAACACCTTCTAGAACTGACACCAAAGAAAGATGTTCTTGTCATTATAGGGGACTGGAATGCTAAAGTAGGGAGTCAGGAGATAAAAGGAACAACAGGTAACTTTGGCCTTGGAGTTCAAAACGAAGCAGGGCAAAGGCTAATAGAGTTTTGTCAAGAAAACAAGCTGGTCATCACAAACACTCTTTTCCGACAACACAAGAGGCGACTCTACACATGGACATCACCAGATGGGCAATACCGAAATCAGATTGATTATATTCTCTGCAGCCAAAGATGGAGAAGCTCTATACAGTCAGCAAAAACAAGACCTGGAGCTGATTGTGGCTCTGATCATCAGCTTCTTATAGCAAAACTGAAGCTTAAACTGAAGAAAGTAGGAAAAACCACTGGGCTAGTCAGGTATAATCTAAACCAAATCCCTTATGAATACACAGTGGAAGTGAAGAACAGATTTAAGGAACTAGATTTGGTGGACAGAGTGCCTGAAGAACTATGGATGGAGGCTCATAACATTGTACAGGAGGCAGCAACAAAAACCATCCCAAAGAAAAGGAAATGCAAGAAAGCAAAGTGGCTGTCCAACGAGGCCTTACAAATAGCAGAGAAGAGAAGGGAAACAAAATGCAAGGGAGATAGGGAAAGTTACAGAAAATTGAATGCAGACTTCCAAAGAATAGCAAGGAGAGACAAGAGGGCCTTCTTAAATGAACAGTGCAAAGAAATAGACGAAAATAATAAAAAGGGAAAAACCAGAGATCTGTTCAAGAAAATTGGAGATATTAAAGGAACCTTTTGTGCAAAGATGGACATGATAAAAGACAAAACTGGTAGGGACCTCACAGAAGCAGAAGACATCAAGAAGAGGTGGCAAAAATACACAGAGGAATTATACCAGAAAGATCTGGATGTCCAGGACAACCCAGATAGTGTGGTTGCTGAACTTGAGCCAGACATCCTGGAGAGTGAAATCAAGTGGGTCTTGGAAAGCATGGCTAACAACAAGGCCAGTGGATGTAATGGCATTCCAGTGGAACTATTTAAAATTTTAAAAGATGACACTGTTAAGGTGCTACACTCAATATGCCAGCAAGTTTGGAAAACTCAGCAGTGGCCAGAGGATTGGAAAAGATCAGTCTACATCCCTGTGACGGACAGGCCAGAAACCACACCTGTCCATCACAATGGAACACTGATTGAGTAGCCAATGGTTGAGCAGGAGGACGGAACCAGGGAATATAGGAAGAGAATGGAGGACAGTTATAATCAGTTAGGATTTCAGTTAGCCAGGAGTGAGGGTTTCTTTTAAGCATGAGATAAGACAGTTGGTCAAGGGTTAGGGAAAGAGTTAGGTAATTAGAAGAATTGTTATGAAGAGTTAGAATACGAAGAAGGTTTATAGAGAGATTGATAGACAGGGATTAGTAAAGTCAAATAGTAACACTTAGAAAGAAATGTATAAGAGAACTGAATTAAATAACACCTACAAGAAATAAATAAACTGTTATAAAGTAATTGAAACTAAATACAAAGTAACCAGCATATTTCTATGATAAATGAAGTTTAATGAATCTCAAATACAATACCATCTATGATTTACTTGATACTTTCACATGTTAAACAAGTAATAAACAATGTTAATTTTGACATATATGATTCAATGGGTCTAATTGGTAATTGAGGAAAGATTTCCTCTGGTGGCAGCGGACGTGGAGACAAGAAATACTGTAATGCCTGAAAGTAAATCTGTTTGTTAAGGGGAACAGACAGAGGAGCTGAGGGTGGGTGACAATCCCAATCCCAAAGAAGGGCAGTGCCAAAGAATGCTCCAACTACCATACAATTGCACTCATTTCACACGCAAGCAAGGTTATGCTCAAAATCCTACAAGGTAGGCTTCAGCAGTATGTGGACCGAGAACTCCCAGAAGTACAAGGTGGATTTCGAAGGGGCAGAAAAACTAGAGACCAAATTGCTAACATGCGCTGGATTATGGAGAAAGCCAGAGAGTTCCAGAAAAACATCTACTTCTGCTTCATTGACTACGCAAAAGCCTTTGACTGTGTGGACCACAGCAAACTATGGCAAGTTCTTAAAGAAATGGGAGTGCCTGACCACCTTATCTATCTCCTGAGAAATCTATATGTGGGAAAGGAAGCAACAGTTAGAACTGGATATGGAACAACTGATTGGTTCAAAATTGGGAAAGGTGTACGGCAAGGCTGTATATTGTCTCCCTGCTTCTTTAACTTATATGCAGCATACATCATGCAAAAGGCTGGACTGGAGGAATCCCAAGACGGAATTAAGATTGCTGGAAGAAATATCAACAACCTCAGATATGCAGATGATACCACTCTGATGGCAGAAAGTGAGGAGGAATTAAAGAACCTCTTAATGAAGGTGAAAGAGGAGAGCGCAAAAAATGGTCTGAAGCTCAACATCAAAAAAACTAAAATCATGGCCACTGGTCCCATCACCTCCTGGCAAATAGAAGGGGAAGATATGGAGGCAGTGACAGATTTTACTTTCTTGGACTCCATGATCACTGCAGACGGTGACAGCAGCCACGAAATTAAAAGGCGCCTGCTTCTTGGGAGGAAAGCAATGACAAACCTAGACAGCATCTTAAAAAGCAGAGACATCACCTTGCCGACAAAGGTCCGCATAGTCAAAGCTATGGTTTTTCCAGTAGTGATGTATGGAAGTGAGAGCTGGACCATAAAGAAGGCTGACCACCAAAGAATTGATGCTTTTGAATTGTGGTGCTGGAGGAGACTCTTGAGAGTCCCCTGGACTGCAAGAAGAACAAATCTATCCATTTTGAAGGAAATCAACCCTGAGTACTCACTGGAAGGACAGATCCTGAAGCTGAGGCTCCAATACTTTGGCCATCTCATGAGAAGAGAAGACTCCCTGGAAAAGACCCTGATGTTGGGAAAGTGTGAAGGCAAGAGGAAAAGGGGACGACAGAGGACGAGATGGTTGGACAGTGTCATCGAAGCTACCAACATGAATTTGACAAACTCCGGGAGGCAGTGGAAGACAGGAGGGCCTGGCGTGCTCTGGTCCATGGGGTCACAAAGAGTCGGACACGACTTAACGACTAAAAAACAACAACCAGGAAATAAAGAGGTGAGACACAAGAGATGGAATGAAAAAAAAGTCACAGCTTCATTCAGCTGTTTAATTTTGCTAACCTGTGGTGGGGCCTAAGTTAGTACATGAACCTGGGTAAAGGAGCATATGGTCCATTCAAGCCCTCTCCTATCCCAGTTGGAGAAATCCCCTGCTACAACCAGCCAATCTTGAGGAAGCATGCTTGGGTCTGTTTCCAGTGCAAGTTACATATTTTAAATCTGATCATAGCTGGAAGCTGCCTCAGAGGACATCACCTGTGCTCCTGAATCTATTCATTCATTGGATACAACCAAAGTGTCCAGTCATGTAGTAGTGTTCTGTGGGGTATACCACTATCACCACTCTCCCAGCACTACCTGTCACAGAAGTAGCTAACTCATGCTTAGCTCCCTATCCATATTATGCTGTCAAACATAGCTAACAAGCCTCTCTTCAGGTCATCTAAGAAAATATCTGTCCTGGTCCCTAAAAGTGCATGCCATCCCCTCAGAACAGCTCAGGGCACTTATAACTGATGCCCAAGTGAATGCTTTGTGCATATGCCGGGGTCCCAGTTGATCAGGGAGATCAGTTGGAACCCTGGCACATGCACAAAAGGCAGTGCCCAAGCTCCAGGAAGGCTGTGCTGCCACCACTGGGATGGCAATGGAGATGGAGGGGGTGGCAAGTAGGTGCTGGGGACAGTGCAATGGGATGGGGTCAGGGAGAAGGGGTGGGGGCCAGCTGTGGGGGCAAGGGGGGAGAAAATGGGCAAAACCAATCCTCAGAACCAAAAATTGCTTTTAAAGTTTGTTGGTTTGTTTCGTTTTGGTTCATCGGTTTTGACGAACTCAAACTGACCCAAACCAATGAACCAGCAATTTTTGACAAATATCCTGGTTTCTTTTTTGGTTCGTGCCCATCTCTAGTCACAATAACAATCAAAAGACAGATTTTCTTTGAAGCGTCAAAATAAAACAGACTTGTTTTAAAGAAAGTAATGGAGTGAAAGTCCTCCAGAAAGGGGGGGCATTTTGCCATGTGCCTCCAGGGAATTAGCATACAATTTGTAAGGCATATTCAAAGTATTTCTACATTACAAAAACACAGAGCAGTTGTGTTTGCCCCAGCTGTGACTGTCTTTTTCAGCAGATGTTCTCTTGGATTTCTGAGACCAGGCTCCTCACACAAGTCTTAGGATACAACTTAAGATCAATGTTTAGAGTTTGCCACATCTAAAATCAGTGCGACTATGATGATGTCCAACCTTCAATAAGAGAGCAACGAAAAGAATAAGAAGAGGTGGAGTCTTTCCATTTTTTGTGTGAATGTAAGCATTTACTATTAAATGCCCAAAGAAGTATAATTTAGTGTGCTGAATATTTGCAAACATGCCCTGCAACCAATTGTTTTCAAAATTCTGTTTCATTTATCTTCCTTAAGAACTACTATACAGAACTTTTTAATGCTGTGAGACATGAGCAGTTCTGTGAATGGAAGGCTGCCAGCCCATACTGAAAGAAACAAGGCCAAACACTTCCAGAATGAAAAATCATTTTAATGGAGTCAGTCTACAATAAAAGTTATCATTCATGATTCCATGTGGGAAAATAAAGTAGGTCATGTTTCATATCTCTGTGATCTGGTACTTACATGTTCTCCCCCTTTAATAAAGTATTAAGATTGTCCCAGTGTGTCATTTTATTGAACTGCTAGGACAAGCTAACAATGACTCCAGTGCATTCCAACTTGAACTTGAACGATTTTGCTTAAGTATTGCAAAAAAGAAAAAAAAAGAAATTAAGCTTTATAAATAATATTCATCAAAGTTCACACTTTTGGTGTGAGATACAACTTGCAACCAAAGGACAAAGTAAAGAGATGAAGTGGCAATCGTTGGATTATACTAGGACCACATTTCTTAATACTAATGTAGATCTGCAAAGAGGTGTCATGTAGGGACTATAATACATAAAGTAGGCATCTGTGTTGACAAAACTAATGGGCATGTTGGTGCGAGGCATAAGAGAGGAGCAATCAGAGATCAATTTCTTTTGGGGTTTTCATCAATTTAGGTGTAGAGATTTAAAAACAACAACAACATTTCCACCCCCAAAACCAAGAATTCTGAGTTGAATTGGTTCCAAGGGCAACCTCTGTCAAACTCACAGATCCCAGAGCTCTGAAGAGCAAGCCATGAGAATTACCAACAAATGTGCTTCATGTTATTTACCAACCACTTGATCCACCTGCACTTGTTTTGCCAAAGCAGTCCCATGAACAGAGCATTTCAGTAATACAAACCTTACCCTCAATGATGGCTTGTGACCTGGGCAAGAAGGCACCTCAGACCCAAATTCTGGGATGAGGTGCCCCCACATCACTCTCCACAAGTTGCCTGCACTTCCCCTAGATCAAATGTGACTGTAGCAATCTAAAGTAAAGTTATTAGCCAGGATAGTTAAACTGAATTTCTCCACTTTAAAAACAGTAGGGCAAGGAAGAACTTTACATGCGTCATCTCTGCTCCAGCTAGTTGTGCAGTGCTAAGCTGGATTCTATCCTTGAGCTAACTGTATTAATGCAGCTCTGCCAGTGCAACAGCTCTTGCATTAGAGAACTGAAATCATTAGATTCCCACCCATGTTATGCCAGTATTATGCATGTGCACAAGGTGATCTGCAAAATAGTATTCTAAAAGTGGTATTCTAAAAATTCTGATCAGAGAATTCTGACAAATCCTTTTAGTTCTATAACTTAGAACTGCAATGAATTGCTAAATGAAAGGTATTGATTTTGTCAAAGGAAACAGCATGGGAATAAAAATAGACCAGAAGGTATTTGATTAAACAAGAATAAAGTTGTGTGATTATTTGAGGCAAAGTAACATTGAAATAATTAGACCATTGCATCCCTGTCAAGTTGAATTAATATAGACAAGAGAGAAACAAGATACTAGATTAGAAGAATTGTTGGCTATCAAAAAGACTGTGTTATGTCCTCATTAATTAGAAGTTCTGTTACATGTTTAGTCTGAAACATGAGAATGTAATTTGAAAAAAATGCAACTCAGCAGTTTCATAAGAGATATTCCAGAGACATGCAAAAAAGAGATATTTCTATATTTCTAAACCTGAAAATGCTTGATTTGTGTGGGTATTTACATATACTGAGTCTGATGCTTGATCCAGAAGTGCACATAACAAAGTTTGTGCATATGTCACGCATTTTAAATTTCAAACACTAGGGATAGTTGCATGATTATGTGAAAAACGTATGGAAGAATGGGATTTTTGTTCCCTACACATTCATGAATGTGAAACACACTGGTACCCTAATATTTATCACAACATTATGAGTGGGTGGCCTTAGTCTGCACTGACAGTGGAACCCCTACCTCCAAAATGTACTATTTTTAAACAGCCCTGTACAGGCCTTAAAATTTTTTACTTGGGGCTACTGGTTGCTGCACTGAGCCCCAAAGTGCAGTGGTTAAACTGCCATACTGCAGTCAAGCCTCTGCTTATGACCTGAGTTTGATCCTGACAGGTTCCGGTACCTGGCTCAGGGTTGCCTCAGCCTTCCAACCTTTCAAGGTGAGTAAAATGAGTTCCCAGCTCACTGGGAAGTGAGTTGTTGATGGCATAATTTTTTTTGTAAATGGCCCAGAGAGTGCTCTAGCACTATGGAGTGGTATATACATTGAAACAAGAACAACAACAACAACACTAGCCTATGAAAGGTGAATGCCCTATATTCATTTTGCACACTCCATTCTCTTTAGCCAAAAATTCCTAATTTAGGTACATTAGAAAAACTAACAGAGCATATGTGAAGCAGTTTCTAGTCCTAATAGCATTATGGATTGGAGGCAGCATGATTCTGGAAGCAGGTTACTGGGGATCATGAGTGAAATGGTACTATTGCATTCATTTCCTGCTCTTAGGCTTCCCAGGGGAATTTGTCTGGTCATACTAGGAAGCAGGGGTCTGGACTAGATAGGGCACCTTTTCTGCCTCTTCACTAAGAAGGCTCCATTTCTCCCTTTATATTAGAAGCTTAGTATGTAATTAGGGACTCAGCTGTGTTTGGAAAATGTCATAGGTGAAATGTACTTTATTTCCAAGTAAATATGTTTGTAAAAGTATTAGGAATTGGTTCCAAAGTTTACATTCTTCAAGCTGTCTCCAGAAACTTAAAATGCTTGAAGTGGAGGTGCTTGTACTTTCTTCTCATCATAGCAAGACAAGAAAAGCAAGAACTAATGTATTATTAAAATGTGCACCTAGTTGAAAAGAATCAGGGACTCCCATTCCATCCCTAGGACTGTGTTAAAAGTTTCCAAAGCTTCTCTTTTCCCTTCTCTCCACCCTCCTCCCCATATTTATTTCAGAGTCCTACTTTGTGTAGCAGACTCCCATGGAGAATCAAGCACCTCTTATTCACCACATTTTCAATTATAGCATATTGCCAGCAGAAGAATAGCAGTGGCTTGCATAATGGTAGAGTTAACCGGCTAGGAGAAAAGAAACACTCCAGGAATGCAATACAAAGGCATCCAAGTAAATGGAATCAATGCGATAGAATAAACAATTTAAAAGACTACAATACATTTGGAAAGCATTTAGACTTTTCCAGCTGAATGCTCCGCCGCCGTTTAGAAAAATTAAAGCTTTATGTTATTCTACTTAAATTAGAGCACAGCTCAGTCATTTTCACTTTAAAAAGAATATGGAAAGAGCAACACACAATAGACCCACATATTATTTGTTGATTAATACATTGCAAGAACCCATCCATTTAGAGGAAATATTGCAGCCTGCACAGAAAGAAAACTACAGTTTAACAAACCACTCTATCTGCAGCATTAGAATCCAGACTTTTCATGAGTGTCAAGGTATTTTGGTGCGGGATCCACATTTAGGAGCATGTTGAGGTAGAAACAGATCTCCTCCCCCCATTGTTGTTGTGTGCTGTCAAGTTGGAAACAATGTAGAGTGACCCTAACAGGGCTTTCTAGGTAAGCAAGGTATTTAAAGAGTGCCCTTACCGATTCTACATCCTGAGTGAGTTTCCATTATGCAGCAGGGACTCAAACTCAGGCTTCCTGAGTCCTAGTCCATCACTTTATCCACCACTTGGTACCCTTCCCCCATACATACTTCAAAACTTCTCCAGCTTCAGAAAATGCAACAAGGAATGGAGGAACCCTGATCAATAGGGTAAAATCTCTCTCTTTCTCTCTCTCTCTCTCTGTGTGTGCAGGGTGGGGGATGGGGAAGATCTTGCAAAAAAAAGAAAAGAAAAGAAAAAGAACTGCTGGGTAGCTCAGTAGTTTAGGTATCTGGCTGTGGAGACAGCAGTTGAGAGTTCAGTTCCCCAGTGTGCCTCCTTGACAGGAATTGGACTCGATGATCCATAGTGTCTTTTCCAACTCCGCAGTTATATTATTATTATTATTATTATTATTATTATTATTATTATTAGTAGTAGTAGTAGTAGTAGTAGTAGTAGTAGTAGTAGTAGTAGTAAATTTACCAGGAACATTTTCCATTAGCAGAAATCCTGGATGAAATCCATTTATAAATCTCACTAAAGATGGAGGTCAAAAGAAAACCATGTTTGGCCATATAGCTCTCAGTGAGTTACACTTCTTACTGTGGCTCCCCCTCTCACCTGCCTAACATTGTTGATTTATAGACAAATATCTATCAAATTATAAAGAGAGAAGTTAAAAAACAAAAACAAAACCCCCAACATATATCTTTCTGAAGTGTCATAGCAGTTCCAAAGTACTTTGTTTCATATCACTGAGCATGCCGCTGTCCTGCAGGCTACAACTTATGTCTAGCTTTATTTACTGTTAATTAATTATTGGGTTAAACCATTGTGTCAATGGGGTTTTTGTTATTCAGCTCCTCTGCAAGTCCCATTGATACAATTGGCCCTACTCTACTTGCAATTTGCTATGCTAATGAAACTTATAGGGCAGCTGACTCACCAAATCCCAACTGATTCAGTTCGATTTAATACAACTTGATACACTATGCGACAGGATTTCAGCTGTTGAGTTATTGGCCAATATGCACTGGAATCATTCTTCTAGTAGAAATGACATTGCAATCAGGAACACTTAGTTCCAGATTATGCACTGTGAGAAAACCCAAGGCAGTTCCCAGTTGTGCAATTAGTTACATGAGCAGCTCCATATGTAGTTGCAGAAGAAGTGTGACTAGAAGCCACAGGAACAAATGTGGAAACCACTTGTGCAATGGGAAGAAAATAGAATTCATCATGCAGGTAACAAAGCTTTATTTTTCATGTCCAGACACCCTGTAACCATTCACAATAATCCCTTGCAGTCATGTAGCTCTGTCAAAAAGAAGCCAGTTTTACATGACTGGTTTGTTTACTAGACAATAGTTGTTGAATATCATCTTGAGTCACATAAAACAAACAAGAATTTGCTTTTATTCCTCATTGCTGTCCTTCAAACATCCATTTCCAAATTTAAAAGTCTAAAGAATGTCATTGGAGTTAAAATGTGATATATAAAAAATAAAACTAAGGAAAGGATTCTGTCATTATGAACTTTGAAATTGCCAAGACTAGAGATGGGGACAAATAAAAAAAATGGCGATACGTTTTGATCCGTTATTCGTCAAGGTTAACGGATCAACAAATACGAATATACAAATATTCTTTGACGAATCGACGAATTGATCTGTCGATTCATCTGCACTTTAAATGGCTAAAACACTGGCCCCCGACGACCTAGAGACACCAGATTTGCAGGAAAACTTCTTCAGACGCTTTCCTACAACTCCTAAAAGTTTGGCGAACATTGGATCACGGACCCCCAAGTTATATAGTCACAAAGAGGACCACCCAGGAAAGCTCCCCCCAGGTACTTAGAGACTCTGGAATCACAACGAAGCTTCCTATGTCTTCCTATGTCCAACACACCTGCCATCTTTGGTGAAGATTGGATATCGGACATCCAAGTTATTCACCCACAAATTGGGTCCCCCCAAGAGAGTTTACCACACGGCACAGAAGCCCATTCTGCCTACCGGCCGCCGATCAGCTGATCAGAAGCCGATAGGCAGCCACCCACACACACACAGCCAGCCACCCCAACAGCCTACCCCCACACCCCCTTCCTTTCCCTACCTTTGCCCCCACCCCACTCCCACTGACACCCCCTTACCTTAATAGCTGCTGCCGAGGTCTCCATCAGGCCTCTGCAGCCACGGCATGTAAAAAGGGAGACTGGCTGCCCTTTGCAAAGATGGCGGCTACAGCTTCATTTAGGGTAGGGAAGCTGCAGCTGCCATCTTTGCAAAGGGCAGCCTGGATTTCCTTAGCCTGCCTTAAGGCAATCCAGGCTGCCCTTTGCAAAGATGGCATCTGCAGCTTCCCTACCCTAAATGAAGCCGCAGCCGCCATCTTTGAGAAGGGCACCCAGTCTCCCTTTTTACATGAGTGGCTGGGAGGCCAGAAGGAGACCTCGGCAGCAGCGATTAAGGCAAGGGGTGGGTGGGGGCTAAGGTAGGGAAAGGAAGGGGGTGGGTAGGCTGTTGGGGTGGCTGGCTGTGTGTGTGGGATGGCTGCCTATCGGCTTCTGATCAGCTGATCGGTGGCCGGTAGGCAGAATGGGCTTCTGTGCCATGTGGTAAACTCTCCTGGGGGGACCCAATTTGTGGGTGAATAACTTGGATGTCCGATATCCAATCTTCACCAAAGTTGGCAGGCAATAAGCAGTTGTATGGATCTCCATCAACCCTCCACTCTGTGGGAGGGGAGCCTATGTGTCCCAGTGAGCTGTAAACCAATTCTCCAGAAGGTTTTCACTTCATCCAGTTTATGTTCTGTTGGAATAGCAACTTGTATATTACACCTTTGGGAGATTTGGATAGGCAGAACTTTGGGTGAATGTCAGTCACTTAGAGTAGCCAGTCATTTCCCTCTCCGCCCCAGGATCTCTCCCCCACCTTTTTTTAAAAAAACAACCCCTCAGTCAGTTCCAGAGGGAACTCTGTCTGTTCGAGTCTGTTTTTACAATGTCAGGGTTCTGAGTCAGGCTAGTAATGTCAGTGTTCTGAGTGTTTTATGTAACTAGTCAGTTAGTGAAGCAAATACTGAAGGTAGCCAGTTAAGACATTATACTATGTAACTAGTGAATATGCGTTTGTTTCTTATTCTCCTATGAAAATTTTGTAAGTAAAGGAGATACATTTTTATTCTTTCTCAACGCCAGAATCTCTGACTGAATCTGACTTACACTAACTTATGCAATAAAAAGTGGTATATTTGAGGGAAAAAATGTAATTATACTAATCAGCTCTGTAGGTCCCTGTCTGGATACAACACGGCCAATACACCAATCCTGATTTTTGAACTATTCGCGTCTTTCCCACTCTGAAAGTGTTCATGTCATCATGCCTGAGACAGAGTTTTGAAAAACTCAAAACTTTGTGCACCACTTTTGTAACTTTTTAGTGGTCCTAAATGTGTAGTTATTACCCAACTTGAAAACTCAAGAGATATCTCAGAAACTGCAGTTTCCGTGGAAGAGCATCCAACAAGACTGGGAGATCCTAGCCTGCTAGGATTTCCCCCACTGGTTTTGTGACAAGCTTTTGTTTTGTGTATATGTGTGTGTTTGAGCTGATTTTTTTTATATCTTAATTGTGTTCTGTTACTGCTGTTGTTATCAATCACCTTATATTGTAGGAAGTCTTGAGAGGGCACTATCCTAAAATTGGGGGGGGGGGGTGTCCCAACTATTTAGGAATAATTTTACTTTTGATGTATAGACAGAAGAACTGTTTGTGCTTGTAATATTAGTGGCTACAAATACTGCTGTAAAAGATAGTGGTAACCCACATAGATGGGCAATATATTGTGAAAATCTTCCATATTCAGTGTGTGTCTATTAATATTGTAATACATAGAAAGCATTTGGAAAATGTTCAACTGTGGGAATCACCCTGTTGCTTCAGGGTGAGCCCCTGCCCCAATTTACCATAATCTATCAATGCATTGGATACAATCTTTTTTTTATTTTTTTTATTTGCAATCTGAACTAAACTAGTAAGCAAATCAAATGTACATTCACACAACCCGGACAACACTTAAAATGCTAATTCCTATAAAATGGTTGCATAATTTGTGAGATGGGTTTTTATAAAAGGTAATATGAGAAATTCAAAAGCCCTCCTACATGTGGACAGGCATTCACTGAAGTGGTTAAAACAAGAACAAGGAACTGAAGACTAAAATATAGGTGGAAATAAAATTAAAAGATCTGTATGTTTGCTGTGGCTAGGTCTTTTATATTTTTGCCTTGCTTTAAACTTATGCCACCACACAAATAATACATTTTGTTATTCAATTTGTGATGTGGGATTTGCAGTACAGTTTGTTTTATGAACTCAAACTTGATACATTATTTTCTGCTTTCCTCTGAGTTTTTCATCTTTACTTTCTAAAGTCCCAACACATTGATTTTTCATATGGGTTGGAACAAAATGCATTGAGATGTTGATTGCTTGGTCTACAGAATTTTGTAGTGCAAAGTTAAAATTTAATATGAGATTCTGGAAGCTATGCATTGGGATGTCAGATCAGATAGCCTGTACCCTGAACCCTTTCATTAGAGTCCTACAGAACTTTATAGACCTCCGGGGGGGGGGGGGGGAGAATCCTGTGTTTGTCACAGCTGGCATATCCCAATTAAGGCTTAACTCTAGAAAAAAAATCAAACAATAACCGAGAGTCTTATGAAAATAAATCTGAGTACCAAGGTAAAAGTCTTTTCATGGTTGCAATAATTCCAGGCAACATCAGCTTATCTACAAGCATTATTTATCTACATTGCTTTATGTTCAATATGCACAAAATACTTACAGAGTTGTAAATATACAAAAGTTTTACAGCTATGAAAAAACCTGTAGGTGGAAGTACTTAGTTTCCTTGAAACTTAGAAAAGGTTACAACTGTGATTGCCATTCAAAAGTCCTAAACTATGAGAAGCTGCAGACAAAAGTATATTCAAATACAAAACTTATTTTGTTGGCAGAATTTAAATCATGTAAAAATAAAAGAGGTTATAGTCTAAAAGGCAAATTTAAAAACAAAAGACAGAGGAGAAAAAGCATGGGAAAAATATCAAAGTTGTTAAAAGTAAGAATATATAAAAGTAAATGACTTTCGTAGCCTCTAATATAGGTTTCAAATCCCTCAAGGTGCTAGTTCCTCTCTATTCAGCACTGGTTAGGCCTCACCTTGAGTATTGTGTCCAGTTCTGGACACAACACTTCAAGAAAGATGCCAACAAATTGGAACAAGTTCAGAGGAGGGCAACAAGAATGATCAGGGGGCTGGAAACAAAGCCCTATGAGGAAAGACTGAAAGAATTTGGCATGTTTAGCCTTGAGAAAAGAAGACAGAGGTGTAATATGATGACACTTTTCAAATACAGTGGTGCCTCGCAAGACGAATGCCTCGCAAGACAAAAAACTCACAAGACGAAAGGGTCTTGAGAGATTTTTGGTGCCTCGCAAGACGGGCCGTCTTGCGATATTTTTCGTCTTGCGAGGCGCGTTTCCCATAGGAATGCATTGAAATTTAATTAATGCGTTCCTATGGGGAAAAAAAAGTCAGAACCCCCCAAAAAAGTCAGCAAAAAGTCACTTACCAGGTAGAGTAGACTGAGTCCAGCTCCTCACAGTGCATTTGTAGCCCCAGAACAGCCGGAAAAAGAGTGCCAAACAGCGAGCAACCAGCAGGGAGCCGGCAGCCATTTTGTGTTAGTCTCCCTCCTGGCCCCCCTCTCCCCGCCTCTCAGCTGATCGGCGCTGGGTCTGAGAGGCTTTTTCCCTGCTAGGCAAGCCTCAGGAAGCCTGTTAGACCCAGCGCTGATCAGCTGAGAGGCGGGGGAGAGGGGGGGTAGCTGATCTGATCTGATCAAACCATAATAAACCACTGGTTTTCCAGTTCATGCTCATCTGTAGTCTTTAATAGAGACGGACATGTACTGCCAGTTTAGCAGTTTGTGCTGGTTTGTCCTTTGGATGAACAGGTGTTCATTGGTTTCTAGAACCCCAGCTTCTGCCCCACTTTATCCAGATGCTGCCTCTGAGTGGGTGCCCACTGGAGGAGGTGGGCTGGAAACCACTGAACACTTATTTGTCCAAAGGACGAACCAGCCTGAACTGCTAAAACAGTGGTTTGTGTCCATCTCCAGTCTGCAATCTACAGTATAGCAAGCTGCCATTATACTTGATTCAGTTCTTCAAAAAACCTCCAGTTTATGAATATGAATATGCCACATTATGAATAGTAGTGAGCATAAGTGTACTTTTATTTCCACTGCCAATTTTTTTCTCCCCCCTTATCTGTATTTTGATACCTTATACATACAAGATTTCACACTACAGATGGGGACAAATAAAAAAATGGCAATTTGTTTTGATTTGTGATTTGTCAAGGTTAACGACTCAATGAATACGAATATACGAATATTCTTCGATGAATCATCGAATCAATTTGTCAATTCATCTTTGCTTTAAATGGCTATAAAACTGGCCCCTAAACACCTAGAGATACCAAATGTGCAGGGAAGCTTCCTCAGACGCTTTTCTTTCTTTCTTTTTTTTTTTAGATAGATATTTATTTTATTAAGCAGAACTACAGAATACAAAATATAAAATATCAAAAAACGAAAAGGAATAAAAAAATAGCCCAAAATAAACCCTCCCCTCCCCCCTTCAGAGGACAAGAAATTCCAATCTCCTTTGAGTCCCAGATTCCCCAGGTTTCCAGTGAGCCTTGAAAAAGATAATGAACATAAAACATTTTCCCCTAAATTTTTGTCTTTTCCTGAGCCCAAACATATATTAAATTCCAACTTTGTTTCACATAGTCTCTTGGTTGTTCACGTAGTGCTTCTGAAAGTGCATCTAATTCTGCAATATCCAACAGTTTCTTTAGGAGCTCCTCCATCGTGGGTGTTTCTTCACTTTTCCATTTTTGGGCCCAGAGTAACCTAGCAGCTACAAGTATATACATTACACAATATTTGATTTTCTTATCAGTGATTTCTGACACAATATTTAACAGTGCTATTTCAGGCTTAAAATTTAATTTCTGTTGAATGATTTCTTTTATTATTTCCCACACCTGCATCCAATATCTCTTGACTTTTTCACATGTCCACTACATATGATAATAGGTTCCTGCTTTTTTTTTACACTTCCAACAAACATTGCTATTACCCTCTGACATTTTTGCCAACCTTACAGGGGTATAGTGCCATCTATAGAACATTTTGAGGATATTTTCTCTTAAGTTTCAGACGCTTTTCTACAACTCCTGAAAGATTGGTGAACATTGGATAATGGACTCCTGAGTTATATAGACACAAAGGGGACACCCCCAGGAAAGCTCCCCCCAGGTACTTAGAGAATCTGGAATCACAACAGAGCTTCCTGTGTCTTTCCCCAACACGCCTGCAAACATTGGTGAAGATTGGATATCGGACATCCAAGTTATTCACCCATAAATTGGGTCCCCCCCCAGGAGAGTGTACCACATGGCACAGAAGCCCATGATATTCATGGCAGGCTAAGGGAATCCAGGCTGCCCTTTGCAAAGATGACAGCTGCAGCTTCCCTACCCTAAATGAAGCCACAGCCGCCATCTTTGCGAAGGGCAGCCAGTCTCCCTTTTTACATGCGTGGCTGGGAGGCCAGAAGGAGACCTGGGGGCTAAGGTAGGGAAAGGAAGGGGGTGGGGGTAGGCTGTTGGGGTGGCTGGCTGTGGGAGGGGGATGGCTGCCTAGTTTTAAATTTGAAAACTGGTTTTAAATTTGAAAACACATTCCTACGGTAGTCCAACAGGATGCTTTCATAAACAACAGTACAGTGGTAGAAGCCCATATAACTGTACAGTGGTAGAAGCCCATATAACTGTACCAATTGAGCTATTGCTGTAATAATAGATCCACCACTAATGACAATCTTCCCCTGTTCAAAACAGCAGGCAAAAAATGAAAGCACAGAGCTACATTTAATTCCTTGATCTGACTAAGGAACTACCAAAGCTTGTGGCTCTGATAGCATGCTTTGTTCTTTAAAAAAAAAAACCAGAAATACTTAAAGACACAGTTTTATTGTGGCTCAGGTTTCCATGCAACAGACTCCAAACAATCTAGTATGTCATCTTTATTACCTATAAGCAGCTGTTTGAATTTTTAAATATCAAAACTGCTTTCACTCTCTCTTCCTTATTTTTTCCTTTTCTTTCTGTAACTATTGGGAACCCTCACAGAGAACATTTTGCACACAAATCCATTTGAGGGACTGTCCAGTCAAACTCTGATTTAAAGTTGGACCTCAGAATTGGGCCACCTAATCATAATCTTCTCACATTAAATGAGAAGACTATGACCTGCTTCATAAATCTGTTTAAATTATAAAAAATCAAGGCTAACTCTGAATCTGTACTTGTAAATTCACACATTTTATGTAAAATGGTGTCTCCTTTTGACAATTTGTTAAGCTAGCAGCCTAACTGTACAGCTAAGTGTGAAAATGTTTACTGGGAAATATTTTACTAGTGTGAATGGACTTCCTCATACAGTACATTCACTGAGAATGAGAACTAAACTGATGAAGATTATCACCTAATAAAAAAACAAGGACATTTAGAAATATAGTCGGAATTAAGGTGTGTGAGTACCACTCGCTTTGATCTGGTTCAGATTTGATCTTATAAACCACAACTGATTCACTTCAAGCTGATTTCTGGACCATCCAATCATACATGTGTATGAATATTTTAAACTATTTATACTTATTTGAATTTGGCTGAATAGCGAGTAAACATGGAAATGGGAAAAGTAAAAGCTTCTGACCTGGAAGCTTTGGAACTCAGTGTTATCAACTATTGCTCAAATTCCAGTATGCAGGAAAAACTCCTACAAGTTTCCTTCTTTCCTCCCCTCCCCCACTGGGAGCTGTGCAATTTATATAGCTTAAATTGTATTCCTAATGCTTCTTTGGCATATCCCACTTAAATTCCACATGATGGAACAAGTTTCACATACAGGAATTCAGTCAACCACATTGAGATTTGCAGCTGCTCAAAAGCAAAGATGATGTTTTCTCCAATGCACACCCACCATACCTGCAGAAAATTAGTCTCTAACATCCTTCCATGGCATGTTAGCTGGGACAGGAGAATTGCTTCCCAAGAGCTCTATGTTTGAGGTTTCTTTTCCTTGGCATTTGACTTCCTGGGTCTTCTGCTACAATATTGCTTTCATTTTCCCACCAGATGTTTTTCACCTCACCTTTTTAACTCCCTGCCCCCCCCCCACTCCAAAGCAATATTTGTCACTTTGGAGAGTCTGAATTTGATATGAGTGCCACTTCAACCTTCCCTACTTCTCTTTGGATCAGTTTGAACAATTACCCTTGCTTTGCTTCCATCCCCTTTCTATAAGTGGGGAACCAACATGATGACCTATAGCATCAGAGAAGGGATCCATACATAGTAGGTGAAAAAACAATTCTGAAGGAAAGACTTTCAGTCTATAGAAGGCAGATCGAGCACCCAATAACAGCTGTACCAGATGGGCACTAAATGGATATGCTGGTTTAAGCAACATTCCTCCACTTTCCATTTCACATCACTAAAATATTTCTTATACTTTCAAGCTGCTTCTACTTACCTGAATTGCTATTAAGAATGAGTGGAACTACTACATTCTTCTCTGTCGACATTTGCCATAAAGTGGAATGATGTTATTTCACTCTGCCACTGTTACCTTGGAGTTAATAGAAGTGAGAACAGCCTCCATAATCATTTCAATGTATTGAAGATAAGATAGTAAAATATAGTAAGAAATTTCTTTCTGAATTGAAGAACTTCAAATCTGTAAGTTAACATGCTCAACAGTGAGGAACCATGGGAGTTGTAGTCCAGAACATCTGGACCTATTCTTGCATAATATAAATGCAAGAATAGGTGATACCTTTATTGGACCACTAGAAAAATATAACAAAACATAAAACAAACAATGAGCTTTCATCTTCGTCAGGCTATGCACCAAGTTGTTCTGGGTAGCTCCAAAATTATATGTTTCTATTAAAGTCCCATAAGTTTCATGGGTGCTGTTGGGGGCCAGGTATAGCTTCTTAGGTGGAGATACTGTAGTTGTAGTCTGCAGTCTGCAAGATGCCTGTGGGTGGAGAGTGTGGCTTCGGTCCCCTCTACAGTCAGTGGTTTGAAGTTTATCAGCCACCTATCTAAACAAAAGGCAGTCAAGAATTCTGATACCCCCCCTCCCATTTCCCCCTTTCCACCTTCTTCTAAAATGCAAAGAGTTTCTATTTGGCTAGGGAAAACAAGCAGGGTAATCAGAAGCATTGTAGGCCTCCACCAGAGCTGGGATTAAAAATTTAGTTAAACCATCAAAAGCTCGCTGTTTGTTTTATGTTTTGTAATTATTATTATTATTTTAGTGATCCAATGAAGGTATCACCTGTTCCTGGATTTGTATTGTTTTGGGGACCACACAGCCTTTTCCTGATTTTTCCTGAACTGTAAGATACCATAGAATGGCCGATCAGGGCATCAACTGAAGACCAATGTGAGTTATTGAACACCATTGACTCTTGACACCAGACAAGCAGTACTGCATGCTGAGGAAAGCAACCACCAGATTAAACTATTGCTTTGGCTTTAATTTGACTGAAATTGGCTGTTCCTAGTGGAATCAGAATGCTTGGCCACCTTTTGTTTAGAGAAAGGAGTGATAAATTCAAAACCACTGGCTGTGGAGGGAACAGAAGCCACACCTTCCCCCCACAGGTGTCTTGAAAATTGCAGACTAGAGCTATTTCCATCTAAGAAGCTATATCTGGCCTCCAACTGTGGCCATGAGACTCTGGAACTTTAATAAAAACATATAATTTTGGAGCTACCCATAAGAACCTGGTGCACAGCCTGAGGAAGATGAATTATCATTCAAAGCTAGCTGTTTTTGTTTGTTTCTTGGTTGTTGTTTTTTGTTTGCTTTCTTTTCTTTTCTTTTCTCTTTTTTTTTTTTGTGGTCCAATAAAGATATCACCTGTCCTTGTGTTTGTATTGTTTTGGGGACCACACAGCCTTTTTCTGATTTTTACTGGATGACACCATGTTACTTATCCCTGTTATTGGTCTAACATTGGTTCTCCTGGATATTAGTCTTCCCAATCCTATTTGGAGTTGCCAGTAGACAGGAAATGCAGAACATTTCATATGTGCTGTATCTCCACAAGATGCATGTGTCATGATTCCACATGGCCCCTGATTCTTTCACCAAACTAAAAGCTCACACTACATGTCCTTCAGCTGCCACCAGTTGATTACATCAACATTGTTTAATATTAATAATAGAGGTCCATGCAATCTGTCATTTTTAAAAGAACCAAATAAAAATTGTTTATTGTTACAGGTGACGATAGTTCAAACAATGTTGTTAACTCTTAAGCAAATATCATCTTTAATGCACTCTCAACCACCACTCTCCCGCCCAAACTCCCAAAACTCTCTCAACTCCATCTCCCAATCTAAAACTCGCCCTCCTCCTGCTGAGTCTGTTATATCTCATGACTCTGCCCCTCCAGCAACTCCCATTGGTCTATGCCAGTGATGGTGAACCTTTTTGAGCCCGAGTGCCCAAACTGCAACACAAAATCAACTTATTTATTTCAAAGTGCCAATACTGCAATTAAAACCCAAATGCTGAGGTTTTAGTTTAGAAAAAACAACTGCTCCTGCACTGCAAGGGTTAAATGCTTGCTGTTGTTTTTTCCTATGGGCGGTATTAACAAAGAAATACTTACCGGTCCTCCAATCCCCCACTGGGTTAGACCGGTAATGGTCGCCATTGCACCCCTCTGCTGGACCACTGCACCAGCAGAGGGGAGTGCCAAAATCCGGGATCGGAGGACGGGTAAGTATTTCTCTATGGCAACTTATGGCTCATGTGCCCACAGAGAGGGCTCTGTGTGCCAGCTGTGGCACGCGTGCCATAGGTTCGCCATCACTGGTCTATGCAGATAGCATATGAATATTCATGACCTGGGTGGATGCCACATTCCTCCCCCCTTAATAAGTTTGTTTTAGGAGGTTAAACAAACAAAGGTTTATGGAAGAATACAAATACCAACCTCTTACATTATTTACATCACTAAGGATACATTACATTACTCTTACATCAATAAAGACATATTAACCTCTTGCTTTACTTACATCAATACAAATTACATTACATTACTTTTGCATTAATAAGGATACTCACCATTATTTTTACCATACACACCTCTCAGTTTATCAACATCCAAGCAAACTCCGCACTTTAAGCATATTCTGAAACTATTACACAAACATAACAGTTAATACAACATTACAAACTTTTCTCCACCCGTTAGTTATTTGGCCTTCGAGACAAGGCGTCAGCAACCACATTCTGGGTCCCTTTTATGCTGCGGATTTCAAAGTACAGTGGACCCTCGACTTACAGACGGCTCGACCTGCAGACTTTTCGAGTTATAGACTTCTCTGGCCGCAAAATTTAGGTTCGACTTGCGGCCGGAGAATCGACCTACAGACCGGAAAATCAAACAAAATGGACCAAAAATGGCCGGTTACGGATTAATCGGTTTTCAATGCATTGTAGGTCAATGGAGCCTCGACTTACAGACTTTTCGACCTGCAGCCACCGTTCCAATACGGATTAATTCCGTAAGTAGAGGGTCCACTGTAAAAGTGCTATTTCTAAGGACTTTTGCAGACCCACACACTGGAAAGGGGTCAATATCACTGACAATGGGCATAGCTTGGCCCTTGTCTTATCATTTCCAGTACCTCATTTTTGGCAAGTCTCACAGCTTTGACAATATTGTTTAACTTGCTTCCCCATCCCTGGCCAATAAAAGTTCTGTGCTACTCTTTGCTTGGTGCGAGAGATGCCCACATGTGCCCGAAATACATCCCTGTGTGCCTTTTCTATAATCTTTTCTCTGTATTTAACAGGGACAATTAGCTGTTTGTGGGGTCCTATTCCCCCCTATGAGGAGTCATTAAAACCTCTCTATATAATAAATCTTTTTTCCACACAATACCTCTCTGGGTGTTCAGGGGTCGGTGGAATGGAATTCTCATTAACTTTTCCAAAGCAATCATTTAAGGTAATATCTTCCTTCTGCTCCTTAATAAAGAGGAACTATTAGGATTTTTCATTAGCACTAAATCAGCTGTCTCTCTCATTTCAAGATGTTCAACAAAAGTGGATCTTTCAACCAGAGTTTCAGCGCTTCCCTCAGAGGCTTCAGTTTGCCTCTCCTGAGAGCAGGTTACTATTAAAACACTCTGCACATGCTTGGCTAGATCTAAACCAATCAGACAAGGAGCTGGGATTTGGTCTGACACTGCTATTTTCCATATACCAGACCACCCATTATAGTTCACAGATATTTTGGCCATATGTAGGACCACCAAATCAGAACTGATTCCTTTAACGGAGACCTTCTCATGTTCTATCATGTCTTCCTCAGGGATTATATCAGGATGGCAAATAGTTATCTGAGAGCATGAATTCTTAAGGCTAAGATACTTCTGGCCATTTATAAAAATCAATTATCCTGAGCTGTGTAGTAAATTTTGATTGCACTTAATAAAATAACATTGTACCACTTTGGCTTCAGGAATTTCTGGGCTCTCTGCCAAGTCCGTTTCCTTAGCAACAGTGCTGCTGCTAGCTTCAGCTGCCGAAGACTGGAGAAGAAATACTTTTTTAGGCTGAATGTAATCTCCACCTTTAGGCTGACTAAAATCCCTATTCTTTTGAGTTTCACATTGAGCCCAAAAATGTCCCTCTTCCCCACAGGAAAAACATTTCTTATTGGCCCTATGCTCAGAATAAGGGGATTTATTAATTTTTCCCTCAGAACTATTTGATTTCAGGGGACCTTGCTCTGGGAATGAGGGTTTAGTTTTTAAATGGCTTCCATTAGCTTGGGTTTTTCTGAGGTAATCTCCACTGGATTGGGATGCTCTCCTACTGTTGTCCCACCCTTTTCTGTAAATTTTTACCTCAGAAAATCGAGGATCTCTGATCTCACTAATAGAATCAGCATATTCAGATGTTTTTAGCACATTTTTAGGATCCTTGTCCTTGACCAGATAATGCAATTCCCCTGGCAAAATTGAATAAAATTGTTCCAGTCTAAACACATTTTTCATTTGGTCTAAGGTAGAGACACGTCCCTGTTCCAGCCATTTATTAAGAAACTGTGTTAACTTTGCCCCAAGCTAGGCAAAAGACTCCTCAGGTTTCTTTGAAATTGATCTAAATTTCCTTCTGAGGTGCTCTGAATTAATCCCAAATCAGGAATACATCATCTTTCTCTAAGCCTCAAAATCTCTAGCTTGCTCCAGAGGCATCTATGAATAAAGCTCAGATAAAACTCCACTTATTTGTGATCTTAAAATTATCATCCTCTCATCATCTTTAATCTCAAAGTCCCAACAAACTCTCTCAAATGAAATCAGGAAAGATTCAGGACAATCCCCCTTCTGATATTGGGGAAATTTCTTTAGGTTGATTTTTGAGAGATTTCCCATACTGGAATTATTACTATTATTTTGAGCAGCTAATTCCAATTTCTTCATCTCTATTTGAAATTGCATTTCTCTATGCCTGTTTTCTTGCTCAAATTCCCTTTATCTTCCTCTTTGCCTTTCAAGTTCTCTGTTTTTTTCTTTTTCCAATTCTAATTGGTTTTTCATAGCTAGCTCTTTCAGTTTAAATTCCTGTTCTAGCTTCCATTTTTCAAAATCTTGGGAGCTTTGAATATTTTCTCCCTCTGAGGCAATCAATACAGGTCCCTCAGTTTCTTCATCCCTTTGAATTTGAGGGTTCCCATTTTCCTCAGCACACTGGGGCTCAACTTGTGCCTCCATAACTAACTTTTTACTTCGTTTGGGCAGTATAAACAATACAATTTCTTTTTAACCTGGATTGGTTCTTTCCCCTCACAAAAGCCAAAAGTACAAGCTTTTCTCTCTCTCTTTCAGTAGCTTTCATTGTAACTAGGTTGTGCTTTTCCAAGCAGCTTGCCTCAGCCACTCCCAAGCTCACAACCCTTGCCACAATATTTCCCTGTCTGGGCGATTCTTGTCTCCAGACACAAGAACAACTTTCTGCTTAGCTTTTCTTATCACCTTAGATCTATCCTGACCTAGGCTTCCACTCTATCTGCCACTGCTCTCTACCCTCAGAGCTCCAGATTTTGAGCTAGCCACTAAATCTTGTAAATCCTGAGGTAAAAATGGTTTCTCTTGAGTAGGTATTTTCCTTATTTTAGGATTTCCCAGATCTGGGTTCAGAAGCCCCGAAACTAAGTCTTCACCAAGACTCTAACAGGTAACCACTTCTTACCACAAATCCTAACCCCTTCTAGCTAGGAATACCTTCAACTCAAGCAAATTCAATCTTTTCACTGGATTGTTTCGTATCCCAGCACTTTGCCACCAATTTGTCATGTCTCCACATGGCCCCTGCTTGTTTCACCAAACTAAGAGCTCACGCTACATGTCTTTCAGCTGCCACCAGTTGATTACATCAACATTGTTTATTATTAATCACAGAGGTCCAGGCAATGTGTCATTTTACAAGAACCAAATAGAAATTGTTTATTGTTACAGGTGACGATAGTTCAAGCAATGTTGTTAACTCTTAAACAAACATCCTCCTTCATCCACTCTCAACCACCACTCTCCCACCCAAACTCCCAAAACTCTCCCAACTCTCCATCTCCCAATCTAAAACTCCCCCTCCTGCTGCTGAGTCTCTTATATCTCGTGACTCTGCCCCTCCAGCACTCCTATTGGTTTATTCAGATAGCATATGAATATTCATGACCTGGACAGACACCACAGCATGTGACTATTTTTTTATTTGTTTGTTTTATTTATAAGCACCTTTCTCCCAATAAGGGTACCTGTTTTATATCTGCTGTGCTACTGAGTCTGGTGTCTTCCTTACAATGTAGATATGAATTGAGATTTCTTTTTTTTTTTAAGTTTAGAAAGATAGATGTAGTAAAAACTGCAAAATCTGGAAGCTCGGATGAATTTTTGCCTACAGACTGACCAATTTTTCTTTTGGAAAAATCAAAAGAAACATAGCAAGCTTGATTTGTACCTTGGAGTAAATACCTCATTAAAATAAAGGTGATGCTGTAATGATGCATACAAGAACTAATTGGACACAACAGAATTTTATAAATGTCTGCAAGTTGTGGCACCATTTTCTGACTTGGTAAAATCTCAAGGAATATACACAGAAGACACCTAGTGATTTGTTGGAAAGGGAAAATATGGTTATTTTTGTGGGCAAAAGATCAATGAGATTTCAGGGGAAAATAAAAAATAATTTTAAAAAGTGAAATTTCTCTGCTGCAGATTGAGACCATTCTAGTGAATTGTCACAGTTTGAATCATTATAGTCCTTCACACCGTGTACCCAATGTCTTCTTTATTTAGAAATCTACACTGGCATTTTGATTTATGTGTTCAAACCAGTTAGCTTATTAAAAGAAGAGAAGGGAAACAAAAGAATACTATAATAAGAATTGAGTTCACTTTAAAATTCCAGGTCAGATGCCAAACTGAACATTTGCATAATACAATGTCAATATGAAAACGCAAATGACAGGAAGCCAGTACCTATAAAAAATTCTCATTGAAGTGTCTCATACGAAACTAGCAAAAAGGTATGCACACAATCAAATAGATTGCTTCTGTAGGACATAAAAATGCAAATATGTACTAAGATAGATTTCAGAATGTTGACAAAAACCACATGAACTCAAAGACATCAACATATTCTTCATCAGGGCATAACAGGTATAGCCAAATGCATGCTTGTTGGTTACATGTTTATGTATCGTTCTCCTGTTCTCTTTTTAGTCCCTATTATGAAATTGTAGAAGCCATGCAAAATGGAATATTTGCTTGAATGGCCACATGACCAAACTCTCATTTGAAAATACTTGGCCTTGTGTTCAGCCTTGGAGGTGAAACTTTGTTTCAGCAATCTACTTTAAGGTAATTTGAGAGTGGGTAATTTCAAAATATTTGTGTCTTAATCTCTTTCAGCATATGGCTTGTCTTGATTGTACCATTTGAATATATCTCCTCTGCAGGTATGCTGGAATCCATTTACTCTATTATCATAACTATCATAATCACCACTACTACCACGAAAACCTTCCTCCTGCTGCTTGCATACAGCTTCTCACTTAAGTCCTGAGCAGTTCAGAAATGAAGTAAATTGCACACTGAACAGGCCAGATAATATATTTAAAACACATAAAAGAGTACTAAAATGCAGCATGAAATAAAGCTTAATTTACAAAATAAGAGATCAGTTTGCAAATAAAACACATCTTATACAATAGGAGTCCAGCCTTTTTATTTAAAGCAGTGATGATTTACAAGATTCAGGTGAATAAAACACTTTTTAGTTGCCACCAAAAAGCCCATGAAGATGATTATGGTCAACCTCATCTGGGGAAACTATTCCACAACTAGAATATCACCACTGAGGAAGGCTTTTTAGTACCAGTTATAATTTTATATATTTTATATCCAACCTTTTGACCAATTACTGTTTCCAGAAGGTTTTTAAAGGTCACCAGTTAGAAGAGTGGCCACCAATATTCTAAATGGGAAATTAATTAATTAATTTATTTATTAGATTTTTATCCCGCCCTTCTAGACTATGTCTACTCAGGGCGGCTCACAATAAAATTATTCATAAAACAATTAAAACCATGAATTAAATCGACAATGTTAGTATTGATCAAGATGGAAAATAGAACAAAAGACTAAGTAAAAGTAAGAGTCAAGTATTGACAGGAGGGAAGGCCTGCCTAAAGAGCCAAGTCTTTAATTGGCTCTTAAAAACACCCAGCGAGGGTGCCAGGCAGATCTCTGATGGCAAGCTGTTCCAAAGCCGAGGGGCCACTGCCGAGAAGGCCCGGTTTCTTGTTCTTTCTTTCCAGGCCTCTCTCGGCGTTAGGCCCCTCAGCTGTCTTTCCTGGCTATAGCGAGTGACGAGTAGATCTAGGTGGGAGAAGGCATTCTGCTAGGTATCGAGATCCTAAACCGTTTAGGGCTTTATATGTCATCTTTAACACTTTGAAATCAATGCGGAAACGAATGGGCAGCCAATGCAAGGCAGCCAGAGTGGGAGAGATATGCTGGTGTTTTCTCGTTCCACTAAGTAATCTGGCTGCCGCATTCTGCACCATTTGAAGCTTCCACATCAATCTCAAAGGTAGCCCCATGTAGAGCGCATTACAGTGGTCTAATCTCGAGATTACAAGCGCGTGGACCAGAGTGGTGAGGGCCCCGCCATCAAGATAGGGATGCAGCTGGGCGATCCGCCACAGATGGTAATAGGTGGAGCAGACCACTGACGCCACCTGGGTTTCCATGGTGAGCGCCGGATGCAGATGTACTCCCAAGCTGCGAACCTCACTCTTTGTGGCGAGAGTCACCCCCCTAAGGAGAGGGAGTTTCCCAAGCCGCCAATGGAGGGGCCACCCACCCTCAGGACCTCTGCCTTGTCCGGGTTCAGCCTCAACCCATTCTCCTGCATCCATTGCAGTACAGCCTCCAGACAACGCTGAAGAGACAGAACGGCATCCACTGAAGTAGGTGAAAAGGAGATGTAGAGCTGCGTGTCATCAGCATACTGATGGCACGAGGCCCCACACCCCCTGATGACCCCACCCAGCGGCCTCATATAGATATTAAACAGTATTGGGGAGATGATCGAGCCCAGCGGAACCCCACAATTGAGGCTCCATGGGGCCGAAACACTCTCCCCAAACTGTACTCTCTGGGGACGGTCCTCCAAGAAGGATCGGAGCCAGGCAAGCGCCAGGCCACCAATTCCCAGCTCGGAGAGCCTCCCCAGGAGGATACCGTGGTCGATGGTATCAAAGGCGGCTGAGATATCGAGGAGGACCAACAGGGACATTTTGCCCCTGTCAGCCTCCCTCTCAGCCTCCCTCAACAGGTCATCCAACAGTGCGACCAGTGCCGTTTCTGTGCCATGGCGCGGCCTGAAGCCCGACTGGAACGGATCCAGGGCATTGGTTTCATCCAAAAGAGCCTGAAGCTGATCAGCCACCACCCTCTCCACCACTTTGCTGAGGAAGGAAACATTGGTGACGGGCCTATAATTGCAAATATCGTCCGCCGCCAAGTTTGGTTTCTTCCTGATGGGCCTCATGAGTGTCTCCTTGAGGCCAAGGGGGACCTTGCCCTCCTGGAGAGACCCATTAATTATCACTGTGGCCCATTCCGTTGTTATAGGCCTGGCTGCTTTGATTAGCCAGGCCGGGCAAGCGTCAAGAGAGGAGGTGGTGGCCCGACAGCGATCAAGCGCTTTGTCCACCATATCTGGCATCACAGGCTGAAAGAATTCAAGTCTCACCAGGCAAGACGGAGCACTGGACATCTCTGCTCGATCCACTGTATTTAAAAAAGGAGAGAGGTCCCGGCGGATGGCCTCCACTTTAGATTTTAAAAATTCTGCAAATTGGTCAGGTGAGATATTAGTAGGAGGCCCATCACCTAGACCAATTCCGGATAGATCGCGAACTATACGGAAAAGTTCCGCCTGCTGATTTGAAGCTTCGCTTATCCGGTTAGCGAAGTGTGATCGTCTAGCAGCCCGCACCTTGTCAAGGTAGTGGTTAGTCGCGATCCTAACAGCTTTCTTATTATAATCCATCGGTTCCTGTCTCCAATTGCACTCTAGCCATCTTCTATTTCGCTTCATAGCTCGCAGCTCCTGGTTAAACCAGGACCCTGGCCGAGCTCTGCGCCGGAGAGGGCGTTTAGGAGCGATCATGTCTACAGCCCTAGTGGCGGCAGCAAGCCAGCCATCAACCAGAGCCTCGACAGGAGCACCAGACAGATCAGCTGGAATCCCTCTCATGGTGTCCTGGAATCGTAATGGATCCAGTAGCCTTCGAGGGCGGACCATTAAAATAGGTCCATGCTCCCTGCGGGGAGGGAGAGCCACTGAGAGGTTACATTTTATTAGGTGGTGATCTGACCATGACAAGGGAACTGAGACAAGGTCAGTCACCATCAGACCACACTCGCTCCGCTCAGTGGAGAACACCAGGTCTAGCATATGACCGCCCACGTCCGCCAGCTCTGGTAGGGAGGTGGCTGGGTCGCGGGGAGCGCGGTAACCCAGCAAGATCCCAATACCATCCCTGGCCCCAATCAACACGTGGAGGGCCTCCAGACCTGGCTTCACCACCGAAGAGTGCCTAATAACCTGTGGTTAATAACGAAGAGCGCCTAAATTAACACGGTGTAAGTGTAGTTAAGCTATTTTTATCTAGGTACAATTAAAACAGGAGTATTAGCTGAAAGCAAAAAAAAGATGCATTGAGCCACAGGGGCCATATGAGCCTCTAAAGGTAATGGTAGGTTAACAGCCCTCCTTCTCTCAAGGCAGACCTGATTGTTTAGTGGAAATGCAGCCCCTTCAGGATGGAATAAATATTGTCAACCTGGATAAACAAGAAACTTGGCTGGACAAACAGTACTTGTTTGAATTGAATCTTCGCAAGAATTGACAAGAACTATATTTCAGTTTATAGGGATTTGCCAAAAAGAAACAAAAAGAACCAAATATGTTCATGTTTGACACGGAAAAAAATGAGAATAAAAACAATGGAAAACAGAAGAAATGAAACCTGAAAATTTCTTCCAGTTGGCCCAAGCTTTGAATGCTCAGCTCCTAAAAAATTGGGTTTGAAAATATCTCTATATTCAACTATGTTGGTATTGACTTAAGGCTGCCACTTCATTTCTCTGTTTTTTCACATATAGCAAAGTTCTCTCCATGCTGGGAATGGCTGTTTTATTGAATTTGTTGCCAAATATCATGGCAAATTTCATTTTAATCAATTTTCATTAACCACAATTCATGTTTTTGTGGGGGTTTTTTGTTTTGTTTTTCTGTTTGTTTTGTACATTCAATGCAAGGAATGTGATATTAGAAACAAACATTCAGACACAAGTTGAAGTGAAACTGGCAGATTTCTCAGTCTGGAGTACCGTAAATGGTTTCTTGTTAAAGATGGTACATAAAATATTTTATCCGCATGCAGACCATTATAGTGTGTATCAGACCAAGTCAGATACAGCCTGCAAGAGACATAACAATCTTAAAATATAGAAAAGGTATAGCTGTTGAGCACAATAAATTTGACTACAATGTTAAAGAACATAGAATTAACATTCAATAGAAGTTTGGTAACTTCTATTGAGGGGGAGAAAAACGTTAAAAAGTGCATATGGCATCATTACATGGGCTTACATGTTTGTATCATTTGTAAACCTCTTCCCCATTATTCTCCTGATGTCAGAATAGAGCTGTATCATGGTAATTGTTCAGCTGAAATAGCTGTTTAGGGGGATTTTATAAATTGTACCTCTAGCAAGAAGAATTTAAATTTTGTGGTTCATTAATTGGCAGCATACTTAATAGAACTGTTCATAGACCTGTACAGAATATGTAATTATGGTGTGTATCAGAGGTTTCATTCATTTTGCAGAGATCATATCAACCACGATGCAGCTAACAAATGTGCACAATGATGTGGATCTTTAGTTACATCTGTTTTGACATTTCTTGAGGAACAAAAAGGATGGTATGGGAGCTGACTATGACCCTGTTTTTTCATTTACTGACCTCCTTGGTTTCCTCAGTTCCCTAAAGAGAACAATTAATGGCTTGCAAAAGTTTTATTTGCTTTGTGCCTATAGAATTTAGATTGTATTATTTCGTATCAGAATGTGTTTGCAGACACAGCACTCACAAAAGCTAAGAAAGAATAGCACAGAAAATAATGGCAACATTCTTGGTGTTAGACAATTCCACATTTATTCCAAACAACGTGTAGACATGGCCTCTTCCAATTGAGAAGGACAAAAAAGAAAGAGTTTGTGAAGGTTTGGGTAGTCATAATGATCAGGTTTTACAGGTACTTTTGCTGAACACAAACATTTTTCTTCAAGGACTGTATGTGCAAGTGATTGTTCTGCTTTGTATGACCATTCCATGGTCTGAATTATTTATGACTAGATTTTGACAAAAAACTATGTTCAGTGTGTCTGAACTGATAAAGTACTCAGATAATGAGTACAGCATGAGTAATGTTGGGACTTTCTCCCCCATCCCGCTGAAGAACTAGCCTATTCAGGGAGTGGGAGTTTATGTGCAACCTGGAAAATGTTTTAGGGCACATGGCAAATCTTTTCTGCTTCCTCTAACAGAAGCAGGGTATTGGATTCCAGCCAAGGAGAGTACAGAACCCAAAACAAAATGTCACTGTTAGGAAGTATCTCTCCAATCAAAAAAAAAAAAAAAAAGGGATGTAGCATATTCCCAGGAGGACTGGAAACAGATATCCCAAGTCTAAGCCACAAGTCCATCTCTCTCTCTTTCTCTCGCAAATGTCTTACCCAATAGCCAGGCATCCTTTGGAATTTTGGAGGATTTTTTTCCCATTCAGTAAGAGATGAGAGGAATGCCATCTGAAGGGTTTTACACCACTAGAGACAGAAACAGACTGCCAGTAATTAGAGCTGAAAGCACTTTTACGTTGCAGACAAGTGACTGACACTAGGACTCAGATGTCAAATACTGCAAGATTTACTGTGGATATAAAACAGATAAATTCAATGTTTACAAAAACTGATTACATGATGCAAAGGCCAATTTGAATCAGTTCAGCCCTTTCTGCTCTTGATACAGAGTTTTTTCTTTACTGCTGGGGCAATTACTTTTTCAAGCCAGAACGATTCAAATTACCCTTCCGCCATGTGATCTGTTGTTTCATTTCTGACCCGCTCCTGAAATAATGAGACAGACACAGGTGACTGAGTTAACTATTAATTGTAGCTTTTAACCACCCTCAACCTGCAGAGGGGCCTGAACATAGTGTGGATTCCTGGAGCAGGCGCTGGGGCTCCCTCTTACCCCTTACCTAACCACAAAATGGGCGAGTCCCAAACCCCTGGTCAGAGCTAGTGCTTGGCTGGCTAAAACTGGGAAATCCTAGCCACCTGTCCAATCCTTTAGAAGGCCCTCCCACCATTTACCCCTCATACTGGCAAGTGAATCTCTAGATCCCAGTTGCTGTGACACTGGGCTCAATAGCACCCTATGTGCTTCTTGGGAATTCACCAATATTCACATACTGTTCTGTACTACCCACCAGTGTGACCTGTTTAAGCATGACTCAGCCAATTAACCTCCATAAAAGTCTCTTCAGTAAACAGTGTGGGATATACAAAAAAATACATCCACCCACAGTCCACCTACAGCGTGTCACACAGTGTGTGTGGCTGGTGTTGTTGTCAGTGCGCCAATTGCAGAAGTAGTCTGGCTGCTGCAGCCCCATCTCCCTGCTTAGCCCACCACTCCACGGCTGAGTGGGGAGACTCGTCCTCCCAACCCCCTTGCCGGAGTGGCTGGGTAAGCAGGGAGACAGGCCTGTGGCAGCCAAGCAACTGCTGTGATTGCCACGCTGACAATGATGCCGGCCATGTGCACTGCCTCATAAGTGGACCAGTGGGTTTTGGGGTCAGGAGGTAATCAAGCAAGCCACCCGTGCCAGCAGCCTTCATATTCGTCTATGAAGCCCCCATCTCGAATGTTCACATTAGTTAAGAATACCCCTCTTCCAATCACGCTACTTCTAACCTCATGTACCAGAAGACCGAAAAACTTGCCTACTGCTGGTTTCAAAACATTTCAGTAGTTCAAAAGACAATATGAGTTACATTCTTCATTCATATAGCACATCATTTTCTGATTAAAAACATACTTTTAATAGTTAAAATTACAGTATTTGTGCAGCAATATGATCCTTCTTTCCAAAAGCCAGAAACTCTGTCTGAGTTCAGACCAGCCACAGAAAATAGCTCCTTAAGCTGTAAAAGACTAATATGCTTGTATCTTAACTCATAAAAATGTGATCCTTGCTGCCATCAGCTTATATTGAAATAAACACTGATGGTTTACTTCTAGAGATTAGAACCTTTCCTTCTTAAATATAAGAGGTCACATCTACCGTGTATTGCAAATGAACATGGAATTGTCTAACATCAAGAACTTGATGTGCCTTAGTGCATTAGTAGAAATAATAATCCATTTTTCACATCCTGTTCATTCATGTAATAGGTACAATGGGAATATAATGGCCTCTAATAGTTTTGAGGGCCTTTCATGGTTTAATTATCTTGGTGATATCATACTTTGGATTTCAGCAGAAGTAATATAAAATGACATGGGAGGCTGTAGTGGTCTATTAGAAGTTGCATTAAATCCTAAAGCACAGAATATATTGTGGGTATTTTTGCTTCTTACATTTCGGAACAATACAATGGGGGGGGGGGGAGAAACAGAAACACCATGAGAACCAAAACTTTAGAAAACTAGCCCTATGAATTGCTATCCTCAAGTGCTCAGTATCCAGGAGAACTATTTATTTATTTTATCACAATTCTATTACAATCCAAGTCACAATCTTTACCCATACAGTTGCACATTGCAACATTTTCTGAACAACCATATGAGGACCTCTGAGTTACAATGGCTCATTCTTGTAGTCTCCCATCTTTCACAACTATTCCAAAGTCAACTAATTCCCTCCTAGAGTCAAAAACTCATATATACAACCACTGTGACCAGCAGTACAAACTGGTGCATTTACTACATCTCAAAGCACAGGAGCAAGAGGGTGGAGACAGCTGGGAGAAGTTGGAGGACAGTGCCCATTAAGCAAACTAGAGAAAGAGCTTTTGAGGAAGAAGTCAGAAGACAGAGGTCAGAGAGGAGCATCAATTGAAGCAGCAAGAGAGAAGTACGAGGGAGACCACTGCAGAGGTTGAGAAGTGTGAAAATTTTCCAAGAACCAAATCTCTATTTTAACAGTCTATGGGGAAAACACATACAACTTACAATGGCTCACTTTACAACTGCTCGGGCCGCTGCTGAGTTAAAACTTTAGCAGCGTGGCTCGCCTTTGCCTCCCTCCCTGGATAACGCGAGACACCTGGTCTCACGAGAACAGTTGGGCAAGAGGGGGGAATGTTAGGTTATTTAAGGGACGTTCCCCCCTCTCCACACCCTCTTCCTTTCCTGGCACCCACCCACCCGCCCTATATTCTAGTGTGAGTTTTCCTGCTCGCCTTTGGGGCCGGATAGGAATTTTTGCCTTGCATCCTGATTGGCCTTTGGATGCGGGGATTTTTCAACTATCCCACACTGGAACAGGGCATTGGCATGTTTTGGGGTGGAAATTCGGTCACACCGGCGGGTAGTGCAGATATAACAGGTTTTCTGGTGAATCCCACTGCAAACTCAGGTAAGTTATAGCCCATCTGACCTCCCAGCGCTGCGGATCGTGCGATTACAGTGCTTGGGGAGAAAGATGCGCTGGGGCCACAACCGGACCAACAGTCAACAAGGAGAAGCTGGCTTGAGGTCCGGGGGTGGTCCAATTGCGGCCGGCTGGGTTCTCGCTGCCTTTAAGACCGCGGGAACTTGGGGCCAGGGACTTGCCCATTTGTTGCTTAAAGGGGTCCTTTGAGACTTCTACACTTTAACCTGATTCCGCACTACAGCAGGTCCCCCTTTGCCAAAGGATGGCAACATTGATTTTGATTAATAAAGTGCGGCCCGTATTTTAATCCATAATTCTTGTCTCGCGTCTTTATTCCGGGGTTAGGAGGGCAATGTCATCAGGGTACCAGTCAGGTTGTTAAATGTGCTCTTCTGCTGTATAAGATGGTAGTTTTCAGCCTGTGGTACATAAACCAATAGTGAGAACAAAAATCAGGTGGATAATATGTTCATTGGACAACTGTTGAGTGAATGTGCGTTTTTGCATCTAGCAGGTGAGATTTCAGGTCCAGCTTCTGGAAGCTCTGTATGCATCTACTTCCAAAGACAATTGATCTAGCATTGCCTGAGGTGAAACTTGACACCTCAAGCTAATTTAACAAGTATACAGCTTCCCTTGTAGGATATTCCTTCACCTCTGATTCTGCCGCTGCAATGTCTGGTCAGGATGATTTTTCAACTTTTCTGTTTCTCCACCCACTCCTTCAGCCTCTGCAGTGCCAAACCTGAAGAACAGGGTTACTGCATTTAAAAGTTTACCTGCTTTTAATATTTTAGTTGTCCAGCAAAGATATTATCACTCATGGGTTAAGATTTCATGCAAGCATCAAATAGCTTATTTTTCAAAAATTAAGGTTTAGAAATAGTCTGTGTGGGACATAGGATTTTCATAACATGCTAGAATAATTCACTCTTTCCTGAATCCACATGATTTGACATCTCTTACTATGCCTTCATGTTATGGATTGTCCATTTCTGACCTTTGGATATGCTAGCAATACCTTTTCCAAATATCCTTCTTTTCCTGTCCACAAACTGGCTATAAATGATCAATATAATAACAGAATGGATAACATCATGTAGCTCCACCTGTGCAATGGGAGAGATGTCAGCACAAGCAGCAGATAACCACTAATTAAAGAGTTTCTTTTTCAGTTTCAGGATGTGCATGACTTTGCATCAGGAACTCTTTAATTAATGTTGCCAGTGACATAAGTCCTGTTATGCAGATGGAGCTATGCAACATGATAGTGGCCAGTGCATGTAAACAAAATTTTGTCAGAACAAACAAGAAAAGATGAATTTTTGTTTAAGCCATAGTGAGACTCTTGATTGGTAGGAGTTAAGATACCAGATGCTGAGGACTACTGCAGTAAGATAAATTACAAGCCTAGGGCCAGAACATTACACAATAGTCTGTCTTTTCCTCTGAGTTAGAATCTTGTCCATACACATGATTCTTTCTGGAAGATCTGAGAAGGTAAGTTGGGCAGAACGTGTTATCTGCCTTTTTTCCTGAATGATGTTGTGACTTTAGCTGTAGCAGTGTAAACAAGTACTCATAGAATGATTTAGCAATGCAGTGTGTATCATTTCCCAGGAACATGATTAGCCATAATTGGCCTGTTTGTAATATGAAAGTCTAGATGCTGAGCTTTTTACTCTGGAGGATAGCAGCAAAATATTCCAAGTCAACCAGTGCTAATTACTCAATGATTAGTTTTCCAGTGTGACTTCTAACCAATGTGACAGGACTGACAAGAGAAATTACATTATAGCATTGTTAAATAGAAGATTTTGCCAGGAGCAAGGCATTTAAAATCTAGTAAATAATAAGTTACTCTTAAGACTTTTCACCTCCTTCATAAAAGGAGTGAAGATATCCCTTGTTAGTTTACAGTCATAAAATAATTATACCTGAATTAGCTAGTTGGATAGCTCAGTGAGTTGGCAACCTGACTGCAGAGTGAGAGGTCAGGAGTTTCATTCCCTGCTGTGTCTTCTGAAAGAAAAGTTAGCCTGTGTAACTGTGGTCAAGCTGCACAGTCACAGAGTACTCTTAGAAGAAGGAAATGGTAAGCCACTTCTGAGTACTGTATACCTTGAAAGCCCTGGGAAGAGTCATCATAAGTCAGAATTCACACTAAAGCATGTGATTATTGTTGTTAATATTTCCATAAGTCATAATTGTCTTTAAAGTATGTAACTATTCTTAGTATTATTGGAGGGAAAAAACTATGAAAAATAATTCAGTTCTGTTTTACCAAGAGATTCTGTGCTAATATAAGAGATTTTATCAGCAATATTCTGGGGTTATCATACTGGAGAGAGGAAGTCATCTTCTCCTAGAGATCTACTGTGAACTCCTGCAGAGTTTTGAATTTTGTCTAAACTCCTCTAGCTGCACAGTGGAAGTACAGGGACTTAGAGAGCAAAATTAACTTCAAGTATCCCCAGAGTAGATCACCACTCTCATTAACTGGCACTTATAATCTCAATAATTCACTCTGAGACATTGGTAAGAGAAAAAATAAGTTTTTCATTTACTCATATTTCAACCTATCAAAAACAGTATATTGTACAAAAATGACTGCTTACAGGAACAGGCCTCAACCGACTCATAGTATGCTCCTAGCAGAGTCCAGCAGACTACATTCTAACTGTACATCTGCCAGCAGACTAAAAGAGAGGGACACTAAAAGAGAGAGACACTTAAGCAGAGATACAGACCCTTCTTTGAAATCAGAGGCAGAGAAGGAAGAATTGGATACTGCTGGATTGATAGACAGTGTCCTCAGACCAGAAAGGTCCCTTCCAGCCAAACTCACCAGAGGCAACATACAAGGCTGAAATAACTCTAAAATGAACAACATAAAATAAAACAGAAAAAAGAGAGTCCTCTGCACACCCTTCAGCAAAACTTGTATAAAGAGATCTTTATTAATGTTTGACTGTGCTCTGCAAGTGTCAAAAGAAGCACAACAATTGCCATTTATTTAAGTAGAACTTGAACTAGCATGGTGTTTGATGACCAAGCTCTCTGATTGTCTAGCATCAGGAACACTAGTACAGAAAAGAGGCTGTCAGAATTAACTGCTTTTAGTGCTGAGACTAGAATTGTGATCTAAATGAAATTTTGGCTTCATTCAAGTAGATTCTCCTTATTTTTAGCTTCCAGAGACAGACAGATGTATTCTCACTTGTGTGCACCAAAATGTAACTGATTATTGAAGCATTAGACAGCCTAAAGGAAACGTAAAGTTTACATACAACATTTAAATTAAAGTTGGGGTGTATTTCATTTTAAATTAATTAACTGTGGTTTCTTGGTTCACAAAGGTAATTTAAAATAAAGGAGTCAATTGTGCCTCACATCTCAATGAATTCAATAGTTATTCAGGCTAACTGCCAGACTATTTTGCTAAAGTAATAATGGGCTCCACATTAATCAAATTAGTCACCTGTGCACATATATTCTTTGTCCCTTATGTGACTGCCATGGGAAATGTGACTTTATGGTGACATTCCTGCCCATGAGCTACACAAAAGCATTAGAACATCTGAAAAGACCACCCCCAGAAATAATGGTGTACACATGATGTACTCTCTTGAGACATACTTATGAATTCATGAATGTGACCCTAGCTTGCTCCTACATACTTTGTCTTTTGTAGTGCCCTCTTTTGGGGCAATAGCTGTCTTTGAATATGATTCAAGAACTTCAGCTGCTATAAAATGTACTGTCTTGAAGTAAGTCAGCCATTTTGAAGGATCTGTATTGTCTGATGGATTCTGGTCCCAATTCAAAATATTTTAAAATTGTTATGTGCCATCACGTCTGTACCACTTATGGCAATCCTAACAGGGGTTTTCAAGATATGTGAGATGTTCAAGGAGAAGTTTGCCATTGCCAACCCCAATGGGTTTCCATGGCCAAGCAAGGATTTGAACGCAGGTCTAGTAAATCCTAGTCTGACACTCTATCCACTAATTAGACTACCTACACTTTTTGAAAATGGCCATTATGCAATTTGTGTCCATGGATAATAATACTTCCTTTGTAGCAGATGAAACTCTTTGTATTGACTGTGAAGAATATCTATTTATTTATTTAGACTCTTGCACAAAAGCAGCAGATTCCATTCTTCATTCCCACCACTGAAGTGATTCATTGTTGGAAGCAATGGCCCTTCAGAACAAAATCACAGCTTCAGATGAGACAAATTCAACCAAATTAAGCATGCAGCTATGGTAGTGCAGGACGGACCATGCATTATTGTGTATGTTCACATGTGTTTGTTTATGTGTGCTTGTAAACCTGTGTGCTATGACACTGTGAATATCATGTAATCAAATCAATTGTCCTCATAGCATTAATTGCTATCGTTTACCTCTGGAACCATATGTTTGAAACTTTGTTTATCATTAAAACTTTTGTATTCAGGAATCCTCATAGTTTGAGCAGGATCAAGGCTGTAACATCCTTGGATAGCAAAGTCAAAGTTTTCCTTACAAGGAGCTTATTCAATAAGAAGCCCCATGTGCAAAACAAAACATTATGCTGATGTTGTGGGTTTTATCAAAGTGTTGATAATATAGCTCTGTGCATCAGAAAACAAATGAATCTTTGAAATGGGCTGGATTGTAGAACGTGAGTACGTTTTTAAACACTGATTTGGCAAAACAATGTAGGCACAAACAAAGTACAGTCTGCAGCTGGTGCAGCTGCCAGAAAAACAGGAAAGGCTGAACACTGAAGTTCATGAATATTTACCATCGTACAATTTAATGTTTATTATATTCTGAAATCACAAGCTTGTTGTTTGCTTTCTTTCCAGCTATTATTTTTTTATGGACGTGACTTAGTTTCAGGATAAGATGTAATACTATCTTACAACCCTTGATAAATGCTGTTCCAGTAATTTTATGTGTTTCAAAACCATCTTCTACTGTATATGTTGGATAAGATTTAAGATTCGAGCCATACAGCTCTTGCCAGGTCTAAAGCCTGACTGTTCCAGAATTAGAAGAGGTTCAATTTTAAGGGCTAGATGGTTTAATATCATTCATTTAAACACGTGGTATAAATAACATTGTAGGGAGATTGGCCTGTAGTCTTGGGATGGTTCTTTGCCTAGTTTCAGTATAGTGATTATTCTGCCATATTTTTGGAATTTGTTTGCTCATTATTAAAGAGCTGAAGGAGCCATTCCTTTGTGTTTTGTCCCAAATATTTAATTCACACAATTAGGGGTAGTTTAGGATAATGTATAAGGCACATTGAATTGGACTTTACTCATTTTATAACTGCTTTTCCATTTTCATCATCATGTTCACAGCCCACAATGTTGCAATGTCTGTTGAAATCTTCAACTAGAAAGTAAGTATTTTGGTTTTACATATTAGATGACTTCTTAAAGCAGAATGGTACATTAGGTGGTCTATAAATCAATGTTACTATACACCAGGGATGGGAACTCGCGACTAGCAACTCACTGTCGAGTCTAACTTAAGTTGCACTAGTGACTTGACTCAGGCTAATTTTTTTTTTAAAGGCTCAGACTCGACTTGCTACTTGGACCCATTTTTCTAAGTTGTGTTTCAAGTCCCTATTATTTTAATGGAAACCTGCAGGAGAAGCAGGCAAACTGCAGCAAATACCCCAAACATGTGTACTGCCTGCAGGAAAAGGGATAGAAAAGGGGATAGGAAGACTCCCTCCAACCCTCCCCCTCCTCCACCACTAACCCCCCACCCGTTCATGTGTGCTTAGTTTTCCCTTATGTTCCACCACTAAGCCTTGACAGGGCATGTTTGCGTGCGCATATGTGCCACAGGGAGAAAGCAAGCCTGAGAGTGTGTGTTACTGCCTTGCCTTGATTTGATTTGCAGCTCACTCTAGCCATTCAGAATCAGAGGAGGATGGGAAATAATCAACCCAAAGGGATTAGATGTCACTCCCACCTCTCTTTCGTATGGTCCACTCCTCTATCCAGTTTACTTGGAAGCCTGCTTGATTTCATACAGCTTAACTTCAGAAAAGATTGGTATAGGATTATATTGCTCCCTTATTTCCTCATGGTATATCTGTCTTTCCCATCCCTAGGGTTGTTGCTTCTTAAATAAGTAAGTTTAAATTGTAAATTATGGACAATTGAGATATTCACTACCACATCAAATGACAAAATCATTTAAGAGGGTTAAATGAGGAGCATACTGGAAGGAAGAGCCTTCCTTCCTCCTCCTCCTCTTCATGGGTCCCTTGGGGTAAGAAAGGTCCTTTAGGCTCTCCTGGAGGTATAAAAGAGGGGGAAGAGAGAAAATGGGCCAGGTAGGAGGAGGAGATGGAACATTTGGCCCACAAACTTAAAAGCTTTTTAATTAAAAAAAAACTTTTTAAAAAACGTAACAGCTATTTAAAAGCTTATTAAAGCATTTTAATAGGGACTTTGGACTTGGACCTGACTCCCTAGCCAGTTTCCAGAATTCAGAGCCTATTCAGCAAGCAAGAAAAAGAAAACACCCGAAGAGAAACTGTAGCTGATAAAAGGGCTTAAGAGACAGTTGAAGAAACTATGTGTAAACCATAGACACATAAATATCACACACATTAATTATTCTAATTGATTCACAGAGTTCTGAGAAGTTTCTGCTTTCTACAAGAGAAAAATGGATGTCTGTAATGGTGTAAAAAATAAAGTTCATGGCAAAGAGGATCACAAGTATCTGCCACTATAACATGGGGAGATAACTTATAGTAGTTCATTATCATCATCTTATACTACAGTTTTAGTCTATACTAAGCTTCAGAATTCCTTGATGCAGAAGATTAGTCTTAGTGTACTGTAATATTTGTGTACATATGAAGGACCTTTATACGTTCTCACTAGTGATGACTAAAAACTTGATTTCAACCCAAGTTTAATGGTAATTCTCAAAAATGTGCAAATTTCTTTTATATTCAAGATGGAGAATAATTTTAAAAATTGGAATGCAAGAGATCATAAAAGTGCTGTATTTCCCCAAATCTACTTCTTATCAGTTTGTTCTTGATGGCCCTTAAGGATAGGATGAGAAATTACATTGTCCATACATAAGGTCTGGTGAGGTGATCACTACAGGCAGCAGAGTGCCAAGGTCCCATTGTACTGATCCCTGCTGCCCCCACCCAGGAGGGCCATGTTGGAGAAGCACCACTACGCACCTCTCCCAAGTCACTTTCTTCTATGACCACACATGGCCATCACAGGATTAGAAAGAAGGAAAAGGACAATAGGTACATAGTTGGCAGAGACATCCCCATGTGCATAAGATAAAACAAAGAAGAAGAAGAAGACTGCTTCCAGAAAGGGTAGCCACTCAAATGTCTCTGATTTCTTGCTTCTGTGAGAAAGGAATTCTCACATCCAAAGTATGGGGGAGAAGGAGACTCTCAAGATGATTATCTGTACCACCCTTGTTTCCTTTTCCTTAGTTCTCAAGACAGCTAAAAAAAATCACACCATAGACAATTTTCTTTGGCACCTTTTACCCATACTTTGACTGTGATAGATCCTCTGATCTGGCATTATTAAAAAAAAAAAGGAGAGTTCCAATGGTTACACTTTCTGGAAGTGGCCAGGCAACTGCCTTCTTCTCCTTCCTTTCCTTTGGCACTGTGTGGAGCTACCATCACCAGTTCCTCCCCATCATCTTAGTTCTTCTTCCCTCTCTAATACTCTGCTGCTGCCTCTCATGAAGGCAGCACACAAAGTTTGTACCACACAAAGCATGGTACGATTGTTGGTGTGTCCACATCTGTGTGCATATATGTATGTTACTGTGAGTGTTTTGATAGCAGGCAGGGTGCTTCACTGACTCGATATGTCTGTGGGGGCACACCAACACTCCCAAACAGTGTATGAAGGCTAACATGTTCCCTCTACACACTGGGGTATCCCTGATATCATTACAGCTGAGGCAGCTTATTGAAAATTCTGCAACTCCTGCATGTCTCTAGTGGAAGACTGAGCCATCAAGCATGTTTTTGTTGTGTTTTTCACAAGTGGAGCAAAATGCCTTGAAGCAAAAGTATCATCTTTCCCCATTGTGAAGCTTAGGACCCCTGCACAGCAAGCACAGAAGGAGAGGTTGATTGCAAAGACAACCAACCAGTCCAGTGCTGCTACTTTTACTAATCCACGCAACAAGGTAACTGCAATTTCTAATTTTGCACATATAGGTAGATGTCCTGTTCATGGGCACACAGTCACCATTAATTAAAGGCTTCTTTTGGGGATTTCAGGGTGCATACTGCTTTATCACATTGTGTATGAGTTGCATATGCCCTAAAATCACCTTTAATCTGTGATAATGTATGTTTAATCAGTGGCATTTCACTACTGATGATGACATAATCTTTGCTGCATGCATAAAGCTGCACAACAGGACTTCAGCCATGTGAAAGAATCTTAGCATCTTCTGAGTAGGGATAAAATTCTTGCATTGCCATCCTAGGCCAAAAATGTTAAGGTGGGTTATAACTGTAATTAACAACAACAACAACAACAACAACAACCAATCAGGATTTACATCACTAACAGCTCCCATCCACACTTGCCTAGTTACAACTTGCTCCTTGGTGGACAAGTAGATAGTGGCAAATGAGTAGAAGGGATCAATCCCTGTTGTGATTCCAGTCAAAAGTATACAATGGACTCCAATTTAACTCAGACGGGCTCAGAATAAGATTTGTTCCAAGACAATTAAAGGAAAATTGGAATGTAGATTGTGGGTTGATTGTCATACCTAATCTAGTCCATCAGGTCCACTGAAAATACTAGACCAAAGCCAGCTGCAACATTTTGTATTTAAAGGCTTCTACTTTTTTCTCACATTTTGAAAATATGCACAGTTTGCCTGTACAATAAAGGGGCTACAGTGAAAGCATCACATTAAAGAAGGTCTTCACATGGCTTTCCATTTACTGCAAGCCTGAATTAAGTATAATGGTTGACTGGAAGGATTAACTTTGAATTTTTAAGCAGCGTTACATAGGCTTGTTTGACAAAGTCTAATTCTCTGATGAGCTGATTGCCATGGTTCTACTCACAACATATATATTCAGATTTACTGTATATAACAGTATGATAAAATTAATGTCTTTCAATGACTGCTTGCTTGATTTAATTATTTTGATTGCATGTTTTGTATTAAATTATAACACTGTCTAACTTTGCTTCCTACTGTATTCTGGTGTGCATTCTAGTTTTGAGGCAAGACAAATCCTGAGTTCACTAGTTAAGCAAATTAGACTGAATACAAAAATAAAGGGACTAAAATAAAAGGAGAAGAATTAAAGATCCAAGCATATGGAGATGACCTAGCAATAATATTAGAAGATCCTATGGACTCGATAGACTCACTGACAGAGACAATAACAGAATTTGGAGCCATGACTGGATTTGAAATAAACAAGCAAAAAACAAATTTTTTAATGAAAAATATAACAAAAGAAGAAAACAAATATACAAGAGCGAACAGGATAGCAATAAACATAAAATATTTAGGAATATATTTGACAAAAAAACTGAGCACATTGCCAAAAGACAACTACATGAAACTAATAAAAGAAATAAGGACAGACCTAGAGAAATGGTCTAAGCTTCAACTTTCGATGATGGGAAGAATAGCAGTTGTCAAAATGAATATCTTGCCAAAATTGATTTTTCTGTTTCAAATGATCCCAGTTATATTGAAGCAAGACATTTTTAAAGAACTCAATAAAATAACTTCCAAATTTATATGGTTGGGGGAAAAAGCGAGAGTAAAACTTAAAGCGCTTCAAGACAATAAACAAAGGGCAGGTTTCAGTCTACCAGGCTGGATGATGTATTATAAAGCAGCATCATTATCCTGGATAAAAGAGTGGATAACTTTAGAAAATCAAAGATTATTGAAGTTGGAAGGACATGACCCGAGCCTGGGTTGGCATGCATTTCTGTGGTATCAAAAAGCAAAACAGTTTAAGCAATTCAATCATCATTTAATAAGGAAAGCTTTAATATGGATCTGGTCATCAATTCAAATACAAAATTATCGAAAGATACCAATCTGGGTGGCGCCCTTAGAAGCATTTTCAAATCCAACACTAATGGGAAAAAAAAGTTTTAGATATGCAGATGTTTTAGATAAAGATGCCAACTTAAAAGGAAAAAAGGAGTTATTAGAAAAAGGTATAACTCTAGATTGGTGGTCAGAAACACAATTAAAATCTAGATATGCAAAAGATAAAGCCTTAGGCTTTTATACAGAAAAAACAATATTGGATAAGGGGTTATTAGATAAGAAAGAAAAAATTATAAAATGCCTGTACAATATCTTACTAGATCAAACAATGCAAGATTAGATTGTCAAAGACTGTATGATTAAATGGGCCAAAAACATTGGTCATAACATAGAATTAGATGCTTGGAAGCAAATATAGGAAAGGAATATTAAAATGACAAAATCAACGAGTCTTAAAGAAAATATATATATTTTACAGTTGGCATTTAATGCTGGAAAAATTATAAAAAATGTATAAAAATATATCTAATAAGTGTTGGAAATGCAATGACAAGATAGGTAGTTTTTATCATATGTGGTGGATGTGTAGGGAAGCCAAAGATTATTGGAAGTTGGTACATGAGATATTACAGAAGATTTTATTAACTAAAATTCCATTGATACCAGAACTTTTCTTACTAAACATTGTACCAGACTCAGTTGATAAAGGGAAGGTATACTTAATACTCCATATTGTGACAGTGGTGAGAATTTTATATGCCAGATACTCGAAGACATCAAGGACACCAACGAAGGGTGAACTTTTGGAAAAAAAATCCTGCAAATTGCAGAGATGGACACTTTAACAGACACACTAAAACATAGGATGTGGGAGACAGATAAGAAGAAATGGGAGCCAATCTAAATCTGGATTGAAGAGAACAATTACGTAGATAAAGCAAATATTGTATAGCGAGAAAGAAATAGTAATGATGTACAGATATGAAATTCGTAACACACCCTGTAATTTCACCTTTCCCCAAAACCCACTTCCCTTTTCCTAACCCTGTACCATTGTTTTTATTCTAAAATAATAATAATAATAAAAATACATATGTATAAAATCCTGAGTTCACTAGTTAATGCAATACAGTAGGTATGATTTTTTTTTTTTACAGCAGATGAAACAGGCAGAATAGAATGTCTCTTTCTTGGTCACATTGAACTTCTGGACTCTCTCCCATGGGATCATGAGTACTGGATTGCTCGGTGCAGCCAAGTCATAACATCACATAAGGAAAATATTACAATTGGAAGAATGGAAAGAATAGTTGCTAATTTTTAATTCTAGTTGATGTAGGCTATCTGGCCTTGAAAGGCACCTTGAAGAGTAATTTTTAAGCTCAATGAGACTCCTTAACTCTAGGAGACAACAAAATAAAGCACTATCTATCTATCTATCTATCTATCTATCTATCTATCTATCTATCTATCTATCTATCTATCTATCTATCTATCTATCTATCTATCTATCTATCTATCTATCTATCTATCTGTCTGTCTGTCTGTCTGTCTATCTATCTATCTATCTGTCTATCTATCTATCTATCTCTATCTATCTATCTATCTATCTGTCTGTCTGTCTGTCTGTCTGTCTATCTATCTAATATGAAAGTATTCATAATTTGAACAAACTATTCCTTTGATAAGCAAAACACACCACAACAAGCACAGAATAATTTTCTGATGTTTTACAAGAACGAAACCCCACTTCTGATGCTTCCGCTCTTTAAAAATCCATACAATAAAGCAAAGGCCATTGAGATTATGTATAATTTGGGTTATTTGTAGAAAAGCAGTATTTACACAATTTTGCCCAATTTGCACCAAAATAGTTCTCATTTGCTCATCAAAATCACAAACTATCTCATCCTTTCATGGAGCAAGAACAATTTTCCATTCTGTTGTCTTTAATGGAACAAGATGGAACAAGTAAGAATTTGCATCCCTAGGCAATAGGCATAATTCCCTCTCTTAAAGAAACATTTATTATTTCAGAGATTCAGTCTTCACTTCACCCTGGAAGACTTTAAAGCCACAATTAGCAAAGATCTAGGATAGAGTTGGCGTAACGTAGTCCTTCAAGACACTGGCCCATGTTCTTAGGTTTCACACTCTGAAAAGTATCCATAAGATTTGGAGGGTTCAGGAGATTACATCCTAGATGTATACACATCTGACTTTTTTAAAAAAAATTATGTCCAAGTTGGCATAGAGGTCAATGCTTTTATCTGTAAATTCCATTTAGTCACATCAAGCCTTAGAGGGGACACTAACCTGGAGTCAAGATCAAAATTCCAAATTACTGTGCTGGATTTTAATATACATTAAAAACAATAACAATAAAGAAATCCAACTTCTTCTCTGTCTTCGTTGTCACAAAGGATGTTCAATAATAGGTTCTCTTTTATGTTTGATTGTACTCACTATGAGCTTTCTACCACTTTAGTCATTAACCCAACATGTTCATGGCTTTCGACTCCACAAAGCACCAGGTAGCCTAACCTGATGTATTATAGTTTCAGCATGTCTGAGAGTGATAACTGAGAGAGCATAGGTCACTCACCTCATTTCAACTAGTGACCAAGTTCTGGACAAGGCTCCTTGGTAAAATTACAAGAAACTCCATCAGAGATGCTAGATAAACATCTGGATCCATCAGTCTTCCAGAACAACAGACCATACAAACCTCTCTTATCCTTATGAAAGAACAAGAAATCTTAAGATTCAATTTAATCTGCCCAGGACAACAGAAAGACAACATCTTCTTACACACAGAGACATTTTACCTTTGGATTTGGTGGGTTACCAGATCCAAAGTGTGTCCTACAATATAACTTGGGACTGGTTAAATTTTATACTCTACTACTTGAAACATGCTTATGTACATGTCTCTCTGTGTGTATTTCTTAATAAAACATTATTTCTTAATAATACATTTTTCTTAAGAATACATCTGTACTAACATGTTAGCTTCTGAAAAGCTTTGACACTTTTTTCCTCAGGAGTTTGACCGACGTCTTAAGATAGTGAATGTCTTCTCCTTCAGAAAGAAGTTAGGAACATAAAGAAAACAGAGGACTTTGTGTCATGATTAGTATGCTGCTCTTATTTCCCATTGACTTGGGCTCAGATATTCCACAAACAGAATGCAAATGACTTATGGTAGAGAATATTCTGTTTTAGCTCCAAAGGTGACCCAGTCAAAATTTACAAATGGGTCCATTGCAGCAAACTATGCTTCAATCTAAATAGGCTTATCTATAGTTGAGGAAGTTTGTTGTTATCACTTTGTTTTTATAAAATTAGATTTCCTATGTAAACTGAAATGTTGAACAAAGCACTTTTTTCTCTGTAAACATCAAAGTATAAAAAAAATCTCATTTCATCTGATCTTAGAATATATCATTTTCCGTATGTAATAAATGCCTAAATAAGAATTGGAATTTATATTAATTATACTATATTACATTATGTTATATTATATTATATATAATAAAATTCCAATTTTCCTTTAGGTGTCTATTGCATGCTATTTATTATATAAATATATTTAATATTTATATAATATATTATAAAATATATTATAAAATATATTATATAAATATATACTCCAGGTGCTTGCAGACAGAGTCTATCCAGAATCACAGTGTGGATTTCGAGCTAATAGATCCACCACTGACATGGTATTTTCCCTCAGACAGTTGCAGGAGAAATGTAGAGAACAACAACAGCCACTCTTTGTGGCCTTCATAGATCTCACAAAGGCCTTTGATTTGGTTAGCAGGGATGGCCTTTTTAAAATCCTTCCCAAGATTGGATGTCCACCTTGACTCCTTAACATCATCAGGTCCTTTCATGAGGGAATGAAGGGCATTGTAGTTTTTAATGGCTCAACATCAGATCCTTTTGACATCCAAAGTGGAGTGAAACAGGGCTGTGTCCTCGTGCTGACCCTGTTTGGGATCTTTTTTGCTGTCATGCTGAAGCACGCCTTTGGAACTGCAACAGAAGGTGTCTATCTCCGGACTAGATCAGATGGAAAGCTCTTTAATCTCTCTAGATTGAGAGCAAAGACCAAAGTCCAACTGAAATGCATGTGGGACTTCCTCTTCGCCGATGATGCAGCCATTGTTGCCCACTCTGCTGAAGACCTCCAACAACTCATGAATCGTTTTAGCAAGGCCTGCCAAGACTTTGGACTAACAATCAGCCTGAAGAAAACACAGGTCATGGGCCAGGGCATGGACTCACCTCCCTCTATTACCATCTCCACGCAAGAATTGGAGGTTGTTCATGAATTTATGTACCTTGGCTCAAAGATCTCTGACACTCTCTCCCTAGATGTTGAGCTGGATAAACGCATTGGCAAAGCAGCTACCATGTTCTCAAGACTCACAAAGAGAGTATGGCTCAATAAGAAGCTGACGGCATACACCAAGATCCAGGTCTATAGAGCCTGTGTCCTGAGTACACTTCTGTACTGCAGTGAGTCCTGGACCCTTTGTGCACGGCAGAAGAGGAAGCTGAACACGTTCCATATGCGTTGTCTCCGACACATTTTTGGTATCACCTGGCAGGACAAAGTTCCAAATAGAGTAGTCCTAGATAGAGCTGGAATTTTTAGCATGTATACATTACTGAAACAGCGACGTCTACGTTGGCTTGGGCATGTTGTGAGAATGGCTGATGGTCGGATTCCAAAAGATCTCCTGTATGGAGAATTAGTGCAGGGAAATCACCCCAGAGGGAGACCACAGCTGCGATACAAGGATATCTGCAAGCGGGATCTGAAGGCCTTAGGAATGGACCTCAACAGATGGGAAACCCTGACATCTGAGCGTTCAGCCTGGAGGCAGGCGGTGCATCACGGCCTCTCCCAATTTGAAGAGACCCTTGTCCAGCAGGCCGAGGCAAAGAGGCAGTCCCAAAACCAGCAAAATCAGGGAGCTGGACGGGGTACAGATTGTATTTGTCTTCAGTGTGGAAGGGATTGTCACTCTCGAATTGGCCTTCTCAGCCACACTAGACGCTGTTCCAAGTCCTCCATACAGAGCACGTTACCATAGTCTTTCGAGACTGAAGGATGCCTAATCATATTTATTTATTATATAAATATTTATCATATAAATAATATAAATAGAATAATAAAATATATAGTAAGGTGCTAAGATTCTTCTCATGTTTATCACAAAGCGTTCTCACTTGTCATGTAGGTACAAAATAAAAAAATAGAAATAGTTTCTGTTGTAGGCATCTATAAGCTAGATTACACCAACCAATGCAGTAGCTTTAGTAAGGTATCATCTAAAGAAGAAGGTAACATGGCCCAGTGTTCCAAATTGTTTTTAGTGTTCATCCTGTTTTTCTTTCTCTTTCACTTAGGAAACTAAGAGTTACTACACTACACTGCACTACACTACACTGCACTACACTATTTATCACAGTTTGATAGAATCCTTGGGTTTATAGTTTAGTGAGCTACCTGTGAGTTCTTTGCCATAGTTCCAAGCAGTGCATGAGAGTGTTCTAACAGAGAATTCTACATACATCACCAAACTACAAATCCCAAGACACTGACACTGCATTTGAAAAGGAGGCAGAGGGAGGCAGAAGGGAACAAAGACTTCAGTAGTGACCCTGGGTTCTTCTGAATAGGCTGCTTGGTTGCCTTCAAAGAGTGTCCACTTGTAATGCTGGCTGTTTGAGTAAGGCCTGCGTCTTCTGGGCCAAGGCACTGTGGAAGGCCTTCCTCCCCTTCCCTCTCTTGTACATGTTCCCACTCAGCACCAGGGACATACCATTTATTTACTTCATTACTTACTTCTCTCTTGAGTTCTGACCTCCCTTTCTTCCAAAAAGAGCCACAAGAAACCATGCCTTGGCCTCAAGGATGCTGTGGTCTTCACAAGCAGCCAGCCTCACAGAAGCTGCATTCTGAAGGCACCAAGGCAGTCTGCACTGATTCTAAACAACTTACCATGCTGTCCTTATGGCTGCCAATGTGAACATCCTCTTCTTCCTTGCTCTGTGCCTCAAAAAGGGCTCCTATGTAGTGGCAGCAAGGAGTCTGGGAAGTATGGCAGTGAATAGTTGGATAAGGCTATGGCACTATCCTCTGCCAGATGAGCTGGCTGCCTCAGTCTCATTAATGGCTAGGTCACCCGTGGAGCCATAGCTGTTACAGTGGCATCAAACTGCTGTAATCCTGTAGTGCAGAGACATTGCAAATCTTTCAGTCCTCTCCTGATACCTCCAAGGAACAGCAGCAGACTCTCCTCTGCTTTAATTTTGATTTAAAATAAGGTGACTACACGATGTAAAGGAAAACACAGATTTGTTTGCCCAGGAATAGTGTTTTTGGATCCAAAGTGTGATCCATTACTGTGCCAACAGAGGGTCATTTATTTTAGCATGGTTGTAAATTTGAAGCATTTTGGCATTGTGAATGCCTCTGTTGGTGTAAACTGCCTTGAGATGGCTGCCTCTCACAGCCACTTCTGCTCTTGCTACAGGGGGTGAAAAAGACACTGCTGGGCTGGCAAGAGGGGGAGTGAGAGAAAATTTATGAGCCAACAGAGAGAGAAAGGTTTGGTGCGGAAAATTGGAGCCTCTGGGAAAGGTGCTGCTGCCAGCAAAGCACTAACGTACTGGCTTGGGAAGAAGGGAGCACTTTCCCTAGCTTGCTGTCCATTCTTTTCTCTTTTTTTCTGCCATCACAATGGGGAGGGAGAAGAGGTGGGTAGGAGAAAGACTCTTTGTTTGCCAGCTGCTGCAAGCAAGGGACGGGTAGGTGAAGGAGAGATCAACAGAGAGAGAGAGAGAGAGAGAGAGAGAGAGAGAGAGAGAGAGAGAGAGAGAGAGAGAGAGAGAGAACTGGCAGCTGGAAGGCATGCAGGTAGGCAAAACACCACTGCTGCTCTCTTCCCCCTCCAGCCAGCCAATTTCAGTCTGTGTCTCGTCCCACCCACTGGTTGTGTGTGTGTTTTGTTTGCACATTTGCAGCATGTGCCAGGATATACACACATACATGCCTGCTCGCCTGTCTCTCTGAATTCCAGCCTTGGATTAGAAAGAGAGCACATGCATCTGGTGAGGGTGTCCTTTCAGAAAGTCCAGATTAAACTTTGTTCCAAGGGAATGGAAACTGCAATTCAAACACCATGTGACTGGCTTGTGACTTGGAGTCAATTTAACTTGACTGATCTTACACCGACACATATTCAAAAAAATTGCTTTAATGTAAACGAGCCCAGAGCTACAATAATTCATATCTTCTGTACCTTGGACTCGAAACTGGATTAGTTTGAACTATTTTGCTTTTAGCAAGATCAAGTAGTGGCCCCATTACTCATGAGAGGACTCCACCGTTCTTCATTGACATGTGGGGAGGATAGCCTTTCCACATCCTCATACACTATAAAATATTCATTGAAAACACACATTGGTGTCATGTACCAAAAATGCACACATTAATAACATGTTTTGGTAAACTCTAGAAATTCAAGATCAAGGCTCAAGAACAAAATAAATAGTAGTTATTTACTAATAAACTATTTAAGGTTTTAAGATTTCCAGGTGATGTAAAATGAATTGACATGTTTGTTTGACTTGTAATTGGCAAGGAAAATGTGAGTCCCCCACTTCTCATATCAAAGAAGGATTTCACTTCAAGTTACCTGCATCTTTATCCTCAGCATGAAGTATTTATTTTCTCTTAGAAAGTAAGCCAAAGCTTCATGAGCTCAGGTTTGTCTACCATATGCTGCCTAATGCTAGATGTAATTTATATATTCCACTTATTTAGTCTGATTCTGGATAGCTTTCTGCAAACAGATTTCTTGTTAATCAGTTCTTGCATAGGAAGAACATCTAGGAGATTTAGAAGATTATCCAAAGATTATTTCACTTTTCTTTCCTATACCTACAATCTATTCAAGTCCCTGTTTTGAATCAAAAATATATCCAGCTGTCAAGGCTGCTATCTTAACACACACTTTCCAAGAGTGGAAAAAAACACATTAAACCAAGAGGGAACTACTACTGTTTAATCATCCATAGAACTACACCACACATGATGGAATGCAGTTATACAAATGTTTAGAACAGAGTTCAGAAATGTTTCCATACATTTAGAAATTCTAAAGAATTTGTCACAAACCTAGAAAGATGCAACCCAGTCAAGCAGAAATTATCATGTAGCCAGCAAATATTTGAGGTTTTTTTAATGTATATGCCTGATGCCTCAAACCACAACCTATGTCATGCATGTAAAACATCCATGCCACCAAGCTAAATACAGTTTATTGATTAACTGTACTGGCCCATGACATGTGCATATCGCTTATTAATATGTTGCATGTGTAGGACTACAAAAAACAGAGTGTGTCTCAAGTACGTAGCAGACTATCATGCACGTGTGGAGAGCAATATTCACCTTGATGTTCCTAAAAGAGCATACACTTGGCTCAAAGAGATCTCTCCAATCCTATCTGCATCCCTCTGTAGCCCAAAGATGTGGGAGGGAATTCCTAATAGTGTCTGATCTGGCTACAGTGGAATGTGCCTTAGTTACATCTTATTTGGATTGCTGCAATGTACTCTATGTGGGGCTGCCTTTGAAGATGGTTCAGAGACTTCAGTTGGTGCAAAATGCTAGACTCCAAACCAGAACCAGGTACAGGGAGCATTTAACACCCTTGTTATGACAGTTACACTGGTTTCCGGCTTGTTTCCAGACCCAGTTCAAAGTTCTGGCTTTGAATGATAAAGCTCTGCAGAACTTGGACTATCTGAGAGAGCTTATTTCCCCATATGAGCCTCCACAAGGATTAAAGTTTTCAGGAAAAGCTTGTGCCTAGATCCCTCAACCTTCAAAGGTTCATCTGGTGATGACCCAAGAGAGGGCTTTTTCAGTGGCTCCTCCAAGATGATGGAATGCCTTTGCCCTCCCACCTCGGAATAATAATATGAGATGCAGGTGATGGGTATAAACAGGGCCACGCTTTATTAATTAACATGCCATAAACTTATGGCTTCAAAACCAGGGGCCTGTGGTAGTGCAGAATCAGGATTGGTGCCAAAGGTTTCACAGGACCCCCTCACTATCCTATACGAGTGAGTCTCTCACCCCATGGACAGCATGACCCCGGCTGATGAAATATCAAGCCCCCCCCGGGCCTGCAAGCCCCCTGATTTGGCAGCCCTCAGCCCAGGGAGGACCCCAGCTGGTCTTTCCTCCCAGCACTGTAACCTCACAATCTGCAGTGCCAGAAGTTCAGACCCGCTATGCACTGCTTGAACTCCATGGGCACTCACCGATTCAGTTTCCTTCCACACTACCCGCCACGGAATGAGCGATCTTAGCTACGCTCCATTCCCCCTTAAGGCCGAAGATTTGAGCACGCAGGCCCCTACATAAATCCTTCAAGATCTCTAAACCAGCCTCAGATAAATGAACCCCATCACATCTATATAACTCTGGTCGGTCCAACAGGATCTCCAGGTGTCCTATAACTGAGTCCATCTCTTTAACGATTGCTCTGCAAACTTCCTTATTAACTTTCCTACGTGCTCTATTCATACAACTAGCTTCACAATCAGCTCTCCAACTATGCAGAGGAATAATTGTGGACCAAACTATTCTTGCAAACAGGAACTTCACCTTCCAGCTCCTCAAATCAGCCAGAATGTCTAGCACAAGAGACTTGCCACTCCTCCTGGCCAAGTCATTATACCCCAAATGAACCACCAACACATCTGGGGGTGCCCCAGCTGCAGCTGCTTCTACCGTGCCAAGAAAATTGGTCCAAAGCATGCCCCTTTGGCCAATCCATTTCAAGCTTGCAGTTGGCTGAAGTTCCAAATCTCGGCCCCACGCCGTCCTGGCAGCGTAGTCTGTAGCCCAGTAGATAAAACTATGACCCAGCAACAGGATCCTCCACTGCCTTTTGGGTCGCCCTGCATCTGAAATTAAAGACAAACAGCCAGGCAGGAGCCTACAACTGTGGCATGTCGCGCACATAAAGTTTGTACCTATGGGATGACCATCTCCCTACATTCTTAATCTTCTCTGGACTATACCCCAGCATGGTGGCAGTGGACGCTGCCCCAATGTGAAATGAGTGGGTCCCAAATCGCTATCCTGTAAAACCCACCTGATCTAAAGCAGCCCCAATGACATTCCAGAACTGGTACTTCATCAGTGGGGAACCGTCATTATGGCAGAATAAGTAGCCCTGAGCTTCCTCCCTCATCCTAAGGTAATCCTCCATTGCCCAAATCGGGCATATCTTTACAATGGAGCAAGTATCCAACGAGAGAAAGGCTCCTTTTCCTAATTGATCTGTTTTGGATTTTCAGATGTGCAATTGTAACTTGCCACATCCCAGCATCAAATCTGCAAGTTGTAATGCCCTCCTTGACTTGTCATCCTTACCGGCAGCAACAACCTCACTAATACAAAATGCTCCAAAAAATGTTAACAACTCTGCTGCCTTAAAAGGGGAAGCTTCATACCTATCCCTGCAAAGGGTTCCCCATGATTGGCTAAACTTCAATAATATGGCCGGAGAGAAAGGGGACCTAGCATCAGACGTTGTAACCCTTTCCTTATTCCATCCCTCTATCATTTTCCGTATTCTAAAATCCCTTGTCGAGTCAGCTGCTCCAAGAGCTTTAGCCTGGAATGCTAACGCCGACATCTTACCCTGAATCGAGCTAGGTGCTAGGCCTTTTTGGAAAAGAAAAACACCAAATTGCTGAAGGTGATCAACTGGTATGGGCCATACCTGGTCAAACCGCTCCTGAACCCTAAATTTTCTGAACTCTTCACAAACTGCAAAATAGCCCCACCTAGTACTCAGGGCAAGAGCCAACCTTATTGCTCGAAGTGCTTCCCGTCTCCAATCAGCCATACCTCTTGTGGGAGGACTTCTCGTTACCTGTGAGCTCCTGGAGCCAACACCCTGAACCGCGCCATCTGTTGACAGGACAGGGCATCAGCTATATTGTTATCTATGCTGGGAATGTGCCTTGCATGAAATACTATATTAAATTGCAATGTGCGCAATACAAACGCCCTCACCAGTCTCATGACTCGTTCAGATCTAGATGACATGTTATTAATGACATGCACCACTGCCAAATTATCACACCAGAATCTGACTACTGAATTGGCCCATTCAGCAGCCCATAACCAAACGGCACCTAAAATGGGAAAAAAACTCCAGGAACATCAAGTCCCTGGTCAGGCCCAGCTTGTGCCACTCTTCAGGCCAAGTCCCAGCACACCAACGGCACCAGAAATAGATGCCAAAGTCTAAGGACCCTGCCGCATCTGTCTGAACTTGGAATTCATTCTGAAGGCGCAATTCTGCTCTACAGAATGAAACTCCATTAAAACTGTCCAAAAATTGCTACCATAGTCTAAGATCTTGCCTCATCCCGGCTGTAATCCGGGTTCTATGGAAAGGTTTGCGTAGACCCCTCGTGGCTGCATATAACCTACACATACCCAGGAATGTGATGCTAGTTGAAGGCCCTTCTGTTTTCTCCTCCGCCAAAGGAAGACCTATCTCCTGAGCTAATTTCTCAGAAGACTTCAACAAGTGCCTACAATTCCCAGAATCCTTTGCACCACAGAAAAGAAAATCATCTAAATAATGGGCCGTACTATGCAGCCCCGCCCTATGCCTAAGCTCCCATTCTAAAAAGGAGCTAAAACGCTCAAAGGCTGCACAAGATACCAAGCAACCCATGGGTAACACTCTATCCATGTAAAATGCACCCTTGAACAAAAAACCCAACGACTCAAAATCGTCTGAATGAACTGGAAGCAGACGGAAGGCTGATTTTACATTAGCCTTGGCCATCTCCGCTCCCCTGCCACATGCCCTAATCATGTGCACAGCGTCATCGAATGATGTATATCGCATGGTGCAAAGCTCCTGCGGTATGCCGTCATTGACAGAATCACCCTCTGGGTAAGAGAGGTGATGAATGAGTCTGAATTCACCTGGGGTCTTTTTAAGTACAATTCCTAATGGGGACACCCAGAGATGCGGGACAAATGGACCTAGAACTCTGCCCTCTTGAACCTCCTTCTCAGTTTTTTGCCTTACTATGTCCTCCATTCCAATCACAGATTTCAATTTTTTTGCAAACGCCTTGCGTTTCCCTTCCACAGGGATATGAAAACCTAACTGAAACCCTTCAAATAAATATGCTGCAGCTTCTCACAAAGGGTAACTAGCTAACAGAGCTGCAAGAACCTTTAATTTAATAGGGCTGGGCCCCTTTTGCCTTACCTGCTCCTCCACCAGGCTTCTTGTTGCCGCCTTGCTCCCTACCACGTGTTTTTGGTAGCTGCCCTTTGAAGCACTTAGCACTAGGGTCCCCACCCCCCGCAGGTGGAACACTCATGCTTGTAGCGGCATGACTTCCTTGAGCAGGATCCCCATGCATTGAAGTCCCAGCAGAGCAGGCGGGGTTGAACCACCTGCCCTGCACCAGCACGGGAACTGTTAGCTTGCCCAGCCTTCCTAATAAGGTGGCCACTGTCAAACCTTTCACCCTGTGCCAGTCATGCAGGTGTTATGGTTTGCAGCCATAAACCCAGGTGTGGCTCATCCCAGCGCATGTTCACGTGTATAGACGCTCTCATACAAAAATTTTCATCGTAGGTCAACCAAGAATGACCTGGAAAGTCAACATAGGCCCGTATATCAGGTCCAAGTACTGCACTAATGACAGAGCGCACCAAGGTTGTGCCTTTACTATTATACCTGCATAGATTAAAAATCCTGGCAGCAGTTGGCCCACGTGTGCTCTGGTTTTTTGTGCCTCCTCCTCTCTTTCTCTACCTTGTCCTCTTTCTCTAGCTCCTTAGCATCTATGTTTCTATTTAATAATTCAAATAGATCTACATAGTCTCCCTTCCATATGTGCTCCTTCATAGCTGGCATCAAGTGATCACCTAAAGGGAGTGCATAATCCCCAAAAGGCAATGCCCTAAGGGGAACAGAATTATACCCAGTGTCAGGTACTGAAGGATACGGCCAAACCCCAACCCCAACTGATGTCCCAGGCGGGGTGGGAAAGGGTGTTGGGGGGTAAGAGGCACACCAGGCACCAGCAGCCAGTCCAGAAGGCACCTGACCTGTGGGTCCACCCTGTGAACCCAAGGTTAACTCCTCCAGCTCCTGCACCCCCCCATAAACATGGCACTACTAGTGTCTGGTGCAGCAGCGAGCTCACCTGATGTTTGAATAGCGGCTGCCTCCCTGCTGGTTGAAGGTCTTTCACCGTCTGACCTGCTGTCCTCACTCACTTCTTGCCTTTGGACCCTCTTGCCTGTCGAGTGTGCATGTGTGCACTCAGCTCCACTTCCAACCCGGCCGCTTGATTGAGCTGGCTGGTGCTCCTTTGGCAAATCTGCCACTCCCAACTTTCCTTGTACAGCTGACTCTAGAGCTTCGCACATTTGTGTGCCTTGGATTCTCTTGCTGAGCACCGTGGCTGCCCGCCTTCTGACCCTTTATCTACTTGAGCAGCCTTCTGCTGTTCTAAGGCTGCTATTTTTGCCCGTAGTTCCTCCCACACAGGCCAGCCCTCCTCATCTGATGATGATGATATAACCGGGGGAGAAACCCTGGGAGCCCTGCGCTTAGCAGGTTGCTTCCCTTTGCTGTTGCCTTGACCCTTTTTTTGGGGCCATGGCAGCTACCAAAAGCTCTTTACTGAACAAAAGCACATTAAACACACAGCTAATACCTGTGCACGCACTTCGATTGCAAACACACCCAACGATATCACCTGTTGTATTTTTAATTTTTTGTTAATTATTAATTCTTAATTCTCCTCTTTTTAAAAAAATATTCAGAACTAACTCCTAAATACTAGGAGCTGCCTCAATACAACCCCCCTAAATGTTATTTAATTGTTATGTTATGATTCGATTCAATTATTTAATTTGATTTAATTTGACATATTTTTCTTTTCTCTCTCTCTCTCTTTTTAAAATAACCCTATGGTGTGTGCACTCGTATGTCTGCGAGCACACCGTTCCCAAATGAATTTAAGGGACCCAACAGACACCCAAGCATGCAAATAATCGGCTGTGGGGGGGGGGGTATGAGTCTGTCTCCAAAACTACACCTAATATATGTAGGAGGGGTGTTTCCCCTACCTTCCTGCTGTCCCTAAGGGCCCAGCCCCAGTGGGGGGGGCTTTACCCCCATAACCCAGCCTTTTCCCCCTCCCCCTTGTTCTTATTTATTTATTCAATTTTCTTTTTTTCCCTTTTTAAAATTAATATATATAATAAAAGAAATCCCTTAGGATTTATTTTATCTTCTAAATTCTTTCCACTTTCTCAATCTCTCTCTCTTTTTTTAAAAAACTCCTCGAAACTGAGCACTGCTGGGGCTCAAAAGTGATCCCCGACACTTTCCTCCAACCTTGGGGAGTGCTGATGCACCCCCCCTAAACCCCCTCCAAACTGTTGGCTGCTACGCAGCAAGAAATTCCAGCAGCGTTGTGCACAGCCGCTGCTGGGAACGCAAGCCTCGAAAGGCTTAAGGACGCTCTCCCTCCCCCCAGGTAAAATGAGAATAGCACGTCTCACGCTATCCCAGGGAGATAGAAGGGAGCAAAGAAGCTCCGCATGGCAACAAGCGCCGGCAGAGCCAATATTCCTCACAAGGCTCAGTTCGCCTCACTTCCACCAGCAGGCAAAAACATTCCTTTAAAAGCAGGTTTTTGGAGTTTAAATTCAGATAATTTATAGGATGACAGGTGATAGTTCTAATATTTTAATATTTATATACTGTATTTTATAATGTTTTCATGGGCTTTAACTCTTGTTTGTTTCATCACTTCTTCTGTGTGTGTGATCTGTGTCATCAAGTTGGAACCGATTTATAATAACCCTAATAGGGCTTTCAAGATAACTGAGATGTTTAAGGAGTGGCTTTACCAGCTTCCCCCAGTCAGTTTCCATGGCTGAACAGGGATTCAAACCCTGTTCTCCAGTGTCCTAGTCTGTCGCCCTATCCACTATACCACACTGGGAATCCTCACTTCTTAATGAGCTACTTATTATGTTTTATATGCTTTTTTAAAATGTTGTAAACTACATCAAGTCCCTTATACAGGAAGAAAAGTAGTTTTTTTTAAAAAAAAAAACCCTAAACAAATGCTTGTGAAACTTTCTGTGGGTGGGAAAGGAACTGTTTTATTAGCCAGTTTCCATGGCACAGTAGGCTGAAGGAAATGCTGTGCTTTTTATTGAGACATAAGAACTGCCCATCACACAATCAACATTGCATGTAAAATACGCAATTCTTCTTAAAATCAGAGCAGATACAGCCATGCTGAAATTATCAAGTGATAGAGACCCATGCACCCCAACATTTTTGTTCAAATGGGTAAAGTAATAGTAAGAGGGAATAAATCCTTTTAATTTGGTCACACACTGTTTTCATGCTTCATTTTAGCATGAAACTGTTTTGTGTGTATATATTTGTTTGTATGTATGTATATATATATATATTGCCCAGAGCAGGCAGGGAGGGAAGTGTGCAGCAGCTATGGAACATCTGTGTGGAACATATATATATGGGGGGGAGGTACTGTGTATATTATAAGATCTTCCTAGATTGTGCCTAGCATTTTTGTATAGGGTGGTATCTTTTTAGAGTGAGCCCATTGATAAATGTTTCTTCACTGCTAAAATCTTCCAATGAAGCAAACATGATTAATACTTTCAGGAGGGAATGAAAACCTGAGAAGAGAAAGCATCAGGTGATTAGCTGTTCAAGATGAAGAAGTGATCATAAAAGGGAACATTGAACAAATGTTCAATTCTATGATTCAATGTTGGCAAATAGCATCAAAGTCAAAGTCCTACAGCTTCCCCCCTAACCTTGATTCCTTCCATCTCTGTGACTAACTTAATGGGACATTATGCACACTTCAACATTTCTTTGCAGCACTTGAAAGGTCTAGGGATCTGGCAACCGACCACATTTCTCAGAATTCAAGAAACTTTGAGATAAATAACAGTCATTCTTAGTCAGGTAACAGATAAAAATACCTTTAATTTTAAAATGAGATTATTTGCATTCTCTTTCTTCAACAACTTAAAAAGCCTTGGGATAGAATTCATTAGCGACAAAACTGTAACAGTATCGATCCTCCTTATACATAAAGACTGTCTTCAGACATTCTCTGAAGAAGAGAATGTAAAACAGAAGTGACTCTTACTTCTATGCAGGGCACATCAAAAATGAAGTGCTGCATATGCAGTCAAAAAGATATGTATTATTTTCCACATCAGACATGCATAGTGTTCCATTTTAGATATGACCTGGAATGTGTGAAAAGAGGAAGAATAAATGAGTGACTGAACAACATCCTTTGTCTGTCAATGTTTCTTTTAAATATCTAAAGCACCTTCTTCAGACAATGATACCTAATGACTTCTCAGATCACCTGAATCTTAAAGCAAAGACTTGAAGATTGAAATGCAAACTGCAGGCAAGCCAATATTTTTCAAAGAAAAAAGCCTAGCTCTGTGGCTCTCTGCCGCCGCCACTTGCAATAGCAGTGTAATGGTGGCCAGATTGTCAGTCTGATTACTGTTGCTATTGCTCTTTGTCATCTCCACCAGCAGCAGTAGATAATATAATATAAGAATTTTGTAAAAATACTATCACCACATGTAACAATGTGTTCTCCTGCTAAGATGCTATTGAAGAATATCTTCTCTTCTTAGAGAAATTCAGTTATATGTTTCACCCAATTTCTCTGTCCATAGTGTGGAGAATTTTAAGACACCATTTCCACAGTTTTAAAGCCACTAGAACTCAGTGGCTCCCACATTATCATTTTCTAAATGATCACTACTGTGGAGACCTTAGACTAATGATGGGCATGAATCGTGCTTCGGCAGTTCAGCCCGGTTTGTTGCAGTACCCACACAGGTATTCTGTAGCTGCCGCACACTTCCCTCCCTGCCTGCTCTGAGCAATTGCCCACTCACTGGCAGGAGCATGCTCCCCTCCTTCACCTCCTTGAGTAATTACCTAGTTACTGGCAAAACCATGGGCTTTCCTGCCCTGCCTCCTCTGGTGATCACCCACTCAGGTGAGGAGGCAAAACAGGGAGGTCCATGCTGCTGGTGGTGATTGGGTGAGCACCCAAGGAGGTGGAGGAGGAAAACATGCTCCTGCCGGCGAGTGGGTGATCATCTGAGGAAGTGGGGGAGATGAGCACATGGCACCCGCAGAACACCCGTGCAGGTGCTGTGACGAACTGAGCCAAACTGCTGAAGCATGGTTCATACACATCTCTACCTTGGGCTATTATCGCTAATTTCAATTGGTCAAAGAAATAACTGACATCACCTCTATATAGTGGACAGTACGATCAGTAAGCCCCTACAGTAGCTGTCACCTATACCTAGCCCATGTGTTTCATGCAGCTCTTTCCTGTCTTTTTTTCCAATCACCATAATACCCCACTATTTTTAATGGAAAGCTGGAATATAAATGTAATAAATAAATAAATGAAATAGCTACTGCTGGTTTAGAAGCTGATCTACCAACCATCAAGCTTTTTTGCTAATCTGTCTTGCAAGATCAGCTAACAAAAAGGCTTTCTGACACTGGAAGGAGATTGTGCCTAATCCTAACCCCGTATAGCTGGTACAACTTTGAGTTGGTACATCTCTAGAAATGCAGTGTGTGAAAGTATCCTGTGAATGTTCTAGTGATGCATTTGTCCTAGAACAGGGAATTCTATTCTCCTGCCAACACATCCATCACATGTGAATGCTTATTTACCATATAAAAAGTTTTATGATACAACAAAGCTTCAGGCTCTTAGCCACATAAATTCTGTTTTCTTGAAGTGTAAGGATGTTGAAAACACATCTTTTCCACCTCAAAGCAACGTAACAGTTCAGTTCAAGCAAAGGAACACTTTCCTATTAATAAGCAAGGGGAGAGTTTTCAGTTCACTGCTGTTTGCAATTTACTGAAGCAAAAATATAAAATATATGTTTACAGTCTAGAGAGAAGTTAATAATTTTATTTGAGTATCACTGTTTGACTCCTGATATATGTTATCTTCTTTCATGCAGTGAACTTAATATATGACATTGTGGGAATGAGTAGGTGTTCGATCATTGGAATTGCACTATATTTGTAATTCTCAGTCCTGACATATGCAAAAGACTGACCTCAAGTGGCTTTAACTAATGGCTGCAATTCATGTTCCTCATACAGAAGAAAGGTCAGAGCTGTGCTATACGGGAAACTGGTGAAGTCAGTTATCTGCTTTCTGTGACCTGTACTGAAAATGGGTTGTGTTGACAATATTCTTTAAAACAGCATAATCTCAGACCTTGTTTATAAAATTAACAAAGCAACCTAAGAGATTTCTGTCCAAGAAACTATGACTTATAGCATTATATCAGAGGACAAACACCTTCTTGCATGTATGACATATTCAAGCAAATCCAAAAGCAAGCAAAGAATGCACACTCTCATTTGTTCCTTCAGGTGGAGCCACCATGGGTCCTCATCAGGAGAGAGGCAGCCTATAAGTAAAACAAACAGTACCAATATGTCTCTAACTTAGTGCAGCTATAACTTTGTTTGTTTGTTTGTTTGTTTGTTTGTTTGTTCGTTCATTAATATACCACCCATCTGGCATCAAAGGCCATTCTGGGCAGTTTTCAATAAAGTAAAACAATAATTAACAGTTATATTTAAACAGCATTAAATTATATCAATGTGAACATCAAAATAATAAAAAGGAATAGACATATGCTAAACATTATAACTTAAAATCCAACACAATAAAACATTTAATAAAAACATTCAAGATGGTGGTGATCAAATAACTTAGAGGCTGATAGGTTCCCTGCATTCTGTTAGCGGAAGGCCTGTTTAAATAACCAAGTTTTTAAAAGTTTCTTAAAGGTCACTAGTGAAGGGGCTAGGTGAATATTGGGTGGAAGTTGGTTCCAGAGGCATGGTGCAACCACCCAGAAGGCCCAGTTCCTTATCTTCTTATTCTGGGCCTCTCTCAGGGTCAACATCCTCAACCGCCCAGCCTGGGATGTACAAGTAGAGTGGGCAGATCCTATCAGAAGAAGGTATCAAGGTCCCAAACCATTTAGGGTTTTATATGTTAGTGTCAGCACCTTTAAGCTGGCACAGAAACAGACAGGTAGCCAGTGTAAGGCAGCCAGAGTGGGGGAGATATGTTAGTATCTGTTTACTCGACCCAGTAATCTGGCTGCCATATTCTGGACCTGTTGGAGTTTCGGTATTTTAGAAAAAATTACTCACCATGTATGCATCCTTTTTTGTGATGTATCCTCCACACACCCCGAAATAAAAAACAAGAAAATAAGTGAAACAGGATCCCATCTCCACCACCACTGCAGCAAATGTTCATGGGGAGTACACCAATAGCTTTGGATCAGCCACAGAAAATACCTCAACAGTGTGCTTTCCTATAGATATACCGGATTTTGTAAAAATCCATTATTCACGATCTCTGTACAGATTTCCACTAATATTAAACTCTTAAATTGTAGTTTACTTGGGATCTAGGCTACAAAAAGGTCATGGAATAAAATTATTTCATTTTTTTGGGTATCTTTACTATGGTTAACTCATATTGCACCTTTCAGAAAACTTTGTTTTGCATAATTTGTTGAATATCTTCCTCCCCTTCTCCATGGTAAATATGTTTTGTGAATGTGGTGGGGTTATCTGCTTAGCAAGATTGCACTCAGAACAGCAATTGAAGTACAGTTTGGTTGCTTGCTCTGAAGGACAAAGAAAAGGTGAACTACAACAGTAGAAGGAGCAGACTATGTCATTCCTCTGCAGCTCGGTTTCATTCCTCCATTACGACAACTGAAAAATGTAGCATTTATTTTAATTTAGTGGTGCACTGTGTTGAATCTGTTATCACCACTGGCAATGGCAGTAGCATTTGTCAAGTTAACCTACACAAAATCTTCCGTGGGAAAGAATAATTGTATTCCAATATGCTTGTCTCCTGATCTCCTTCCCAGTTTCCTCTATTTTAAAAGGGTTGTAGCAAAACAGGATACAGCTTGCCAAAAATTTAATGTTCTAGAGAGTTTCTGATTTCATTTGAAAAGAGTAAGGGGGCAGCTGATAAACTTGACTATGCTTAACCTTAGGTAAATTATGCCAGTGCTGAAAACCCTCAGACCAAATGATCTGATTATCATGCATGGAAAGCAAGCCCAAATCCCACTGATCATCTAGTTGGCAGGAAGTTTCAACCCATATCATCAAGATTGGTTCAGCCATCTAAGTAGCAGAATATGGTATATTGTTTACATGGATCAAATGCAGGTAGTCATTCTACACCTATAGGGCCATCTCACATTCGCATGCCACAAGTGACTCGTTAGTTTGATCTGTCTCCATAAGGCACAAGGCTCTATGGATCTGCATATATAGCTTTTTTCACTTGTTTTTATATGTGCTTGCTGTTCTTTAGTTCAAGACCTCTCCTTACCTCCACTGAAGATCCAAAATGTGCAGCAGCTGGCTCACCAGAAGAGGCATGCTGTGGTAAGAACTCATCCCAGTGTTACTGGATTAAGTGATCTGTTGTTCCCACCTCTCTTCCATTAGATGTAGTTATTCAACTGGGTTAGAAAGATACTGGAAACCACATTTACTTTTGGCAATGAGATAGATTCACTGTATCTCACACTTTCTGTGATGTCAGAGGCATCAGGGCAGATACATTTAGGATAAAGAAATGATTGTGGTTATCTGATCCCAAAATATATTTCTCAATAAGGGATTGGGAGAATTAGTCTTAGAGACTCTTGCCAGCTTGTGGGCTCCCAGGTCTACCCTAGCCATACATGCTGTAGGCTGGCTGACCTTATGTGACTTAATAGATCTGAGACTTGTTATTCCCAGTGTCTCCCTTCAGCCAAAGGTCTAGGAACAGAGTGTCAATGTACATTGGGTTTCCCGGATGATGGGATTCAGCCCTATACCAGTCCAAGAGATTGTAAGCTGTAACCAATGTAGTTCACAGCTAGTTTCACCCAAAGTCTGTCAATGTGTTGCTAGTGCTTGGAGGTGTAAGCACTATATGAATGGAAGCCTGCTCCCATGCATTTTCTTTCTAGCTGGACTAAGGTAAAATGCTTTCGTTATTAATAGTGGGTTAGATTCACTCAGGTCCAGCTGAAACCAATGGATACCTTAGCCATGTCTCAAGTCCCATTATTTTAATTGAGATTTTAATTCAACTGACACCCTATTAAAGTGTGTCTTCTGCCCCCTCTGTCATTGCATTTTTCACAGTTTCAGAATGTGCTAAAGAGAATAATCTTGTTTGCATGTTGACTCTACATGTGATTTTAAAAAAACCCCAAACAAACAGAATTTCCATAGCTTGCATGAAGAACCTATACATGAGCATTACTTCTCTTCAAACCTGGCTCTGAAAGCATGAAGAATATGGTGACAGAAGGTGTGGGCTAGGTATTCCCCTCAAAGTATGCTCACAGTGTTAGTTAATAATACGTAAGTGAGACAATAATTTTGACCTAATCAATTTTGTTTTGCTCAGAGGTTATGTATTATTAAAGCAGAACCCTTTGATGTGCTAACAAAGTGCCAGCCAACATGTATTTACTTCCAGAGTGCTTGGGTTGGAATGAACAATTCAGGATAGCATCTTCCACCCCAATAATAAGTCTCTTTTTTGGATGTCATTAAACAAGTCAAAATGTAGTTGTGGTCTCTTGGCAAGACATAATTTTCCTGGTCCCAGAATGTCACCACTTTACTACATCAAATCCTACTAAGTTCACTTCTAGTGAACTTTCATCATAAACTTTACACTAAAATCATATTTGAGATCATATGGAACAAAAAAGAGAAGGAACCTGAAGCTCTGAGAATCTAAGGGGTAAAATCTGCATTTTCCCTTCTCTTCTGCTGAATTGTACCCTTATCTTGAGGGTAGGGTAGTGCCAATGGCCCTTGCCTCACATTCTTGGAAGGCCTCAAATTTAAAATATATCACATTTTTGTAAACCTGCTTTGCTATTTCTTCATTTTTAAAAAACGTACAACAAGCCTCAAAAAATAGAACTGTTTCCAGGCCATGTATGACTTCTGTGAGACCCTAAGTGCAGAATACACAAAAACCTTGTTAGTTCAGAAGACATTGTTCTTTTTTAACATCTTGTATCAATCTCCTCAGTCAGGAGTTTGAAACTTCATGAATGATAACATGTGATCAATGCATGAATATTATCAACAAAGCTCTTTGTAGAATTATATTTGCACTGTCTGATAATTCCTACAGACTTGCTAAATTCTAATATTTTTCATAACACTAGACATGGCTTTCTTGGAGGAGTATTGTTTATCTTACTTAGCAATTGAAATTGTTGAGATCATTTAATTAGACTGAAGCTAATTATTATGCAACAAAAGCTCTAATCTACCTTCATGCTTCAAAGTGAAGAAAAAGACATCTGTGGGAAGCAGTGAGATAGAAAACCAATGTGTCAGATGGTGTGCATGTCAACTGTGATCCGGCTAGAGATAAGCTTTCTTCCTGGCTGGGCCATCACTTCAAAAGGAGATTCATTTCGAAGAAAATTATCAAGCCAAAAGAGGATCACAATTGCAGAATTACTTGGCTATATCTTACGTTTTAAACAGTATGTGCCATGCATCTAAACTAATAGTCCCTTCTTGCTCCTTTTCTGCTTCAAACTTGCAACCATATTCATGTATGGCAACATTGGGGAACATGCTGAACTACCTTTTCTTCTCATCCCTAACTGTAGGCTATGTTACTAGGAATTATGGGAGTTATAATCTAACCACATGTAGAAGGTAAGTGTTCCCCCACCCTGAAGTATTTTGTAGACCTTCAAACAGTCTCCTTGTTTTCCAAAACTGAGAAATTCTATCGCAGAAGGCCATGACCTTGAAGCAGTTTGGCCAAATCTTGTACTCCATAAGCTCTAAAACATTATGCTTCAAAATGAAGAAAAAGCATCATCTAGTAAGCTATATATGCCTTATAGGATGGTGTTCTCACAGACTACCTGTTCATGCAAAGAGTGTCACTTAAAAAGGGACTTAGTAAAGTCCACCAATTCATATTAATCATGATAGTTTCTAATTTGTCTCCAGCTTGACTGTATAATAGGGCTGTAACCAGGATGGAACAACTGGGACTTTGCCTCAGTGACCTAAAATTTAGAAGACATTGAAACTGAAAGGTGATTAAACCAAAGAATGTCAGGAAAATACATGGAACACTTTCTGGCTCTATTCATTTTCCTTCCACTTTTTAACAAGCGCAAACTTTCTTTTTTGAGGGGCAACACATTCTCTTCTTTTTCTTGAGGGATGGGGTGTCTCTGTCTTGTATTAGGTTGGACTTCACGGGAGACAGTGCCACTTGCCCCCATATACAAAAATTGCTTCTTATAGCTCTGCTGTATAAGATGTTTAGAATTCTGAGATTGCTTGTAAAAACAGAGAAAGCTGCTATTAAGTCAAGCTGAATAACAATTAGTTTCTAACATTACATTTAAAAAATAAATATGAAATGCAAGTGAATTCATGGTATTTCTATGTTCTTTAGCTAAATAACCTCCAAACAGTGCAATTTTCATATTTCCTTCCTCTCACATATTTACAAAATTCCTCCTCATTATAAATATTCATTTTAAATATATGTTATACTTTAGTTACACAGAGAACAGAAGCATAACCATACAATCTATATATTCCAAACAAATGTAGTTGGCTTTTCAGTAACAACAAAACAAATAAAAAGCCACAGTGCTTACAATGGAACTTACTTATAATTACTTTTCTGTATATGTAAGCATAACACGAATTGCCCAGTGCCTTAATATTCATATTATTCAGATGATTCAAAGATATTTTTTCCCTAGGAAAATAATGAGCTAATAAAATACTAGCAAAAATAGGAATTAATAAGATTCAAAAAATTCAAAAAATAATCATGCTAGGTGGAGAATACTTTGCAGTGTTTGAAATTACAAACAGGCTGTGAAGACTCAGGAGATGATGCTAAACAGATGAAACTTTTACTCTGTCAAATAGATAGCATGAGTAAAATTCTCTCAGCTAATACAGTGGCAGAAATCTTGTTGGTATAACTATACATGTGAAAGAGTGATAATGTCACCAGCAAAGGAGATTTTTTATAACAATAACTTCCCTCTTTATTCCTGTAGCTTGTTCAACCTGTGAATAAATTGTTTTGTTGTGTGGAAGCCATAGGAACTGCAGGACAGAAGGAGGAAGCCTTTCACTACTGAAAATTGCTGCCATGGGAGGATTTTGATAATCAAAGACTTCTTGCATGCTCTGCTTCCTTCTGTGGCTCCTGTGGCTTGCACACAATGAAATAGATTACTCACAAGTCAGAAAAAATATGAGAGAAGGGGAAGTCTTTAATGACGAAAAATATCTTACTGCTGTGACATCATAACCATTCCACGTACATAGTTACATCAACAGAATTTCAGTGAGTATGCTTGAAATCAGCTCATGAATATGGTAGGCACATTTAACCTGTTTTATCTGAAAGATAATGAGAACACAAAACATTAGGATCCCAGAAGGAGTGCCTTCACAAGGTTTACTGGAGAAAGGATATAGATCTTGGAAAAGTTACTCATTGGACTAGATCCACAGCCTACATCATTCAGCATATATGGCCAACTATAGCCGAAAACTAACTTTTTGAAACTCTGGAAATGAGCTCTTCCTACTGAGTTCTTTCCTGTCTGTTAGTGAAAAGGGAAAGGATCAGTTGTATCTCCATTAAACATTTTTTCCTGTTTCTCTTTCTGCCTGAACCAAAAGTAATCAGAGAACCCTTAGAAGAATATTTTCTTTATTCATTTTTAAATTATGCTTTATTGATAGGCCTTCCTATAAAAAGACTTTTTTGTGACTGCTTACAGAATAAAAAAAGCAAATTAAAATGCAATGATACAAGAAACATTCAATGGTGTCTGTCTACCAACAAAACAACATTCATCAGCAGAACAAATTACTCCTTTTGCCCCAAGAGCATTACATCCACCTACAAAAATCTTCATCAGAGAGTTGGGAGAGACTTCAAAGCCTGGGGGGTTCCAGTGGGAGGAGATGAAGCAAAAATTAGATTTGTGTAAACAGATGCCTTCCCAAATGTTTGCTTCTATGAACAGATTTCACCTGATAATATAAAACATACAATGGAAAGGGCAACATATTTATTTGATACACCAGAGATAATATTAGTAATCATTCAGGCTTCAGTTTGGTTCAGATGGTGCACCAATTAGTTTTATGCATACTAAACAGAAATATATCTGAAGATATTTCAGGAAAGAGGCTGGAATCGAGGATGAGTACTGTTGATTATGTGATTGTCAGTCACAATCTACTGAGCTCCACTTTCAAACTGGATATTGATAGCAGACCTGATACTTGCATTTAAATTTGTATGGCCGTTTTTTTGGGTTTTTTTGGCTGTATCTGTACTGAGGATGTTCTACAATCTAATCCTGAGGCAATAGTTAGTAATACTAGGATTAGATGGTGGGAACATGAGAGAAGGCCTTCACTGTTGCTGCACTCAGACTCTGGAACTCCCTCCCATGGGAAACCAGTCTGGCCCCATCTTTGCTGCCCTTCTGCATTTCTCTTCTGGCAGGTTTTCCCCTAGTGACTCGCTATCTGAGAGAAATTTTAAAATCAGGATGGCTAGTATTTTGTTGCTTTTTATCTGTTTTAACAATGCTTTTATTGAACATTTTTAATACAATGTTTATTTAATTATTTGTACATATTTGAATACTTTATTGTTTTTAACTATCTTTATTAATGATGTAAACCACCTTGGATCCTTTTATGGAGAAAGGTGGGGTAAAAATATTTTAAATACCGTATATTTCTGTGTATAAGATGACCCAATGTATAAAACGACCCCCACTTTTCCAACCCCAAATAAGAAAATTTGATCGCTGCTTTCCCCCTCCACTTCCTAAGCCCCGTGAAAGCAGGATCAAAGGGCTGCGGAAGTGGAGGGGGAAAGCAGCAATCAAAGTGCTGCAGGATCGCAGCTCTTTGATCCTGCAGCCCTTTCATCACTGCTTTACCACTCCATTTGGGGCTTAGGAAATGGAGGGGTAAAGCAGTGATGAAAGGGCTGCAGGATCAAAGGGCTGCGATCCTGCAGCCCTTTCATTGCTGCTTTACCCCTCCATTTCCTAAGCCCTGAATGGAGGGGTAAAACAGTGATGAAAGGGCTGAAGGATCAAAGGGCTGCAATCATGCAGCCCTTTCATCACTGCTTTACCCCTCCATTTCCTAAGCCCCGCGGTGTGCATGCACACCCCACTCTGGATCTGCTTGCAGGTGAGGAGGAACAGCGCCCACTGCTTCAGATCTGTGAAGCAGCAGCAGAAGCAGAAATGGAGGGGAGGGTGTCCCAGCATGGAGGTGCCTCCAGACCCCACTGACAAGCATAGAGTAGGCAGTTTTGCTACCGCATGTTTTTCTCCTTGGCTTACTTCCATGTAAAAGACGACCCTCAATTTTTCCTCCAATGATTTTAGGAAAAAGTATTGTCTTTTATACGGAAAAGTATGGTAAATAAAATAAATAATTAGATAGGAGACAGCTGAGGCTGTTATTTTGTTTTGTTTTATGGGAGGGGTTGGTTGGTTAGTTGTTTTTTACAAATCATTATGATTCATACCGCCTCTCTCGGAATAGGTCCAAATAGTGGAATTATTGAGCAGTATGGACTATTTATAAAACAGCTAACTGAGTCATTTACAGCAGAAGATCTAAAGAAAGTTTGAACCAGCAAATTTAGATCAAAGGATTGGTTTGATCAGGAGTGCGGTGATGCTAAGAAAGCCCTTATATCTAAATTAAAGCTTCATAAGGAAAACCCAGTATAAATGGATGTAGAGAACCTATTGCAATTTTTAAAATATGTAAGAACTTAATCAAGGCAAAAAAAGAGTAATGCACAACAAAGACTGTGGGCAAAGCTTATTAATGCAGTCAGGGTGATAGATATGAATACTTCTTGGCACCTCATAGCAACAGTTACAAATAGCTGTTGGGTAGATCGTCACATTCCCTCTAGACTGTGGGAAGTCCATTTCTGTGAATTATATGGAAAAAAAAGGAGTCATACGCTTTTCAATTGGAACATATTACAAAGAGCTTGACCAAACTCCGGGAGGCAGTGGAAGACAGGAGGGCCTGGCGTGCTCTGGTCCATGGGGTCACGAAGAGTCGGACATGACTAAACAACAACAACAACAAAGAGCTTGATGGAATGGCCACCAGTTTCAATATCTGAAGTAAGTGACATGGTAAACCAAATTAAACCAGGCAAGACTCCAGGGTATGATGGGCTGTGATGGTATTTCCTTCTGTTTGGAGTATGGCTATTATCTACAATCTACAAAAGAGTAAGCAGGATAATCCAGCAAATTATCAGTTACCTTGCTGCCTATAATTTGTAAACTGTACACTAGCCACCTTTATTGGAAACATCAAAGCTGGATGGAATCTGAAAATAGTTTGGCTGATGAACAAGTGGGCTTCAGAACTGGAAGATCTACCCTGGATCAGGCTCTGATCCTGCAGTATTTGGTGGAAAAAAATTACTAGTAAATATAAAGGGTCCCTGTTTGCAGCCTTTATTGATCTTATATCTACCTTTGATTCCACTTCCATAGACAAGTTGTAGCATGAACATGAGGCCTCTGCAATGGACAGACACCTATTATTGCTTATCTATAAGCTTCCTGAAAACACAAACTTGAAAATATGGTGAAATCGGGAGGATTATCTGTCTAGTGAAGTCCCTACATATGATGGAGTTAAGTAAGGTTGTATAATTGCCCACAGTTATTTAATGTTTATATTAACTCTCTGGTTTCGGCTCTTAGTCAGCCAGCTTGCCCTCCTTTGAGTAGACACCTCTCAATGGTGTTATACACTGATGATGCAGTCACTGACACCTATTGGCTGAAAGAGAGCATTATGTGCCCTAATACATTATAGCCATGAAGAAAGCCTCCAAATAAATGATGAGAAAACTAAGGTGATGGTGTTTGCAAAAAGACCACAGCTTTATGAATGCTCGATAAATGGCCACAAGATTGAACAGACAGGGGCCTTCAACCACATGGCAGTAGAAGGGCACATCCAGAATATGTTGCCCAAGTGGCACAAACATCTGCTTCAGCAATACTATTTTTTTCCTCCACCTTGAGGGGCCATTGTATTCCAGCTGCTTTAAGATTATTCCAGGCCAAATCTCTCAGTCACTTTCTTGATGAGGCACAGTTGGGGCCTTGTTCTCCTTTTACTCCTTTGGAAGTAATTCAAACAAGATTTTTGAGATATATTCTTCAAGTATGCCACTGGGTACCAAATGCAGCTCTGCAGTTGGAGGTGGGACATTTGAAGGTTGAAACTATGGTTTGGCTAGTTATCTTTAATTTTTGGCTGAAGCTAATTTGTGCCCCAATAGACACAAAAACCCTCTAATAATACAAGACACTTACCAGCCAGTTTGGAAGAAAGCTCTATTTGCTAAACCTAGAGAGTATGGCTTCTCTGAGGAATATCTTATTCATATGAGATATGATGCAGCTAGACTAGCCCTCAGAAAATGTATTGCAGAGATCAAGAGGCAACATAATCTAGCTGCAACCTCAAACAATATTCTAACTGATATAGTGTTGCTTTCTTTTAAACCAAGTAATTATTTTCATTTACTTCCAATACAGAAGCACCATATAGCTTTCACTCTTGCCTGACTTAAATGCTCTTCCATCAGCAGTCCAGGAGGGGAAGTTTTAAAAACTTCCATACTGTCAGTGCAAATGTCCTTGTAATTCTGGAGGAATAGAAACAATAATCCATGTTCTTTTGCATTGCCTTTTTTATCTTGATATTTGGAAAACTTTTATTAACCCTTGTGTAAAGTTATTTCCTGGCTGTTCGGAGGCATGTTACACCCTTTCATTGCTTTCGGGGAAGAATATAAGTAAGCAGTTTAATGTGACAAAAATTTGCATGGCTGCAGTCAACTTTTTAAAAGAAGCAACTTTCTAAGAGGGGAACTGCCATGGCCTCACTGAAGAAGCCCTTGCTGGATGAAGACCTAGAGCCTCCAGAAAGCTTCTCAGGAAAGACCCACACTTCTGGACCCACTCTGTTCAGAGAGAGCTCCTTAGTAGCAAGGACCTCTGCAGTAGAATAGAAACAGAGGTGCCCCTAGGTCCCCAATAATGGCAATGCTTAACAAAGATGTTAAGCCTTATTTGTCTTGTCCTGAGAAGTGAGGAACTGCTGCATTTTTTCACCAAGAATCGTAAAGGTTTTGTACGTGCTTTGAACACTGTTCTCACACTGATAATAACACTGTTTTCAGCAAATTGCCCAATTTGTGAAAAATGTGCAATTTGCACAAAATTGTGCAATCGATGAAAATGCTGCTTTGTTTCATGAAATTTGTGAGATTCACATTACCAATGCTTAAAGCAATGGGTTGAAACAGCCCTGCCTCAGAAAAGAACAAGGATGCAGCAGAGGGCTCCTTAAGAGTATAGGACCCTGGCTCCATTTCTTTTATTCTGCTTTTGGCTGTCCCTTATGTGCTTTGTTTACTGACTCTGTGTCTCACTTAACTTTGGATCTTCCTTCTTGTGGTCTTACTGTACTATAGTATTTAAGCCTGCTACCATGCAAACACACTTTTGTGGAAAGTTGGACTGAAGCTAGGCTGGAGGAAAGACTTCTTTCCTCTTAGTAGGGCAGAGGGAGAGTGGATTAATAAATTACACACTAAGATGAAGACTAAGAAAGTATGCAGAATAGCAAATGTACAGGAAGTTAGGATAGGGCTATACTACTTGAATTGTAAAAAAGCAATGTGGGAAATATCACTGAGAGAAGAACTGTTTGAGTATTAGATGATAGGAACCACAAAGGTGTATTTGACTGTTTGACTATCAGACCATAGCAGCCAAAAAAAGCATACTTGACCTTTTTTAATACTAGCTAACACAGGATATGAAAGCTATATAACTTGACGGAGAAACGGACCAATAGCCAATCTCTCCGTGGGATTCTGGCAAAACTATTTTTGCTGTTTCTACTTTATCTGTTTGACTACTTGACAAGAGGACACAGAAGGACATACTTACGTGCTTCAACTATATGTATATATATATATATAAAACCAATTCAAGCAATGAAGAGAAGTAGGGACAATTTGCCGAGCCTTCCACAGATATGCTGCAATAAAACATTGAGTTACTCCTCTTAGCAATAACCCCTTAAGTTTTTTCTCCTTATATATATATTGTGACATCAGATAATAATTCACTGGACATCTATGAGATGTAATACAGATAATAAAATATGGTTAACAAAAGTGACTTTATTTGATTGGTACAATACAGGCAAGTCTGTCAAGTCAACTGAATGTCTTCAGACAAAACAGAAATTTTATTTCTTGTTTTCCTATTACTTTCTTTCATTTTATTACTTGCTGTAACAGTTTCTGATTATAATCAAAAGCTTTGTGCTGGAGCTGTGAAGAGTTAGGGATTATATGGTCTCCTCTTTTATTATGCTTGTATGTGCTCACTGTTTTCTCTTTAATCTCAAAAGAAATTGCTAAAACATCCTGAATTTCCATCTTGCTTAATTATATCCACCTTCATACTTCTACTGCTTTAAGACAGAATAATAAAGCATGAAGAAAGAATAGGCTGATTGGAACGGCTTTTCTGTTACTACATAATCTTCAATAACTTTAACAACTGTATTTTTCATTTTTCAAAAAGGAGCTGATTTCTTTCAAGATCACATGTGAAAATTAGGGATGTGCTTCAGATCTGTCTGAAGCCCTAGTCAAATCAGTTGCCCTCAGAATACTTCTAATGCTTCCAGAGACAAAATGACTAGAACTGACTCTGAACTTTATTAAGATTGTGTACTTTGTACGTGTGTTTATTTTGTATAATTCAAAAAATCAGGAAGTACCAGAAGAAGTCTGGAACACTCTATTAGCAGCCACCTCTGAAATGGGGTGTGGCCTTAGACTAATCTGAGGTACAGAACTGCCATTCCTCTTTTCCCACTATTATCAACATTTTTACTTAGAGAGTACTCCTGTCCACCATATTGCATAAACTGGTTGCTTTTTTTGTTTGTTTGTTTGTTTGTTACCAATGCATCATTATAATTGTTTTTCCCATTAGGGATATGGCAATCTCTCTCTCTCTCTCTCTCTCTCAGAACTCCAAATCCCATAATTCTCCAAGAATTTCCAAGTCAGAATTCTGGGAATTCCTGCTTGCAGACATACCTACAGACAGGTACACAAACCTAAATTTTACTCACCTGGAGTAGGGGCCTATATTAACCGGCTACCTTGGGCATAGTAGTAGTTCAATGCAGTACTTGAGAAGACTAGCTTTTTCTTCCTTCCCATTTCTCCATGAACAAATTCTGTTTCACCAGATGAATTTATATTCTTCAGAAAACTGATAGTGATTGAGACACCAATCAATATAAGTGCTTAAATGGTTTAAGGTACAATTAGCTATTGCAACTGATATATAACTCCCTGCGTGACATTGAAAGCAATTGCCAGTCTCTGAGGCTCAATCTTTGAATAGCAGGAGGGCTAGAAAAGCTCCCATCCTTTACCTTTCTACTGTTGCACTTTACATACTGTGATAAGGTCACCAACAGTGCCCTGGGCAGGATGTCTGCCCTTGTCTCTCCCCCCACCCATACTAAGAGCCTGTGCAGAGTAGGCCCTCTAGGCTCTCAGGAAGGCTGGGGGAGGGGAGCCCAGTTATCTCCCGGGAGCCAGAGGATCAGATATACCTGGTGAGATGAGAGGAGGATCCACCAATGACATTAAAGGAGGGTGAGAAGGGAGGTTAGGGTTTGATTCTAAGCCCATAACACCTAGCAAGGAGGTAGATGGGGGAGCAGAAGACCTGGGCTCAATGGAGGAAGAGTTGTAGCCTCTCTTTTGCCCAGTGGGTGAATTGTCCTGGGACTGGGAGGATGACCCATGGCAGGAGTTGGGAAACAGAATCCCTAAGGCAAGGGGCAGAGGTTGTGGAAGAGGGACTTCCATTGCACCAGCCTCAGAGTAGGAACCTGCTCTGTTAGAGCCCTAGCACTCAAGATGCCCAATGGGTCCTGCAGCACCCATCCCAACCCATTTGAGGTGCTGGTGACACAAATGCCAGTGCAAGAGAAGGAGGCTCCTCGACAAGCAAGAGAACAGCCACCGCTCGCTGCCTCCCACATCTACTGACCCTCATTAACGGGCTCCAGATCTGGTCCTGAACTTGGCTTGTTACCACCACACAGCACCAGGACTCCAGTGACCTCAGTGAGGGAACAGAGGCCAGCACAGAACTGACTGTGTACAGAGGACTAGTGCAGGAAATGTGATCCCCTGGGGTTCAGGAGGGCAATGACAAACCTGATAGGGATCTGTTGTTGGAAGCTCCTGGCCAAATAAAGAAAACCATTACCAGCGACCTAGAACTGATGGGGTTATTGATAGGAGACACCAAGGCCACCTGTTCTGGCAGGAGCAGCAGGACTCACAGCTATGAATCTTCAAAACTTATAAGGTTATGATTTGGCTAAATGGGAGAAGGGAGAGACAAGACTTGGAACTTTAATTAAAGTGACTTCCCCTGTAATTCCCCAGTCACTTAACCTCTAATTCAAACACTAATTCAATTAATTTTAATTTCAACCAACATAGCTTTGCAATGGTTGCTATGGTTTAAAAGACAATTAAACTGTCATTTCCCATCTCTAGCATCCCTCCTGCACTACATAGTGCTGCTATGTGCTATATAGAAACCAGCATTGATTTATTTCCTTTGACATAAGTACTTGTGCTATATTCACACTACCAGTGTCATTCCTAGTTTGGCAGCTGCTTCTGATCTTATGGTATCAGTTAGCTTTCATGGCTAAAAATAATAGACAGACCTATCCAACACAAATTGGTTTAATTCCTAGGTACAGCTTTCTAAGCCACTGGTCATCAGTACATCTTGTACCAGCAATTTATAATTTAGGTATGGATTTAATCAAGGATTACTTTTGGTCAACTTTTTTGAGTCCAATGTCAATCAGTTTATTCGGATGACCCTTTCAATTGCTAGAGATGAGTGACAATAATTTTCCCTACAACTATTTTACACCATTCTTAATTTGATTGGGTTAATTCAAATATTACATTCAATGCATTGGCAGTTTGTGAACATGCATATATAGACTGTCAGTCCATACACTTGCAACTGTTATTAATACATAACGTTAAACATTGATACAATAGGTGTACTGCAGACATGAGTAATGGAGAAAAGAGTAGTGAAATATCATCCAGCAACTCCTGTAACAAATATATAATCCATGAATTTGAGTAACTATATCAGTATACAGATTTTAGATCTGTGACCAGCTTACATCTATTAGAACCTCCAATTGGTCATAACACAGGAGAGTAAATCCTCACTTGTTTTGCCTTCATTTACAAGGAGAACAGACTATAAAATGGTGTGATACTCATGACAAGAGAAGAATGAAAATAAATTTTTACACAATTTAAGTAAAATTGTACAAATAATGCGAATTGTGTAAAAATGATGGTTGTTGCTGCTTCGCTCCATGGACTTCTAAGGATACAGCTCTGGAGGGATTTTTGGTGCTTTTTAAAAAGAAAGAAAGAAAGAAAGAAAGAAAGAAAGAAAGAAAGAAAGAAAGAAAGAAAGAAAGAAAGAAAGAAAGAAAGAAAGAAAGAAAGAGCTAGTCCTTCTGTGCTTCCTTTGTGTATGTATTGTGATTCCCAAAGATAAAGGACAACTGTTTTGCAAAGCTGATCCAGAGGTTAAACTGTGTCTTTCTCATAAGGTGTGGTTGCACGTTAAAATACTCCTGGGTTTTCATCGGATTTAGCATGCTTCAATTTAAGAATATTCATTTACTCAATGTGCAATTAAGAGTTCATATTTTTGGTTGGAAAGTGAGGTATTTAAACACACAGGAGGGGGTTGTTTGTTTTAACTTGATTGTGAACACAATTTCTTTTTAATCATTTTGGCATGTGCAAATTCCTGTGTCTATGGGGTTTGTCAAATACTGGATGCCAGGATCACCTGTTTCGGCTTTTTCACCTTTCTCTTTTATCATTGTATCACTTAAGTGCTGAAAGTTCTGCCAGCTACTTTGCTGGTGGTTTATCTTCTTGTACCTTGCTGATCTATTGTTATACCACTTTGAAATACATATTAAAACTTGTGTCAAGCCAGCTCTCTCAGCTTTCAGCAAATGAAGGCTGGGGAATGAGGCAGGGAAGCAAGTGAGTGGACCAGCCAAGGCCATGATGTCAGGAAACCTTTCCTCAGCAGCTAGAGGCTGAAGTCAAGATGGCTGCTATTGTGAGTGGTGCTTCCCTCTCATGGTGCATGTATTTCTCTTGCAGAAGCTAAAAGCTGTGAGAGCAGCTCAAGGGTGCGGCTGCTGCTCCCTCATCCACTCCCTGACAAAGTCATCCTGCAACTCATCCAGGGTGTTTTTTAGAGGGGGGAGGACATCTGTATTTTGAAGGGGGGGTTATTTTGTAACATTCTTTCACTTGCTCTCTTTGCTCTTCCAGTTCTCAATCACAATCCCACTCTCCCTTTGTTTCTGCTGAGGGAGCCAAGCGCCTGCACTTATAAATGCAATGATTTGAAGTCCCATGTCTTCCCCTCTACCGATACATCACAAAGCTTACAACCAGAATAAAAGTTGTCCCAGGAACACAAACACACCGACCTGAAAACCACATGACTCTAATCCAACTTTAAATACCCTGACCCAGCTTCCAATTCATTTTAATAGTGTAACCACACCTGTACTTTGATTGGATGAAATCTTGTCCTCGTCAGACACATGCAAATCTGCTCATCTATGCTAGTATGTTTTTGCCCCAACCCTGCTTATTAAATGGCTACTATTAAAATTACCATCAATGTTTGTAGCTTTTGCTTTCTGCTAAGCATGTGTATACATACTGCCTATTCAGGTAACACTTTATTTCTCTCTCACCAGGAATTACGATGCTGGAGATGGTGTTTGGTTTGGAAGTGGGCCTAGCTTTAATGGAGTACAAATGACCTGCAGTGCAGATGTTAGCCAAGCTAACCACAATCAGTGCATGAATTGAAAACTCGAAGCCCATATCATCATAGAGAAGCACTGTGTCTATAAAGAATAAAGCCAACTTGGCAGACAGAGGAGGCCACACCAGGCTTCAGCCCAGTTTAGATATCAATTTGGAGTTTACTGGGCCAAAGCCCTCATCCCTCTGTGGCTTTGGGATCATAGCTGAGCTTGTTCTGCAAGACTGAAGCCTTGAGGTGCTCACTAGGATCTATTCTAGAGATGGGCAAAAAACAAACCAAAAAACAAACCAGGACGTTCGTCAAAAATTGCTGTTTCAGGTCAGTTCAGGTTCATCAAAAGCGACAAACTAAGATGAACTGGACCAATGAACTTTTTAAGCACTTGTTGGTACGTTTGGTTCATTTACCCATTTTCTCCCCCCTCACTCCCAACAGCCTGCTCCTGTCAATCAGAAACACTAGGCAACCCTGGGAGGGACCTAGAGACTAGTTGTTTGGCAGGCCAGGCAGCCAAATGCACAGCTCAAGGGGCTCTGGGGAATTGCTTGTTCTTATTTATAAGGCTGATTCACAGGAGCCATTTTCACCTCAGAGCCAGTTCTGCTAGTTAGAGGAACCCTTCTACCTCAGAACCAGGTTAGCTCAGATCTCCAGCAGCACATTGCTTCCCTTGTCTGGCAGCTTGTCTCCCTCCCCCCTCTGCTAACCACACAACAACTTCTGTACCTCAGCTCAGATCTCCAGCATGGCATTGTCCACAGGGTATGGGGAAAGGGTGATGTCCCTCCTCAGTCCACCTCCTGATGATCAACATCCTGTGTCAGGTTCCCTGGCATGAACCACTGCTGAAATTTCACCCAAGCCAGCTGCTAAAGGGCACTTTCCAGGGGGGATGTGCTTTGAGGGTATATAACTCGGATGTCCAAAATCCAAACTTCACTAAACTTGGAAGGGGTGTAGAGGAGAGTCTTGGCAAGCCTCTCTATGACTTTGGTGTCTCTAGGTGGCTGGGGGGGGGGCATTCTAGGATTCCTGAATATCCAAACCAAAAGTTCCAGAAGTTTGTGGTTTGTGGACTTCAATGAACCATGAACCACATGGGAGATAGAGGAACTCCATCAGAACAGACAGTCTAGCTACCAAAGGGCACAATATAACTCTGCCGAATGCAGGTGCCTGAATGGAAGAACATCATGCCAAATACACCTCTGCAATTACTCTGATCAATGTTCCCTCTAATTTTCAGCTCCACCCCTCTCATGCATGATTCTGCACCCCCTGCACATGTGACTCAACCCCCCCCTCCGCAGCGTTATGTTTCCACCAGAACCAAAGGGGCTGGAAACTATCACTGTCGTTGTGCAGAGGAGTAGGAACCCTGTGCAGAGGGAGGCAGAGTCACGCGCACTTGTGCTGCTGCACACCTTAGAGGGAAGCTTGACTCTGACCAAACTCAGTCATACAGCAGATTTTCATGAGCATGGCATTATGAAGATCCCAAATTATCTGATAAGACAGAGAAAGGCCTGAAGAAATGGAAACTGTGAAGAAATGGAAACTGTGAGAAAGAATGAGAAGTAAGAGGGAGCTGCCAACACCAAGATATGCTCCCTTGCCCAATTGTTCAGCCCTTGCTGACTTATTCATTGACTTCTTATCCTAGAAGTCTTCTGTGGGTCCAAAAAATGATTGAACGGCCACAAATAGGAAATCAAATCAGGCTTGTAAGCCAAGGGCCTCTCATGGAACAGAGTGAGAGTAGCAACTCCACAGAATGGAATAGGATAAATGGGCTAAGGGTTGATAGATTTCATACACAGGTTATTTCAATCTGCTGAGGTGTCTAGAAAGAGATTCACAGAGGCTCATTGTTACACCTGAAGTGGCAGTACATTCCGAACAAATGTGTACCAGATTGCCCCAGGTTGTATCCAGCTACTAATAATGTGGAACACATAACTGCTCCAAACATATCTATATGTAAGAGGAGGTAGCCACTCTCATTATCCAAGATCCAGGTACATATATAGTGCCCTTTATGTGCCCCTGGAGTGAGGGGAGGCATGCCCACACTAAGGACAGGTAAGTCAGGGTTCTTCCTCTGACTTTGTCCATCTCCCAACCTCTTGTTGCTGGCAGTTGCACTTTCTCTTTCTCCAGTAGCATCTACTTTGGGAGAGTGTTGAGTCACCTTTTTTTCTATATCCTCCCTCTCTCCCAAATAGGAGAGAGGGATGATGTTAATCCTATTGCATTCCAGTCAGAGGATCAACATTTTGAACACTATTTGCCATGAAGGTTCCTCTTATACTTACAGGCTCTGCCTGCCTTTTCTTCCAGGAGCTGAATCCTCTGCTAGAGCAATCTAAAAAAGGTTAGTCACATAGGAATGGCTTCCTTCATTTGGAGTATCTGGATTTCCCTCATTTGGAGCATCACAATGATGACTGTCTCTAAGGCCAACAATGGCCTTAGAGGTGGTCTATACTTGGTGGCCTCTCCCTTGGGAACTTGCAACTGGATCCAGAAATCTTACCTGGGATCCTCTTTATATATGTAATCCCAGTCACCAGGGGTTTCCTCCTCTTCTGGAGATTCCTGTATCCAGTAGTTGTCCAATCACACTTCCCAGGCATTTTCCCAGTGTTGTCCCCTGGTGCTTCTTCCTCTCCTTCTATCCCTTTAACTCCTAGGGATCTGTGGGCTTGGCGTTCTCCCTCCTCCTCTGAGGTAACTGTTTCCCCCTTTTGGGATTCCCTATCTGACTCTAGGGTGACTGTCTCTCTCCCTTGGGGTTCTTACACATTTCCAGTCCTCTCCCGTTTGTCATGGCCCCTGCCAGTTTTCTGCCTCCCCAGGTGGCAAGGCAGCTTTTACAACTGTCATATGCCAATGGTAGACAAATTCTCACCCATACCATAGGGGTCATTCTCCAAAGCCCAGGACAGACAGGAAAGCTGTGGCTTTGATCTGCACCCCAGTTTCCCAGGAAGGGTTAAGTTCCAGGGTAGCTGCACTCTGCAAACTTTCTGCTGTCAGCTGGGTGGATGCAATAGTCTATGCAATAGTCTGGGATGAGGTCTTGGGTCCTTGGTTGGAACTCAATGACATGCCAACAGGGGCATCCATGACCCTGCCCCCTCACAGAAACTAAGAGTACAGACATCTGAAGCAAAGTAGTTTCAAACTTTGAGCAATAAACAGCACAAAAACCAGAGAACAAGTTTTGCAGGATATGGAATAACAGGATGCCTGTCATCAGGGATAGAAGAGATGTCCAGATTCTAAATCCTGCATAAAAGCTCAGAACATCTGAGCCTTGGCAAAGAAGGCAAAGGTGTAGGCCCTGTTGCTAATACTGAAGTGAATACTAAACTTCAAATAATGCTCAAGAGGTGACAAGGCCAGCTGCCCTCTGAAATCCCTCCAATTCCTCATTCCTCATACAATAGTTCTGTACAGGAAGCCAAGTTAGTAGAAATGCCATGCTGAATTTCTACATGTCAGGCTTCCAAAGGTCAAGTGGCCTAGCTGCAGGGTGTGGAGTGGCCTCTGGAGGAAGGAGACAAATACTGTCTTGCTATAAGTGAGGCAGAGCATCTGCTAGGCTGATTCAAGCCCAGGAAGATACCACAAACAGTTCTATTGTTGTGCAGACACTGTAGAACAAATTACCTACTACCTTATGACTTTTAAGAAACCTGATGTTTGAAATGTTAAGAACATGGACCATAGTCATGATTTTGCAGAAAAAAATGCATGCAAAGTCATGAAGCAAGGGACAGACTGACACCAAACCAGAAAGAACTGGAAGTATGTTGTGCCATGTTAATCCTATTGCATTCCAGTCAGAGGATCAACATTTTGAACACTATTTGCCATGAAAGTTCCTCTTATACTTACAGGCTCTGCCTGCCTATACCTGCAACTTTTGTTCCAGGAGCTGAATCCTCTGCTAGAGCAATCTAAAAAAAGTTAGTCACATAGGAATGGCTTAATGGCACACCATAAGAGTGGTCACAATTGACCAGATAGGCGGGGTATAAATGAAATAAATAAATAAATAAATAAATTCCTTCATTTGGAGTATCTGGATTTCCCTCATTTGGAGCATCACAATGATGACTGTCTCTAAGGCCAACAATGGCATCACAAAAGTGACAAAAGAACACTCTGTCCAGGGCAATAACCCTGCAAGATAAGTTGAGATGCCCAACAAACTCTTGCAATTGTTTTATATTAACTTCTTCATGGGAGCTTCAATAAGATATTTTTTTTTGCACTATAGCCAAATGCAACAAGCAGAGGCAACACAAAGAATGAAAATCAAAAGGGCTGCTACCCTGCCAGTTAAAACTTCCTTCTGAACCCAGGTGGTAACCTCTGATTGCCTGGTTAACCTTCCAACCACCATGAAGGGTGGGATTGAAGGCCTAGCCCTATGTGGAATTACAGCTCCCTCTTAGGCCATGCAACAAAGAAAGGTCTCTCTAGGCCTGATGCAGCTTCTTCCAGCCTGGATGCCAAACCATGCAACAATGTGCAAGTACTGCCACCTCAACTGTTCAGCCAGCCCTCTAACTCTGTTACCATAACTGACATCCAAATAGTCTGGCATTGTGGCAGAAAACACCCGTAAGCCATCCAGCCCTGTCTCCAGTGTCGGCACGTAAGGTGCACATCATTACATTGAGCCAAGCCTCATAACCTTGAAAGGGAATAGTACCCCTCCCCTCCCAGTCCCCCCTCAGGGTTGCAGTGTTGTGGAAGCAGCATTGAATGTAACACATAAGCATCTCTTACTGCTCTCTGCACAAAGCTCCACATATGTCAGTCTGGACATTTTAAATGGGTGCAAAATTCAGGCGCCAAAGTTCTTCTGGGGGCTAGATACGTATATTACAAGACTCCAATTCTGTTTCTGAGGTATCTTTACCCATTCATTTCTTGGCTCAGATTGAATTATAGGTACAAAATTTGAGAGTCCTGACTACTGTGGATTTTCCAAATTATTTGAAGAATCCCTTAAATACACTGAAATCTGATGAGCCCATAAGACCAGCTGCAAAATCCTTCCCCTTATGATAGGAAGTAAGGACATTTAGCAATTGGTTAATGCCCTCTTCTTCAGTCGTGACTCCAAAGGAAGGAATTATTCAGTTGAGAAATTCTAATTAACAAACTAGCCACACCCTGCTCTTGTTCAATGCATCCAAACTCATCAGATTACAACATAACATGTTTAAAGTTGTTGCTCTCTGCCTTCAAGTCAGAACCAACTTATGGAGACCCCAATAGGGCCTTTAGGGTAAGTAAGATATTCCAGGAGAGGATTTACCAGTTCCACAACCCCAGTGAGTTTCCATGGCTGAATGGGGATTTGAACCCAGGCCTCCTGAGTCCTAGTCTGTTACTTTATCCACTACAGAAGATTAGGTATCTAGATATTCAAAACAGAGATGGGCAAATGAGGTCCAGTTTGATATACATCCAGGTATTTACTGTACAGATCAAGGTGGACTTGTTCCGAGCTGGTTTTAAGGTGGCCTGAACTGATTTGTCCTCAGGTTCATTATGTCTTTGTATGTTCATCATCATCATCATAGAGCTGCAGAGCTGGAAGAGATGCTAGGGATCATTGAGTCCAGCCCCTGTCAAGGAATACCTGTGGGGAATCAAATTCCCAACCTCTGGCTTCATAGCCAGATACCTAAACCAGTGAGCTATCATGATAATAGCTATGAATGAGAATAGGAAAAACAAAGGTCTATCTCTGCAGCACCATCAGGTTTGGGAATGTGGTGGTCCTTCCATGTATAGGCAAAGTTTCTACCAGTTTCCTTCTGCCCTACCAGCTCCTATCAGCATTCTCCTGAAGAAGTTGTGCACTCTACTCCTTACTCAGCTCCCACCTTTCCATGAATTCACCCTGCACCAGCCAGCACTAGATTTTTTTTAAAGTAGAAAATGATTGCAATGGATAGAAGGATAGCCCGTAGTCCTACTTTGCCCTCTTTAGTTAAAGCTCACCCAAGTCAGTCATCCATCCCCTTTTCACACAAACTCTCAGTAGTAGTTAGCTAACTAAAAGTAAAAAGAACATTCTGGACCATGGCCAATCTAGTAAGCAAGATAGTGCCCTCACTTTGACATGCCTGCATGCAAACTGTCTGCTCAAGTGGGTAAATGGGAATATATAGCTAGATATATATCTATATCTGAGCCCTCCCCTGGAGTTTCCAAGGGAAATTATTATTTTTGTTCCTCCTTCCTTTTTTGCTACTTTAGCTGGTGCCATGTAATTCCCCCTTGCCAAATTTCAGCATTTGCAAAGCACTGGAGCAAACTCTAGCAATTTGCAGGGATGAGCAAACTGACCCCAAGGCAACTAGGGGCTTCTTGTATCACCTTGTAGCTGATCCAGAAATGTGCATCTGTTCCACCGTTTGGACACTGTTCTCCAATGCCAGTGTACATTCCTAGTTCAAAGCCACAAACCATGAATGTACTAAAGGAACTACCAGAGCAGTGAAGATGACATTTCTTTAACAAAACACACTAAATTAAGAGACTGGAAACAAACAAGATATTGAAGGACAATTCCTGCTCTGAGAGTATGTTCACGAGCACCTCTTTCTTTAATTCCTAGCCTATGTCCAACTGCTTGAGCCACTGTCTTGTAGTTGATGAACCTCAAAATTCAAATAAAAAACAAAATAGAAATAAAAACAAGATCCTTCAGTTCACCCCAACTTAGAAAAACAATGAGATTTAAAATCATTAAAGCAGCTTTGAAAAGAAGGTAAACACTTCTTTGTGGTTTGTTTCATATTAGCAGAGTAATAAGCTGTGGAATGTGCCAGATACTTCTAAGAGTATACATCAATATGTAAATATTGAAACTGGTCGATAGAGACTGTTTTATGCATATCCACATCAGCTTTTTGAACTGGTGAACCTTGATTTCCTTTCAGTAACACTTTCAGTTCTATCTTTCTTTGTTTCTGGAGCAGTGCTTTGAAACAGTAATAACCAGTGCATGCAGTGAGGCAGTCTCATCAAGGCATTTTATGAAGCACAAGATTATGTAATATCCAAGCATCATTACATGCAGTATGGAGTCACAGGCACCAAACCATAATGAGCACTCAGAGAAAGAAAGTTTTAATGAATCTCACCAGATCAAATAATTAACTCTTCAGTTAAACATGAGAAAAAATGACTCCAAGCACAAGATAGAACAAAACATGTGGATTTAAAACCCAAAACAAGTAAACAAATAAACCCCATAGTTCTGTGACTTGTCAGGATATGATTTAATTTAACAAGCTCAAAAAAAACCTGATAAGGCTCTAGCATGAAAAGACAATAGGCAGATGCATGATGAAATATATAAAATAAGCAAGTGCACTGTCTTTTGGATAAATGTGCAAAAAAAAAGAGGGTCAAGTTGGAGTATTTGTTAATATAAGGTGGCAACTACAGGGCAGAGTAAAGAGCTGCTTTTCAACATCAGGCAGAACAACACGTCAACAGATCCTTCGTACTTTATTTGGCATTGGCAAGATTGGAAAGATGGTCTGTAATTTCAATTGAGGAAAGGGCCTGCAGGGCCCAGAGGAGAAAGCAATTGATCCCTGACCTCCTCTCCCTTCGGAAGCTGTAGAGTGCCCCTGGACATGCCAACTACTGATGCTTTGGCAGGGGAATGTCAGAATGAGGTCACTGTGCAGTCTACATATCCTCTTGTATCTGATGCACCATTTTTGGGGGCAGTGGGGGAGGAGCTGTACGGCGGAGAGACAGGCTTGCCTTTCTGTTTAGCTAGCCTTTTTGTATTGTGGAATATTCTCTTTCTTCCTCCTCTCACTCAACTTAGTTTATTAAATTAACTGAAATATGACTGCACAGTTAGGACTGTATGATTGAGTGAATGAGTGATTATGGCAGGATCGTTGTCGTACGTGCTTCGATTGGGTTGGCCATCGCATCAGGACGTCAGGGTCTTTCTTTCCGCCCTTGTCCCTCTGCCATTCTATTTATTTTCTCTCTTCTTTTCACTTTTTGATGCAATGGCACAGTTATCAACCACTGCCTGCTCATCTTAGTGCCATAGAGGACTTCCTCTACCAGCCTCCTCAGGTTTTTTTGTCCTCCTGCTGAGATATGTGCACTCTCATGGAAATGTTTCCCTTGCCATGTAATCTCATTGGGAAAAGAACTTGTCTTGCCCAGTAACTCCTTCAACAACTTCTCTTGACATTCTGTTCAGAAAAATTCCCTTTGATGAGTTTTGTTCTGTGTTGCCTTTTTTGCAGGGGAGATTAGTGCTGTCATTGAAAGGTTCCCCTCTGAGCTAGTGACAGCAGAGGAGGCTCACTAATTCCATTGTTATTTGACTGGGAAATCTGCTGCCTTTCTCAACAATTCTTTCTGGCAGTAACTTTTTTAAGCACTACACCCACCCCAGGTCACAGCTCTTTTCATTCCCTCCATCATCATCATTTGAGGGAGAGGGAGAAGGGGGAGAGAGTGAGCTACATATTTTCAGAGAGAAAGATATGAAAAATATTTTTCTGTCTTATGGGGTCATGAGAGAAAAAATGTATGCAGGGACAGAGCAATCTATATCCCTATCCTGTAACTCACAAGAACATTTTACATATGTTATGACCCAGGTTCACAGAAATTCCACAAAATCCCCTGTGGCCAAGAACCCCGCTTATCCAGAGTTCTTCCTTATCTGTAGACCCTGTATTTCAATAAAACCTTCTGCTTCTGCAGACATCTTGCTGTCCACATGGGTAAAGCAATGATGGAGAGGGGAGTGGATAGTTGCTCCTCTTTAAGCATGTTGCCAGGACCAGGTAAGTAATGACTGAATGGTGTTTGTGTCCTTCATCCCAGGCAGCAAAGTGTTTTGGGCTGGTCCTGCTTACATATGACCATGAAGAGATATATGGTTGGTGAGGAGTGTGACAAAGCTTTGTGTATTATCAGTCACCGTATAATCATTTAAAGCAAAAAGCCAAAACTTATTTTCATTGTTTACTTCATATAAAGTTGGTTACCATCTCTCTTTCTCTCTCTCTGGTAAGCAACTTTATATGAAGTAAACAAGAAAAAATAAATTTTGGCTCTTTGGTTTAAATGATTACACTGTGACTGATAATACAAAAAGCTTTGTCACACTCCTCACCAACCATGTGTGTGTGTGTGTGTGTGTGTGTATGTATATATATATATGTATGTATATATATATATGTATATGTATATGTGTATATATATATATATAGTCCCTGACTGACCTCACAGAATGAGATTTCAGCCACTTTATGTACTATTAACAACCTAAAGTGTTTACTGTGTGCATTTCAATGAGTTCTCTAAATGCTTGGCATATCTCAGAATCTTGGTAAACATTTTCTCTGTTGATGCATGAGTTCAGATGACAGCTAATATATTAACAGTAGGAAACTACTGAACATTTTGTTTTCCTATTTTTACTAGTGTATAAAGCAGAAGAAGTATGCAGACTTATTTGAGGAACTGTTCCTAATGTATAAGATGATATATTTCCTTGCAAGCCTCATTGGCCATTGTTGTACACAAGCTACTTTACCTGAAATATTTCTGCCCTTTTATCTTAACAAATATATGGCTCTAGGTTTTCAGTAGAGTCTTGGGGCTTAGTCACACCTTCCCACTAAAATAAATAACAGCAACTGGTATTCTCACACTGCAACAAGTAATATAGGAGAATTCAGGATGGCTGATATATATTTTTCCAAACAGGTAGAGGGAAATCTAGCCATAGTTACCAGGGTAAAGTAGTATTTTTAATAGCAGTGTGATTTCATCTCATGTGCTATGAAGACTCTCATACAATTTAAATTGTGCTTAATTCCACATGGATACCATACACAAAAAGTAGATTAATTCTAGCAAACTAGTTTCCAGTATAGATATCTCTCCTTCCATTTTTCAATACTGTGTGTTTCAATTTTTTTTAAAAAAAGCTTTGATTTGAAGATTGCTTAGATTTGTTCTAGAAAAAGGTAACAATTTCAGCACCAACACTGTTGCCTTTGTTTCAAGCTTTAAGCATCGACATTGACTCATACATATCCTCCATCTGGCTAGGGGCTAAAATAGATTAATTTGAAGTCTGGCATTGGTTTAACTGTAGTCCAGACTGAAGCCAAGAGAATATTATAACTGAGAAGAAGCCACAAATGAGCAACAAAAAAGTGACTAAAATGTGCCACTGCCTCAAACGGAGCTGTGACATCAAAGGTAAGGGCCATGAAGAGATAGATGGAGACCATGAAGAAGAGATTAAGCTGCAAAAAAAAAAATTTGTATGGGAGGTGATATACTCATGAAAAAGATGAAGCAGTGAGATTGGATTGCTTGGGGATGTAAAGATACCCAATGTGAGGCTGGCCAGGCTGCATGAATTTGAAATACATATAGAGATTTAAATAAGATATTACCATGCAGAACTAAAAACCACCCACTTTCATAGAATGAGCAGAAAGTTAATTTTGGACTTAGAAGGTGAAAATTACCATGCTTGTTTGGCTGTGACTCTCCACAGAAATCTAAGTATTAAGTGAAATGGCAAAGGTTATCCTTCCAGAGACTAATCCATATCATTATCCCTGCACAGTCCCCAAGGCCTGCCTTTGCCCATTGACCCTCACAGTAAAGAATTACTTCGTTTTAAAACTGATGATCCATAGGCAGTAGTTTCTTGGCATTTATTGGCCGCCCAATGCTTTTCCTAGAACTGTTCCAGTGCCATGAAAAAAAATAAGGTCCTAACTAACTTCTGTCTATAGGAAGAATGGCCTACATGTAGTTTTGCTTTTAGTGCTGAGAGTCCCATATATATTCAAACTGGTTGCAAGTTCATGTATTCATGACTTCCAGGCTTCTATTTTGTACTGTGATATTGTATTAGTGTGTGTGTGTGTACATTTACAAAAGTGAGTAACAGCAGTATGTAAATAAATCATTGTTTTCTCTCATACACACTCTTCCCCCCGACACAGATTTCCAGTGTATCAGGAGATTCATCTTAATTTGTAATAATTTATGGAAGTATTTGTGTTATTAATGCATATTGATTTCAATTCAAGCTGATTGGTTACTAGACTAAGTTAAATTTTGACTATGTTTATTGGGTGGTTTATTTGATTCATTTTGTACTAATTTCACTGAACAATTCTCTTAATTATCAGTAGATTTTTAAGCTGCAGACTGGGGAAATTGTTGCCAAAAAATTAACCAGAAACCATTATTTGATAAAAACAATGACACTTTTTGATGAAATTGTGGAATAAATAGTGATCGGGTCAGCCATTCAAGCATTTATTAGACAAATTGGTATTTTCATTACCCTAAGCAGTGACATTAATCTTACAGGCTTCTTCAAAGTGCTAAAATAAATCATATACAGGAAGATCTGCAATATTAGTTCTTCATCTGGAAAGACAAGAAATATGAAGTTATCAAGCCTTTTTTCCTCACAAGGTTGACTATCTAAAAGGACCAATACTGGACTGCTATAAATATTATACTACTTACCTGGGCACAAGTCCCACTAACTTCAATGTAATACTTCTGAAACACATTGAACAGTTGCATGGAAACTGTTTTTAGTGAAAGAAACCTACTAGCATCTCAAGACTCAGAGGTTAACTGAATGCTGCAGTAGTTGGAGCTCTTGGCAGGTTGTAGAAGAAAGGGTAGACTACACTCACAGTTCTTTCTACTCTGAAGAGATATTCTTGTATCTTTAAAAAACTTTTTTTGCTGATTTTGGCCAAATATACCATCATTTGTATCTGCTTGTATTGTGTGTGATGTTATATTAAAGGTATCTACTTTTAAGACTTGCCGGGCTTGTACCATCCCGTTACCTAAGACCTGAGGGCCAAAACTGTAGACAAAGGGAATAAGTCCTTGTAATTTCATTGTCCTGTTCTCTTGCTTACAGGACCCAGTGGAGACAAATATAAAGAGTTCAGTGCTGCAGCCAAAAGAAGGGTCACAGTATAAGGGGGATTATGGCAGAAACCACTGAGGTGTCAGTCCAAACAGATAATAATCAGGACAGTGGTCTCCTCTTGCCTTCACTCTTTCCCAACACCAGCGTCTTTTCCAGGGAGTCTTCTCTTCTCATGAGATGGCCAAAGTATTGGAGCCTCAGCTTCAGGATCTGTCCTTCCAGTGAGCACTCAGGGTTGATTTCCTTCAGAATGGATAGGTTTGATCTCCTTGCAGTCCAGGGGACTCTCAAGAGTCTCCTCCAGCACCACAATTTAAAAGCATCAATTCTTCGGCAGTCAGCCTTCTTTATGGTCCAGCTCTTACTTCCATACATCGCTACTGGAAAAACCATAGCTTTGACTATGCGGACCTTTGTCAGCAAGGTGATGTCTCTGCTTTTTAAGCTGTTGTCTAGGTTTGTCATCGCTTTCCTCCCAAGAAGCAGGTGTCTTTTAATTTTGTGGCTGCTGTCACCATCTGCAGTGATCATGGAGCCCAAGAAAGTAAAATCTGTCACTGCCTCCATATCTTCCCCTTCTATTTGCCAGGAGGTGATGGGACCAGTGGCCATGATCTTAGTTTTTTTGATGTTGAGCTTCAGACCATTTTTTGCACTCTCCTTTTTCACCCTCATTAAGAGGTTCTTTAATTCCTCCTTACTTTCTGCCATCAGAGTGGTATCATCTGCATATCTGAGGTTGTTGATATTTCTTCCGGCAATCCGAATTTTGAACCAATCAGTTGTTCCATATCCAGTTCTAACTGTTACTTCCTGTCCCACATATAGATTTCTCAGGAGATAGATAAGGTGGTCAGGCACTCCCATTTCTTTAAGAACTTGCCATAGTTTGCTGTGGTCCACACAGTCAAAGGCTTTTGCGTAGTCAACGAAGCAGAAGTAGATGTCTGGCTCAAGGTCAGCAACCACACTATCTGGGTTGTCCGGGACATCCAGATCTTTCTGGTATAATTCCTCTGTGTATTCTTGCCACCTCTTCTTGATATCTTCTGCTTCTGTTAGGTCCCTACCAGTTTTGTCCTTTATCATGTCCATCTTTGCACAAAATGTTCCTTTAATATCTCCAATTTTCTTGAACAGATCTCTGGTTTTCCCCTCTCTATTATTTTCCTCTATATCTTTGCATTGTTCATTTAAGAAGGCCCTCTTCTCTCTCCTTGCTATTCTTTGGAAGTCTGCGTTCAATTTTCTATACTTTCCCTATCTCCCTTGCATTTTGTTTCCCTTCTCTTCTCTGCTATTTGTAAGGCCTTGTTGGACAGCCACTTTGCTTTCTTGCATTTCCTTTTCTTTGGGATGGTTTTTGTTGCTGCCTCCTGTACAATGTTATGAGCCTCTATCCATAGTTCTTCAGGCACTCTGTCCACCAAATCTAGTTCCTTAAATCTGTTCTTCACTTCCACTGTGTATTCATAAGGGATTTGGTTTAGATTATACCTGACTAGCCCAGTGGTTTTTCCTACTTTCTTCAGTTTAAGCTTGAATTTTGCTATAAAAAGCTGATGATCAGAGCCACAATCAACTCCAGGTCTTGCTTTTGCTGACTGTATAGAGCTTCTCCATCTTTGGCTGCAGAGAACATAATGTGATTTTGGTATTGCCCATCCCTTTCATGGATTGCTGCCTTGTCGTGGCGAAGGGGCTTGAGTAATTCAGAGAAGCTATGGGCTATGCCGTGCAGGGACACCCAAGACGGACAGGTCATAGTGGAGAGTTGTGACTAAACGCGATCCACCTGGATCAGGAACTGGCAAGCCACTCCAGTATCTTTGCCAAGAAAACTTCATGGACAGAAACAAAAGGGCCATCTTTAAACCCAATCAAAAGATCTAAGGAAACAGCAATTGCATGACACCAAGCAACCCTAACTAAAGATGCAATGCCTTCAGAAATTGCTATTTTCATAGTCTTATACTGGCTGAAATCCTGTTTGGGTTCTCCACATGCACAATGAGGATGACATAATCAGCAGTGGCAAATCACCCCTAATTAAAGGCAATTTCAGGAGGCACACAACTTGTATCCAGTACACCTCAAAATTGCTGAAAGGAAGCATTTAATTAGCAGCCATGTGTTGCTGATTATGACATCATCTCCATTGTGCTTGTGGCAGTGTGCAACAGGATCTCATAACAGTCACCTTGAACAGTGTTGTATTAGTTGAAAGGTGAGATAGAAATGTAATGTGTATTCAGCAGCATCTACCTTCTGTTGGGGCCTTTCCTTTCAGTTGAACTCTAGGTCTTACAAGGTATTAGGATTTTTAACACAAATATTCAGTACAATGAAATGCACTGCCATATTATTTAATGGTTTCTCAAAACATATAATTGAAAAAGAAAGCAAAAAGGGAACTATCTATGAGAGATGGAACAATCATTACACTAAATAATGAGCAATAAGGGCTAGCCATAATATACCTGCAGTATGTTATCTGAGACCTCTTTAGATAAAAGAAAGAAAATAGAATAATTCATTGTACAATATTCGTGTCTCAAAAGGAGCCCAAACTGGGGACCAATTTTTATTTTAATAATGTTTAAAAGACCTTCTGAATTTAGAATAACCCACAAGGTATTCTTCTATGCTGCACATTTAAAATAAAATCCACAGGCTTCAGTTATTAAAGGACTAAGATTCCTTCATGTGGAACCAATAATAAAAGCTGTCAGAAGAATGCATTCCCAGTGCATTATAGAAATGTGACATTTTTCCTAAGGAACAAATTTGACCAAAAATCAAAGAAAAATAAAAACATAGCTGAACCTAAAAATGAGACCAGGTGCAAAAATACTTGCATGGCAGTAAAAAAGAATTTAATGTTGTATTTGAAAAAGGAAAGAAAGAAATGTCTGAGGCAAAAAGAACTGCTACAATACATATTAATGCTAAAAAAGCTGCTCAAAATGTATAGTAAATCATTACTTTCAAGGTGAAATCCTATCATTAATTCTTGTTTGAACAAAGTTTCCTTTTTATAATTTCCAACATAGGAAGTCTGCAATTCTTTTCAAAGTCACACATATTCATAGGCATTGGAAGTGTCTTCTGTGTAGTGTCTTAGGGGAAAACAAGAAGAAAAGAAATGTATGCATTATAATATTTTGATATTTCTGTATTCTGACAGGGCGAGGGTTGATGGAACTTTTCATGTCAGTGAAGCCAGAAGGATGGGGTTCCCCCCTCCCCACACTTTGCAAGCCTCATGTGTTGAAAACCAGGTTGGAATGGTTGGGAACTTAGGAAAAAAATTGTCTGTCACTGGATTTATGTTTCTGAAGTTGCAATCTTGCACTCACTGATCTGAGGGTAGGTTCTATCCATTTCTGTGGGATTTCTATCTGCATCAACTGGTGCAAGATTGGAGATTGCACAGTGACCACTGCATGTGACTTATTTGTCCCTTGCCAATGAAAACGACCAGAGGTCAAGACAGCAGCATACCCTGACAATAAATAGAAGATAGAAAGCATCTGTCAGTTATGTCAGCTCTGCAGATCAAATCTTTCAGATCATTTAAGATTTTATAGTAAATATCTTACATTTGGTCAATGTTGATGTCAACCAGTCATTTAAAGTAGGTAGTACAAAATGTCAGTTATTGGCAGGTGATGGAAATTTGGATACAAATGAGACATTTGTTAATTAATTAATTATTATGTGCAGCCAATTCAATTCTGACTTATGGTGACCCTCCAGAGGTTTTCGGGGGGGGGGGGGATGCTCAGAAGTGGCTTACCAATCCCTCCTTCTGGTGGTGTTTTTGAATCGTGCAGCCTGCCCATCCCATCAAAGGTGGAGGGGCATATGACCCATCAGCTGCACATGCTCCAGATATTACAGGCAATTTCCTGGAGCTTATGATGGGCATGAAGGTGAAAATGGCTCGTTTTGTCAAAAGCAGACCCTTGTTCTTTATAAATATTAGTAAATGGCCACTGTTTATCCATTTATTCTTTCAGATCTGCATAATTTATAGAAAGAAAATATGTAACATGGGAATCAATCCTGAGACATTCTATTGGGATTTTAAGCAATTGTAAATGGCTGGAAATATGTCATTCAGATCCCTTAATGTTGAATCTCTGATTTTCATTCTTGCTTTGTTATTATGAGGAAGAAATGGCCAGTTCTGTTATTATAAAGCACTGAGCACCTCCTGTGAATACAACTTTTGCATGATGGCTAGAAGTCTGTCTAGTTTGTCATGTCTGCCTCTGTCTTCGGCTTTCACTGTGAAGCTACAAAATGCATTAATTCACCTGGCACATAGGTCAGTATCTAGTCGTCTCTTAAGTGTCAGAGGAACATTTTATAAATCTGTAAAGTATAACCAGTCAGTGGGTTCCTAAGGAATGCAATAGATGGTTTGTGTTCTGTTTCCAAAGCTGGTTTCTGGCCATAAATATATTGATTAAATCACTCACACTCAAGCGATATTTCCAACATCTCCTGCTCTATTTGTGCATATCTGGTTTCTGTATCTGACAGTGATTTGGATGCTAGTGCCACTGGATGCCAGCAGTCATCATATTTCTGTAAAATCACTCTACCTAGCTCAAATTGTGCTGAAATTTTATAGACCTTTCTGGAGCACACAGTAATTTCATACAGGGTTCTCTGTCCTATTTTCCTCCCAGAGGTTGTCCATCATTGCATCCATACATTGCTCTTTCATTTTCAAACTGTCCTCAAAGGAGCTGGCAAAAATACATTTTCTGTTATGATCATCCTTACTCCAAAATGCCTTTCTTTGGCTGACTCTTTCTGTTGCTGAAACTGCTGTCTTAATAGAGCTAACCTTTTCATTCTCCCTGCTGCCCACAAGTCAAGACAGCATTCTTGAAATGATTTAGCATTATATATGAAGCTGAAATAGCATGCAATCTCACTGTCATTCTGTATAATGGCTGAGCCCCACAGTATATCTACACAGACTCACTACACTTCGAATTCTGGGGCACTTTCTATGTGCTACGATTATGTCAAGAGTTAGACCAATCACCACTAGCACAACAGAAGTTGTGTTTATGTCTGCATCTATATTTATATATCACCACTGATGAAAGATATGAAATATCCCAATATTTGTATGTGTAATGTGAAATATCCCAGTATTTGTAATGGTACAATACTTGTACAAGTTGATCCTGTTCATGTTTCCTTAGTCTAGAGTAAGATCCAAAGGCATGCACTGATATATGCAAAATTCAAAGGCATATATTGGTACCTCACAAAAGTGAAATAAGGACTGCCTGCCCATCCACCACCTGACACAATCCTCTAGGGAGCCAAAATTCTCACTCTAGAGGATTTATCAATGCATTTAGGGTGCATAGGGGGCTTCAGGAGGGAGAAGAGGTGGCTGATTCAGGTGGAAAGAGTGGGGTTCAGCCAGAAGTACAGAATTCTGCCTTTAAATTATACTGAACTGGGTCAAACCTATTCCCAAGCAAATATGCACAGAAATGCAGTCTTAGAGTGACATTTTTTCCAGGAGGAAAACTCCCTGAGAGATGGAAGTATTGTGAAATCGAAGTGGTCCTGTCTCCCTCGGCAATAATGTCTTTCCAGGATGGCCTGCCTAACCTGTCTAAAGCTAGGTTTGGTCTGAGGCAGGTCCCATAGCTATCTTCTTATTGCAGTCTCACACGGCTCACCTCCTGATTTGGCCTTGGAGCAGGACTTGAGTCAGCAACCCATAACACTAGCCCTGTAAGGTAGATTTGCATAACTCATTAGGGAAACAAGCTGCCAGCCCTCCAACCCACACCCTGAATATACACACAAGTTGTGGAAAAGGTTTTATATTTACTTAAAAGATTTTTGAAAAACACAAAATGAAAACAGGAATAAATGTTTAAATGGGAAAAACAAAAGCCAAATCACAGAAACCATTTGGGAACCACCACCACAAGTGAACACAGTAAAATGTAACTAGTCTAAGATAATACTTACATACAATGGGAATTTGAACTAATAGCAGTCAGGGCCCTTAGCTCACACAGTTTGTGGTTCAAACATATAGAAGGATGAGTTGAATATCCACAGGCATAAGGACCAGGCAAGCTCTGCATTTGTCCACTTACATACTTCAGCACCTAATAACAGATGTGTTATCTATCAACTAAACCAAACTCAGTCCAGAAGAACTGTCTGGAATGCTGGTAAAATTGCATACTTTTGAAAGAAAAGGCTCCTGGAGCTAATTAGCTACTAGCTTCATTCACAGTAATCTGCAGTTCTAGAAAGTGAAATGACAACTGCTCTGAAAGCACTAGGAAGAAATAAATAACCAGGGATACAGATAGAACTATTTCAAGCCACAGATAATGAATCTGTCAAATCCTAACAAGAATATACCAACAAGTATGGAAAATAAAACAATGGCCCACAGAGTAGAAACACTCAATATACATTCCAATTCCCAGTAAAGGAGATGCCAAGGGGTGCAGTAACTATAGGACAGTTGCTTTAATTTCCCATGCAAGCAAAGTGATGCTCAAAGTGTTGCAACACAGACTTTTACCTTTTATAGAGCAAAAATGCCTGGTGTTCAAGCTGGATTTTGAAAAGGAAGAGGTACTTGAGATTACATTGCAAATATCTGCTGGCTGCTTGAGTGCCCCAAAGAGTTTCAGAAGAAGATCAGCCTATGCTTTAAACTGCAGCAAAGCCTTTGCCTGTGTAGATCATGAGAAACTATGGATTGTCCTGAAAGAAATGGGCATGCCTCAGTACTTGATTGTCCTAATGTGTAACTTGTGGACAGGAAGCTACTGTTAGGACAGAATATGGGGAGAGAGAATGGTTCTCTGTAGACAAAGGTGTCAGACAAGGGTGCATTTTATCCCCTCATCTGTTCAGTGTATACAAAGAACAAATCATAGGGAAAGCCACATTAGATTCAGATGAAGGAGGAGTGAAAATGGGGGGAAAGAAACATGAGTAATTTAAGATCTGCAGATGACAGATCTTATAGCAGAAAGCAGCAATAACTTGAGATGGCTCTTAGTAAAAATGAAAGAAAAAAAGTGCCAAAGCAGGACTGCTGTTGAACATTAAGAAGACCAAAATCATGGCTACAGAACAACTACACAACTGTAACATTGACAATTAGGAAATTGAAATAGTTAGAGCAGTGGTTCCCAACCTGGGATCCTCAGATGTTCTTGTATTACAACTCCCAGAAATCCTGGTCAACAGAACTACAGGTGAAGGCTTCTGCAAGTTTTAGTTCCAAAACATCCGGAGACCATTGAGTTAGAGATTTGTGTGTACAGTACCTTGGTTCAATCATCAATCCAAATGGAGACTGCCCAACAAATCAGAAAAAGTCTGAAACTCAGAAGGGCAGCAATGATGGAACTAGAAAAGATAAGCAAGTGTAAAGGTCTGTCACTGAAGACCAAGACCAGGGTCATCCACACTTTTGTCTTTCCAGTCACCATGTATGGGTGTGAAAGCTGGACAGTGAATAAAGCTGAGAGGAAAAAAATTGATTTGTTAGAAACATGGTGCTGGAGGAGAGTTTTGCAGATACCCCAGACTACCAGAATGATGAACAAGTGAGTCCTGGATCAAATCAAGCCTGAACTATATTTGGAGGCAAAAATGTTGAATGAGGCTGTCCTACTTCGGGCACATCACGAGAAGGCAGGGTTCTTTGGAAAAGATAATTAAGCTGGGAAAGGTTGAAAACAGCAAGAAAAGAGGATGCCACAGGCTTGAGTTTGCAAGAGCTGAGTAGGGCTGTTGAGAACATGATATTTTGGAGATCACTCATTCATGGGGTCATCGTAAGTCAGGGGGTGACTTGGCAACACATAACAAATAACAACAAACAGCAGCCTTGGTTAGTGATAGAATCAGTTAAGTTCCAAATCTCTTCACAGGTCCTGAGTATTAGGAGCAGGGCGAAGGATCCATTCAGCTCTGTAATACCCATAAGATACACTTAAAGTCTCCCTTCTTCCTCTACTCTATTTTCTGAGTCTGAGAAGAATTATTGTAGGTACCCAGTGTGGTGTAGTGGATAGAGTGATGGACTAGGACTCTGAAGACCAAGATTTAAATCTCTCCTTGGCTATGGAAACTCATTGGGGGAGTGCAACTGGTAAAACTACTCCTTGAACGGCCTACTTCCTTGAAAACTCTACTAAGATCATTGTAGTTTGGTTCTAACTTGACATTATGTAACTAAGAAAAATTGTTAGTTCCCAAAAGAAAAGTTCAAATACAGAAGGACCACTGTATCTGCGGGTTCTGTATCCATGGTTCCCCTCTTCCATGGTCTGAAAATATTCAAAATATTAAAGGAAAAAAAAATTCAGAAAAAAATATTTTCACATGTATTACCAGAACAGGCCACTGGATGGAGATAGAGACCATGCTATGAATACTTGTTAGTGAACAATACATAGCATGGTCTCTGGCACCCTCTAGTGTCCAGTTCCGGAATTGCATGTGAATTTTTTTCTTGTTTTTTCTCCCTTTTAACATTATATATATAAAGTTTACTATTATCCACAGTTTTCAGTATCCATGGGGAGCTTGGAACCAATACCCAGTGGATATGGGGGGTCCTATTGTATTACATTAATGAGGTGTGGTATAAATAGAAGCAGGTATGTTGTTTGTATCCTGTATACTGATATACCATCCTAAGCATGGATGTAGGAAAATTAGACCTAGTCCCCCAGAGGGAGGCACTGGACAGCTCAAGCTTTTGCACACACACAATTACATTGTCAACACAGACCTTCAAGAAACTATTGCTGATTACACATATGTTTTGGCATTCACTCAGTCAATTAACACAGGTAGTATGGTAAGAATCTGTTATCTTGTTCAAATCTCTGGTCATAAATTGGAGCCATCTAATTGATTGTAAATCAGCAATCCCTCTCTTTGTCATCACGAAAGGAATTGTGCTGCTCCTTTGAGACTTCTGTGTTCCACAAACATCTGCCTGGTGATGCACATGAGAGGAGACTATTTCAGAGAGCATGGGGGGAGAAAGACCTTCTCTAATGAGGCCTCTTGCACTAATCAGAGGGCCCTGGGTTCTTGGGCCCCTGGAATTTTTATAAGATCACCTGGTCTCACAGTATCTCTCACTTTGTCTGGCCTGTATGAGAGGGAGCCATTTTGGACTTCACCTTTCCAAGCCAGTGACAGCAAAACCTTCCAAGCTCCACGTGGGAGGTCCTAGACATATGCTGGTCATCCTTGGGGGCTATGAAGGAATTGTTCCCTGTTGGCTAGATTGTTGTTTAGGGCTGGCATGCTTTTGTCTTTCCAGGGCACCTACTACATGGTTTCTAGGCCTCTGTAGCCAGGTTAGGCTCAGATGTTTTGCATTTATTAGTTGATTATATATAGTGTTGTGTCTTTCATTATTTTCCTCTCTTCTTTTTCTCTCTGTGTTGGAAATGGAGATTGGAGAGAGGAGATGGAAGGAGAGAGGCACATATATTTGGGTCATTTGACCTGTTATGCCTACTCTGGCACCAGTCAATAGTAATTGCCAAGTGGCTGGTCATGTGTCTATTTCAAGCTGAGATTTGCAGGCCACCTCCTGTAGTTACACACACGTTGTGTATCACCATGCACTTCATCCTGTGCTTTAGGTTAATTTGGCCTTCCTTGCTACACTAATTACTCAGGGTTCACTGTTGTACTTTCAAATAAATCATTTCTGATTTCTGTTTTCAGCTGGCTTGTCTCCATCCACCATTTCCACAGCAATTGCTTTAAAGTTGGTTGAAGTGTGTCTAGTGAGTCTGAAATGTTCTTTCACTGGTTTTGGAATACTGACATTTCTTACCTCACTTTTGTGTCCCTTTACTCTTCTATGTCATGATTGGTCAGTTTGCCCTGTGGAGATTGATGAGTGCTATTGGTAACAGAAGGTGGCATCTATCACACTGGAAGATTATCAAGTGAATGAACCCTGATGGGTGGCATTGTTAAAACCTGTAACAATACTATGTAATTGGCTGTGATAATGTTGTGAAAAGGTTTCTACACTGGGAAGCTCATTAGCAGCATGAGGAAAATCAGCAGAATATTGCAAAGGCCCAGTCTTGCAATCTATTCCCTGCTGGTCCTGCTGCTACAATTTCTTCTTTTTCTAGTGTGTTTCTGGTGCTTAGCTGGAGAAATATGCCTGGAGAGACCCAGCTCTAGTCTTGCTTAGAGTCTTTATTTCTGTAGATCCTGACCACACAGTTTAAAAATAAAGTAATATACAGTATGTCTAGAATGACAGATAGTGAGGAATGAAGAGATTAGATCCTAGGGGGAAAGGATGAAGCCATTAGATGAATTAAATCTGGACAAGAGATGGTTAAGAGAAAATATGATAACCATCTTCAAATAGTTGACAAGAGGTGGGCAAATGCGGTTCTCCATTTTTTATTTTATTTTATTTTATTTTATTTTTTGCCTACAATTCCCATTGACTCTAGTCTGAATAGACGATGGTGAAGATTTATGGGAACTGCAGTTAAAATAATCTGGACTGACCAAGTTGCTCATTTACAACATCGATGGTGGAACAAACTCCCTTTTTGTTAATCCAGAGGGTAAGTATGAATCAAAGGTTTTAAGTACACAAAAAAGATTTAGATTGAACATTCACAAGAAAATCCTGGAAATACATACTGTTTAATCATGGATTCTAATGAATTGTACTAGAATAGTAATGGGAGACACATGCAAATCTATGTTGGAATGAGCATCCCCCTGAAAGCGAAGCAAAGAGTGCTACTTATATACTACCTCATAGTGCTTAAAACACTGTCCGGGTAATCAATTTACTTACTTGGAAGGATGGAAGGTTGAGTCAACCTCGAGCCAGCTTCCTGAGCCCAGGATCGAACTCAAGTCATAAACAGAGTCTTCACTGTAGTATTGCAATTTAACCACTGCACCACAGGGCTTCCTTTCTTATAAGAGTTCAAACTGAAAGCAATGTAGCACTGTGGGATATCATGAACTTTTGATATATATCCCAAAGCTTATTTTGAAGTACATCCGATTTTGTGGTTCTAATCCAAAAACTGATAAGGACGGAGAAAACTTTTTCCATTATGGGTTGTTTTCTTAAGTGGGAATAGATCTGGAATACACTTTGTATGTAATGTGTAATTAGAAGCTTGTTTGTGTTTGCAACAAACTCCTGGGGTTGGGAAATTCCTGTGATAGGTAAAGGTAAAGGTTCCCCGTGTCCGACTCTAGGGGGCGGTGCTCATCTCCGTTTCCAACCCATAGAGCTAGCGTTTTGTCCGAAGACAATCTTCCGTGGTGACGTGGCCAACGCGACTAGACACGGAATGCCGTTACCTTCTCACCGTGGTGGTACCTACTTATCTACTTGCATTTGCATGCTTTCGAACTGCTAGGTTGGCGGAAGCTGGGACTAGCTATGGGAGCTCACTCCGTCGCATGGATTCGATCTTACGACTGCAGGTCTTCTGACCTTGCAGCACAGAGGCTTCTGAGGTTTAACCCGCAGCGCCACCATGTCCCTGTGATAAGCTACTGGCAATTTGTTTTGAAAGTAAACAGGCTTTTGTTTTTTGTTTAGTTTTCTTGTGTCAAATGGATGCAATCCGACTACTAAATACAACACAGATAAGAAGCCCTATTTATTATTTGGAACCACAACCTCCGTCCCCTGTATGTTAGACACAACTTAGTGTATAGGCAGTTTCTTTGTACAAATACTAACGGCTCATCAGCATCTGATCTTCAGTGAGAAGAATTGTTCATTGCTACTGGGGGAATTCTGCATTCCCTTTGGGAAGGGCAGTAAAACTACTGGAGCCATAATTCTATGAAGAGAAGCAAATACATGCAGGAAATGTACAAACATGAGCACCAGCCCAACAGTAAAATGCAATTACATTTGACAAGTGGGGATTTGGATTCACCTTTAGACATGCTAGTACAATAGCATAAGCTTTGTAGCCTGGGAGTCTTCTGGGAAAACGGTACATAAAAAACCCCTTCCCTCCATTTAGTTATTCCTGACCCTTCAGGGTTGGGTGAGTTCATGCATACAATAGGAACTCTATGTGCACCTCTCACAGAGTAATGGAACGACTTCATGCATTTTAAAGATAAAGGGAGGAAGACTGAAAATGATGTGACTGCCCACTAACTGTTGAGACAGGATTTATGTGTTGCACTTCTACTCTAAGTAGCATTTAATAGAAGCTGTAAGAATAAACTGCAGGAACCATGACATGCAGATTAAAAACACTAGCATAAAAACTGAAAATACAAATACAGCACTAACTTTCTAAAGACGCACAGTTCAGAAACCATCATCTCATGAACTCCCTGGATAGCTGCAAGAGAACTTTGCCTCATTCATAGAGAATTTGAACATTTGTCATACGTGCGACAAAAAGAAATTGATTAATATATATATCCCCGACCAGGCAGAGAAAGAGCTTTGGGTGCTTATTCTTGAAAAGCCTGGTTTTGAATCTCTGTGTATTCATTCAGTCATGATGATGGTGCTGAAACATACGGAGTACCCTCTTTTTACTAGCAGGCTCCTCATCTTTAGCAGCTCAACACAAGCAGATAGAATGGGATCCTCCTGGTAATGGAAACAGTTGGACCTATTGATCTGGATGCTAAGTATGGTTGTGAATTTGTTCTTTTCCTTTTTTATAAAAGTTCAGCCAGTTTTACAAAGTTCTCCATAAATCTGATGAAAACAAGCCTTCAAGTCGCTTTCAAAACTGCTGGATAGCTCAGTGGTTTAGGTATCTGACTATGGAGTAAGAGATTGGGAATCCTCTTTCTCCAAAGGGCCTCCTGCAAGTAGTGCCAGCCTGCATAGCCTTCAGCAAACCACACAGCCCCAGCAGTGGTTTACCATTGCCTTCTTCTGTGACTTACTAACAAAAATTAGATTGAGTGCCAATGTCATTATTTATGAAAATTATTCACCTTCCATTACTGCTGATGCCCAGTATCTGTCTTTCAAGAATTTCTCTGCTCCTATGTGATTGCTAATTCCCAAACAGGTATATCTCTATCCAATACTGGTATATCTCTATCCAAAATGCCCTCTTTGCTTTGAACCCACAAACATTTCCCTAAAGGGGAAAAAGCTAGGATACAAAGCAATACCTCACTTGCTGACCTCAGACCCAGAGATGAAGGAAGATGCAATCATATTCATTCAGCACATATAATAATAGGGCATTAAAGGAATAGATACACTCACAACTTGTTCTTTTAATAACTGGGGATTCCCCCCCCCCCAATTTTTTTGGTGTGTTTTTTTAGAGCACACATCTCGAGTTTGATCTTATTCTTTACAGGATGGAAGTTTTGATATTGATTCAAGTGCAAGCATATCAGAGCCCCTAAGAAGCTAAGCAGACATAAAAGAGGTAAAAACAAAAGATTTTTTACTATCAGTATAGCATGTGAAATAGGCTGCGGAAGCACATGTCAGTTATTGTGAATTCATTTAAATAAAAATACTGCAGTCCTACAGTCAGTAACTATCTTCCATGTAGAAGAAAACAGGCCCAAGGATATTCATTTTTAATTTTATCTTAAAATATCTATCACTAGGTAAGTGCTGAAATAAAATAAAATATGAAATTAAGATTGCATCTGAGAACAAGTGCAGAAAAACAGTAGTCCTATCCACATTTAGTGTGATTGAAAGGGCCTTGACACAAAGTGCATTTTATTTGTATAATATCTGAAATAAGTGGAAGGCCTTTCTCCCAGTGTTCAATATCCTTTCAATACTCAATATGCTTTATTTAAAAAGAAAAACTTAGAAATTGTTGTGCTTATTTTACGTAAGTATGTTACTCGATTCAAGCATGTTGTTAAGAATGGCATTTAATTCCTATTGTTGCTACCCTTTATACAACAGGGGAAGAGATATGGAGGGTGTGAGACCATTTTCCAATTCTTTCCTCAAGGCCCACTTTGACCCTCCTGGCTTTGCCCCCCAAGCCCGGAATAAAGACGCGAGACAACAGTATTGGAATTGAAATACGGGCCACACTTTATTTACAAGTATTTGAAGTTAGCCATCAATTGGCTCAATATAAGGGGCCTGCAGTAGTGCGGAAATGGTAACAGGTAGGGGTAATCAATACCCCTTGCTTGTCAATAGGGCGAGTCCCCGGCCCCAGGTTTCCGCTGTCTCACAGACAGCAGGAACCCGGCCTGCCGCTAATAAACACCTCCAGACCTCAAGACATCTTTATTTGATGACTGTTGGTCCGGAAGTGGCCCAGCGCATCCTTCCCGAACCGGCCCTGTAATCGCACAATCCGCAGAGCCGGGAGGTCGGATGCGCTGTTGGCTTACCTTAAATTACCAATGGGACACACCGAAACACCTGTTTTTCCGCACTACCCGCCAGTGTGACCAAAATTACCCAATTACCAACAACCCCTTTCCAGTGTGGGATAGGCGAAAAATCCCCCCATCCAACAGCCAATCAGGATGGGAGTCAAAAATTCCTATCCGGCCCCATAATGGCAACCAAAAATCACACTAGAAATAGGGCGGGCGGGAGGGGTGCCCGAAAAGGAAAGCGGGCGTACTGCGGGTGAGCGCTTTCTTAAATACCTGCGCTCACCCGCCCATTGGGTGCCCACTTTTGAAACTCGTCTCGCGCCATCCAGGCTGGCGGGCAAAAGCCAGCCCGCCAAATCCAGGCCGTTTTAACGGCCGTCAGGCGGCTGGGACCTTGCCCCCCAAGCCCGGAATAAAGACGCGAGACAACAGTATTGGAATTGAAATACGGGCCACACTTTATTTACAAGTATTTGAAGTTAGCCATCAATTGGCTCAATATAAGGGGCCTGCAGTAGTGCGGAAATGGTAACAGGTAGGGGTAATCAATACCCCTTGCTTGTCAATAGGGCGAGTCCCCGGCCCCAGGTTTCCGCTGTCTCACAGACAGCAGGAACCCGGCCTGCCGCTAATAAACACCTCCAGACCTCAAGACATCTTTATTTGATGACTGTTGGTCCGGAAGTGGCCCAGCGCATCCTTCCCGAACCGGCCCTGTAATCGCACGATCCGCAGAGCCGGGAGGTCGGATGCGCTGTTGGCTTACCTTAAATTACCAATGGGACACACCGAAACACCTGTTTTTCCGCACTACCCGCCACAGCATAGGGACTAGCAAAATTAAGTCCCATGCCCGCCACCGAGCCTCTGAAGCTCAGCAAGCAGGCCCCTTCGAATCTCTTCCAAAAAGATGCTCAAACCTGCGCCCGACAGGTGAACACCGTCACTGTGGAACAAAGCAGCGTTACACAATTGAATCCTGTGGTGACTCACCACAGAGCCGAGGCCGCCAAGGCAGACACCTCTACACACTTCACGGTTAACACGGCGCCGAGCCGTGTTAACATCAAGCACATTTCGTGCACCACGCCATGCAAATCGCGGAATTATCGTTGACCACAAGATCCACATAGCTGGAAACCTGGCATTTAACCTTTTCAGGTCACGTAAAATGTCCAGGATCAAAGCCTTGCCTGGAACACGAGGCAAATCGTTGCCGCCCAAGTGAATAAGCAAAACATCTGGCGGGGACTGGTGAAAAGATGTCAGCCGTCCAAGCTGGAACGAAAGCAAGCTGCGCACACCGCGCCAAGAAACAAGAGCATGGGCACCAAGCCCCAAGTCAGTCCCCAAGTGGGACTTGGCAGCATAACGTTCTGCCCAATACACAAAACTATGGCCGACGATCATCACGTGTCTTCGACCGGCAATCCCCGCATTACCTGCAACGACAAAGAACCACTGCCTACACGTTAGGTAAGGTTCGGATATATCTTTGATAACTAGAAGAGGACCAACGACCCAATTGTTTGATTTGTTCAGTAGAATACCCAAGGGCGGCTGCAGTAGACGCTGCTCCTATTCTAAATGAATGAGTTCCAAATCTAAGTCCCGTAATGCCTACTCTGTTCAAAGCCATGTCTGTGAGCTTCCAGAATTGAAATTTAGTCAATGAAGACCCATCAGCATGCTGCAAAAAATAACCAGGCCCACGGCCTCTACATGCCAGGTAAGCCTGTGTGGCCTCCACAGGACATATAGGCGTAATACTGCATTGGCCTAAAACCAGTAACTTCCCTTTGCCCTTCTGATCCACCTTAGATCTTCTAATTGTAATCTTCACGCTGTTGTCCTGAAGAAGAATGTCACTCATCTGCAATGCACATCTAGAGGTGTCTGCCTTTCCTTTTGCAACCAACTCACTGACCCGAAGGGCCCCAAAAAATGCTATCAGAGCAGCTGTTTTAAATAAGGCCACCTCATAGTGGTCTGTACACAACGTTCCCCATTGATCACAAATTTGCTCAAGAAGGATTGGGGAGATAGGTGTCCTAGAATCGTACACCCTTCCCCTCTCCCTAGACCATCCTTCCAGCATTTTCTTTATTCTATAATCGGCAGTAAAATCCCTGTGACCGTTAATCTTAGCATGAAAGTTCAGCGCTGATAGCTTTCCCTGAATAGTACCCGGCGCTAACCCCTTTCTGTGTAGAAAGACCATAAATTGTTGCACGTGTTCTACAGGAGCAGGCCATAATTGCTCCAGAGCTAAAGAGGCCCTAAAGTCCTCAAACTCGCAGGTTGCATTTAAGTAACGCTTTCTAGTTCTAGGAGCCAACGCCATACCTATAGCTCTTGATGCTTCCTCACGCCAATCTGCCAGACCTCCGGTGGAAGAACTTCTGGCAGCTCCCTGGCGTCTGGAGCTAGTTCCCTGAACCGAGCGATCTGTTGGCGTGAAAGAGCATCAGCTATCCTATTGTCAACTCCAGGGACATGTCTGGCATGGACCAGAACATTAAAACGTAACGCCCGTAAGGTAAAGGCCCTAACCAACTGCATGACCCTATCCGAACGAGAAGATAGTTCGTTTATGATGCAAACCACTGCCTGGTTGTCGCACCAAAAACGGACCACTGAATTGGACCACTCTTCGGCCCATAGCCAAAGAGCCCCAACAATTGGGAAAAACTCTAAAAAGGTTAAATCCCTCGTCATTCCCCCCCTATGCCAATCCTCGGGCCAGGTGTCAGCACACCATCTCCCTCGAAAGTAAATTCCGAATCCTAATGACCCGGCGGCGTCAGTATGTACCTGAAATTCGGCGTTCAGGCTAATCGCAGACCTCCAAAAGGAGATGCCATTAAACCCGTCTAAAAAACACTTCCACATGCGCAAATCCTCTCTCATACCCCTAGTCACCCTTGTTCTATGCATTGGACACTTTAGACCCTTCATGGCAGAGCAGAGGCGCCGGACAAAAGCCCGTCCCGGAGCAACTACTCTACAAGCAAAATTCAAATGCCCCACTATCTCCTGGAGCTCACGAAGGGTCACCTTTTTCTTACCCAATAATTGATTAACTCTGGCTTTGAGCTCGGCTAGCTTCGTCTGTGGCAGCCTGGACGTTTGCTGCACTGTGTCTAACTCGATACCCAAAAAGGTTAAAGACGTGGCCGGGCCTTCCGTCTTCTCCTCCGCCAGTGGCAAACCGAGCTCATTACCAATGACTGAAACTCCTCTAACATCCGAGCACACCTCCCGGAATTACTTGTACCACATAAAAGAAAATCATCCAAATAATGGGCCGTCGCGTTGCAACGAGCCCTTTGTCTGAATTTCCACTCAACAAATGTACTAAATTTCTCGAATGCTGCACAGGAAATCGAGCATCCCATAGGCAATGCTCTGTCAATGTAAAAAAGTCCCTGAAACTGAAAACCTAAAAGATCAAAGTCAAGTGGGTGAACGGGCAAAATACGAAACGCTGATTTCACATCACACTTCGCCAGCTCTGCCCCCACTCCACAAGACCTGACCATGTTAACAGCCTCGTCAAAAGATGTATATCGCACTGTACATAATTCCTGAGGGATGGCGTCGTTAACCGACGCCCCTTCCGGAAAAGACAGATGATGGATGAGACGAAACTCACCTTGAGCCTTCTTAGGAACTATCCCTAGCGGGGAAACTCTCAAATTCCCCAAAGGCGGGCACTTAAAGGGCCCTAGGACTCTGCCCGCCCTAACTTCTTTGTTGATTTTATCTAAAACAATGTCCTCCATACCCCTGACCGACCTCAGGTTGTTTGCGATAAAGGCTGTCCGTTCCCCTAAAGCAGGAATACGAAAGCCATCGCGAAAACCCTGAAGTAAATATTTGGCCTCGCCTTTCCTATGGTAGTCCTGCAGCCAAGCCCTTAAAACATCAATTTTAATTGGGGTTGGTCCCCTTACTAGGGGCACTGTTGCCACCATTCGGCTTCCTTCCAGCACCGGCTCCCTTGTTATGGCGCTGGTTCCCTCCTTTGAAACAGGTAGCTTTGGAATGTTTTCCACCGCAGTTGAGGCACTCGTGACTAAACTTACATGGGTTCCTGGAACAAGAACCCTTGAAGTTGAAGTCGAAACAAGGCAGACGGGGTTGAACCGTCTGCCCCGCGCCAGTGCGGGGAGTAGCCTGTGAGGCCAGCTTCCTATTCAAGTGGCCACAATCGAATCTGTCCCCAGTGTGGGGCCTAGCTGGTGTCATGTGCTGTAACCAAAGACCAGGCTGAGGCTCATCCCAACGCAAGTTGGGCTGAATGGCACTCCGCATCCTAAAAGCCTGATCATATAACAGCCAAGCCTGCCCTGCAAAATCCGTGTAAGCCCTATTTATGATATTAAAATATTGCAGTAAGGAAGAAGCACGCCAAGGCTGAGCTTTAATAAGTACCCCAGCGTAAATTATAAAACCCGGGACCCAGTTGGCCCATGTCCGATCGGGTTTTTTACGTCTCTGTCTCTCCTTTTCCTGCTCGTCATCCTTGTCAATGTCCTTGATCTCCGTGTCACGGTTCAGAAGGTCAAAGAATTCAACAAATTCTCCCTTCCAAATTTTTTCTTTCGTAGCGGGGGTCAAATGATCCCCCAGCGGAGTCGAATAATCCCCGTAGGGAAGAGCTGGAAAAGGAACCGTGTTGTACCCTGTATTGGGCACCGACGGATGTTGGGATACCCCTGCTCCAATGCCTACACTAGGTGTCCCCGGTGGGGGCATGGCTTGATATGGCACCCCCCATCCGCAGAGTGAAACATTAGCGGGCGACCAAGGTACACCAGGCCCCCCTATAGGAGTCGCATTGTAGGGCGTGCATGCCGTGTATTGCAAAGGGGGACCTCCCGCCCAAGGCCAAGCTGTAGCTGGTGAGTGTGAGGCGTGTAAGATAGAAGACTCACCCGAAGACCCCAGTGAAGTCCTAAGGGCATCGCTGCCCATGGATGAGCTTGGCCCGGCTTCCTCCGTGAAGTCACGTTCATCTCGAACAGCGGCCGCTACTTCGGGTTCTACCGTGGTATCAGAACGATGGATCCCTTGGCAAGCAGAAACTTTGCTGGACGAAGCGTGGGCCCCAGCAGGAGGCTGCTCCTCACTTGTGGAAACCTGGGCAGACTCCAACACAGTAAATCGAGACATCAGATCCTGCGCCAGAGCCTTTAATTTGTTCTTTTTACGGCCTTTAGTCTCCCTAGCTGAGCGTCGAGGGGAGGTGTCCCTACGCTGAGGCATCTGTGATGCCAACCTTTGTGCTTCAAGCGCAGACATTTTCTCCTGCAATTCTCGCCATATCGGCCAAGATTCCTCATCTGAGGAAGAAGGCTCAGGAGAAATCTGAGGCGCAGGCCTCTTTTTCGCGGGAGCCTTGCCCTTACAATTTCCACGTCCTTTACGAGAGGCCATTATAATTATAAGTAAATGGAAATCAAGTTAAACGCTAATGATCACCAAAACCCCCAAAATTTTCCCACAGCCAAAACCAAACAGATTCCAATTCAACAGCAGGTGGTGCTATAACCACCAGCTCACTCTAATAAACCTGAACTGCCCTTCAATATCCCCTACTAATGTCTGCAAAAGCCTATTGAGTCCTATATAAATGAATTATGAATACCTAATAAATTACTATGATTAAGGAATAAAGACTGCAAAGTCCTATTACATGCAATAGGAAAAGTTTCAAAGCTGCTCACCAATAATATGAATGTGCAACAGCCAAACCCTTCCTTGTAATCAGTATACTTAACTATTATTATTTATTATAATTTTACAATATATATATACATTTCTTTATGTACTTGAATTGTTAGTATTAGCTATTCTATTATATATATCTATTTATTTAACTATGTATAATCCCTCCCCCAGACAAATCAACTGGCAACTAAAACTAAGACAAATATCTAAAACAAACCCAGTATGAAATCAGAATCGCCTTATCAATAACAAGATGCAAAATAACAACAAAACTTTAATTAATAAAACAAAGCCTATGCTTAATAATAATTGCAAAAAACCTAATACAGGTCCTGAATATTAAACATCAACAAATAAAAAAAGAAAAAAAAATAGAGGGGGGCAAACAAAAGAAATGAGTCCAGCCAATAATAAGACAAGAAAAGGAGCTGCAAGGTCACAGCTCAAAATTAAAATGGCGGACGGGGAGAAAGGGAGCGAAAGAGACGTCCACCTAAAATGGCGTTGAGAATGTTAAACAAGGAAATAGGCAAAATAAATAATGAAACTAAACAAGTACCCAAGGGGAACAACTAAATAAAATAAAAAACAACAACAGCAACAACAACAAAAAATATTACCCCCCAATCAAACACAGACACACTCACAAACGCCTAAAATACGAAAATTATCCGTTTAACCAGGCACACACACACACGCAAACTTTAAACAACTTATAAACAGCTAAGGAATTAACTCTTATACAAAGCAAATCGCCTAAAATAACAGCACAGAAAAAACTCCCCCAACGCCCCGCGGGGCGGGCAAACGCCCACCGGAGCACTAGCAGTCCCTTCGCCCCTCTAGCTAGTGAACTCAATGTAAATAAATATCAAATAAACTTTTAAAAGAATATCCTGAAACAAGCCTGCAAGAACCCAGGGAAGGGGCAGAAGCCGCCTTCCCGCTGTAAAGCAACCTCCGACGATCAGCTGATAGTCGGGCTGAAGCTCCAAACGCCTGCTCCGCTGTGGTCCTTCCTATTCAGTGCCCGAAAAGGAAAGCGGGCGTACTGCGGGTGAGCGCTTTCTTAAATACCTGCGCTCACCCGCCCATTGGGTGCCCACTTTTGAAACTCGTCTCGCGCCATCCAGGCTGGCGGGCAAAAGCCAGCCCGCCAAATCCAGGCCGTTTTAACGGCCGTCAGGCGGCTGGGACCTTTGTTTTGTTTTTTGAACAACAATCTGTGAATGCTGTATTAAACAAGATGGTGTTTATTGTGTGTTTAGATTGAACCAATGTGTGTTTAGATTAAACTATGACCCATAGAAATAAACCAGTAGCTTATTAACATAAATATAGCTTGAAGTAAGGGCAGTTTGTATTTTTTCAAATACAATGATAATCTGGAGGTAGTGAACATGAGTAAGTGGGTGGTTCCAATCTCATTGTGGTTGTGCCAGAGGAAAGAATGGGGAGGCATGTGTGAACCAAAAACTTGTGCCTGTTTCTTCATGTAACAGTGGCTTAACACTACATCAGAATCAGGCCAGTGAAATGTTATCTAGACTGTCAAGATTTTTGTATGCAAAATTAAAAATCAAAATGGTTTGTCTCTGCAGAGGGGCAAAGCTCCTTCTGCAGGGACTCTTCCCCCCTTCTTCAACTGGAAAGAGGAGACAATAAAGGGGAAACAAAACTCTCATTTCCCCTGAACTGAGGGTGGAGTGAGAACCCTATATATAGGCACCCCTGTCCTCGTCCCATCTTCTTGATAGAAAGAAGCAGCCTACCCATGCACCCATGTGTCTAGTTTGAGACTAGCTGGTTGCTTTGGGGCCAGATAGGAATTTTTGGCCTGCTTCATCTGACTGGCATATTTCAGGGGCATAAATTGGGAGGGGCACACATTGTTAACATAGTAAGAGTTACGTATGCCTGTGAAACATAGCATCCACAGCTAATGGAGGGAGGGACTGCTTTGATTATAACAGTTATAAAAATTTATTAATTAAAGCCACAGTATATTTAGATGGGACCCTTTGTGGTGCAGTGGATAGAATTATAGATTAGGACTCAGAAGATCTGACTTCAAATCCCTGCTTCTCCATGGAACTGCGTTGGGTGTGGGGGTGACACTATTAACAGTCACTGCTTAAATATCTCGCATGCCTTGAAAACCTTATTAGGATCACTGTAATCCAAGTGTGACTTAATAGAACATAACACACACACAACATATTAATATAGTCTGACTCCGGAATTAATGTAACTCTGATCATATATTAAGCTTGAAGTCCCAACAATAAGTTATTGTTGCATATTTGAGAATTCATTATATGAAATCTGTTTCACTGATGTTATTGTAGCATACTCATCTCAATATAGTCAGATCTGAATCTGAAATCTTTAGTAAGGCAAAAAATAAATAAATAAATAAATTCAAATTAGACATGGTAAAAAAAGGATTAAAGAACAAAGGTTTGGAAATTATCTCACAGAAAAGATTGTAAACACAAATACAAAATATGATCCATAAGTTCTGAAAACTATGATTTTTTATGTTCGTAAATAAGACTGATTAGTTTAACAAGAAATATTATTAATTCCAACGTTTTCTCCCAAGCTTGGTTGTGTCCTTAAAGTTGAACAAAAAATCAGGGCCAATGTCCAAAGCAAATCTGCTAAATCACTTTCCTTTTTGCAATAAAATTTCTAAATGGGAGCTGTATGTGTCAGATAGTTGATAAACATGAGTGGCCATGCTTTGAAACTAGGAACATTTTCTTTTTTTATGAACCAGACTCAGGGCCAAACCAATCGTTAGGCAGAAGAAGCAAATTCAAGCATGAACTATCAGGTGTTTTTTTTATTAAAACAAAACTCTAGAAGGATCCATTGGAACATTACATTTATATTGGATTATGTCCACTACGTTAATGTGCTTATTTCAGACACCTTGTGGCCTTGAGAAGGTAAAGCAGTGATACAAGCATGTCTACACAGAAGTAAGCCTCATTCATTTAAATGGGGCTTACTCCCACACACATTGACATAGGGTTACAACATGATGCAATTGCTATCTACGGAGTATCAGGCATGTACAATATATATTGTTCGCTCTGACATGGTGCAGCGTCGCCATGGCACGGAAGCTTTGCTCTCCCGCCAGGAGGACAGCGTCACAGTTGAATGACACCGTGCTCTGAGGGGAGGAGGGACAGAGCCTTTAAGAGGCAGAGTCCTTCCTAGCTTGGCCTCTTCTGTTCTTCTGCCGAGCGAGAGAGGAGACACGTTGCTCGGTACAAAAGTGCTTTCGCTTTACCCGCACGCAGTTTGCAGAGGAGCCTGGCGGTTTTCAGGGTCATGCATCGGCGCAGCCCCTGGTTTGCTTTAATTGTGTGTGTGGGGGGGGGAAAGGACATTAGTTTGGAGCCTTCCCTCCCTTTAGCTTTGTCTGTTTTATTTAGAAGAAGAAGAAGAAGAAGAAGAAGAAGAAGAAGAAGAAGAAAGAATGGGAACTGATTTGTGAATGGAGGAGTTGATTGTTCCAATTGAATATGTCCCCTGGGTTCATTTAATGCTGTTTTTTTTAAAGGAAAGTGAAAAAGAAGAGGAAGGATAAAGCAGGCAATTAAGTAAATTGGAGAGTTATAGGTTAAAGACATTAATTATAAGTAAATAAGTATATTTTAAAGAAAAGGGAGAAGAAAGGTAGTAGTAAGCATTTTGGAGGGTATTAAGCCCTTTCCTGCCTTTTTTTCATTTATTCTTTGCACTCAGCTTGCCTAATACAATAATAATAATAATAATAATAATAATAATAATAATAATAATAATAATAATAATAATAATAATAATAATAATAATAATAATAATAATAATAATAATAATAATAATAATAATAATAATAATAAGTGAGGTCTTTGGGTGGTTTATATGCCCCCTGCTGGGCTGCCTACTATTTAAAAAGAAGAATAAGAAGAGAAAGAGAAAGAAGACAGAGAGGAATACTGATAAAGGGAGAATTGTTTAGATAAATAATCATGTAATTGGGAGGGGAAAGGCAACTTCCTCAGTTATCGATCGATCGATTGATCAATCGATCGATAGATAGATAAAAATAATAAAAAATATAATAAGATAATACAACATGGGGTCCAAAAAGGGACAAGGTTCTAAAAAGGCAAGCAGCCCGTGAAACGTAAGGCCGCAACTAGAGCTCCGCCCGTAATTTTTTCATGTGAGGATGAGGAGTGGCCCGATGAATGTTCTACAGCTGAAGGAGTGGCTTCAGCGGAGCCAGCAGGTGGCAGTCCCCTGACCATGTCTATGATGCTGAGAGGGGTGTTCTGCTTGATACGCCGGCAGAGGTAAGTGTGCAAATGGAAGAACATGTGGAAGGAGAACTGACCCATCCAGGATCAGCTGTTCCAACAGGCAGGCAGGCCGGGGTTGGCTGTGCCATTCTTGGCACCAGCCAGCAGGTGGCTGAATTGCCTCTAGCCAACACTGCTATCCCAGCAGTGCTGGCTTCAGGTGAGTCTGCACACACACCACATACATATCACACGGAAGGGACGTGGCCTTGGGGGAAGATTGGTCCACCAGTTTTTTCTCAAATGCCAACATACTGCCCTGCAGCTTCAGAATTGCTCACCCAATCCTGTGGGGCCCGTACTGGCTTTGAAGCCTTGGATGGTGCCTTATCCACAGTGGTCTTTTCCTAGTCAAACAACAGGTTTTGTCGAAGGCCTGCAACAGTTTAACTACCCTGCAATACGAAACACTGGGCACAATCTGGGGTTCCGTATGAGAGGGGCGATAAACCCCCAGATGCGCTCGGACATGCACCATCATGGTCTATGGTTGCAGTTGGTTACCCCGTCTCATCCCCATTTGGGTGACCGTTTTGATAGCGGACATTTGATCCAGAGATCCAATAATTACAATACTCCATGCGCTTTGGTGGGCCAGGTGGTTCAACCCCGACTAGTTTGCTGGGAATTCAATGCCAAAGGGTTTTTGCAACAAGAAACCATGCAGATTTTGGCACCAATGCTTTATATGCGGGGGCCCCATGGTTTAGTCTCATGTTTTAGAGGACACCCAGGATCAGGAGGCAACAAGGACGGTAGTGGTCCCAAGCGTCAGGCAGCGGGATCATCTACTGCTGCAAAAGGGCCCCAGTTCAATTAAACTAACAGTATTAGCTGACTGGTTGCTTTCCTATCCTGATAGGCAGGCAGCCCGTTATTTGTTAGACGGGTTCAAGTTGGGTTTTGGAATCCCTGTCCAAGGTGCCAGGTTTGCCACATTGGCAAGCAATTTGAAATTGGTAAGGGTCATGGAGGATGTAGTTAGGGAAAATATTTTTAAAAAGAGAGAAGTCGTCGCAGAGGGGTGGGTGGCAGGACCTTTCAGCGAGCCACCTATAACAGGATTGCGATTTTCCCCACTAGGGGTTGTCCCTAAAAAAGTGCCAGGTTCCACCTCATTCACCATTTATTCTACCCAGCTGGGGAGTCAGTTAATAACATCCCTCAGGAGCTTTACGTGGGTCATTATACTTCATTATATGCCGCGATAAGGATGGTTAGATCCCATGGCAATGGGGCAGAACTGGGAAAATCTGACATTAAGTCTGCTTTTTGTTTATTGCCGGTTCACCCAGAGCATTTTGAATTGCTGGGTTTTCAATTTGAGTGGTCCTACTACATGGATAGGGCAATGCCCATGGGGTGCTCAGTTTCTTGTGCTGCATTTGAGCACTTCAGCTCATTTTTGGAGTGGACCAAAATTAAGCTAGGGTGGGGCTTTCCCATGTGGTCCATTAAATGGATGAATTTTTATTTGGGGAGAAGCCAGGGTCTGGCCAATGCGAGCACTTCATGAGAACTTTTCAGATATTGTCAAGGGAACTTGGTGCACCCTTGGCAGTGGGAAAAACAGAGGGCCCCTCTACCATAATTATCTTTTTGGGGATTGAATTGGACATCATTCAACAATCCAGCAGGTTACTAGATAGTAGGTAGACCTCAGGATTTGAATCAGAAACCTGTTACAGCATGCCAACGTTACGCTAAGGGAGCTGAAGGAGGTGGTGGGTCACCTCAACTTTGCATGTAAAGTAATTGCCCCTGCTAGGGCTTTTCTTAGGTGGCTGTGTGAGGCCATGAGCGGTTTAACGAAACCACATCATAGGGGGAAAATTTCAGCGGGCATTCACCTAGTTGCAGTTCCTTGATGGTTTTAATGGAATATCATTCTGCAGTGACGAGGTGCATTTAGGAGCTGAATTCCAAGTCCACTCTGATGCCTCCAGGTCTTCGGGATATGGCATTTATTTTAGAGGCCGATGGTGTGCAGGCCTGTGGCTGATGGAATGGAGTGACTCCGAAGTCACACGAGATCTTACATTCTTGGAATTTTTCTGATTTTGGGAGCCCTATGGCTTTGGGCTGATGTCTGGACAAATTCTGTAGTCACAATTTGGTGTGACAACATGGCAGTAGTCCAAGTGGTTAATACCCTCACATAAAAATCTCAGACGGTTATGAGACTGGTGAGAGCTTTTACGCTGCACTGTTTGAGATATAATATTGTGTTCCAGGCTTCTCATGTGCCTGGTGTAAAGAATGAGCTGGCTGACGCCCTGTCCTGTCAACAGATCGACCGGTTCAGGACATTGGCCCCGGAAGCTCAGGCTCACCCAGAGATATTGCCACAAGAGGATTGGAGCATTGGAGGAGTAAAGCCAACAGGGCAATCAGTTTATTGATCGCTCCCAGTACCAGGCACAGCTGCAGCTGCTTGTGAGGAATTTTTTGCCTTTTGCATCAGAGAAGGCATGAGTAGACCATGGCCTATAACAGTTGACCATCTACAGCACTACGGAGTTTACCTCCATCGCAAAGGTTTTGGCTCCCTGTACCATTAAGGGCAGAATGTCTGCTCTGGCCTTTTTATGCCAAGGCGCACGGTTGCCCTGATCCGGCTAGTGATTTCAGGGTCAGAAAAATGATTGAGAGTGGGAGCAAGGAGAGTTGTAGGCATGTAGTTAGGCGCACCCCTATGTCCCCCAAATTCTTTTTCAGCTGGGTCAGGTTTTGCGGCAAGGTGTGTATTGACCAAGATAAGGTCAAATTATTCAAAGCAGTGACACTATGCACATTTTTTTTTTGGGGGGGGCTTGTAGAATTAGTGAGTTGGTAAAAGCGTCCAAATCAGATAATTCGAGGATGGCGTTGCAGATGGACGACTTATTGGTCTCCGACGACAGAGTTTTGTTTCATCTCCACCGATCTAAGACTGATCAATCTGGAAAAGGTCAAGTTATAAATTTGGGGCGTTGTTTGGTAAGAGAGCTCTGCCCGGTTAAGGCCATTTCTGACTTTGTGGAGGCAAGAAGAATTTCAAAGGGGGATTTATTTCACCATAGGGATGGCTCACCCCTCATGAGATACTAGTTTTGGATGGTAGGTTGGAAATTTGTAGGTTGGAAATTTGGCACCTATTCTTCTAGAATAGGTGCGACATTCACAGCAGCAGCTTTAGGTTATGGTGAGGAGCAGATAAGAAAGTGGAAACGTGGTCCTCACACAGGTTCAAAACTTACATATGTTCTCTCCCTCAATAGAGGTGGTGTTTTGTTTTCTTTTACAGGCTTCGGGGCATCTACTACCCGGCTGCGAGTTGTTTTGTACGGCCACAGTTATATTCATGGGCGGCAAAATACGCTTGGCAGACTGGTTGGGGCCATAATTTAGGCCTAGGAACTCTGGCCTCATTGGAATGGAGAGGAAGAAGGGGCATGCTCTGGGCTGAGCTCTTAGAAAGAGCCTCACAGAATCTTTCGAATCCGCCCCCTGATGTATTGGTTGGTCACTGGGGAGGAAATGACTTGCCTTTGAGAAGAGGCAAGTCATTAATATTACAAGTGATTCAGGATTTGCAGACCATAATTTTCCTACAAGAAGACTGATATGGTCAAACATTATGCCAAGCTTGGTATGGAAAGCTGATTGTGATCCTAGATGCATTGACTGTGCAAGGCATGGTGTGAATCGCGATGTGTGCCGAGCCATGAGAGCTGAACTTGGGTCAATGATAAGGCATCCTGACATAAGAGGTTACCGGCAAGAACTGTACAGAAATGACAGCGTTCACTTCTCTGATGTGGGTATGGGCCTATTTCTGAGGGACCTACAAGGGGGCTGTGGGGCCAAAATTTTTCAGCTTGGTTGGCGGGATTAGGGCATATAAATAGCCCCAGGCCGTGGCGGGTAGTATGAAGAGAAGAGTTGGGGTGAGTTCATGGAGCATAAGTGGTGCAAAAATTATTTCATTTCTCTGTCAGGTGGATCCAATGGTGCATCTGAGGAGAGGTGGTTTTTTCATAAGGGGACCTCTTGGCCAACAGTTCACCTAGGGTCATGAGGCTTGGTGGGTTGAGACGGTGCGGGATACCCCATCACAGGGCACCTGACGACGTGCTATACAGTTGACAGCATGATTCAGGAATAGGAGCTCGCCCTGCTCTAGAATGGTCTGGAAGTCAAGGCTACACTGGATTTGAAAGAATATCGCACTACGTTAGGCCCTCTTGTAGTTGGGGGATTTAGTTAAATAGTTAATAAAGTTGTGGCCCAAGTTTTAACCCAACAACCTGTGTCTCACCTCTTTATATCCGGGCTGGGAGGGCAAAATCTTACTTCTGCTATGTAAGAGGCATACATAACAATATTACAACATTGGCATACACAACTATGCCAATGTTGTAAGACATAAAGCATAAAGACACACCAATGCAAACCATGATATGGTTGTATTTCAAAGCATACATCCAGGCAGTATGTTAGGATCAACAAGAGCTATGCCAAAGGCATTGAGTAGACATACATTATAATGTTAATTAGCTTAATTTTTCTTAGTGGAATTATAATCACTATGCATCAATACTGAGCTTGTGATGAGTTCTAAAAGTCAGAGTAGACTTTGGTCTAGTTGGGCGGGGTATAAATAAATAAATAAATAAATAAATTTTGTAATCCTGTTTTAAGCCTCTTTTTTTTTTGCTTTCTTGGACTTATTTTTTAGACCTTATAAGCTACTATGTGTTTCCTTTATGTATTTTTTTTAATTTGTAATTCATTGTTCTGACTTCCTCTCCTGATGTTCACTGTAATTGTCATTGCTTAATTGTACTGTTTTTATATCTGCTGTTTAGCTGACCCGGGAGCATTTTATGCTGAAGGTGTAGGATATAAATTTAACCATCAAACAATTAGAATACTATATGCTTACTTCATATGCAGGAATCAATAAATCTTTAAACACAGCCATGCCACTTGGGATCTTGTTAGCAGCTCACATAGAGAGAGAGAGAGAGATACAATGTATCATTCATTCTCTATTTCTGAAGACTACAATTTCCATCAGATTTATTATTGGGTGGGGGAAGGTGAGTGGTTAAGCACGCTGGAGAACACACAGGTGACTGAACAGCCAACTATGTATTTGGAAGATATGGAAACAATGGGAACAGGTTAGCTGGTCTTGAACTCATTGGACTGATGACATGTCACACCCTTGCTTCCTTGTTTTGTTCTTCCTTTGTGCATCCTCATTTCTTTATATATATTTTTAAAAAATTCAGCCTCTTCTTTGACAGCCTTTCACTAGACATTTCAGCCTTGAGTGAGAGCTTCCCAATTGACATGGTCAATATTGAATCCCTTCAAAATTGTCTTCAGTGTGTCTTTGAATTCTTTCTTTTTTCCACCATGCACTCACAGCAAGCTCCCCATAAAAGATATATTTTAGGAGATGGTCATCTGATATCCTGATGACATGGCTGGCTCACTGAAGTTGTCATTGTTCAAAATTGCAAAAATACTTGTCATCTGTGTTTGCTCCAGGACTTCGATGTCATGGACTTTATCCTGCCATTTAATGTTAAGAATTCTCTAAGGACTTACACATCCAAAGACATATCCTTTGTTTTCAAAGAAGGCCATTTCCATCACATTTATAATTTGGGGGGTGGAGGGAGATGAATGGTTAAGGTTGAACAGTAGCATGCTGGTGGACACACAAGTGACTGGCTAGCCTGATATGAGCCTGGAAGATACAGGAACAGTGGGGAAAGATGAGAGTGGTTGAGCTTTGTTGCATGGCATTTACAGTTAGTACAAATCTCCACTATATAAAGCAGGAAGGAGGAAGTATTCACAGTTGAGACTGGTGTCTTCTTGCTTTGTGGGTCACAGTGGGTCTTGGAGGAGGAATTGGAAAATGACCTCAGACCCTCCACATTTGTTCCCCTGCTGTACAGCTTTGTACATCATCAGATTAACAGAAAAAAATGGTTCCATGTTGATTCTAAACAGGGCATTTATGTCTTTCAAAAACAGTGCTAGCTTTAGAGATTCATTAGGTCCCTTCATCATCACTGAGAATGTAGCAGAAGACAGTACTTTCAAAATGAATTGGAAGTGCAAGTGGGGGAGGGAACAGGATTGCAGCTGGAGATTGATAAACAAATAGTCAAGGAATACCTTACCACCTTGAATGAGTTCAAATCTCCAGGGTCGGATGAACTGCATCCGAGAGTACTGAAGGAACTGGCTGAAGAACTCTCAGAACTGCTATCCATTATTTTCTTGAAATCATGGGAAACGGGTGAGGTGCCAGAGGATTGGAGGAGGGCCAATGTTGTCCCTGTCTTCAACAAGGGCAAAAAAAGAGGAACCTGGGAACTACAGGCCAGTCAGCCTGACATCAATCCCAGGGAAAATTCTGGAACAGATCGTAAGGCGGTCATTGTGCAAGCACCTAGAAAACAATGCAGTAATAAATAGAAGCCAACACAGATTTGTCAAGAACAAATCCTGCCAAACTAATTTGAACTTGTTTTTTCATCAGGTCACCTCCCTGATAGATCAAGGGAATGCTGTAGATGTAGTATATCTTGACTTCAGCAAAGCTTTTGACAAAGTGCCCCATGATATCCTGATTAGCAAGCTAACTAGGTGTGGGCTGGATAGATCAAGTGTCAGGTGGATACACAATTGGCTACAGAATCGTACTCAGACAGTGATGATTAATGGGTCCTTCTCTAACAGGGAGGAGGTAACAAGTGGGGTACCCCAAGGCTCAGTCCTGGGCCCGGTGCTCTTCAATATTTTTATTAATGATTTGGATGAGGGAGTGCAGGGAATGCTTGTCAAATTTGCAGATGATACCAAATTGGGCGGAATAGCTAATACCCTAGAAGACAGAAACAAAATAAAAAATGGCCTTGATAGGATGGAGCACTGGGCCGAAAACAGCAGAATCAAATTCAACAGGGATAAGTGCAAAGTACTGCACCTTGGAAAAAGAAACCAATTGCACAGTTACAAGATGGGGGATACCTGGCTCAGCAAAACTATGAGCGAGAAGGATCTTAGAATTGTCGTAGATCACAAGCTAAATATGAGCCAACATTGTGATGTGGCTACAAAAAAGGCAAATGCTATTTTAGGCTGCATTAATAGAAGTATAGTTTCCAAATCCCGCGAGGTGCTATTCCCCCTCTATTCAGCACTGGTTAGGCCTCACCTTGAGTATTGTGTCCAGTTTTGGACACCACACTTCAAGAAGGATGCTAACAAATTGGAACAAGTTCAGAGGAGGGCGACAAGGATGATCAGGGGTCTGGAAACCAAGCCTTATGGGGAAAGGCTGAAAGAATTGGGCATGTTTAGCCTTGAGACAAGAAGACTGAGGGGTGATATGATAACACTTTTCAAATATTTGAAAGGCTGTCATACAGAGGAGGGGCAGGATCATCCCAGAGTGCAGGACACGCAGCAATGGGCTCAAGTTAAAGGAAGACAGATTTCGGTTGAATATCAGGAAAAACTTCCTAACTGTTAGAGCAGTACAACAGTGGAACCAGTTACCTCGGGAGTTGGTGAGTGCTCCAACACTGGGGGCATTAAATAAAAACTTAGATAATCACCTGGCAGATATGCTTTGATTGTATTCCTGCATTGAGCAGGGGGTCAGACTTGATGGCCTTGTAGGCCCCTTCCAACTTCACTTTTCTATGATCCTATGATTCTATGATATGTGGATTTTTCTGCTGCAGAAAGGGTATATTCATATATCTTCAGAATTCATTCCTCCTAAGGTGCACCTGCTGCAGGTTGGTACATCATCATTGGTTTATCAGTGTTGCTCTTCAGGCTGATATTATTATAGGTAGAAGAAAATAGATCAAGAAAGACTTATTTGAATATCCAGAAATGTGGTTTCATTAAGAGAGCAATCATCAGAAAACAAGAGCTCTCACACTGCAGAATGAGACTTCAGATATGTCCTGAAGATGCTGCAAATTAAAGCTTCCACCAGTGCAATACTGAGAGTTGCCACCAAGATTTTCTTCCCTGTAAGTGTCTCAGAACATTGCGAAAAACATAAGACTGAAAACAGTTGGAGCAAGAGCACAGCCTTGTATTGCCCTGTTATTAATTGGAAAGGGGTTGTAGATATCTTTGTTGACAATGTGATTTTTCATACTATCATGGAATTCTCGAGCAATACACAAACTTCTTAAGACTTTCAAATTTCTTTATGATTTTTGATATACTTTCTCTGAACACCATGTGACAAGCGTATGTCACATTTATGAATGTTGTGTAAAGGTTGGTATGCTGCTCTTGACACTTCTCTTGTAGTTGTCAAATGGCAAAGATCACATTGAGATTCTGGTCTCTCTTCAAGTGTCCTACGTATGAGGCAATTCAGAAGGATTTGTGCCAGAATTTTCCTGGCAGTATTTAAGAGTGAAATGTCTCAGTGGCTGTCACACGGTTGACGGCTGCCTTTCCTTTTATAAAGGTGGACAATTGTTGCATCATTAAACTCCTGAAAGATTTTGCCTTGTGTTCAAATTTCTTGAAATAGGTACAAAAATTGTTGGATAAGTTTATGTTTTTTATCAATCTCCTCTGAAATTGTATCTTACCCTGGGGGGTTTTCATTGGAGAGCTAGTTATTGGTCTTTTGTGTTTCTAGAGACAAGAGAATGCCCATGAAATTGTTGATTGGCACTTGTGGCAGCCCGCTAATCAACTCCTCACTAATTTTATATGGTCTATTTAACACATTTTGAAAATGCTTAGCCCATCTCTGCAAAATCTGTATCTTCTTCATGACAGTACTGAGCCGTTACAGCTTAGGAAGGGTGATGTGCCCACATGTTGGGACCTTGGATAGTTTTGACTGCTTCAGATAATTTATTTGTTTCTCCATGATAAGCAATCCCTTCAGTTTTCCTACTGAACCATGAGTTCTACATTTCTCACTGCAATTCACAACAAATTGTGTTGAAAGAAGCTTTATTGGCAAGTGATTTGTTGAACTGATATACTTAATGTAGTTTAAGTTTTTGCTCAAGAAATTTTGTGATTTCCTCATCATTTTTATCAAACTAATTCTGATGGACATGGTTACTAAGTCCAAGAGCTTTTGTGGCATGGTATATATGGTATTGCAGAGAGTTTTCCATTTATTGTCAATGTTTCTGCTTCTGCCTGGAATCTGATCCTTTAATTTGCCTTGAGAGTCAAGCTGGATCCCTCATGGCTGAACTTGGGAAAATGGGTGTTTCTTTATTGAGTGGATTGTGCATTGTGACAATTTTAGCTCTCTGTTCTTTTTGGAGATGGTTCATTCAACATTCTGTTCCACACATGACTTTAGTGATATGTGCATCTTCTCTATCTCTACATCTAATAAATATGTAGGGTAATAGATGATAATGTTGAGACCTTGGATGCATCCAGGTTGCTTTCTTTCAGTTTTGTTATCAAAAGAATGTATTTGTGATGAACAGATATTTGCTGCAAATCCTCAGAAGTTTTGTACTTTATCTGATCTTGGCACACTGCCAAGGGTAGAGGGGAAATCATAATAAAATTTGTTTTTAATTTATGACTGTTGGTCATGGTTGGAGTGTAAACACTGACAAGTGTAGCATATGTCTTTCCAGAAACTGGGAGTCTAGGAGTCGTTAGGCAGTTTGTGATGTCTTTTGGGAAAGTGCTAAGTTTGCTGACAATCTGGTTCCAAGTAGCAAAGCTGACTCCAGCTTTATGATGGGCCTCTTTTGGGCAACCACTTCAGAAGAACATACAGCCAGCACCAACTTCTTCCAATTGCCCTTCTTCTGGGAGGCACATTTCACTAAGTGTCAGCACTAATATTATAATGTTGAGGTTTTTGAGCCAGAAGTACAGTTATCTCAGGTCTGCTACTCCAGCTGTCAATAAAAGGGAATGAACATTCCAGGCCTGATGATGACTGTGATGGACTTTGTTCTTTTATTTTATGAGTTCCTGTTGCAAAGCATGTGGTATTACCAACCACTGCTATCTGACCGGAGTATGGTGAAGCAAACAATATTTAGAACACCTTTTCTAGCCCCTTCCTCAACATGGAAGTGAACCACGTGATCCTAAAAAAGGCTGTGCAGATACTCAGGGGTCTACTGAACTCAGCTGCCATTTCAATCCAGCTTAGAGTGACCTTGTACCCTGAGCTGCAGGTCCAAAACTACAGATTCCAGTATATACACACTTGCCAGTTCTCCACTTTCCTATCACAATAGTGCTTTTTGGAGGAGGATAGTAAGATGGTGAAATGACATGAACCAATGTTGCTGGTTTTAGCTGATTTTGTTGGATCCATAATGGACTCTTCTTCTTTGTCACCCACACTACTCTGCGATTCCTACACAGCTACATAGATTTACTTGGTCATAGTCCAAGTCATCAACAGATGCTAACGCAGTGATTGTTTCATTGTTTTCAGAAAATCTCCTTTTCATTTCTACAAGAACAATATCAACATTCATATTTAGCCATTAGCAAATTGTGTATACTTAACCACAGGTATAGGGAAGCAATTACTTTGTGAACTGAATCTGCTTTAAATAGTCAACCGTATGAAAAATGAACCTGCCAAATACAGAGAATGAGGGATCTTATTGTATCATTTAGATCAGTAGTTATATTTGATACTACAAGTATTAACTGCTAAAATGTGAAGCCTTCAGATGGGGCCTGCAAACGGACTGCTTCTATTCAGAAATCTATCCAGACAACTGAGCCCCCTTCTGAACTATTTCCTAGAGTGATCATACCTTCAATCTGAAGGAGAAAGATAATTGTTATATGTGGAGCATCTCCACATGATTAGGAACACTACTTTTTGGTGGTTCAAGTTCATGTTTCTTTATTTGCTTCAGTACTGTGTCTTTTCAAGCAATACATCATACAGGAAAGAAAGAAAGAAAGAAAGAAAGAAAGAAAGAAAGAAAGAAAGAAAGAAAGAAAGAAAGAAAGAAAGAAAAACTTATATTACCTTCAAGATATATCAGATACAAAACACAACTAGGAAACCCAAATTTATACAAAGGTAAGATTTGGGACTCAAAATTAAATCTTATTTTAAAAACGGATACTAAAAAAATAAAACTGCCACAACAAAATCAGGGAGAAACTGCATCACTCTCAAGACACATTAGATACAAAACACAACTAGGTAAGATCAAGTCACTAAAATCTTTTAAGTTTTGATTCAGGTCATCATATTAGACATTGATCAGAATCAATGTTTTGGTAAGAATTTGTAAATTGCAGTAGCTGATTGTGGCTAATTTGCAAGGTGCTGTGGCATATCCCAGTTACATATCTAGTCACATGCCTGGTTGCTCAACTAAGATGTGTCCTGGCACTATGTTCATTAGATCCAATTAGCTGCAACAGTTATGTGAAAGCTATGGAAATGCCAATAGGATTCTGGAAGTTATAGGATAGCAATCTGTTCAAATTTTGCAGACTATCATTAGTTTACCTTGATCCTCAGGGAGACAAGATACAAATCAAATAACAGTCTTCAGTTAAGGAATACTATGGTCATTAACTCTTTCCACAGATCTCTATTGAAGGAGAACAACAACAGATGACCAAATGTTTCAATACTATCTACTGTACACTTACGCATACATGATTTTGAAATGGAGTTCTCCTAAAATGACCCTCAAGCAGTGCTAAGAGCAAAAAATTAAATCACACACTTGAAGATGCCCTTCTATATACAGGAAATGTTATATCTTACAAATAGTGTGCCAGGGTATTTGAATAGCTAGGTGAAAAGCAATCATGCAAAGGGTATAATTTTCTAGCAGCAGACAAGTTAATCTGTTGCTCAGTATCACTTTGAACGGTTGTGTAAATTAACCCTGCATGAGATGGTACACAAACCATTTGAAATTGCCTGGTGTAACAGCCTGAAATTAAGAAGAGCAACAAAGAGATACAAAAATCTGACAAAGCAGGATACTTCAGGCACAATCATCACAGGACTATCAAACTGAATTTTCTGCAGGGAATGGGTGAGATTGGAAAACTTTGTGACATTCAGAGGACAGGTAACCTAATCATTAACTGAAAATGCTATGTAAAATAATGTAGTAGTGTAATATAGCAACAAATTTAATCCCATAGTACAGGAAGGGGTCTCCCACTTCCTGTCTCCCCCCTACCCATGATCATTATTACCTGAGTAATTTTGCTTTTGCAAAATGAGGGTCATAACTGTCTTCCCTGTTTGCTGTTCTGTTCTTCATGAACAAGTAGTGTTTCATAATGAGTGATGCACAGAGGCAGTCTGGTTGACTTTCATTGTTTGATTGCATACAGAGTAGATGAGAGCTTTCTATATTTATCCCATAGAAAGTCATGAGATTGAGAAGCATCTAAATTCACAACGCTATCTAAGGTAGACCTGCCTTGGTTAAATATTTTCCACACGGCTTCCACAACATCTTTAGCTTGAAGCCATGTAGTTTGCTGCAAAGGTGCTTTGCAAAAGGACTGATAGCTACATATAGCAGACTGACTGAGCAATGAAATGTGGAATTTGGCACATATCATTGCTCAGTCAGTCTGCTATATGTAGCTATCAGTCCTTTTTAGCCTTTCAGGACATATGGAAAGTGCTCCTGTCAGTAGAGGTACCTTTTTTCTTCAGAAATACAGTAAGCCAAGGCAGAGTGAATGAGGCTAGCTTGCCTTTTCTGCTCCTACAATCTGATTAATTTTACCCTAAAGATTGCTTACTATTATATAGCATCAGGGCTGGTTTCACCTACTATATCCTTTGACATTTATAAAGTTTGGGAGTCCATCTAGGAAAGACCACTGTTTATACTTGTCCTGATCCTTTGCCCAGCCTTTGCCACCGGCTGGCACTCAAAGCAATTATAAGAGTCTGGATCTAGCCATAATTTTAATTTTCCCCAGTGCCCTTAACTTAGTGTTGTTCTGAAGTTTTGTAAAAAAATGAAAACCTTGGCTAGATACAGCTATCTGTGCTTTCTGGAGTATTTTGCTTCAAGGCCTCCTAAAATTTGTATGGGATACTGAAGGACCTGAAGTACTTGTAGAGCTCTGTTGGCTTATGATCTCCTGCAAAAGTTATTTTTGGACTTCAGGCTTGGGTTCCATCACTTCCTATATCCAAGAAATCCAACTTTCTTTTATTTCACTCATCATATTTTTGTTTACCTCAACTACTTGTTTACCTCCCAATTTCTACTTAACTTTCTAGTTATTTTTATACCTCTATTTTTTTGTAAAAAAATGAAAACAAAAAAGAACATTTTGCAATAATGATAATTCCTTCCAACTAGCTTTGAGCTAACATAATACTCCTGTGGAATGTATTGCCTGCAGCACTACCATGTCAAACTGCAATCTTCACAGATCTCATGAGTTAAGTAGGGGCAAGCCTGGTCAGCACACGGACAGGATGTTACAGAAGGAAAATCTAGCAACTACATAAAACTCTACTAAGTGATTCTGTGGAAAGTATTGCTTTTCTACTGATTGAGCTGCATGTTGGGAAATATAGATTACAAATTGGCTTTAGATCTTTGATTCAAAAGCAGTTGTCATAACCTTATATCACAAGCTGCCAAAGGCAACAACAAGAGTGGGCTCTTTTGGAGAGAGATTTTAGAATGGCTCATTAACAGCCTAATACAGGCTGATAATCAGTATATTCCTCCAAAGAGAAATAATATTTTAAGCTAAACATAAACAATCAGTACAGCCAGTCCAAAGCCACCTAATATGGCTTCAATATGCACACTTAACTGTAATAAGTCACTTTATTCAATTTACGGTAGGAACATAGAGGTTTGCTCTGTCACTATGATAATAAAAATAAGTATTAAAATACTTGGAGCTTTTTAATATCAGTGTGACTTCTGATGGTTTTATGTTTGGAATTAATCCAGAGACTAGGTAGTGAGTAATCATGTCAGAGCAACACACAAGAAGTAAATAACCCCCCCAAAAATATATCACTGGAACTCAACATTTCTCAAGCAGAGAAACCTGGAAATCAGGATTTTAATTGGCAGTACGGTGGGGGTACCCACAGTGGTGTATTCGATAGAATGATGGACTAGGGCTCTGAAGACCAGGGTTTGAATTCCAACTCAGTTATGGAAACTCACTGAGGTAGTAGAACTGGTAAAACCACTCCTTAAATATCTCACTTACCTTGAATGTCCTCTTAGGGTTCCTATAAGTCAGTTCCACCTTGATGGTACATAGCTAAATAATTAGTACTGAAAACTGATACAACCGAAGAAGGTTTGCTCATGCAGAAGCTGCAGGCAGGGTGTGAACACAGAAAGGGCTACAGGGATGGTTGTTGAGGAGCAAACAAATTGCAGGGATGGATTACTTTTCCTTTCTTTCTGAAATGCCCAAACATTGTGCTCTGCAGCTCTGTCAATGTGTTCTTGCATATTGGCCTTCATTTCAAGAGAACCTCGTGATGAATTGTGTCCTTAGTAGAGCTTTAAAAGTTACAGATTTGGACTTCAGCTCTCCAACTGGCCACTGGTCACACTGGCTAGTGAATTCTGAGGATTTTGGTCCAAAAAAGGTATGCTTTGTAAGTTCTGGCCTATAGACTATATTGTTACAGTATCACTAAATGTTATATAGGGAGGGGAAATATATTCCTGTGCAATAAGGACTCTAAAGTGCATTATAAACAGTTCTTATTTATAAAAAGTGGATCAAGAGCAGACAGCAGTATAGACTGAGGAAACGTGATGTGAAATGAGTGTTATTTAAATAAGTCATGTGGATCAAAGAGGTGATAGTATAATAATTTGTTCTACTCTGAAGACAAACTAAAAGGAAAAATGTTATGTTTTAACAACCTGTTTAAGATTCAGTGACCTTAGCAAAACTACTGCTTGGACTAAAGCTCTGAAAATCTATTAGTCTGCATGGCCAGTGGCCAGGGAGGATTTTTGGAACTGCAACAAAAAACTATATTTTCCACATCCCAAATAAAACCATAACAAAATAATAATGATAATCATGTGTCATCAAGTCAGTGCTGGCTTATGGCGACTCTTTTCAGGGCTTTTCAGGTAGAGAATACACAGAAGTGGGTTACCATTCCTTTCTTCTGTCCTGGGACTGTGTAGCTTGTTCAAGGGTACACAAGCTCGAACTCCCAACCTCTGGCTTTGCAGCCAGATAGCTAAACTACAATAGTGTATGAGTGAGAAAGAAACAATGATAACTCTGGGAGTGCATCTAGATTTTCAGAGGAGATACTTTTTAAATTAATATATGCAGATTAGACCTGGCACACGTAGTCTAGGTGGCCAGTGTGGCGGAATGCCCATGTCCCACCTGTCCGTCATGTGTAGCTCTAGAGCTGGAGCCTATGAGAGGACAGGAGGGCGGAGTCAGGGAGACAGTTGAGAGAGAGAATGAGAGAGAATGAGAGAGGAGGTTTAGAGAGTTTTATGAGAGAGGTTTATGAGAGAGATTGGAAAGTTGGTGTGGTATAGTTGGTTTATGGATTAAAGAATAGTTAAAAGATAGAAGTAAAATAAATAGACAGTCATCTAATAGTATTCCAGTGATTCACAGTGATTTATATGAAAAGTACTACCAATAAAGAAGTGTGTCTAATATCCAAGTAATGAGTGCAACACAATACAACATCTATTAATATACTTATGTGATTCAACAACTAAACAATAAATAATCAGTTGTATTTGACAACATGTGTCCAGGCAGCATTATTGGTAAAGTGTGGAGAAAGATCCACTGGTGGCAGTTGGTGTATGGAGAATAAAGAACGTTGTGCCCAAAGGTGGGACCTGGGTTTGAGGGAAACAAACTAGGGACACTGGGGGTGCGCGACATAAGTGGTGGCATCAGCGGTGGGATGCGAAATAAATAAATTCCAGTGAGCCAAAGAAAAGAGAACAGAAATTCTCTGAGTCTGAGGGACCTGTTAGTCCAAGGAGAAGGAGTGGGAAACCCTAAAAGCTCTGTATGGATAGCTTGGAAGGGACTCCTAATCGTGTAAAGACTAAGGCAGGAAGAGACTCTGAGGAGAATTTAGTGTTTAAAATTTACCTCAAGCTTAGGGAAAGACCAAGAGGGCTAACTTTAGATCCCATGCTCTGAAATAGGAGCGCTGAAGGGAATAAAAAGGAAGCCAAGGTCAAAGGAAGCTGAGGGGACGAAATCTAAGTGGTGGCTGGAATAAAATAAATATTAAGGGAAAAAGCTGGGTGTCTGGAGACTAGAAGAAACAGTGTTTCAGAACCAGAGACTGCGAGGCTGGGTGCCTAAAGAAAGAAAGAAAGAAAGAAACAAATTCACAGCGGTTAGCGGAAGGCTACTGTATCTCACTCTCTCTAACACAGAAACGGAAAAAGTGTTTTTAAATTGAGGCTTGTCTATTTGCCTCTATTAAACCAACCAACTTATCCACAAAAACAAATAAACCATGCCTTCTAAGCGAGGGAAAGGGTTAACAATGGAGGTATCGGATGAACAAGGTTTACCTCACGAAGGGGAAAGCCCTGAATTAGCTGAGCAATATGATGATGCTCAGGAGGAGGATGCCTCAAGAGGAGGAGAAGCTACTTTAACCTCCCAAGAGTTTCAGAAGTGGAAACTGGAAAAGGAATTTCATTTAAGAGAAAAACTGTTAGAAATAAGAGCTAAGGCTGATGAAAAAAATTTACAGCTCAGGGCTGAGGCTGAGACCAGAAAAAGGGAGATGGCCATGGAACTAGAAAAGAGACAAATAGAATTGCGACAAAAACAGATGGAACTCCAACGAGAAAGGAAACGATTGGAATTAGCAGTCCAAAACTATTATAATAATAAATCCAATCCTGAGGGGAATCTATCAAAAGCAGCTGATTTTATCTCAGAAATAAGAAACCCAAAATATTCTGAGGTAAAACTTGGAGGTAACAGCTGGGAGGAAAGAAGAAAAGAACCCAGAGATTACCACAAGAACTATCAGAATACTGGAGGCCATTTTAGAAGCAAACCCTCAGAGCAGAATCAACAGAAGAACCAAAGCTCTGAAGGGAAGGGAGAAAAGCCCCCATATTTTGAACAAAGAGCCCCTAAAACACCATATTTTGAACAAAGAGCCCCTAAAACATGTTATGGGTGCGGAGAAAATGGGCATTTCATTTCCCAATGCCAAACCTTAAAGAATAAGGAGGTTCAACAGAAAGGAGGGGGAAATTTACCCAGGAAAGTGTACTATGTGCAACAGCAGGGACAGACAGTTGAGGCAATTGAAAATGGTGCTGAAACAGAGGTGGCAGAGGGCCAGGAAAAACAGCTGCCATTAGCCAACATTGTCCAATGCTTTTATATTGAAAATAACCAAGAACTGCTTCGGTGTTCTGGGGAACCCATTTATATAAATGATACAAAATATCTAGCGGTGAGAGACTCCTGCTCACAGGTGACTTTGTGTCATCCTGATATTATCCCTCAGAAAAATATAGTAAGAAATGAATACATAACCATAAAAGGGATTGGGAAAGAATTAATTACTCTACCTATGGCTAAAATACCAATGAAATATCAAGGGTGGAATGGAGTGTGGAAGGTAGCCCTCATGAATCAAATTCCTTCTCCATGTTTGATTGGGTTAGATCTATCTGAGCATGTAAAGAGTGTTTTAATCATTACTCGCTCCCAGATAGAAAAAAGAGAAAAACCTGAAGAAAATTGTGAGATCCCTAAGGAAATTATAAGAGGAGAGGAAGACAGTAGGACAGCTGAGGTGGTAGTTATGGGAAATCCTCATGAAAGTGCTTTTGAACAAGAGCAAAGACAGGATTCTACGTTACAACAATGCTTTGAGTCAGCCAGAGAAGGAACACTAACCCCTGAAAGCCCTGAAGAGTTCTGTGTGGAGAAAGACATGTTATACAGAAAGGTCTTAATTAATCCTCAGAGGGGAGGGGAAAATGTTCACAAACAACTGGTGATCCCTTTTAAATACAGGGAAAGGATTATGGAGAAAGGACATAAAGACACCTTTGCTGCTCATTTAGGAATCATACGCACAAAGCAGAGAATAGCTCAGAATTTCTACTGGCCAGGAATGGGGAAGCAAATAAAATCAAACTGGCAAAGCTGTGATGTATGTCAAAGGCAGGATACGGGCAACGATAAAACTAAAGCTAAGCTGTGCCCTTTACCCATAATATCGACCCTATGTCAACGAATTGGCATGGACATTGTGGGACCCTTGCCTAAAGTCACCAGAAGGGAAGAACAGAGGAAACAAGATCCTGAAACAGTGATCCAGTACATAAATAAGTTAATGAAACACTTGAAACAATCTCTGAAGTTAACCACAGAATACTTGCAGAGCCAACAAGGGAAGCCCAAGTTGTGGTACAGTAAAAAGGCCAGAGAAAGATCATTCAGTCCAGGAGAGAAAGTCCTGAGGCTGAGGGCTATAAAAGGAAATAAGATGCAAATAAACTGGGGAAATCCTGTTAGAATAAAATCCAAGATGAATGAAATAAATTACATAATTCAGGAGGAAGGAAAGGAAGGTCAGAGAGTGGTCCATGTGAACTGTATCAAGTGTAGAGAATTCACGGTAGCATACAAAAATGAGATAAGGATCTATAGTCAGAAGTGGACAGATGCCCTAGACCAGTGGTTCTTAACCTTTTTGAAAGAAACGCCCCCTTGAGCCATTGAGGAAGCTATCATTGCCCCCCTCCCCGCGGTGGCGCCACGCCGCTGCTGTGGGGAGGGGGGCAATGATAACTTCCTCAATGGCGGCAGCAGCGCAACGGCAGCGGCACCACATCCGCTGCCAGCACCAGCTGCTCTGGATCCGGCGGTGGTGGCGGCACCACATCCGCTGCCAGCATCAGCTGCTCTGGATCCGGCAGCACGGGGAGGGGGACGATGATAACTTCCTCAATGACGGCAGCTTCATCGCCCCCTATCACCCCCTTCTATTCCTTCGCCCCCGCTTTGCCCCTTTTCATTCCATCGCCCCCCTGAAAAACGAAATTGCCCCCTGGGGGGGTGATATCGCCCAGGTTAAGAACCACTGCCCTAGACCATAATGAAATAGTGCTACTAAGAATACATGAGGCTGGAGTAACAGTGAAGGTTAGCAAATGCCAGCTAGGTAACTCCAAGTTAAAAGAATTAGGCCATATCGTTGGGGAAGGCATAATCAAACCCCTAACACTGAAGATGAAAGAAATCAGTAGCTGGCCTAGAACAACAGCAAAGAAGATCAGATATGTCTTAGGGTTAGTTAGCTATGAGAGGCGCTCTATCCAGAACTTCAGCGAAATAGAGGCCCCTTTATCAGGCATAACCCCTAAAAGAAAAGCTGGCGAGATCCTGTGGTCGAGCGACTGTGAGGAGACCTTTGAGAGGTTGGAGACTGCGCTGATGACCGGTCCTGCCCTGAGAGAACCAGATTTCCAGTGAGGGTGCACCGTCTTCGCAGAGGCATCCCACATCGGACTACGAGCCATGCTGAGCCAGGAGGACGACAACAGGGACCTTCATCCGGTGACGTTCCTGAGCGAGAAGCTGCAGGCTGGTGAGAGACACATTTCCATCATATACCGTGAGTGTCTGGCGATTGTCTGGTCTTTGCGGAAGCTCGGACCATACATATGGGGAAGACATTTTGTTCCATGCACAGACCATTCCCCATGGCTGTGATTGCGGACTGTCAGAGCGAACAAGAAGTTGATGAGGTGGGCCATACCCCTACAAGACTGTGACTTTGGAGATCCAGAGTCTAAGGGACTCAAACTGTGGTAGCCGAGGACGCCTTATCCAGAAGACCAGAAGAATGACTGACGGAAAAGAAGAATGTAACTTTTAATGGTATAAAAATTGTTCTAAATAAAGGTTCTAAGTGTATAGGTATATGAAATAAAAGAAAATGCAATTTATAGATGAACTAATGATAAGTAAGGATAAAAGTGACTGAAGTGGTTTGTAGGTAATAAACATGTTGATTCATGTTATTTAAATATAAAGTAATAAGAATAATATGCGATCAACTGTGTAAAAGAGTAAGTATAGAGTAAGTATAAATTGCAAACGTGTAAATGAGAATTGCATTGGAAAAATTTGTTAGAAATATTGTTAAGTAAAAGCATACGTTGTTCATGAGGGTAAACTACCATAAGTTTTACCCCATGAAACAAACTTTCCAAGGGGGGAGGTATGTGGCAGAATGCCCATGTCCCACCTGCCCGTCATGTGTAGCTCTAGAGCTGGAGCCTATGAGAGGACAGGAGGGCAGAGTCAGGGAGACAGTTGGAACCTGAAAGAGAATGAGAGAGGAGGTTTAGAGAGTTTTATGAGAGAGATTTATGAGAGAGATTGGAAAGTTGGTGTGGTATAGTTGGTTTATGGATTAAAGAATAGTTAAAAGATAGAAGTAAAATAAATAGACAGTCATCTAATAGTATTCCAGTGATTCACAGTGATTTATATGAAAAGTACTACCAATAAAGAAGCGTGTCTAATATCCAAGTAATGAGTGCAACACAATACAACATCTATTAATATACTTATGTGATTCAACAACTAAACAATAAATAATCAGTTGTATTTGACAACACGTGTCCAGGCAGCATTATTGGTAAAGTGTGGAGAAAGATCCACTGGTGGCAGTTGGTGTATGGAGAATAAAGAACGTTGTGCCCAAAGGTGGGACCTGGGTTTGAGGGAAACAAACTAGGGACACTGGGGGTGCGCGACAGCCAGTAGCATTGCTTTGCTTCTTACACACACACACACACACACACATACACATTCTGACATGAGGGAAAGAGAACTAGAAATAGATCTATTACTTTTTCTTCCTGGGAGACAGAACTTCTGTTTAAAAGCCTGTTTAGATTCATTTTCCCCATTGTAATCAAGATGTCAGTTTAGATGAATGGATACTGTTCACCATTTGTCCTCTTAAATTTCTGGTGGACAGCCTATAGAGCTGCTTTCATCACTGTTATCTCCAAAGAAGAGAAAAATTAGCTTCTTTTGGTGTGTTTGTTGAGCTATATAACTACTTTGGAAATTTTATTGAGATGTATAACTGACTGATCTGCTGACTCCTGCAGATTAAAGAATTAATATGTCTGCAACTACCTTTCACATTTTTACATGCCCCCATGATGCTGACTATCTGTTCTCTGTTGGAGCTCTGTGTGGTGAATATGAAAGCAGCACAGAAAGCCATTAAACCATTCCATTAATTTAATTATATTTTAATTAATTCTTTGAAAACTTCTATACAAAAGACCTTATATTTTGTGTGGAACTGTATTTAAAATTAGCAAGAACTCTGTTTTCACAAGCCAGAATAAGTGTTTTGAAGCAATGAAACAAATTGTACAACAGTGTGACCATAGAAATAATTACTGACTGCTTCAAATGTTTGTCTATATTTATGAACTCCCTCTGCCCTTAAAACATTTTTTCCTTCCTTCTTTTGCTTCTCTCTTGCTCCCTCCCTCCCTTTCTTTTGCAACCTGTATCTTGCCTGTCTTACTATGATACCTCACATGTCTGGTAACAAGACATTATTGGCCTTCATCCTGCATTGTCAATAGTTGTATGATAAAACATTGTCAAGTTAGAAATAACCAGCCCCCTGTTACATAGCAGGATGAAGCCCATCACACTTTCCTATACAATCCAGGCACTAATCTGAGAGAACCAGGTAATAAATGCTTCCCACTGAGATGCTTACAGAGCAATCTCTCTCTATTTAATCTAGGACCTACTCGTTTGTCTTTCTGGCTGTCCAGGGTATCCACAAAGCCCTCCTCCAGCACCACATTTTTTTTTTAAAAAAATCAATTTTCTTCCTCTCAGCTTTCTTCACTGACCAGCTTTCATACCTGTACATAATAATCAGGACTTGTGCAGGTCTACCCTCTTAAAATTTGAGGGGAACTCCTGACTTAGTCTATGCACCATCTCTGATGGAAGGTAGAATTAGGCTGCAAGATATTATTGGAGAAAGCTAATAATAAATTATTTGAAAAAGCAAATGCTCATATCCACAGTGGCAATAATTAAGACTGCAATAAATGTAGATACATTACAAGTGAGTCATATAGCAAAATGCTACTGTTCATTTCTACCTCCTAACAGAAGTGCACGTATTAAAGTTTTCTGCCAGCCATGTCCTCTTCCAGCAGGCCGCTCCATTCATCAGCACCACCATCACCCATCCATTTTTTCCCAACTGGCACCTAGCAGTCTGTGGTTACTGAGCCTGCTGATTAGGCTGGAAAGTCTGCTCCTTTAGATTTTCATTTGTTAAATTCTTTGTACCACATCAAACCTTGAGCATCCCGGTATTCTGCTCTTGCTTCTTAGTGACCTCATTTTGGATACCGTCATGTTGGCACTCTCCATGTGAGTTCACTGTTAGAACAAAGAGTTAACAGGTATAGAATGACATTGAAAAATAGCAAATAACCCCCAAATCCTCAAGAAGACTAGCTTGGAATGGGGAAAAACAGAGGTTGAAGTTGTACTGTCCTGCATTTCCACATTCAGCTGCTGGAACAGCTTCACAGCACACACTGAACTTGAAAAGTTTGGCAAAAGACTCTGTCATGCACTATGTCTACCTCTGTAATAGGTTACATTAACAGTTTATGCATACAATATAATAGCAAAATTCTATTAGTTACACCTCTTTGTGACCAGTGGTTAACCCTTCCTGCGGTTCCATCCATTTTAAGAGCTGAGTAGTTATTTCTTCCCACATTATAGTCCTGGCATTCTCTGCTGTTCCTTCAAGATTCACAGATGTTCTGAAAAGACATTTTGTAGATTTTAGTCTGGGAGGGGCAGGATTGTAGTTGAAGAGTGAATATGCATTTGATATAGATGTTTCGAGTCTTTCACTATTAACTGCTACCTCTCCCTGTATGTTACTGGATAAAGTGCCTGATAGGTAATTGATTTTGTCAATTGGGATTGGCTTCAGGCATCCTTTTATGATTCTACAGCTTTTATCGAGTGCTATGTCTGCCTGTTTGGCAGGGGCTGAGCTATACCACACTGGACTGGTGTACTTACCTGCAGAATAGCACAGGGCCAAGACCGTAGTTCTTAATGTTTGTAATTGTGTGCCTCAGCAGGTTCCCATAGCTTCCAAAGAATATTGTTCCTTGCTGAGAACTTTTGATTTGTGTCTTGATAGTGTATCTTATTGGTCAACATTAGACATGAGCTTTTCACATTCATATCTCTGAGGATATGAATAGCGACACCGTAGGTGCCATGGAAGTCTATTCCTTCCTCCCAAAACTGGTTAGTCCACTTACCTTTCACAGCACAGGACTTGGTCCATCATCATAGCAATAATTACAGAATGAGCCCAGCCGGCTCTTCCCCACCTCCTCGTGTAGCCAATCACTGCAGTGCGAAAGTAGGACAGGGAGGCTCCCTGCTCAGTTGATGGGTGGTTGGCTGCATGGGGAGGTGGGGAAGAGCTGGCCGGGCTGCTTCTGTGATTGGCCCAACTATGACAGCAATGGAACCGAGTGCCGCGCTGCAAATGGTGAGTAGACCAGTCAGTTCTTGGGGGAGGGGGGGATGAGCTTCCATGGCACGTATGGTGTCACTATTCATACGAATATGAATAGCCCATGTCTAGTCAACATATCATCCAAAGTAACACCTAGGTATCTGGGCAATAATCTAGTTGTGATGCCTGCTTGTTTTTCAGATGGAAGGCACATGTTTGAGTATTCACAGGGTTGAGTTTAAGTTGATTGCTGAATGTCAACATATTTTGCATCCTCTGAGCAACAATAGCACCTGCCAGCTGATATTTCCACTGCAGGAGCACCAATGTGAGATTGTACTAGTCTGTGATGAACTCACAAGTATACAAAAGGAAAAAATGTCAAAGGTTATTTGTTTATAGTTATGACTACTTATGTAGAGAAGCAGATAAAAGGTCTACTAGAAGAGGACAGATCATGTTTGCTTGGGGATTATTTTCTCTCTGCATGCACAGTCAGTTAAATTTAAACCCCAGGCAATCTTTAATGATGCACTTCTGCATCACTCAATAGTGAAAACTGCCACATGCCTCCTTTTCAGTATTGCTATAAATTAAATAAATGTTTAAAGGGCATTAGCAATTTATACGTTTGCCAGAACACTTAATTATTATTATTATTTTAGAAAAAATGATTGCAATAATTATTGAAGCCAATAACCACTGGAAAAGCACATGCTGCTCCTTTTGAATATATAGATTGTATTTTAATAGAATAGTAAGTCATCTGTGACTTATAAATAATTAGGTTGTTCATGAATGGGTAAAGAGACAAATCAACTAAACTGCCTGTGGAGTGTGGTCAGGGAGACATTCTAGTACTACAATTTCAGCAAATGTCCATCAAATTTCCAGCCTATTGATGTTGTTGTTAGTGTTGTTATTGTTGTCATTTGTCAATTCTGACTTATAGTGACCCTTACTAGAATTTCCTAGGTGTAAAGTACCTATAAATAGTTTTCCATTTCCTTCTTCTGATGATGTTCTGGGGCTGTGCAGCTTGCCCAAGGGTTCACCAGCTGGTACGGAGGGGAATCAAACTGCAGCCCCTACTCACTGAACAATCCGACCAGCTACAGATGTAGCGAGGGACTTTTCTGGGCTGGGGTAATGGTTTAGCCATCCAGCACTAACCAATCATTCCTTCCAGTTTTTGAAATTTAAAGAGAGCCCACATCTCTGGTGAGTGTTCTATCGCTTTTTTGTCAGTTGGTGGCAGCTATTTGTTGCTCTTGAACTGTTTTGTTGGTTGCTAGTCTGGTGAGCAGTAAAGATAGTAGTATACACAAGTCTGTAATTTTGACCAACTGTAAGTAAAGAAACTTTTTTATTCTTTCTAGTATACACAAGTCTGTAATTATGTCTGGTCTGTTCATGTTTGCTTTTGTATAACAGGAAGTGCACGCAGAGTGCTCAAGCACAACTTTTTTCACAGAAATCTGTGGTTGCTTCCAATTTGCCTTGAATCCTCTGAATGTTTAGAAAAAGAGGGATAGGATAGTACAAGATTGCTTTGTTTACACCTTAGGGGAGTTGGGAAGAGCAGAAAATGTGTGTTTATAAATCTACATCCTCATCAAGTTTATATATATAGACTTGAAACCCCTGATTTTATTTGTCTGCATATAAAGACTGTATTCTACTGTTGTAAATCCTAATTTATTTCATTCTCTCACATGAGATAAAGGAACTGAAACTTTCTTCTTGCCATATGAGAGGGCAGGGTATATTGTTATGGCCAGCAAGAGAAATGTATGGGAATTATTTTGGTTGAAAAATAGGAAAAATCACACAAACAATGTTTTAAAGAAAACGGGGAAAATGATAATTACTGTTTTGTTGCTGGGATTTTTAAGGATTAGACAAATTGGAGAGGTTGTTTGTGATGAAATAACCAACCAAGGACTGCTGTGCTTGCTCTCTCTGTCTGAACTTTTTTTCTTAAGGTACAAGCACACTCATTTCATGCAGAGAGTTCCCTTACATTATAGAGAACTCGACAAAGGAAAAAAAATAAACAGTTCTTTTTTGTCTCACTTTTTTTACCTAGAGATGAGGAACCTTGTGACTTAAAATTCTTGGTCACGGTGTTTCATCACAGCAAGATGTCCTAAATCTATGAGAATGTATTATTCATACCCCTATTGCATACAGAGTTTAGGGTAAGATCTGAGAAAGGCCTCTGCTTGCCATTATAATCCCACTTCAATCTTTATGTTCTCATTTATATATATATGCACAGAACAGCTGTAAAACTCTGAACACTCCCATTTTACAGTGCAGTGATTGTCAGAAAGCTTTCAAGATGTCAAAGAAATGTTAAGCATTGCATACTATTCTCATTTTAACCAAATGTCAACAGAATAAGGAAGGGCTTCTTTAAAACAATAATAATAAATATTGTAAATGTGACAACAGCAACAGCACCAGGCTGAGGAGCATATCTGTGAAATGCTACAGTCTAGGACATCTCACTGTAATTTCAGTTCTTGCCTAGCCACAAGCACTTTTGGAGAAAAAAAGATGACAGAAAATTCAGCTAAATGCAATGAAATTATGTACAATTGGTGATGACAGAGAGGTGAAGGGGCTTAATATTCCACTGTACTTTGGGTGCATATGATAAATTAGTCTGTCAGCTTTCATAATAGGTGATCTCCTTTAGGATTACAGTTGTTTTATTTGAACTTCAAGTACCCTCGAAGATTAGAGAACCCTGCTGCACCGAATCAAGGCAGCTTGTATAACAAATTATCACACTTAAAGCTTCTGGCCATGATTCGTATCACCACAGGGCTCTGATACAGATGCTAAGTTTGCCCTCATTCCTTTCAGTTCAAAGTTAGGGAATGTTTTGGGTGCAAAAGTGCATAGGAAGCATTTGCCAAGAAAAATGAGGGGAATTCCTGTTTCTATATAAACCCAGCATGATCATTTGCACACTACCTAATGACTGGGCATTTCTCGCTGAACATTAATTTTATAATTTATACAATCTATAATATCTTGGACTTGCCTAGAACTATAGCTCAGATTTATTGCTATAATAAAATCCATACGAGAGGAATATTCTCACTAGGCCAACCAAAAAGGCATAAAAAAGTGTTAAATAAAACATCTTGTCTGATGAAAATATTTGGTGACTTCAATACTTTAATGCTTTTTAAATTATTATTTAGTGTGCATTTCTTGTTTGCCTAATCAAGTTTGTCTCAATGTTCCTGATTGCTCTGAGTTTTAGGTAAGATTCCTTCTAAGCCCAACCTGAAGATCCCTAGTATTCCATGGCTGACTTCCATCCAAGTATTGCCCCAGACTGGCTTTGCTTAGCTTCTGAAGTAATATGAGATCAGTATGTGACACAGAAGAAGATTTTATACTACCAGTAATTTGAATGTTTGTTTTCCAGGGATTCATTCATTCCAACTTAGGGTTGTGGGTCCAGATACCTTTGATTCTGGAGCTCTCTCCAGGAGTTTCTGTCTTTTTTAGTTCCTTCCCTGGACTTCCCCATCAACAAACTGTCTTCCATTTCTTTCTGCAAGATCCTGTGCATGATTCCTTAAATCAATGACATCCTCTGCAGCCTCTTTAAATTATTTGGAAATCTGCTATTTTTGATACCAGCTCTTTGAGAAATGAGACAGGCATCCTTTTTAGAAATATTCTTTCTCTTTCTCTGCTTTGTTCTGTTTTGTAAGGGGATCTTAGGGCTGGTTGTGACAGTTTTGCTTCTCCTTGTCTGACAGTAAAGGCTCACTGCCATCCTAACAACAATGAGAAATTAGTTGATTTGACACCAACCTTTTGAAAATTAGGTAGACACTCTGCTCCTCAAACTTTTTCTTCCATGGATTTTGATTTGTTCAGGAAGAGAGCTTAGCACTGCTATTGGTATCTTCCCAGGGTTGAGAATGGCAATCCCTTCTCTCAATATTTCTCCCCACTGCTACTTCAGGAAATCTTGTGGTCGACATGAAGGTCCCAGATGTATTCTTTGCTGTGACAAAATGTTAAAAATATCAGGGATTTGGGAAAATGCCAAATATTTGTTATATTTCTCCCTATAGGTGCCCGATGACTGGGATAGCTCTGAGTTTACTCTGGAGGTTTGTATTGGTGGAGGACCAAAACAACAACAATAACAACAAACCTTTCTGCTTTTCCAGTTTGTGCTACTTTGTGTAAAATTTAACACAATCACAGCAACCCTATGACCCTTCATTATAATTATGTGCCATCTCATCAATTCTGACTTATGGTGACCCTTTTCAGAGTTTTCTAAGTAGAGAGTACTCAGAAATGGCTTACCACTCCCTTCTGAGGCCCCCTGAGACTGTGCAATTTGACCAAGGCTATGCAGGCTGGCTCTACTATCAGGAGGCACAGTGGAGAATCAGACTCCCAAACCTCTGGCTCTGCAGCCAGATACCTGATCACTGAGTTATCCAGCCAGCCACCATGGCCCTTCATACACACACATATAAAAATATTTTTTTTTCAAAAACTAGAGGGAGAAAGAGGGCTTTTAAAATTAAATTAAATTACATTAAAATTAAAACACATTTTAGAAATAAGTAAGTAAATAGGAGTTGGGACACATGAAATAATTGTGGCCCTTCAAGGTCCATGAACAGATTGTGTGGTGTCCTGAAGACTGCCCACTGATCATTTTAAATTATGAAGAATGACTCAACAAACCATTTGACAACATTTAAATAGAACATACTTTTTTTTTTTAGTCTAGGTCTCACAATTAGGCAGAGAGATGGTATAAGTAAATATTCTGCAACCAGATGGCCTCTAGTTGTTTTGATCTGCAATTCCTAGCAGTTCCGGCTAAGATGCTGGATGGTAGGAATTTAAGTCTCAAACATCAAAAGCCTACCAGGCTCATATAAACAGTAACTTGTTCTTAGTATGCAAGCCCTGTGGAAACTGATTAACTAAAATGATGATTATGTTGTTAACCATATAATTAAACACCTTGCTGAAATCAAACTGCAGCTGAAAGTAAGTTAACAATTTTCACCAAAACTAATACTTTTCTCAAGTGTAGCAAATCAAATAGTTCCAATCACAGTAATAAACAAACAACACACATATGATAATAAGCCTATATCTATTTTTGCATATTTAATTGTTTCATGGATGTTGCCTTAATTCGAGTTCCCTTCTGACATTGTGCAAAATGAAATATAATGCATCATTTGAGCTGGATGACAGTTCTGTTTTTAGACATGGAGGATTTTCATTGTTTCTGATTTCATGTCCTATGGAGACAATTATATAAAAGGAACATTAAAAACATAACTCAAATGTTATTGCTCTTCATATAATTTCAGGTGATGAGGACATTTTTGTTGATTCCAGTAGCTCTAAAAATAGTTTTCAGAAAGAGCAGACTAGGATCTAAAGAAGAGAAAAAAGTGTGGATCAGTGGATGAGTCATACATTCATTTTGTAGGAATTAACACCCTGTCAACTTTGTTTATACTATAGGATTCTTCAGCTGTGGATGCTTTGAAAACAGTGGTTCTAATGGGACACACAGCTTCCATTATATTTAGTAAGAATTCACTCTCCCTCAATCTTCATGTTCACCTACAAGTGAGACAGGACATTTTTTCTCCTACCAACACTACCTACCACAGACTATCTGTGATCTTCTGGCATGCTTGTGGTAACCTTGGCCAGTTGGTATTTCTTCTAATCATCTGATGCCCCCTGGATTTTTTTTAAAATGTGTCATCTCTGAACATCTGGCTCCACAGCTAGATACCTAAACTATTGAGCAGCAGTTCTTTCTGGTTTCTTGGTTTTTGTTCATTCATCAGAGTTAATATCTTTTCTTTGAAGAAGTAGACTGGTCTGCAAGCACTCACATTAAAATACAGACATTAGTCTTTCAGGTGCCACAACATTTTTATCTTCTTTATTTTCCTTTTGTTTTTGCATGATATCTTCATCCAATACGTTCTTAGCATCCTGCAAGAAATCTACATTTCAAATCCACTTTTCTATAATTCCATACAAGAGAGGACTTAGAGGGCTCATTATCTAGAAGCTCATTATTCACTGAAGATCATATTTGAACTCCTGTGTCTATACATGTAATTGAGTACCAAAATGTCATGTGGTACTATGGAGTCTCCATGCATCCGTCAAAGTTCATTGTAACACCTGAAAGCTCATGCTGTAATCAAGTCTTGTCTTAAAGGTGCCACATGATTGCTTGATATTTTGCTGCAACAGACTGATAATTGAAAGTTTTTTTTTTAATTAACACTTTAAATAACTGAGACATGGAAATGAATTAAAAGAAATTTGGCCTTACAGTGTAAGGAATGCTGCAGTTGTTCTCTAAAGCCCAGAAATAGCTTCTTGTCAACATTACTACATTCAGTTCCTCCAAAATGGAAGTCCAAAAGAAATTTTCTGTGATCTCTTATCATATGATTGGGCTTCCCACCTATTCATTTTGCTGATTTTAAAAAAAAGAGAGAAAAACTGCACAAATTCTCACAGCAAGATTCATTACCAATTAATTACAGTAAGCTCTGGTTTCATTAAACTGAGATGAGACTAACTTTTATCAGGTAGGATCCTGAATAAGTAGCTCAATTGATCATCAAAGAGTCAAGAATTCAGTGGTGTAACATTATTGCTTGGAAGATACTGCCTAAGAAATCTGCTATAGGTATGTCCAAAGGACTCCTTACAGCCTGGTAGGACTTTATAACTTAGAGAAAACCCTCTAGTAAGAATTGCTTTGAAGTACCTGCTTTATTTATTTATTTTAAATGGGTTGCTATGGTCTGCTTGAGAAATATGTGTTCCAACATCTCTTCAGGCACAAAGTATTACTGGCACTCAGACCAAACTGTGTCAAGTTGTACTATTGCTGTCAAGATCAAAAGTATGATGCTCACACAATGCTGTGGTTCAAAAGTCCCTTATGGGTGCATCTTCAAAGATGCATGAGTTTATATGTGTTCTCTGAAAGCATATCTGGTAACAAATTCCACCCTGTACATGTCTACAGACAGCCTCCATCAACCTTAAACAACTACTGACACACAACAGACAACACTGCATGGGGACAGAGAAAGGCACAAGGCCTTGCCACAGCCCTACAAGCTAGCAGCACCCCCATATCTACACTAGCAGCACTATGAAGAGTCCCAATAATATCAGACACAGCTTTAGGAGTTTATTGACTGATTCATTCCCTTGTTGAGTTCTTACAGAGATTTCTCTGGATCTGAAGAGACTTCACGCATAGTGGATGGTCTCTTTTCAAGATTATCAATCTCTACATTAAGAGAGTTATGTCAGAGATGGGTGGGGCTAAGTTGCTTGAATTCTTCACACATTTGGGCTGATCCTATCCTGACCACTGAACAGGGCTTACAGAGAGACAGAAATCTAATCTATCCACTGCAGTAATACCTACAAAATGTTTTTACAATGATAAATTATTTGGTATTTCTTTGATTTAATTGAGTCTCTCTAAAATAAAGGTGAGGCTGATTTGAATATTTTGCTTATATTAAATACCGGACCACACCATGGAAGATTTAATATGTATATCAGTGAAGGACATTATGTCTTGTGAAAAATAGTCTGAAATATATGCTGGCCAGTCTTTGGAGCATAAGAGTAATTACATAAAGGCTTCCTTCTTCTGCTAAGCCTACTATCATGTGCAACCAGTTTTGTGACCACTTGCACAAGGAGGGAGAAACACGTCATGCAGAAGTCAGACTGAGAGAGCAAGAAGAACACTTATGTGACCGCCCTTCCATCTATGCATAATACAACAGAATACTGGCTGCTGTAATTTTGTTTTTTGCTTGAACGTGCCATCTTGGTTATTATAGTACTATTTTGGAATCACTGACAGAAGTTCCTTTTTCCCCCTCTGCTTCTCTTACTATGATTAATTTTATTTCAAGGAATCATGTTTTGGTGTGGAATATTTTGTTTCCAGTTAGTGTCACTTTGTTTCTGATAATGGTTCTTCTGTGTTATAGGATTGGTCATTAAACCTATGTAAAAATCGACACAGGAACCATTATATAATGCTTGGTTAACATACATTTGTGATTGCCAAGCTATGGTCCTGTTGTCATGGTTTACACAGAGCCACTGTTTTTTGTACTTACAACCTCTACACTGTCTACACATATATTAATGAGGTACACATAACCTCAAGAGAACTTTGGTATTTCATTACTGGCCCCGTCTTGATTAGAAATTGCTAGTTGCAGAGTGTTGTATAGCATACAAACACTCATGATTAAAGCTCATTTTCATCAGCAGTGTCATGATTTCCAAATGTTTTAAGTAAAATACCAGGGAGTTATGCTGAATATCAAAATGAGCTGCTGCTTTTTTTTGTCCGCTGCACCAATTCTCAAATCACTGAAGAAATGAAGTAAAGAAATGTCATTTTATGCCAAGCTAAAAACTCTGCCATCCAAGTGGAATGAAGGCTTGGGAGAAAGATAGAGAACCTTCAGAAAATGTTATCTGATTGCACTTAAAATGACAGAGGAATGCTTTAGCATGGTTAGCAGAGGAGTTACTTGTTTGTCTCAAATGACATCTCTGTATAAGGCCTTGTTGAAATGTTTCTGGGAATAGCCTTTGAGTAATGTTATTGGTCATCTGCCAACGTCAAGGAAGCTTTGGATCATTTCGCTTTAGAAATGAGGAAAGAATATCAGAAGAAAGCAGAATTGTTGGCCAATCCAGTGTTCCTAGAGGACATAACATAGGCTAAACCAAACAATTTCACATTGCTATACTACTTCAAGGGTGGGAATTGTGCAGTCTGTTGGCCACATCTGGCTCTCCAAGTCTTCCACTCTGCCTCCCAAGATTCCAGACCACCATCACAAAAAGTGGGTGTCATTGTCTATTTTGAGGTTATGGTGGAGGGCTCACCCATACCTTTTAATGGTGCAAAATTGCATGTTTGCTTCAAAAGCTGTTTCCTTCCCTTTACTTATGGTTTGGGAAGGAAAAAAAATGTGTGTAGCTCTCAGGTCCAGGGAGAGGAAAATAGGATCAGAGCAATTCCTGAACCCTCTGCTGCTATTGATTCTTGCAATACTAGCTTAGAGTGTAATGGTTGAAATAATTCACTATGAATTAAGAAGCTACTAGTTAGAATTTCACCTTAGCTGTGAATTCACTGGATAGCTATAAACAAACTACTTGTTCCATTTCAGCCTATAATGTGAAATATGGGATTAACAGCAATACTGGCTTTCATTATAGAAACTGTTTTGTAGATTACTGAAAAAATGGATGTGAATATTAAGTGCCATAGTAGTATGTGGTAATAGTAGTCAAGATGATATATCTTACAAAACCCTTGTGTGAGAGTGAATCTCTGTTATTAAGTGCACATTGTTGTTTATTCATGTCATTCTCCAAAGGAGCAATGATGTTAGCCTCTTGGGGATGCTGAAAGAAGAAAGTCAGAATTTAATCAATGCATGGGTGAGAAATAAAATATTAAGTAGTTTAAAAATGACATCAGAGGGATATAATATGAGAACAGCTTGAGCTCACAAGCTTAAAATATGACTCTTGCCTCTCCATGATCAAGTCAAAGTTATGATGCATTTCATGCCAATATAATATATAGCCATGAAAGCCTAGCTCACTCATCAATATGGACCTCAAATTAGATTCCCTCTCCCTCTTTTCCAAACAAAGAAGGAGAAAAAATAAACTACTGTATTTCTGACATTTACTCCTAATATGTCATTTGTCCCTATTTTGTCATTAGGAAAGATTCTGAGATTGTCTTTTCAAAGTGTCACAATTCTGTGACAGAGAACATTTTATCTGACTAGAGACTGGGACATAAAAATCGATGGACTTCTTCACACTCTAATAATTTATTTTAATGCTCATTTTTTCATATTTTTCATCTTTAAACCAATAATATTTGGCATTTTTATGTGCTTTTTCAAGTTCCTGGGTTCACACTTCCAGATATAATGTGCCCCATGGACTTGCTTCGGTCTTATGGGAAAAAGGAGACACAACATAAAGTGATGGAATGCAGCTGTAAAGCATCAGATGTAATATTTCATAGCACCAGTAGTCAAACTACTGAATTCAAAGAGATGTTTCTTAAATATCACAAGTAAGAGTTGTCTGTCCTTGGAAGTGCTTCATGCTTATTGCAGGACAGGGATTTTAGGACTGACAGACACAGCCTCAGAAAGTATATAACCAAAAATTGTAACAACTCCAAAATATATTGTATTTCTACATAGTGTAACTGTAAGCTCGCACAGAAGATCCAGAAGACATAGAACATTGGATTAATAAAGTACTTTTCTTTATTTTGTTCATTGTAGTACTTGTAATCATGGTAGTTGTAGTTGTTCCATTTGTTTCCTGTCTTTATTATTATTATTATTATTATTATTATTATTATTATTATTATTATTATTATTATTATTATTATTATTATTATTATTATTATTATTATTATTATTATTATTTTAAAAAAAGGTGTACAGCCAGTTCATAAAACATATTATATGGTTAAAATATAAATATTTCCTCCCTTCGGTTGGGGCCACAACATTTCTCTACGCTTGACAGTAAACCACCCTCATGTTAAAACCAGTCGACCTGTGAACTCAGGAGACTATAAGGGAGCGCTGTGCCATTGCTGCTGCACAAAATTTTGCTGCAGAGCATGTAATAAGGGAGTCTTGATCGGAAAGAAGTAGTTGGATGTAAAATTCATCAGGTCTCCCTGGATATCTGAGAATGATTGGGCTCAAGAGGTTAGTGCGTAGATCTCTATAGAAAAGACAATACAGTAAGACATGACCTACAGTTTCCACTTGGCCATCATTACATGGACACAGGCAATCCGAAATAGGTACCATATTTTTTCGCTCCATAAGACGCACTTTTTCCTCCAAAAAAAGTGGGTGGAAAAGTGTGTGCGTCTTATGGAGTGAATACTGTAAAAAAACGGTGCTATTTGTAGACAATAGCAGACCCCCCCAGAGCCCATGCCGCTGTCATACGCGGCTGGGCTCTGTATTCATTAGTAGCGCTGGTACTACAGGGCATCTGTAGCAGCCCTGTAGGACCAGTGCCGCTTACTGGACAGCCGGAACACGTGACCAGCTAGACGCCGGGGGAAGCAGAGAGAGAGAGAGAGGAGAGCGCCGCGGAGGAAGGGAGAAGACTCGTCCAGGTACCGTAAATAACATAATACAGAGGAATTCCTGGCTGGATTGCTGACTGGTGACATTAAGGGGCACATATGGATGACTGAGGCATTGTTGGTGAAAAGTAGGATTTGTTTCAGTTGCTCACTGAGTGAAAGGCTTTTAGCTCTTTTGAGATTTGTCATACTATTCAAAGCAACCCACTCTAATGGTATCTTAAACCTGAATTTTTGATACTTTACACTGATGTATTGCGCCTTGGGGTGTCTACTTCACTCCCCTAATGGTGAACATAATTCAAAATGTATTATATAAAGTAATAGACCTCCTCACGTGGGACCACTCTGCCTATAGAGATACCATACAACTTGTCCAAAGCCAATTACTTAGTCATTCTCATTCTCACTGTTGCAAAGTTGCTTTCCCTCGACTTTATATCTCAAAAAGCTTCATTTCTTGGTGGGTGGCTTTTTTTTATACTTCTTTTAATGCTCAGGAACATGCAGTGCTGGCAGCAAAAGCCCAGCATCCTGAGTAGGGCTTTCCAGTCTGCCTTATACTTCCTTACAACCAAGATCAATCTATTCAAGTCAGCAGCAGACTTTCAATTATCTTCTTGCAGCCCATTTGCTTTTCTAGCCCTTTTTTTTATCGTAAATAACATAATACAGAGGAATTCCTGGCTGGATTGCTGACTGGTGACATTAAGGGGCACATATGGATGACACTATCAATTAAGGGGCACAATATGGATGGCAATATCAATTAAGGGGCACAATATGGATGACTATTTGGCTCAGAATATTTTTTTTCCTGTTTTCCTCCTCTAAAAATTAGCTGCGTCTTATGGTGAGGTGCATCTTATGGAGCGAAAAATACAGTATATGTTGAAATCTTCCTTCCATGAGTTTAGAGGGTAAAACATTAAGTCTCGCTAATGTAAAGGCTCTTCTGGTCTTTGTTGACATTGTGCTCGTCAGATATGAAGATATTGTAAAGGCATTATTAGTAACAGCACTGTATTTGCCCGACTGGCTCATATGCTCTTGAAGTTCTATGTCCCAGGTTCTTTGTTTGAGTGCTGCTTTAGCACCGACATGCCCATCGCCAAAAGAACATTGGTGGAAAAGCCCATTTGCCTTATTTCTTTTGTAAGTTGTAATTTCCATTCTGATTGAAAGGAGTCAAAAAGTGACATCTGTGCCAAACCTTCTGAAGAGAAGAGAAGCTTTAGCCAGTAATTAAACATGTGGACTTTGGCGCATGCTCTTATGGTGATTAGGCCAGCCTCTAAACGAAGGACTACATTAGGTGTACAGGGGGGTACAGTCAGAATAGATCTCAAAAATTTAGTTTGAACTACCTCCAGAGGACGTAGATCAGATAAAGCAAACAATTGGCACCCGTAGAGCATTTGAGCAACAACTTTAGCCTTGAAAACCTGAACGGCTGAGGGGATATGGTGACCCCCTTTGGTGTGAAAAAATCTTGTTAATGCCGCTGCACTTTTATGAGCATTCAGTGCTGCATGCTTTATGTGGGGGGCCCAGGAACCCGAGGCATGAGAGATTATGCCCAAGTATTTATAGCTGGAAACCTGCTCTATGGGATGACCATTGATAGCCCAATTGTGCTTTACTCTTCTTCTACTGACCACAAGAACTTTGGTCTTCTGGTAATTAATTACTAACTGCTCTCGATTACAGTAGGAAGAAAGCCCCCTCAAGAGTCTTCTCAGTCCCACACATGTTTTTTTAATTGCATTTTGTGTATTTTAGCCACATAATACGTTTTATGAATTGGTTGTACATTTTTAAACTGCATTTTGTATATTTTAACCATAAATATGTTTTATGAGCTGGTCACCCGACCGTAATAAATAAATTCATTCATTCATTCATTCATTGATTTGTTTCCTGAAATAATTCAAATCTTGAATATTTTCTCTTCTAGTCGTTTTCTTTTAGCAATTTTACATTTTTTATAGTAGGATGAGCTACTTGGCCAGGCCAATTATCAATTTATTTATTATTTATTGGCTTTGCAGTTTCAAGTAAGTTAGCATGTTCTGACCTTAGCAAAGTATAGAAATGAGCTGGAAAGTTGTGTCACCAATTTTTGCCTGCCGATTGTGCCAGATTTTGCAGATTTGAAAATGCAGATTTTCAGCAACATTTCTTATTACTGGGAGATAGGTGGGCTGCAAAAATGTCCACATGATGTCCAGCTTCTTTTTACAGACTAGCCAATTCTACCCTCTCCTTATTTATTCAGAAGTAAATTCAATTGTGTCTTGCTTTCAAGTAAGGATACATGGGATTTTGAGTCATAGAGTTATCACAGAGTACTGTTGTAGCAATTGCATTTTCAAACTTAATGTGATATAGATTATAAAGCACCTGGGTTGCAAAGATTAAATTAAAACATTGAGGGAAAATGTAACAGTTTTAAGCTAAACATAGCTGCATGATTATTATGGAACTTAGTTTTCATCTTATTTTCAACCTATATAATCAACTGTTGCAGCAAAAATTCAAGGCAGCTTTGGCTTGTAATCAGAATAAAACTAATTACAGAATATTACCTTAATGTAAAATACCATAAAACTACTGAAAGTCTCAAGTATGGGCATTATACTGATGTTATGCTTCCATCATTGGTTCCCACTTTGTTTCCGGTTGTAGCATATGATGGCAAGAAAAGATGAATTTCACCACTAAACATGGCTAGGTGATTACAAATGGGTTATGAAGATATTTTTCACATGTGAGGTGTCCTTAGAAATGAAGCAAAGAATTTGGTATTAGAAGAAAGTTTAGATTTCAGCTAACAGCAGAGGAGGTGGTTAATGTCTGCTGGGTAGTAAATCTCCTCCATTCAGAACAAAACAAAATAAAACCTGCACACAGAAGACAAGAAAGCTAAATTTGCTTGAAGGATTCAGGATCGAAGACCCCATATTTGTGGTTTGAGGTTGATATGGATGTGTCTCATTAATTTGCAGTTTTCACAAACTAGGTCTAAGTCTGGCTGCTGAAAGTATCTGCACCAGGGTCATGAAAGTCATCCTGACATATAGCTATTTCAATTCCAGATCTGCAGCTTGCATATACCAATGTAAGTTATGTGATCTGCATGATGACATATGTGATGTTCTACCATTAGACTTCATAGGCTGCAGAATAGGGTTGATTTTTAGTGTGTTCTCTTCAAAGCCTAATGTTATTTTATAGGTTGCCTGCTTTAACATTTATTCACATAATGAGATTATATAGAGCTTTAAATTGAAATATGTTTGGGTCAAAATATTGGTCTTGTTCCATGTCTTCCACTTTGTAGCCTTTTTCTCCCTTGAATTTGGTCCCTTAGTACTGAATGCAAAACATGAAGTCCAGTTAAAACAGATATATACATAAAGAAACCATTCCTAATTTACCACCTCAGCTGTTCAGTTCCTTCTCAGTTGCCTGTGGTGTGCCAGTGACTTTCCTGTTATTGTGAAATGTGTGTGTAAATATATACAGCTTAAAAATGGAAATGTTCAGTGAGAAATGAGACTCAAAAAACTCCCATCAGAGCATTCTCCCACATATTACTGAAGCTGGCAATTGAAACAAAAAGTACAGGCTACCTTCAACAGAATAACAATCCTTATATTCTTATGATAATGTCAATGAGTAAAATACAGTAGTAAATCACCATTAGACTAGACCCATTAATTCAATGGGACTTATAGAGGTGCTGACTCGCCAGATACAATGGGCCTACTCTAGTTGTGGTTTACTGCTGCATTTCATCCAATAAATGTGGATTTCAGCCAATATTCTGAATGAGCAACAGGCCAGCATGGCCATAACATAGATTTATTGACTGAAATCCAGTAGTAAGTTACAACTAAAGTTGTAATTTTTGAAAAGGACAAAAGAAGGATGTTTAAGATACAGATGGTTAGGAACAGAGGATTCCTCCTTATACCTCATCACTGGAATGACCAATGATGTGGTATAAGGGAGAAGATTCCAGCCAATTGGTGTCAGCTCTGATTGACAGCAACTTTCCAGGATTTCAGGCAGGTTTCTTTCATTTCCTAACCTGGAGGTGCTGGGGATTGAATCTGGGACCATGCTATAACATCCCTTCATCCGTTCCCAAATATAGCACAGGTATTCCCTTGTGATCTCTCATCCCAGCATTAACCCAAAAGTCTTTTGCTTCCAAATCAAGATACAAATGACATATTCAGGGTGGTGTAGTTATAGTAAAGTCAGACACCAGCCTCATGGTTCTGAATAAAGGGCTCAAAAATGTGTTGCTTATATACTGCCTCACAGTGCTTAAAGCATTCTCTGGACAGTTTACAATTTAGTTTAATTATGCAGGCTACACATTGCCCCCTCCCCCAGCAAGTTGGATACTCAGTTTACTGACCTAAGAAGGATGGAAGGCTGATTGAACCTTGAGCTGGCTACCTGGGATTGAACCTAAGTTGTGAGCTGAGTTTTGGCTGCAGCGTAGCAGTTTAACCACTGTGATTAGTATGGACATAACAAAATACTGTATATTGAATTGTATACGCGGTTATTCTAGCCCAGTATAGTTGACACTATCTAACAGCAGCTCACCAAGCTTCCAAAATCTGAATATTCTGCATCTTTATCAGAGAGAATGCATAGTTGGCTGTTTGGGACACCCACAAATACTCACACTGTAGCACTTTTATTTTTATTTTTCAAGTTCCACTTGTAGTAATTTTGGAATCAAATGGTATTGTTTTCATGTTGCTTTTTAATGTGTGACACAGCTGAATATAGTCTGATCCTTTCCACATTTTTAGCAAACTCAGAAAGTATCACCCAAAGACAACAAAGTTAACCATGAAGTTTTTACTGATCTTTTTGTACATATATACTGCCGTCAGCCTGCTTGGAAGTCAGCGTGAGCTCAGTAATGAAAACATGACACTCAGCTACAGAAGGGAAAGGCTTCAGTCAGTTACTCAGTGAAGGATGAGGACAGGAGGAGAATAAATCTGAGTCACACTTAATGGGTAAGAAAGAAAGTAGAATGTTCACAGACCAAAAGTCTGAAGTTAATAAGATGGGTTCTGGCAGAATGATGCTGGAACACTAGAGGACTGTATATAAATACTACTTCAATTTTCTTTACAACCGATACACACTCAGGAGGAAAAAAAAGTAGCTATGTAGTATTATCTAAAAGAATTGTGGGAGGTCTGACTTTATGATTTTAAAATTTTATTACTGTGGTTTCAACCTTAAGGTATGGGCAAAGAAAGAAAGGGTGGTGCCATATTGTGCTGGAACAGCAGGAAATCTTGTCAGCAGAACCAGGCCAGGGTGAGAGCTTATAAAGCCTGGGTGCTCCCACACCAGCCAGAGCATTTTGAAGTAGTGACCTATTCACTCACCTGTAAAGTATGCTGGGTTGCCCAGGCATGTCTGGACCTTCTCCCTGTTGGCCCTAAGGAAGGACCTTTTGGGTGGCTGCTCCCAGGCTGTGGAGCTCCCTGCCAAGGGAGGCGAGGCTGGTCCTCTCCCTGTTAACCCTGTCTTTCTGTTCTATACCAAAAGCATTTCTGTTCAGGCAGGCTTTTGATAACGGATTGCCTGTTGAAGCAGGAGCTTTTAAGAGGGAGAATGGTATACCTTTTTTTTTTTACTTTTACTTTTGGGAGATGTGTTTTAAAATTGTTTTATTTCATATTTATTTATTTTTACTGCTTTAATATGAAAATAGGGTTGAGTTTTAATATTACTGTGTTCTTAGCTGCTTTTCTCAGTTTTAACCACTCTCTAGGTCATGCTGGATCCCTGTATTGGCCAAAAGGTTGTATACACACAAAAAAAGACTTTATCCATGTGTAATTCTTACTGCACTCACTGGTAAAGGATTTTTCTAAAGGGTTTATTCAACTGATTATGCTATGTAATCTGTTCTGATATACCATGGTAGGAAGGGCTTTATGACTATGGTTGGGATCCCAAGGTACATCATCATGACCCCTCCCCCAAAAACCAGAGCCCTTAACACCCAAACCATAAAAAGGAGTATGGAATGATGGCTGCCATTGAGCTCTGGGATTAATATCATATTGAGCTTTGTGATGTACAAAGGTGGTTGCATCAGAAAGCCAGAGCCCTGAAGAAAGGGGCAAGGATGAGCGTCTTTGCTCTTCCTTAATACTGCTGATGGATATTAGCCAAATTGAGAACCACATTGAGGCCATCAAGATTGAGTAAAAATGGACCAGAGCAATCTGAATATATTCTAAATCAGGCCACGTCCAAGCAATAAAAAAGAGCTCAACAATTAGCAGCTCTCTTCAGTCACAGAGGTTAGGCAGATGGATGGTGGTAATTCTTATTTTGCTTTAAGTTCTCTCAGAACAGGAATTTTTGTTTGTTTGTTTGAAGAGCCTTACTGGAGCTTGGTGGTGATACTTTAGTGCTGGCTCCCTTATTCCTTCTGACAATATTAACCCTCAATCTTCCTTTCCTAATCCTTTGCTTTTCTCTCATTTCTTAGCTCTTGATGACTAATCGAGTCTCTGTGTTGGTCTCACCACCCTCCATTTTACTAACTGTCCCATATATCTATCCAACATACATTTTTATGTTACGACCCCAAACCATCAGTTTTTGTTCAATGCAGCTTGTGGCCCTCCTTAACCCATCATGAAGTCCCCAAACACATTGACTGAAATTCTGTTGTATAGTTTATATCTTTGGAAGGGTGATGACAACACAGGTGGGATTTAATTTCAGTGAATAAAAACTTCCTACTTTTGTCCTGTAACTTTTCTGACTTTCATTGCATGGAAGCTGTAACTGCTAGAAGGAGGAAGTCTTTACCTAAAGTTATCATCGCTGGATGATTTTATTGGCAAGGGAAGACTTTTGGTAATTAAAATATTTATCCTTCCATCCTGTGATTGCAACAGCTTTCGTGTGATGAAAGTCAGAAAAGCTACAGTACAAAAATAGAAAGTTTTTAATTACCTATTTTAATCGCCTGTCTATGACATCTTCACCCTTACTCAGGTGTAAGTTATGTAGCAGGATTTCAGCCTCTGTACTTCTGTATTGCTCTTAGTTGCTACCATAGTGAAATAGTAATATGCTAGGCTGATATGCTACGAAAGATTAAATGGCCATAATGTTTGATGGACAAAGAAATGTGGGCTCCAAATGGTTTAGTCAGGAGTAAAAGATTATCTGGAAACTCTTCCCCCACCTTTTTTTTTTTTTTTTTTTTGGCTTTATATTTAACTACTTGGTTAAAGCACAGAGTATGGTTTTTAAAAGGTTTGTGGCAAATCATTATGATTACAGGGACCAGAACATACATTTTGGTAGCTGACAGCATTATATTCACCGTGGATATCCTGAGGAAGAGATATAATTTATTTAGAAAGGCTCTGGCTATAGATGAATTGATGGCAAAGAAACTTTTAATGGGTGTGGGTGGGGAGGTGTACTTTTTTGTTGTGGGTGATTACAGAGTTCTACATTGTGTTAATTCTTTGCAGGTTTAATGTGATAATGTTTTAGTGTAATTTTTAAAAAATTATGTTTTTTTTTTTTTTTTAAAGTCATGTTGTGACCAGCCTTGGCCTGCCGGAGAAGCATGATATAAAGCCAGCCAACCAACCAACCAACCAACCAACCAACCAACCAACCAACCAACCAACCAACCAATCAATGCCTTACTGCAGAGGAACTCACAGTGAAGACACTTATATCCATCTTGTTACAGTCACACAGAGAAATAGATTGCTGACTATTAAAAGACATCTGGTT